>VDFB02000008.1:250219595-250845791 GCA_007258455.2 Sequoia sempervirens
AAGAGTTTCATGAGGCTATCCACTTATTCCTAATAAATAGGCTGGTTGCTCTGCACAATAGGAAAATGCTACAGCAATTAAATGTTCCAATTGCAATTAGTGCTGCTGAATTTTCCCAACAAAACACACTTGATTATGGTGATGATGAGAAAATTCAAGCAGATCTCTTTCTTGCAATTGGTCAACAATTAATTTTGACAACAAATCTTTGGGTGGCAGTTGGCCTGGTTAATGAATCATTGGGTTCAGTGAAGGCTATTGTATATGCTATGGGTGCTAGACCACCTCAACTATCTGAATATGTTTTTGTTGACTTCCAAAACTACATTGGCCCAAAATGGGATCAAGACAATCCAAGATTCATCCCTATTATCCTAATCACACGAGGCAGCCAAAGGCAGACCTCATTGACAATGTCGTGGGTGACAACAATCCATAAATATCAAGGCTTGATAGTAGAGAAATCTACAATAGATATTGGAACTAAAGAAAGGAAAGTGATAACATTCACAAGTCTCTCTCGTGTTAAATCAATAGGACGAATACATATAGATCCACCTTTCTCTTTTGATAGGTACTCTAGGCTACATTCCAACAAATACAACAAGATTCAAATCAAAGAAAGGGATCACCTCCAACAATTGTCTAAATTCCCATCATGATGAAATATTTTTGTTCTTCACGATAACTATACCACTTCTCCTTTTTGTTTCCATTTCAATTCTTTCACAATACCCTTGATTCCTACTATTCCTTTTCCCTTGTTTACTCCATAGTCTAGTTCTAATCACTTTTCCCAACATTCTAAATGTTTTACCTTTACAATCATTGCTAAGAGAAGTTTCTATTCAATTGTTTCCTTGTGTTTCCCCTTGCACCCAACAACAAACATCAATTCATTCCTCTTCCCCACTCACCCAAACTATTTTCTATATTTAATTTTTCTCTCAATAGCTTCCTCCCCTTTACCCAATTATGCTACTTCTAGGGGTATCATGCTTGAATTATTTCTTTCTAACAATTTCATATTCTAACAAATTTAGATTGCAAACATTTCTAGCTATTACTATAGATCTTAACAATTTTTAATACCTTCATGCTCAAAATTTTTCCATGGTGTTCATGTTGCAACTATATTCCATTTGTATACAAGGTAAGGCTATATATCATTATTTCCACCTCTTCTTTTGCAACTACATCCAAAATTCTTTGTGACAAATGCCACAACTGTATATATTTTAAAAAATAGATAACAATGATTTCAGCTGAATAAAATTTCCAGGTGCCAGAAGACAATTATATGCAATTGTCTACATATTGTCCCTTCCTCTTTGCAAAAGATATGCCTGTATCCTGTTTATATGATCTATTCTATTGGACATACATTAGATATTATTGGTTACTAACTATACAACTATTTATATTTGTTCATTTAGATATTCTCTACTAATGACACATGTTTGTTGTAGTAAACTCCAAATTCCTCTTATGTCTAACCATGTTTCATTGAAATCATTTTAGATTGAAAATGTGTGTAGTGAAATAGAGATGTGCATGTCCTGTGTACAGATCTCCTAAATGTTAAATAGCTTTACAATTGCACATTTGCATGGTGTATGGCCTTCAACTACATTCCATTTCTATTCAACGTAAGCCTATATATCTTTTGTCCCATTTCTTATTTCACAACTCCATGTCAATTTATTATTGAAAGCATTTTAGGTTACAAATGTGTGTGCTGAAATATAGATGCACATGTCTATTGTACAAATCTACTAAATGTTAAATAGCTTTACGATTGCACATTTGCAAGGTGTATGGCCTTCACCTACATTCCATTTCTATAGAATGTAAGAATATATATCTTTTCTTGCATTTCTTATTTCACAACTCCATGTCAATTTATTAAAGAAGTACAACATTGATCCCCACTCAACAAATTTTCTTAGGTGCCAAATTATTGCCTTCACCGTTGATTAAAGTGGTGGACATTTAATCTTTCTGCTTTGCGGTTTGGTGAGAGATCATTACACTTGATGACACAATGTGGTAGGGTGCAAAGCAAGCCTCCTTTTTTGTCTCAATACTCCAATCCATTCCCTGCACAAGGTATGCCTATATTTTATTTACTTACATTGTTCTACTACATCTACATTGCATATTATTTTTTGTGAATTCTATAAGTCTTTATATTTTCTAATTGATTTATCATCTACCAATGGTATGTCTTCAGTACACTAAACTTCACGTTATCCTTTCATGTTTGCAACCATACACAACCCAAACAATCCTCATTCATGGACGTTTGACACCTTTAGATCTTGTATTAAGTCAGCAGCAACCTAAACATTGCTTTCACCATTGATCCCAATGGTGGAATTTATTTTCTTGCTTGGGGGTTTGGTGAGAGCACACAATGCTCCATGAGCCAATATGGTAGGGTGGACATCGGGCCTTCTTTTCTTATGTTGACACTACATTCTATAACATGCACTAGGTATACCTAAATTTTATTTACTTCATTCCTCCCATTACAAGTCCATAGCAAATTATGTGTTATAAAATATAGAACTTTGATATCTCCTGGTTTACATATTGTCTATGAATTAGAGATGACCTCTGCACTAAAATTCACACTTTGTTGTTATTGATCAATAGCATACTCTAGCCATAATGTGGATTTCAATGATTTTGTTTAAAGTAATTAGTGGCCAAAACATTGCTTCTACCATCGATCACACTGGTGGAACAAATTATTTTTCTACTTGGGGTTTGGTGAGAGCGTGTGGCGCTCTGTGGCCCAATATGGTAGGGTGGAGATAGACCTTGTTTTCTTGTCTTCCTACTACAATCCGCCATGTGCACAAGTATGGTTAGATTTTACTTATTTCATCCCTTGCATTACACGTGTATTCCATATTTTGTATTATACATTATAAAAGTCTTTAATCTACTTTACATATTCTCTATCAAATATAGATGTTCACCACACTAAATTTCACATTTTTTTGTTATTTTTCCACAAAGACTCCAGCTATAATGGCGAATTTGATGAACTAATTGCAAAATTAGTTACCATGGTCAAATAGACAATTAGATCCTAATATACTCTATGTTGATTGTAATAAGAAATATTCATTCCACCCTTGATCAAAGTGGTGGACAACATATATTCTTGCTCGGGGGTTTGGTGAGAGTCCATGAGGCTCCATGCCCCAATATGGAAGGGTGGAAACCAGGGCTCATTTTGTTGTGTTTTATTTTATATATCTTATGTATAGATGTCTATGTTTTTGAGATAAGATTCAAATAAAATTCATATGTTTCAGGCTATGGTTGTGATGGAATAAAATAGTTAATGTTATACACTTTGTGTTAGATTCCATTGGGTATTGTTCATTATTGTTCTCTTGCTTAAGCTATATTGTTTCATCCTTGAGAAGGTGTTGTTGGAAAGGCTATATTGTGTCATTATCCCTCTCATGATCCACAAAAATTGTTGACATTATCTAGTTTCTACAAATTTTTATTGTCTAGCTTGGGCTATATTCTCTCATTTTCGATACGCTCCTGTTCAACAGACTCTATTCTTTCAATTTTCAATAGCGTGTTGTTGAGAAAAGATCAAAAATTTTATTGATTATTGTTCTCTATCTTAGGCTACATTGTTTTATTTTCAATAGGGTGTTGTTGAAGATGCTATATTGTTCCAATTTTTGATAAGGTCTTATTGATAGAAGACAATATTATTTGTTAAAATAAATATTGTTTCATTTATGGTTGGGTTATATGGCTATCGTTTTGCATGGGCTCTATGGCTATATACAAATCTACACACAGGGAAATTTAATATTGTGTCATTTATGGCTTCCGTTATGTGGAAATGGTTGCAATATATTCAAATAGTTCTGTGTTGTCTTCCATAATGCACTCTAATTGTTGTTTGGTAGCTTTGGCTATATTCCCTCATTTGTAATGCATAATAAAATAGTTAATATTATAGAGTTGTGCTTTGGTTGTTGTTGATGGATCACTATTGGGGAAAGTATTTGTGAATGTGTGTGTTTCTAATTTCTAATTTTTTTACTTTTGCACCATGTTTTATATTTACGACTACCAAATTGCTACATATCCATCTAATGCATACTATAGTAAAATAGCTTTTCTTATACAATTTATGTTAATATATTGTTGCATCCATAATTTGGTTCTCTATAATAGTCTACATCTTCCCATACATTGGTTATTCTTTTACAATTTATCTTTCTCTTTGTAACATATTCCTTATTGTCACTCTCTACCTTACGCTATGTTATTTCATTTCCAAATTGTTTGTTGCATTCCCTATTGTGCAATGTTTTATACAATAAGTATGTATCCACTATGGTATACATACATATGTGCACATAGGCCACTACCATGTAGTCAATGTAGCACTATGTCACTATCTTCTTTGTGTCTACTTCATTAGTTTCTACATGTCTCTTACCTTTCATGTTCATCTCCACCTATCAGCTCATTGTTGTGTGTTACTACACAAAACTGCTAGTAATTATGATGTATGATATTGATATTTTAGATGGTACCAATAAATATTTTTTTGTAGTTTTAAATATGTGACTCTACTAAGAACATGGAGAAAGAATTTGGTATCATCCATGCATATATCCTTTTGAGTATATTTTCTCATTTCAATTGTTGGCTTCATTCATTTAGCATAAATGATTCATATATATTGCATCCATGCCAAAGTGTTGGTTAATATTTATAATTAAATTTCATCCTCATTGTTCTATGATATTATTTTACAACCATTTTTTCTTTTCATAAATGCATTGTCTAATCTATTTTCTATCTAAGATATCACTATTTTAAAATCTATCATTTATTAGTCTACCTCTATCACCAATGGTCAACTAAAATGCACATTACATCAATTCACAACCACATAATACAATTTTAGTCTTAAATCTATTCCTTAGATTAAATTAAAATAATAGATCTTTCTTTTCCAGGTCGATCCTTTCTCAAAAATATGATCATCATATGTCATCTTGTGTGCTAAATAATATAATCGAGCAATAAGAATTTTGAATTTAAACACAAGAGCTATGACATTATCCATCATCTAATCATCACATCAAATTCCATCATAGAAACATATAAAAAAACACTATCAATAGAATTACATACATATTTACATAAGCATTCACAAATACAATAACAAGCATTTATCATAATTATCCTGTGTATCCAACTAATGTGAAAGTGGTAAATGAGTTTGAGTTACCATGAATGATGTTTCATGCATCCTTCTACTAGGAATAAACCATAAAGGCACTTTTCATTAAAATATTTGTCCTAGAAACATGTACAACTAATGACAAATAGGAATTATGATTATTTTAGTAGAGGATGAAATCCAAGAAAGGTATAAATAGACAAAATTCCTGATGTAGTGAATGAATTAAGGGCTAGGAGTATTTCAGAAATTCTAGCAAAGATCATATAACTTATCAATAATTTAAATTTATTAAAAAACTATCACAAATTGATAGGCATAAGAATAATTCAGTTTTTCAAAATTTTATAATTGATCATATTAAACAATTAAATCCATATCATGAACAACTTTAAACACACAAAGAGCTAACCAATCTCACAACCCTCTTTTATGTATATCAATCTTATCTCTAGTTATGTTGTCTAATTATTCTTATTTCAATTATCATTAATTAGATCTCCTAAAACCATCATAAAACATATTTATTTTCCTTAAAATAACATTTAATTTAAAAAATTATTCATAAAATTATTTAAAATTAAGACGAAATATTATTTATCATAATTATCTAAAAATAATGGAACATTTATAATCAATTAATCATATTTTGAACGAGATAAATATAATGTCATTCTAAGTAATTCTACATTTATCAGTACCTATTTTTTATAATTGCCTCTTATATATTATTATTAACAGAAAGTTGTATTACAGAATAAGACATGAACAATCTATTGATCCACTGTAAACCATCCTTCCTAGAGGCAGAAGGAATGAATATAGGCTACAAACCAAACCAACGGATAACTATTTTATTCTCACAATACATTATAATATTAGATAACCTGAAATGCAACAATGGCAAACACACAACAATTGCCACATCATGCCAAATCAAACGAGAAACTTAGTGAGTAGGGCATTTGAATCCAGGAAGAACAGTCAATCCACAGGAAGCAACAAGGCTCAGTGCTAATGGAAGAACTACATTTAGGTTGAGAAGCTTAACCCTGATTGTCGTACACAAGCACAGTGCTGCCTCTATTTCTAAAACTCCTTGAATCAGAGGGCAGCACTTGTTTGCAACAGGATCTCCTACGCCCACATTTACAAGCCCACTGAGCAAATCGACACAGGCTCCAAGCTTCAGAACATCCAATGAACACTTCGCTGCAGTACTGTTTGATGGAGGAGTCCTTCCAGTACTGGGAGAGGAAGGGGTCTTTGTAGTGCTGCGAGTGAGAGGATATGTGTACCCCCGATTTGCCATTGTTACTGGCATGGTGCTTGCCACCACCACCATAACAATGAACACCACTGTTACTGCTCTTTTCATCATCAATATCTTACTTAATAGCAGAACGATTACTGCGCACCGCTACTGTCTTGATTAGGGACTTGTACCGAGCATTTATAGGACTTGGATCCGAGTCGGTGAATGAATGTGATTCACCGGCAGCACAGTGCTATGTGCTGCTCGTGAACTCTTTAACTATTCAAAGACTTCTTGTGCTCGGGCTACTGTATACTACGATAACTGATAAACAATACTTCTTTCCCTGTACGTTTTGTATTCATACTTGCTATGGATAATGGCTCCCACATCATTTGTATATGCTTCTTTTTTAAATGTTTTATATCAAATTTGGAGAATTAATTTTTTTTTTTTTGGTTGAGAATCAAAAAATTCAGAGATATCCATTCTACGTATTAGTTTCATTCTAACCTCATCGTTTATGACGTTCCAACATTACACTTACAAAAACTTAAATCGAAAACCATTTAACTTCTGCTTAAGAAAGATACACTTTGATAGTGTTTAAATGAGTTCGGACCCCACTTAAAAATAGAAAAATATTGTTAATTCCGCCCATTTCAGACACCCTTTCTAAACAAATTGAAAAGGTCGATTTCACCATTTAGAAAATACCTGCACCAAGTAAAAGTACTCGAAAAATCAATCCAATAATTAATTCTGATAAAGAAATTCAGCTTAAATTTCTATTTAGAAAAAATACTTGAGGAATATAGGCAGTTCTGATAGTATGAGACCTGATCCCAGGGGAGGAATTTGATGGTCTGTGGACCCTTTTTTAAATTTTTGGCCGTGGTTTACAATTTTAAAATTTATCCAATTATATATTTTAATTGGATATATTCTGTGAAAAATTATATAAGAAATTATAATATATATAAATTTTAAAATATTTTAAGAAAATAATTTAAAGAATATATTTTTATTTTTTATTTTTTATTTTTATTTTTTAAGAATATATTTGAATGATAATATTTTTTATAAAAGTATATATTAACTTAAAATATTTTTGAAAGTTGGGAGTTGGGATATAAATGATTTTTTTTCATAATATTTTTAATTATTCAAATATTAAATATTTCGAATATCTTTAAATTTAGTTTTTTTTTTTTTAACATTTATTTGTAAGATATAAAATTAATTAAGAAAAAAAATATTGTAATTTGAATCTAACAAAATAATTCTTTTATTTATTTTTAACTTCTAAAAATCATGTTCAAACATACTATTTATTTATTTTAAAATGTTAAGATTCATTTATATATTTTATTATAGAAAGATAAAGAATTTTTTATTTATTTAATTTATTTTTAATTTTTTAAAATTAATATCATTTAATTTATTTATTTTTAATTTTTTAAAATTAATATCATTTAATTAATTTTCAAATATAAATGAAAATTTTTACTTGGACAATTGTAATGCTTAAAAGATTCAATAGAACATAGTAAAGCTCTAAATCTAGCTTAAAAATCCATTGATGAGAATTCTAGACAATACCATTTTTAATCAAAATTTGAAGTTCATGTATACATGAATTTCGATAAAGTAGAGAACATAAAGATTTGAAATCAATAAATGGAAATCAAACAAAATGTAGTCTATGAAATACATTGCAAACATAAAGAAAATATGATATTATTGCTTGGCTTTTAGAATGTGAATGCAATCTCAATAGCATAACACTAGGTACGATTTGACTATTGATCGAATGGCACTCATGGTGTGCCTGTGACATGCTGGGTGTCTTGCATGAGGGTTGTCCCTCACTACATGCCGGTGTCGACCTATTTCTTATTCTTATTGGTTGCATTCTCCTTGGGTGTGGTGTGTTTACCATTGGGAATGGGGGTGTTTTGTTGCATACCAAGGGGGGGCTTTATTTCTTTCTTGTTTGTCTCTGGTTCTCTTTGGCTAGTGTGTGGGTTGGTGGGTTGATGGTGGAGTATTAGATTTCTAATAGTTTGGTGGTGGTTGGGAGTGGTGCATCTCTCAATGGTTGTTCATAAGGTACAAAATCTCAACAACCGAAGTCATTTTATATGGGGGAAGGCCCTAAGTTGAAGAAAGTGAATGGTTGTTTGCCCTGAAGTGAGGATCATCTAGTTTTGGTCATTTATTTTGAATTGGTTCTTGATGATGTTTCTTATTGGAGTAGACATGCTCTAATATGCAAATTTATTGGGATCCATATACCTCTATCATCTTTGGAAGCTTGGATCAGGAAGATGTGGTAGGTTGAGGGGGACATGTAGTTTATGGTGGCTACTAACAGTTATGGTTGTTTTTCCAATATGGTTGATAGGAATCAAGTTTTTGAGGGATTAGGACCCTACTTTTAGAACCATGTTAGTTTTTTTATCAAACCTTGGAATATGGGTTTTTATTCAATAGAAGAACTGTCGTCGAGGGTTTCTGTTTGGGTTCGACTGCCATGACTTCCCCTAGAGTTTTGGAGAGAAGATATTTTATGATAGATTGTTTCTCTTCTAGATAATACCACTACAGTTGCTCAACAAACCCTTGAAAAAAAGGTTATTTATTTTGCTTGTATTTGTGTGGAGATAGATTTGAATAATCCCCTACCGAACTCTCTGAAAAATTTCCTTGGTTCTTTGTCTTAGGTCCAGCCACTCGATTATGAATCCTTCCCTTTTTTATTTTAGATTTGTCATTAGTATGGACATCTCGAGAGACAATGTCGTAGGGTTAATAAAGCTCCTCTCTCTAATAATTCCCCTTCGTCTTCAACAACCAAAGTGGTTAAGGAAGACAAAGGGAAGTATTCCATGATGGAGGGTGAATTAGATAACGATGCCTTTGTGTCAGTCAAGCCTTGAGCTAAGGGTCCTGGTCAGAAGAGATCTTTAAGGGATAGGCATAATGAAGAGGGATTTAATCGGTTTGATGTGTTTGTTACTCAAATCTTGGAGGAAGAAATCCTGATGGATGTGCCTTTAGGTGCTGCTAGTACGGGTTTTGATGTGGTGTAGGGATAGGGGTTCGTTCGTGATCTTCAATTCTCACAGGGTGTGCAAGATTCTCTAGTGTCTCCCAATGGCCCTATGTAGGATGATGATGATATTGTTTTGGTAGATTTGGTGGAGGGGCTAGCTTCTGACAAGAGCAAGGGGTCTTGTCCAGCCTTGGGGGTGCATCAACGCACTCTTACAAAGGGTTTGTCCGATTTCTTTTCTAGAAGTGGCCATAAGAAGGATATTGAAAAGATTACACTTACTACAGATTTGTTGGTGGAATATAGGTCAATTAAACCCATTGATGTTATTTTCTCAATCTCCTCCATGATTATTTTGTCCTAGAATGTAAGGTGGTTGAATAGCAACTCTTGTCAAAAGGCTATTCATGATTTGGTTGATGTCCATTATCTTGACATATTTTTTGTTCATGAGACTAAACTTTCAATTTATTTCATGATTCAATGTGCTTCTCGTATCTAGTGTTTTGGTTAGTGTTAGTGTGTTGGTTCTCAAGGGAGTTCTGGGGGTTTGGCTCTTTTTTGGGATCCAAGAAAGATTTCCCCCCTTTGGTGGATTTCTAGTCATTCTACTATCTCCATTGCCTCCACTTTGGAAATAGGTGAGACTATTTTCATTTCTAATGTTTACACTTTGATTGATATTCATGGAAAATTTGGATTTGGGCACTTATAAGGTATGTTCAATCGTGTGCTCCATATCTTCCTTGGGTCTTAGTTGGTGATTTCAATTTTGTGTTGAGTTTGGAGGAGAAAAGAGGGGGGTTGACTAGCCTTGGGCATGCCTCTGATATTTTTCAAGAGAATGTGAATTCTCTAGCTTTAATTGATGTTAAGCCTTCTAATGGAGTTTTCACGTGTCATAATAGATGGAGTGGAGAGGATGCAATCTTTGAAAGGCTGGATAGATTTCTCGTCTCTTATTTTTGGATGGGGAGAAGATTTGTTACTAGTTCTAAGATTCTTGATTGGAGGGTTTCTAATCATTGGCTAATTAAATTTTTAGCTACCTCTTTTATGATTCTCAAGAATTATCCTTTTAAGTTTCAACTTATGTGGCTTCAAGATTCTTCCTTGCATGATTCAATGACCCAATGGTGGCATGATGGAGGTCCTACTTATGGCACAACTATGTACACCTTTGTTAAGAAACTTCAACATGTAAAATTTCACATTAAGAGATGGAATAGGCTATGTTTTGGAAACCTAAAGGATATGAAGATGAATGCTCAGGCATTCTTAGATGTTATTACTCATCAAATTTAGGATTATGGTTTCTCAGATGCTTTAGGATGAGATGAATCCTAGGCTACAAGAGTTCTGGAGGAGTGGGATTTACGTGATGATATTTTCTAGAAACAAAAGGCTTGGATTGATTGGCTTCATGAAGGGGATAGGAATACTATTTTCTTCCATAATTCTATGCAAGCTCATTGTAATAGGAGTTTTATTTCTTATGTGGTTAATTTGGAAGGGCTCCACATATCTTCTATGTAGGCTTTGTCTCATGAAGCTATATAGTTTTATTATGCTCTTTTTACTCAAGTTTCACCTCTTGCAGAAAATGAGGAGAATTTGATCCTTTCTTGCATTCCCTCCCTAATCACCAATGAGATGAATGATTTCCTCATCCATTTTATTTCTTTTCCTAATTTGGAAGAGTTTTCTTTTGGGATGAATAAAGGTAAAGCTTTAGCTTCGAATGGGTTTCCTATTGAATTTTTTCAGGAATTTTGGGATATTATAAGTTTTGATTTGATAGAGGTTTCCCAAGAATCTCTTCATAGTAAACAAATGCTTTGATCCTTGAATTCTATTTTACTTGTTCTCATTCCTAAGAAGGAAGGTGTTGATCAACTCAAATTCTTTTGACCTATTGCTCTTTGTAATGTGGTATACAAGATTATTACTAAATTGATTATATTGAGGCTCAAAGTTTGTCTTCCTTTTGTTAGTTTTGAGTAGCAAGGGGGTTTTGTGGCTATTAAACAAAGCCTAGATGGGGTGGTGGTTGCATCTGAAGTCATTCACTCTATGGTGACATCAAAGGAGAAATCTATGTTCATTAAGTTGGACATGACCAAAGCTTATGAGAGAGTTAAGTGGCATTGTTTGTGGATAATTCTCTTAGGCTTTTGTTTTATTCCAGATTGGGGCAGTTGGACTATGAGCTTTGTTACCTCTTCCTCTTTCTCTATTATTATGAATAGGGAACCTTCTAAGCTTTTTGGGGATTCCAAGGGCCTTTGTCAAGGAGATCCTCTCTCCCCTTATCTATTTATTATTATGGCTATGGGACTAGGAAAATTTCTTAGGTCTCGAGTTTCCCAAGGCATGATTCAAGGTTGGTGTTGAGGCAATGGGATGCCACAAATTTCTCATCTTTAGTTTGTTGATGAAACTTCTTTTATGGGGAGGTCTTGCATTCAAGAGGCTATTTATTTCAAGAAGGCTTTGGATGTTTACCTTGTTGCTCTGGGTCAAAAATTCAATAAGCACAAGTCTTCTATCTACTTTTTTAATATTCCTCAAGCTATTCAACAATGGATTGCAAATATTTTGAGGTTTCAGATTGGGTTTCTTTCCCTTGTCTATCTGGGCATTCCTCTAGTTGTTGGTAGGCAACCTAGGTCTTCCTAATAAAATTTACTTGATAAGTTGCATAATAAGGTCACTCATTAGACTCATCATTCACTATCTACTATTGGAAGAGTGACTCTTTTGACGATGGTTATCCAGACTCTCCCTATTTATAGGTGTTTTGTGCAAGGTGCTCCTTTGTATTTCCTTATGGAATTCTATGGTCTCTCTCGAAAATTTCTTTGGAGTGGTAACTTGTAGTCAACCAAGTTCAGTCTTGTTAAGAGGGAAACTGTGTGTAGGCAATAGAAGGAGGGGATCCTTAGCTTATGATCTTCTATTTTGAATGGACAAGCTCTTGTAGCTAAGTTATATTGGCATTGGTAAACTAGTCAGCATCAGCTTTAGGCCCACATTCTTTCCCATAAGTATCTTAAGTATGTTAACTCTTTTGAAGTTCCTTGCTTCCCTTTAGAAGGAAGGGGATCTATGACTTGGGATACTCTAAAAATAGGGGCTTAGTTGGTTAAGAAGGGGCTATTTTGGATCTATCATATAGGTTCCCATGATTTTTTTTGGAGGGTTTCTTGGGATGTTCATCCTCCTATCCTATCTGCTTATCCTCACCTCCAGCCTCTTTATGATCATTTTATTGTTGTGGGTTGGAATATGATTGTACATTACAAGACTATTTGGAATCTTGAGTTGGTTTCTAGTCTTATATGGAAGCACTCCTTTGATTGACCACCAGGAGGGTTGAAGGAGGACAGGTAAGATTTTTCTTAGATTATTTCCTCATGTGAATGCAACACCTTGGTGGGGCATGATATCTTGGCTTGGAGTAATAGTGATTTATTTGATAAGTACTCTATTTTCACAGGTTATGGAGAGGTGGTTAGGCAGATGTTTGGGGACATTAAGGTTCCTTGGTGGAGACATGTGTGGAACAAATTTTCTTAGTTGAAGTGAAATTTTTTTATGTGGTTGGTGGTTCAGAATCAATGTCCTACTTGGGATAACTTATGCAAGCATGGGTTCTAAGGTCCCTTGATGTGTCTTTTATGTTGTAATAGCAAGGAGAGTGTCTCCCATATCTTCTTCCAATGTTCCTTCTCTAGGGATATTTTGTACTTCTAGTGGGGTGTGTGGAACCAAGCCTATTTGCATGTTTCTTCTTTGGCTAAGTTCTTTGCTTGGTGGGGCAAGGCCCCTATTAAGACCTATTTTCTTCAAGTTAATTGGGATCTTGGTTAGACCCTTGTTATCTGGCATATTTGGTTGGAGAGGAATCATAGTATTTTTCAATGTGTGAAGTTGGTTGTCAAACATTTTTTGTGGAAAATTCTTCATTCTTTGGGTGAAACTATTTTGGCTAAGTGTGACTTGGTTGAGGATGTGGAACCAGAAGATGTTTCTTATTGTAATCATCTCAATCTTTCTCTTCAGAGTGGTTTTGTGTGAGGTGTTAGATAGAACTTGAGAAATAGATGTGGCCAACCTCTTCGGAAGATAAATATGGAGGGTAATTGGTGTCCTCCTCCTTAGGATGTGTTGAAAATCAACATGGATGGTTCTTCTCAAGGAAATCCTACTCAAGCTAGTATTGGGGGTGTTGGGTGGAATAGTTTTGGGATAGTTTAGTTTATCTTCTTTTTTATAAGGGTCTACATACTAACAATGTGATGGAGGCTCATGTCATTTTATATGCTATGGAGCATGGTTGTGCTCTTGGGTGGAGAAAGATCATTTTTTAATCTGATTCTCAAGTGGTAGTGACTTTTTTGAAGTGAAAACAAGTGGAATATGTTATTTGGCATTTAGAATTGATTATAAAATAGATTCCTCATCTTTGTGCTTCCTTGGGATATGCTACCTTTTGTCACATTCCTAGAAAATGGAATGGAGTTGTAGATTGTTTAGCCAAATGGGCCTCTAACCATCTACAAAATTGGAACATTATGGATAGGGGTCAATTACCCCTAGATTTTTCTCAAAGGTTGGACCACTTAGTGGATATTGATAGGGGTCTATAATTCCCTTGATTTGTACTTATTTTTTTTAGTTTGAATAAATTTTTACCCCTCTTTTATTTTTATAACAATAGTTATGATTTTGATAATGGAGCGATTTCAACATAATGTGATTAATTTGATGTGATTGAGTTGTTCAAATAATGAAGAAGTGGCTAAATTTATAGATTTTTGAGTGAGATAAGAATGAGGATTAAGATGATAACCTAATTTAATTGAAGAGGTTGAGTAGTCAATTCAATTGGAAATTAGAAAATTAGCATTTCAAATCATGAAGAGATAATTATTTACTTATTTAATTTTATAATGGTATAATTATGCAACACACACTTTCCTTTTGTAGACTAAGTAGATGGAAGAATGAAGAATGATATTTTAAAATGTGAGTAAGTTAATTGATGGATGGAGAAAAGGTTTCTAAATGAATACTAAGTTAATTGATTAGTGAACATGGAGTTAGATGATTAGTGGATGTATAGAATTGACTAATGAAGATTGAAGAGTCAGAAATAGAAATTATTTAAAAATCAAAATTAGCTTACATTTAATTAAACAATTAAATATTATTTAACTAAATTAATGAGTAAGATAATTATTGATCTCTTATAAATTAATAAGTGATAATATTTGGTTATGGAATTTGACATTAAAGAAAAGTATTATTCAATTTATTTCTTGCATGAACATGCTCCCCACCATTCTAGAAACCCTTCATCAGCGGCTTTGGCTATTGGAAATGCAATGTTTGAGCCAGCCGAAGGAGGAAAGAAATTGGAGGTAGGTCAAGATTCTGCTATCGGTGCTCATCAAGGTTTTTGCACTAGGGATCATATAGTGTAGGAAGTGAACAAAGACAAGGAACTACTTGTGGATTATAATTTCTTTGCTAATGACATGGGCTTGTGGGAAATTCCTGAGGGTCAGGATGAGAATTCAGTACAGGGTGGTGACCAAATGGAAGAATAATGCCAATATCTTTAGTGTCTTCTCTTCGGTGTTTTGTTCAATCCCTATTGTTTGTATATGGTTCGTGAAAAATATGTGTCTGTCAATAAATGTTGTAACTTGGGCTCAATCTAATATGAATGTATTGTTTTGTATGGGATTTGTAAACATTTAATGTTTGTAATTATCAAAGCATGGGCCGTAAAAGCTAGCTAGGGGAAAAATGAAATGCACTCTAGTGTTATAGTTTTGATGGGTATCATTTGAATAGTATCAGGCTGTTAATTTTGTAAAATTATATTATGAATCCTCATCATTGGGACAATTTTGTAACAATTGTATATTTTTGAGCTATAACAAGAGGTTTTCTTCCTAGTTCTTTCCTACCAATATGCTCATCTGAACCAAGATTTGGTATTATCATGTATATATATATATATATATATATATATATATATATCGAGGCTTGCCTCTTTTGCTTAAAAAAACTTAATTAATTTATTATGACTAATGAATAACTAATGCAATTAGTGATAGGTGAAACATATGACAATGATTAGGGTTTGGTGGTATAATTTAGGTGTCCACAATTTTCCCATATTTGAAGTAAAACTTGAAGTGACATTGTTTCAAAGAAAATAGAAGTAGCTAAGAAAAAAAATAAAAGATGAAGAAGATGGTGATGATGTTGGTGTTGCACTAGTCTACTAAAAATTACAAATAAATAAGATTAGATGATTGATGATTGATGGATCCTTGGGAGATTATCAATGAATAAATTTCATGGATGATCTCTCGAAAGAAGAGATGATGAAGAATTAAATATAAAATAAAAGATGGAAAAATAAAAGAAACATGAAATGATAATTATGAATTATCTTGACTTTGAGATTAACAACCTTTAGTTGATATAACAATGGATGTCATGCACCAAGTTATATAATACCAAGGTAAAAATGTATCTAATCTATGGACTAAGTATCTTACAAACAATAGACTGCATCAAACACAACACATAGAAATACTAGACCTTGACCATTATATGCCATATCAAAGCACACCATGATAAAAAATGATCATGGGAACCTCAAGAGTGGGCATAGTAAGGGTCAAAAGATAAATCAAAAGAAAGATAAAAAAATCAAAAAGATAAATCAAATAAAAAGATAGGAAATGATCAATAAATAGACAAGAACGTTATCTTATACCATGGTGTGGAAAGGACTAAAGGATAAATTTGGATCATGTATAATTTTGATAAGGAAGCATCCCATATAAGATAAATGTTTGTTGTAGGGAAATAAACATCTAGTATAAGAAAACTGATGTGTGATAAGGAAATTTTTATGATGGAAAATAATTTTTTTGACCATATTCTCTTGAAGTGGATGTAAATTTCAAGAATTTCACAATGAAAGTGCATGCTTCAAGTGTGATGTTTGATGGTCTGAAAAGAACATCTCTATGTTTAGATATATTATTATGGTTAATTGATGGATTTGTGGAAACCACATTTAACTTCTCTACGGTGGAAGGTATCCTAGTCATTAAGTGAGCCAAAATACATAGACCAAGATGTATTCATGAAATAGAATGTTGTCACCTATCCCATTGTATGATAAGGTGTGAAATGGAATGGATAGTAAACTTGATTAAATTACATGATGTGAGAGGGGAAAGTGGACGAGGTCCTGCAAGATGATAAAGTCCTTTTTCTTACACATGGTTGTTGTAAGAAATTTTTCACCATGGTACTTGTCCAAGGTGCTGCCAAAGGTGATTTTTACAAGAGATTCTTTTTTATCTAGATTACTATTGTTTGTACTCTTTGTATCTTTTCAATTTTTTTAATGTCAAACATGATTCTTATTTTCCATGTTTTCATCATGATGAGTAACCCAAGGAACTATAGAAGTTGTTTTACCATAGGGAAAGTATTTTTCTCATTACTTTCTCTTTTAATATCAACTTTTTCATTTTTTATTAGTTTTACAATTGAGATATTCATTGAATTAAGCATATAATTATTTAAGATGAATTATATTGACTAGTTCATCAATATCTTAATCCTCAAGGGAAACAAACTAATATTATCTTGAGGAATATTCAGAAATGACAACAGATGGGATAATCAATTAGGATGGAATTTTTCTTTGTTATCCTTATTTTAAATATTTTTCTAACCATTCCATAAAGAAAATCTAAGAATATCCAACTCTAATATTCTTCTTATAACTATGATGAAGATGATTCTAGTATGATTAAAGATGGTTGAGGGAATTGGGGTATTCATCCAAAATATCTAACTCATGAAAGCATACAAAATAATACATATCATCATCAATAATTTCTCTTAAAGATATGTGCAAAGATGAAATTTTGACCTCAATTAGTAAGATGGATTCATAACCAAATACAAAGTAATATAAAGTCACACTAGTTGGTGTATGGATGCTAGTGTGATATAGCCAATGAGCTAGATTAAGCTAAAGATACCAATAATGGTTAGCATTGAATATCTCTTTAAGGATATCCAAAATGATTTTATAAGAAACCTATGCTTAACCATTACATTGTTGGTAGTATAGAGTGGAACAATGATGTTGGCTATTTAACTTCCAACAAAGAGTGTGCAATTCATTATTTTGAATGATTCACCATTATCAATGATAATTACAAAAACCATAGCAAATAATAATGTAATGAATGATATACTTGGAAACTTGTTCTATCATGTTATAGATGAGAGGAATAGCTTCAGCCCATTTAGTGTGTGCACCACATATACTTTTTTGCACCTCTTTTTTCCAAGAGAAGCATATTTTGAATCAAGGAATCTAAGAAAATTACCCTTCAATGTCCTTATATATTTTTTCCAAGTATGATGAAGTGAGATAAGTGTTGGATAATACTTTTACATTTTATGAGAGATAGATTGGGTGACAATGTTTGGGAATGGAGGTAATTATAAATATTATGATAACAAGTTTTGTTGGGACTAAAAATTTCATATATGAGCTTCCATTTAAGGGTGTCATATGTAGGGAACAAAATGTTCCCAACTAAGAACTCACAAAGTTGGTTATTTTGTGGCATCCAAATGGGACCTCACTGTAGCCACAAAATTTGCACATTTAGCATTATCTATATGAATATGTTAAAATTTTATGGAAATCTAATGATCCTTGAGAATATCAACCATTTTAATAATGAATTAATCAACCATAGATTTTTGGCACCAATGCACTTCTCTAACTCTTCTAGGGTTTTTCACCTAAAAGGAGAGAGGTAGGGCCAAAAATGCTAAGGGGTTTATTCAAATTATGTTATGTATGATGTTGTTGAAGCTAAATGAAGTGAAATAAATGCAAATAAGTGATTTAAATGAATGATTATGAATGCAAAACTAAGATTTGAACTATGCTAGAAAACACACTATGATATGCAAACAATGAATTAGAAGATGAATGAAATGCAAAACAAAAAGAGAAAGGTTGAATCAAAGTGTACCTGGGCAAGATTTGAGGAATCTATAATTTCTTGAATGTTGTTTGTGATTACTGAAAATCAACAGTGGGACTCATTTTCCCAGGGTGTCAAATTACTCCTACTATTGGTGAAATCTGTCGGAAGCAAGTTTCTGACTGTCAGGATCTGGAATCTGACAAAACTTAGATTTTTAGTCTTAAGGTGGAACTCATTCACCACTGGTGGTGAATCATTCCTCTCCCAAAATTTTGAGAAATAAGGAGATAACTCTTCAACAATAGATCTGGAAATGTTTGCTTCTCAGGTTGTCGAAGTCAATTCTACAAGAAATGTACAGAAAACCTTCTCTAAGCTTGAAATAGAGTTGATTTGACTTGAAGCACCTAGTTAAATTTTTGAAAACTCTTAAATCACCTAAATTCTTGTTAAATCTACATAAAAAGGTCTACAAACACATGCAATAGGGGAAAAATGGTTGAGGGTTAGAAAATAGGGGTTTTCCTTGGTCAAACCCCACTTTGGTAATCAAACCCTTAATAAAATAATGAAATAAAAGAGAATGATAAAATAACAACATGCAAATGCTATCAACTCACCCAAACCTTGTTGATGAAAATCTAAAGTTGTGTCAATGGATGCTCCAAAATGCATGAATAGTGCTTGATTTGATGTTGTAAGATGCTTGAATGCTTGAATGAATAAGTGAATGAGTGAACTTGATGAATGGGTGATTGAATGCTTGAATGAATGAGGGATGTATAGTGAGGTGAAAATCACATATTTATACAATCTTGTGCCTTAGTAACCCATTCATACCTCATCACAGGCCAATATCAAGTTATTTTGAATAAAAACCTAAAAGGAAATTTAAAATATTTTGAATTTGGAGCCAAGGGGGACTCATTCATCACCCATGGAAAATGGGTCCCACCTAGGACCTAAAAATGGGTGTTAGGAATTATCTTGTATTTAATGTTGTTTGTCATATTTACATTAAAAAATACACTTAATTAAGGCTTATAAGGGAATAAAAGTGTCAAATAAAGCAAAAGAAAGGGATAAATAATAAATTTGTACCTAGAAAAGCATGAAATCTTGCTACAAAACTTTACAACACTTCAAAATAGGATTTGTTTAGTTATGAAAAGGTGATTTTTAGGTGAATTGTAATGAATAAAGTCTAGAAGAGTGTATAAATGCTTTACAACACTTTACAAACACCTTCACAAGATGTTATTATTTGAATTTTAGTACCTAAATATGCATGTTCAATCCATGTTACATCATAAAATCAGAGCAAAATAGACCAAACATCATGAAGAAAGGCCTAAAAGACCATGAAAATGATAAGGTTCCATTTTTCTATGGTGCAATTAAATTTTCATTTTCATTTTGATAATCACTATTGAATTTGATGATAATAAGTTGCAAATCTCCATAATTTAGCAGATAATGGACAATCCATTGTATTGTTATTGTAAGACTCTTGATTCAAGCGTCATACTTTGTTATTTTATTAGTACATGGGAAAATATTCTTGAATTCTTTAGGAATAAAATCACCTTAAGGGGTGATGAAGAGGATTGTTGAATGTGACCAAATCTTTTGTATATGACCCAACAAAATATAGCTTCTCTGATGTTACATCATCAAAGGTTAAGATGTGATCATCAAGAAAAATTATTACTAATGGATGATTATATATCAAAGTTGAATATGTTAATTCATCATCTATGACCTATTATTTTATTTCTCTTATTCCCATGTACTCTATACCAAATTTAGTAATGACCAATTTTTGATTTGACCTATGAGAGATGATTTAGAAATTTGATATTTTAGTTGGTCAATTTTAGATATTATCTTAATTTTCTAACTGAGCATCTAATGTAATGCTTGTGAGAACTAAAAATGATAGCTAAATGTGCATGTTTCATTGGTGTATATGTAATATTGTAACCAATTAATGTTATACTAATGTAATATATGACCCTTTCCTAACCTTTAAAGTCTTTTCGAGAAAGAAGTGGCCACAAGGAAATTGATGTGGCTGAAATATATAGTAGTAATGGATTCCCTTGAATAGGTGTCATGAGGACTAGAGGAGATACACCATATTATTTTATCTTATCAAAATATTTTTGACAAGATCTATCCCTATAGAATTTATGGATGTGAATATATCTACTAACTATGCAATAATTATTTTGTTCACCTATAATTTTCCATAAAGATTATGCAATTGTGTAATATTTGGTGGTAGTGGCATCTCTATAATGATGTTTTCTTTAGTTGGGTGAACCTCAATACCTCCTCTAGAGAAAATGAATTCTACTAATTTTCTAAATTCTAAATCAAGGAACATTTATTAGATTTAATCCATAAATTATATTCACTAAAGCATTCAAAAAATCACTTAAAAAACTATAAATGTTCATCTCTTATTTTTGACTTGGATAAAATATTGAATCTACATAGTCCTCTAGAAATTTATGTAACATAGCATAGAATATGATTATTTTTATCTTTGATGGGTGGATTTGACATTCTTATTCCCAAATAAAATAACTTGATAACAAAAGTTTCCCCAAGGAGTAGTAAGGAATTTTTATATTCATGTTCAAAGACAATTGAAATTTGATTATATCCTAAAAATCTACCCATAAGGGATAAATTTTTGTAGCATCAAGAATTGTCACCCTTGACAATTTCATCCTAGGTTTAGCTCCCACTTATAGGCTTGGATTTAATTATTCATCTAACTGCCCATTTTTAAACATCTTTCAAAAAAAAAACAATGGGAATGGAAATGAGCATTTAATATTTTCCCCACGCACTTTGGGCTCGAAAAAGGATGGATCTATTCTAGGGTACCCCACGCCCTATCCCACCCATTTTTGGCTCATCTTTGAATATGTTAGTATCAATTTTATTATTTAAATTTCCAATGCCATTTGTCAGCTAGTTGTATTTGTTTTTTAGTAAATTTATATTTCCAATTATCATCATTTGAAATCCTAATGAATCCTTACACTTTAGTTTTAATTTCTCCCCTTGACATATGTACCCTTTATACATCGAGTGAAGATGTATGCAATTTGATCCTTAGTAGGCACATACTCCAATCTAACTTCTTGTTCTGAAACCTTTCCCTTAGAAAGTGATGTTGGATAGAAATAAGTTTGGTCCTTGAATGCATCACCAAATTCTTAGAGATGTTTATTTACTATTATTATCACATAATATTTGAATGCATTCATCATACACCCTTTATATGCTTTAAAGTCTGCTTCATTCAAAGCAGTTGGGTGTAAAAAGATCATGAAGCAATATACTCAAATTTTACTCTGGATAAGGACATTAATTCTTGCTTCTTATTAAACAAAGAGATCAATCTGTCTCCTAAGAAAAATGCACTTCCACTAGTGCTTCCTTGATCTTCCACATATCTTTCCAAATTAGCATTTGTATAAGCACTCAAAGAAAATTTATCATCTTTCTTATTCCACTAACCATAATCCAAAGTTCCCTTCAAATATCTGAATATTCTTTATATTTCTTTATCATGACTTTTCTTAGGATTATCTTGAAATATAGAAACCAAAAATATTACATGCATAATATCAAGTCTACAAGTATTCAAGTACATTAAGCCTCCAATCATGGACCTATAAAGAGTCAGATCAACCTCAGGTGACTCATCAATCTTGCTTAAGTGACAACTAGTAACCATAGCAGTACTTGCTTATTTGGAATACTCCATGTCAAAATTCTTCAACATATCTTAAACATACTTAGCCTGAGAAATAATGAAATAAATATTACATCATAAAGTTGAGAAATTTGAAGCCCCGGGAAGATAGACAACTCACTAATCATAGACATCTCAAACTTTTTCTGTATTTTTTTTGTAAACTTCCTACACATATTATCATCTCCACCAAAGATGATATCATAAACATATACAAAAATTATCAAAATCTTGTCTTGATCTTCTTTAATGTAAATATTACTATCTATAATACCTTTCTTTAAAAATTTATGAAGTACTTATCCAACCAAGCATAGCAAACTATAGAAACTTTTAGAGTCTACAAACCATCCAAATTTTTTGATAGTTGCAAACCATTTGGTAGCTTAATGTAGACGTGCTTCTCTAAATCACCAATCAAATAGGCTAACTTGGCATCCATTAGATAGACTTTGAAATTCTTGTGAACAACAAAGGAAAGAAACATCCTTATTGCCTCCATTCTAACTACCAGAGCAAAAGTTCCCTCAAACTAAATAACTTCAAATTTTGAATAACCCTTACATACCAATATTGCTTAATTCCTCACAACTTCACCATCTTCATTATGCTTATTCTAGAAAACCCACTTTATTCCTATAACATTCTTATCAATTTTTCTAGGAACCAAATCCAATATTTGATTTTTTTTACCTAATTCAAATTTTCTTTCATTTCCTTCAACCAACCTTCATTATTTCTAGCATCAACAAAATTCTTTGGCTCTAGTTTTGAGAGTAAATATAGATTGAATTTCTCACTTTCTTTTGTAGACCTTCTCCTAGTCAGTACACCTTCATTTTTATCTTGAATAATTTGATCTAATGAATGCTTCTTCTACCATGCTTTTCTAAAGTCTTAGGAACCTTTTTTTATTCTTCTTTCTTATCCTTTTTCTCTTCTTATTCTTCTTCTTCAATATAGGGAGGTGTATAAGTTACAAAAACCTCTGGTTCTTATGATATCTAACATAAATATTCATCTACCTTAATATTTGTGCTTTCAATTATCTATGTCAATCTCTTATTGTAACATCTATAGGACTTGCTTCCAGTTGATTAACCAAGAATGGTCTATTCATCACACATTGAATCAAACTTTCCAAGATCTTCTTCATCTCTCTTAATGTAGAATTTTCTCTCAAAGATCCTAAAGTATCTAATAGGAGGAGGCCTTCCATACCATACCTCATAAGCAGTCTTAGTATTATTGAACCTAAACTATACTCTATTAATAAAATAGACATCAATTTGAACTTTTCTTGCAAATTCTTATTTTTTCCTTTCCATTATCCCATTTTGTTGAGGGGTTATATGAATAGTGAGATGCCTCCTAATACCATGATCTTCATAAAAAAAAATACAAATTAATTTGAAGTAAATTCACCTCCTCTATTAGATCTTAAGCATTTGATCTCAGCATCCATTTCATTCTTAACTTTTCCTTTGAAAATATTAAACGTAAATAAAAATATTCTAATTTTTCTCTTAAAAATGTAATCCAAGTCATTCTAGACTAATCATCAATAAGCAACATGAAGTACCTTTCACCTTGTTGACTCTTTATAGAAGAATACTCATTTCTCTTGAAATTTATCTTTCTCTACATTCCCATTTTGCATTCCTTTCAAACTATTTTTACAAGGTTAGTTATCTTTGGCATATCTCTAACTGCATAAGTGGAACTAATCTTTACCATATTGTCAAAATTAGTGTGTCCTATATGCTTGTACAACAACTGACTTTCCTTTGATTGAGTTAATAAAAATATTCTTCTATTTGCTTCTTTTAGATGACAATCATTTATATTTGTTAAAGTTCCCTTAAAAACTAACCTTCTAGACCCTACCTTCCTAATCTCACAAGCTTTGGCAAGAAATATAAGGTTATATCCTTTACTAAAAATATGACTTTGATATTGATAAAATTATGCTTTAGCCCTTTGACATAAAGGAAATACTCAATCTCATTTTTTCTATAAATGGTTATAGCACCCTTTCCACAAACTTGTGTTAACTCATCAAAACTAAACATGAGTGCTCCACCACTACACCTCTTAAGACCGATGAACCTTCCCTTTTCACAAGTCATGTGGCTAGAGCTAGTAGTTTCAATCACCTAAACTGTTTCTTCTTCCTTTGCATGAAAATCATTCCACAAAGCCACTGATCTTTCATTACTCCATTCAACTACAATGTACCAAAATTCTTATATTTTTCAATTTCACTTTTCTATGATTTTATTAAATAGTTAGGCTTCTTTATGCTTTATTTAGCCTTATTTTACATCCACAAGTCTCATTCAATGCATATTTTTGAGGATAATCATGACATAAATGAAAATCTAATCATAATTCAGGTGGTTTCATGTTGTGTGTCCTAGACTTAGTGATTTGGGACTCATACACCACCTTGGGTGTATGAGTCCCACCTAGTTTTTTGAGTCTCAATCTTGGTTTTACACCTTTGTAAGAAATTTTGAATTTGGTCCTATAAATTATGCCTAATGGGGCTCATACACCACCTTGGGAATATGAGTCATGTGTAGCCTAAAATCAAAATTAGTTCAAAATTTTGGTGGGATTTCATCCTCCTAGATTTTATGTTGGCTTGTAGTGTTGTAATTTCAATAATTCTTGCATAATTAAGTATAAATACAAGTTTCTTTCACTCATTTTACACCTAGCAAGTTGAATATCATCCTTATAGAAAATTTGAGTTAACAAGAGTATTCAAGAACTTACAAGATCATTCAAGAATCTTCAAGAGAAAATTATCAAGCATTCTAGAGCATTATTCAAGCATCAAGCATCATGTGAAGGTCTTCATGCATTATGTTTTTTTTTTAGCTAATAATTGTGATGTAGGGTTTCATGATTCAAGCAAGCCTTCAATTCAAGATCCATCTAATTCAAGCAAGAGTCAAGATCAAAATCCATTGGTGTCATATCATAAATGTTTGTAGAACTTCATTTCTATGGTTTGGTGAGTTGCAACATCATATTTTTTCATTCATAATTATCCACTCCTATTTTATTTAATTTCAAGGTTTGATTTCCAAAATGGCAAACCCCTTTCCACTAACAAAACAATATTTTTTACCTCTCTTTAGTGTGTGATTTGTAGGTTTAGGTTGAAGAAACATTGAAGATCAAGTTTAGAGAAAGTGTTCAAAGTGTCCAAAGTTGTGACCTTGCATTGGAGATACTTGGAAGACTTCTACAGGTTGCAAATTATGGTTTTGAAACTAAAAATCAATCAGGAAGCACATAATAGGCCTTGAAGACTAGATTCATATTTTGAAGCTTCAAAAAACCCTAATTGGACTACTACACCAATTTTGGCATATGAGTCATAGTTTAGGTCAATTTTTTAGCTTTTTTACAAATTCAAATACCCATTTTCTAGATTCTTATTTCTGCATAGAAACAAAGATATGGGACTCATTCACCCCACCTGGCGTATGAGTCCTAGTCAGAATTAAAGTCATTTTTTTTGACATTTCAGAGCTCCATATAGTCATCTTTAGATTTGTAGGTGCACACATTTCATCTTACAACTTTTTGTTCTATTTTACATACTTTTCTAGGTCATTTACTAAAATATTGCATCATATTAGGGTTAAGCATTATATTTTTCATTGCATTTGTCATTCCATACTAGCTTGGTGGTGAACTCCTAATTAGTTTATAATCATCCCCTAGGATAGACCTATTGCAAGATATATTTCCCCTTTATCCATTGGATTGAGATCTACATGCTCATACTTAAATGAGAGTGATGAGTTTTGTTATTCTATCTCCCAAGCATAGAAAAAAAATAAATCTTCCCTTCATTTTGGTGAACCTAAGTTTAGAACATCATAATTTTGATTTGGAGTGCATCATCATCCTAGATATTGCTTGCATTAACATTGCATTAAGTTTTGAACTAGTTAATCGACATTCTAGTGTTTCTAATTTTGTATTAGTGAAAGTGCATATAGCTTGCATTTTTGCATCTCCAATCATTTAAATTCATACAAAATATACATTTTTACTTACATTATAGATCATACAACATAAAAAGCATCAAAATCGATTGAAATTTTCTAAAATTAAAAAAATATCCTCATTGGGACTCATATGCCCCTCTAGGAAAATTAGTCCCAATATAGAATCTACATTGCATTTTTTAGAATTCAAAGCCCTACTTTTGTGCTCCTATTTGTTGTTGATAACTTTTTGTTCCAGTTTATAGGATTTTTGTTTCATTCAATTCATTGCATCTAGTTTAAATTAGTTCATCTTATGCATTGCATAAATTCAAAATTGTATCTACAACATTCCATTTCACATTTTTGTATAGTTTAGAATTTGAAATTTGCATCATGGATATGTGCTTTCGTAAGGTTTGGATGTCTTTGAAATCATTAGTGGATGTGTCAAGTTGAGCTTTTGGAAATGATCCTAATGAAATTGAACTAACTCATGCTCCTTCAACTCCTAATGCATGTCCTCCTCATGATGTTTGCGTCATTGGAGAAGATGATGAGAACATGAATAAGTTCCTAAATGATTGTCTTAACAACCTCGAAACTAATGCATCTTTTTATCCATTAATGGAACAACCAACACCCCCTATAATACCACCTCTTGAGATGTTTTGTTACTTACATCCTAAAACTAAGACAAAATTTGAACCTATGTTCCATACAATAGGTGAACCTAGTTCTCCTAAGAACAAAAACAATCAACGATTATATGCTAACAAAGTGACAAACACTCCCATCAACCTAGAAGAGATATATGGAAAAAGGATTTACAATCTTTAGGAAACAAGGATGTGATGCAACAAGTGAACATGAAATTAATCAACTCTTAGAGAAAATACCAATTAAAAGTACTAAAGGGCTAGGATATCAAGATCCTCCTCCTAATATGAATGTCCTTCCTAAAGAACAACCAATGATTTGTAATGATGATAAGGATGAAATTATTGTCTTAGATCCTCCTCCTTATTCAACTAGAGAAATTAGTGAATCTAGCAAGTGTAGAAGGCCTTAAAAACTAAAGAAATTAAAATTTCCTTTCCCACCACCTAAAATTGAAAGAAAATTACAAATACTTCTAAAACAAGGACTTGTACTATTGCCACCTATGAAAGAAAAGATAAGACTATATCCTAAGGGTGTAGATGTTCCACATTATTGATACCATAGAACTCTTGGACATAGGACTTGAATCAGAAAGAAAATAGGGAGTGTGGGAAGCCCACTATTCTCCTTTGGTCATTCAATTATGTCCTATGAACCATAATTAGATTGGCTATCAACTTCATAAGGTGAGTCAATTCTCAACAACGAATACCTAGGAATGGAATTCTTTAAGCTTTTAGGGGTTTACCACCAAGATAATGCTTGGAAAGAAAATAGGGGGTGTGGGAAGCCCACTATTCTCCTTTGGTCATTCAGTTAAGTCCTAGGAACCCTATTGGATTGACTATTAACCTCACAAGGTGATTCAATTCTCAACAAGCAAGACCTAGGAAGGGGGTTCTTTAAGATTTTAGGGGTTCACCACCAAGAAAATGCTTGGAAAAGACAAATAAGCATTCAAATCTTAAAACTTAACAATGCAAGCAAAATGATGAGTGCAAATGATGAAATTATGCAACAAGTTCAGATGTGTGTACCTAGGAAGTATAGAAATGTGACAAGGATTCTAGAAATGAAAATAAGTTGTCAAAAAGTGCTATGGAGGACAATGACTCTCTTACTATTGTCTTAGTCCCACTACTTTTTTTCAGGGAAGATGTTGGACCTTCAAATGTTAGAACCATATCTAAAATAATTTATGAAAAGTACCCTTAGGAGGACTAATATGCCTTAGGGGGTGACTTAGTCCCATTCTAAATTTCTAAAATCATCGAATGTGGTCCTAAGGCTTGATGTCTAATTTTCCTTCTTCTCTAATCTCGGGTTCTAAAACTTTTAGATTTGGCCTTTAAGTGAGTTTTTGTGAAGATGAAAACTTTGCAATACAACTTTGCAACTTTTCACTTCAAATGATCTTCAAATATTCAAGCGAAATCTACAATCAGAAACACACAAGAGAGGAAAAACTTGTTCATTGTTAGTAAATGGGGGTTTTCCTTGGTCAAACCCCTTGTTGGTAATTAAACCTTGAAATGAAATGAAATGTAGGGAAATGATGAATGAACAACATGCAATATTATAGCTTGGAAAATCCTTGTTATAAGGTGCTACAAATGTGCTTGAAATGGATACAATGGATGTGGTTCTTGACTCTTGGTTGAAGGATATAGATCTTGCATAAAACATTTTCTTGAATCATAAACCCTACATCATAAATGTTAGCACAATAACAAACATGATGCAATAGTATCCTTAATATGATGCTTGAATCTTGATGATGGCTCCAAATGCTTGATGAAATCCTCTTGAATGTTCTTGTTAACTCAGTTATGTTATGATGAATTCTCTCACAAAAGACTTGTTTTAAAATGAATGAGTGAACCTTGTATTTATACTTATCCATGCTTAATATCCTGAAATTACATCACACCAAGCCGATATATGAATTCTTTAATTAAGGGAGGCTAAATATCACTAGAATTTGAAATTAAATATCAAAAATAACCTAAGGGGGAGTAAGACACTATAGGTGGAATCTTAGTCCCAAGACATGAAACTCGGGGCACATACTCCAAAAAGGTTCCCATTTAAGGTACCTTTAAAATCAGGTTCCCAAGACCTTTGGGGGACAAAGACAACCCATGTCGCATCTTAGTCCCGATCCAAAACTCAGGGACACTCAAATAGAATCATTAAATTATCTTTTTTTTTATGTTTTTTGGGATTAGATAGAAAAAGATATAATTCAAAGGCTTGTGGATGAAAAATAGGACCAATTAAGACATAAATAAGGATAAACAAAGCAATGTGGGCTCAGCAAGTGTGAAAATGCAAGGGTATACATTTTCCTACACTATAGTATTGATGAGTTTCATGAATTCAAAATAATCTTGAACAAATTCCACTTTTATGAAAATGATTGTTACCCAAAGATTGCATAGCATACCCTTTCAGTCCTTGTCATGTAATAGTTTTAGAATCTTGTATTCTCACCATTACATGATCTTTCCAACCACCTACCTAGGCTCATTCTTGTCATACACTAAGTGAGGGGCAATAATTAGATATCCTTATCCTAGTAATGCATTTTCCATTATCCCTCTGACTAGTTGTCTACCTTTTATTGGGATGTGGATGACCTACTCATAGGCTGACTCACATGTGCTTTACTATTCCTTTACATTATTTGTTTTTCTTGTGTAATTGCATGTACATAATGTGATCCCCCTGTGATGTTTTGTCTAATGTATCTCTCTCTCTCTTTGTGGAATTCCCTTATTTGTCCCATCATTCTGCTCTATGTCGGAAAGATTTTATCTTTTCTTTGTCCTGTGTTTTCCTTTTGTGGATGACACAAAGCATTAAGACATTCAAGTCTCTTTGATGTTGAACCAAAATCTTTTCCTTTTATCTTTTTCATTTGATATAGTTTTTTCCTTTTGGGGATAATGCAAGGCATCGAGACATTCATGTCTCTTTCATGTTGACCTTATATGATTTTTCTTTCTTTTCACTCTCTTTATATCATTCTTCCAATTCTATGTGTATTTGGAGAATGATGATAGTTCCAAGCTCTCTCTAAAAACATTGTAGCAAGAACATACTGACCCCAAATCCATAGATCCCTTAGGTGTTTAGAGTTTCATTTTTGGGGCAACCCCTCTCTTTTCTTTTACATGACATAGCTTTATTTGGAAACATATGAATCGGCATAGGGAATTCCAAGTTAGCTCGCATTTCCTTTTTTTGTTAGAATTTATCATTTTCTACTTTAAAGTAATTGATCATAGCATGGTGTTTAGCAATTTCTTTAAAGTGGGGGCATACATTTAAATTATTCTTTTCCATTTTTCTTTTTTATGGTTTATGGTGTAGTCTTCTTACTTTATGTGATGTGCCTTTCACTTTGTGAAAGACAATGCATGTAATTTCCTTCAAGATCATGATCTCTCTTAGCATATTACATTCCTCTCAGTGGCCTAATGCACAAGATTGCATCCCATATTTTGTGAATCTTCTATTTTTTGATTGGTCCTCATTTGGAGACATTAGGCACAATGTTTCATAAGTTAAAGATCTCACATGAACTAAGCAAGACTCCTTTGAATGTACCTTATTGTTGTCTTTGCATTTTTAGTTACATGGCCACCTTGCATAATACATCTTGCATGCTTGTGGAGCCATCTTGTTTGTTCATGAGTTCCAAGCATACAATTTTTTCTTGCCTCATGAAGCTCAAAGTTCATTATTCATGAGATCCAAGCATACAAAGTTTTTCTTGCCTCATGAAGATTGAAAATCATTTTTACGTGGTGCATTATTAAAGTTATTAGGAGGTATAACTTTGGTATGGTTTTTGACGAGAAGCTTGATCGAGGCATAACTTTCCTTTAGCCACTCACGTGTGAGTTTTAGTGCATATTGATCATGTGTGTATGTTTCTCACCTCTTTTGGATCCTCACCTAGTAGATAGCCTAAATTTTTGTTTCCTCAGAGTGAGCATGCATTTTTCAGACAAACAACCTAGATCTAATCCACATTGTGATGGACAAATGATCGAAGTTTGATCCACCCCTTTTGTTTTGTTGTTCTTTCCTCTTTGTCGTTGGTAGTGTATGCTTTTTCCTTTATGATAATCTTTATATAATTTTCAAGTATTTTTTTTGTTCCTATGTTTGTTTGCAATAGGATCTTGATCCTGGGGGCTTGATCGCCCCCTTTGGTCATTTCCATCCCATCCTACTGGCATTGGCACACATGGATCCCTCTTGATGTATGTTTGTCTAATTTAGTGTGGGTTTGAAGCAAGTTCATCCTCTCACTAAAGTGGGGGCTAAATGTAGTGTCAAAAAATGATGATAGTGACATTTTCACACTTGTTTGGCCCCTCATTAAAAAATTAAGTTTAATGATGCCTTGACTTAGTGTCACATAATGTATTTCACACACTAACATTGGGTCTTGGGCCCTTGTGAACTAAATGAACCTAATCATGTACCTTATCTAGGGTGTTGTAAAGTGTTGTAACACACTTTCTCATTTTTCTATGGTTTTCATTAAATAAATGGGCTTATTTATGCTTTAATTGGCCTTATTTTGCATCCACAAGCCTTATTTAATGCATCTTTTCAAGGATAATCTTGACAAAAATCAATAACCAATCATAATTTAGGTGTTTTTAGGTTGTGTGGCACAAATTTGGTGGTCTCAAACTCATACTCCACCTTGGGTGTATGAGTACCACCAGGGGTTTTGGTTCTCGTTCTTTATTTCACACCTTTCTAAGAATTTTTAAATTCATTCCCATAAAGTATGCCTAATGAGACTCATAAGCCACCTTGGGAATATGAGTCTTATGTAGCCCAAAATAAAAATTAGTTCAAAATTTTGGTGGGATTTTATCATCCTAGATATGATGTTGGCTTGTATTGTTGTAATTTCAGGAATTCTTGCATAATTAAGTATAAATACAAGTTTCTTTCACTCATTTTACACCTAACAAGTGGAATGAGCATCCTTATAGAAAATTTGAGTTCACAAGAGCATTCAAGAATTTACAAGAGCATTCAAGAGTTTTCAAGATCAGATTATTAAGCATTCTAGTTCATTATTCAAGCATGAAGCATCATGTCAAAGTCTTCATGCGTCATGTTTCTTTTTGAGCTAACAATTGTGATGTAGGGTTTTGTGATTCAATCAAACCTTCAATTCAAGATCCATATCATTCAAGCAAGTTTCAAGATCTACTTGACCATTGGTGCCATCACATACATGTTTTTAGCACTTCATTGCTAGGGTTTGGTGAGATGCAACATCATATTTTATTCATTCATCATTCTCCATTCCTATTTCATTTAATTTCAAAGTTTGATTACCAAAAAAGGGTTTGACCAAGGAAAACCCCTTTCTAGTAACAAAACAACATTTTTCCCTCTCTTTAGTGTGTGATTTGTAGGTTTAGGCTGAAGACACATTGAAGAGAAAGTTTGGAGAAAGTGTTCAAAGTGTCCAAAGTTGTCACCTTGCATTAGAGATACTTCCAGGAAGACTTATACAAGTTGTAAATCAAGGTTTTGAATCTGGAAATCAATTGGGAGGCATAGAGTAGACCTTGAAGACCAAATTCATATTTTGAAGCTTTAGAAAACCCTAACTATACTGATACACTAGTTCTAGTGTGTAAGTCCCAGTTTAGGTAAATGTTTCGAGTTTTTTACAGATTCAAATACCCATTTGCTAGATTCCTATTTTTGCATAAAAACCTATATCTAGGACTCATTTTCCCAACCTAGCATATGAGTCCCAGTCAACGTCAAATTTATTATTTTCATCATTTCAAAGCTCCATCCAGTCATCTTTAGATTTTTGGGTGCAACCATTTCATCTTATAACTTTCTATTTTTATATACATACTTTTCTATGTCATTTAGTGAAAGATTGCATCATATTAGGGTTAAGCATTACATCTTGCATTGCATTTTTCTTTCCATGCCCTAGCTTGGTGGTGAACCCCTTATTAGTTTATAATCAGCCCTGAGGATAGTCTTATTACAAGATCCCTTTCTCCTTTCTCTATTGGATTGAGATCTCTAGGGTCATCCTTTAATGAGAGTGTTGAGTTGTGTTATTCTATCTCCCAAGCATAGAAATAAATAAAATTCTTCCCTTCATCACCTTTAGAAGTTTTGAATCAACTATCCCACACATGATAGAATTATTTTCCGTGGAATTGTTCTCATACCACCAAATCAATTGGATCTATTAGAGGAGTATCAAGAGTAGTGTAGCAATCCTTAATAGAAATCAATATCATATTTGTATTGGAAAGGAAACTTGAGATAGGTATGTGCTTCATTTCACCATGTCCCTTAGCTTCCCAAACTTCCTGATTATTTCTTCGTTCTAGCTCTATAGTGTAAAAAAAAATTCATGTAAGTCCACAACAGCAGTCTAGGTCTAGTCATCCCTATCTTGTACTAGGTCATAGGCATTTGATGCACTACTTATTTGTATCTTAATAGCATCCATGGCATATTTTATGCATTGTGTGGCATTCAACCAATTCATGAAATACAAAAAAAAAGGGTCCTTGCTTCTTTCTCACAAGCTTGTACATCCTTCAAAAAATTTAAAAGTTTTTTGTGTGTAGATGCACACTTATCTATAATATTCAATAATTTTTTCTTTGCAAGCCTCATCTCAACTTCTATTTCAACTTGTCCTTTTAGTTCAGAGGCATATTCCTTGAAGGAATCAATCAATAGTTTGAAGTTCTCCATTGTAGATAATGATGTATCAAGGTTTGTTCCAGGGGTTATCTCCTTCAATGCATTTATTGCTTCATCCATAAATTCAACAGTCTTTTGATATGTTTCAATAATCTATTTTCTTGTTGATGTGTGAAACACATCACCTAGCTACAATTTGTGTATGGGAGATATTTTGTCTAAGATTATACTAGTTTATTGCATGGGAAACTATAGGAATTTTTAAAGGATTGTCAAAGGAAGATTCACTAGAATTCTTAGGTAACTCAACTTCTTCATCATTTCTAGACTCAGTGTTCTCTTCTTCCTCTACCTTGTCTTCTTCACCGAGGACCTTATCCTTCTCTTTTTCATAATCATCCTTTTTCTCTTCATCTCCTTTTTCCTTGTCCTCTCTTTGCTCATTATCCTTATTCTTTTCTTCTTCTTCTTCCTTCTCACCTTCATCTTCTCTTTCCATGTTTTCTTCTTTCTTCTACTCTTATTCTCTATTCACATCATTCTTATCACCTTCACGATGGCTTGTTATGTCTCTTCTAGTGGAAAAAATATCTTTGGGTTTCTTTGATCATTAATTACCAATGGGAGAACTGACCCATTCTTTGCAGTATCATGAGTAACCAGAGGAATAAAGGTTTTATCCTTAGTAGTTTCCTCTCTAATATCCACCTCTTCTTTTGTAACCTTTTCAACATCATAATTTCCTTGCAATGGTTCTTTTTTGTTTGCATGATTATTGTCAATATTTTCCTTTGGATCAATAACTCCATCATTGATCTCATGGTCTTTTTTATCATAATCTATGTACATATCTCCTTCCTCAATATGTTTCAAAGCATCGGAGACATAAGTATGTTTACCTTTTATTTTTCCTTAGCTCCTTGCTATAGATGGTAGCTAATGTGGCTTAGTCTGCTTCAGTCAAGGGAGTACTAACTCTTTCTAGAGCTTCATATTTCATATTTCCATGCTCCGTAAATGCACATTCTCTCTTATTTTCAACAAAACTTTCCAAAAATCATCAAGTAAATCCTTTCAGATATTGTGCATATCTACTTCAAATAAGATAATATATTTTACTATAGCTTCAATTACGGGTATGTGTAGGATCATGATGGGCCAAAAAGTGGCAATATGATGGGTATGTGGCTGATGACTTTTTTTTTACCCAAAATTGATGAAACGAAAATGGTTTTTAAAGGAGATTCTCAACTTTTGACCAATATAAATTATGCTTTACTTTGAATTTAATAAGTAATTATTATTCATTTTCTACTCAAATTACGACTAAAGTCCTAATTGATAGACTAATTGAAAAACATCTACAGCTTTCAAATAGTGTCACATTTTTTAAATCCAAAACATGCGTCACATTCTATTCTTCATACTATAGGATTAAAAAAAAAATGAATTTCATGAAGTTTTGACCAGGTTAAGGTGGTTAGACATACGAGTTTTAATATTTTTTAAAAGTTGTAATAAAAATTCATAATTAATTATTTACTTGCAAAAAAATTACAAAAAAATATGCATCACATCAGGACATGAGTCCTACTTATATCTAAAATCTTATAAAAAAATATTATCATTTTATTGTGGTTAGGGTGGTCGGACGGACACCTACTTCTTATTTTAATTTGAAATTTAAGATCTTGTTGCATTGAAATTTCAAATTTTCACCAAATAGATTTTTATTTTTTTAAAACAAACCTAGTAGTTTTTAACCTACATTCAATTTGCAACAAATTCTATTCTTACATATTTTTGATATAATATGGATAACTTATTCAAATTTTTATTTCAAATTGCCTAATTCTGATTTTTCTTTTCTTTTTGCCACGTAAGGGCCTATTTTTTCCATGATGATCCTGCACATACCCTTATTGTAGCTTTATCTACCTCATCAACTTCCTTATACATTTTTGTTATTTCTTTTAATATCTCATTTTGCACTATATTATTGAATAGTGCATCAAGCTTCATGGAGTGTGAGGTCTCTTAGATTACTTGTGCTCCTTTACTTTTACCAAAGGCTTCTTTGTTTCTTTCTACTTCTTCTTTTGGGGAGCCTTCTTGGCTTCCTTCTCCTTTTCCCTCTTATAAATTTTGAAAGATTATTTTCCTTTCTCAAGTTCCTCTTCACTCTTCATATCAAAAATTCCAATTCTCTTTCTTCTAGTGTTGGCTTCACCTTGTGAAGCAACATTTCTCCTTTTTTTGAGTAGATGAGTTTCATCCTCTTCCAAACCTTCTTGCTTAGCAACATTGATTCCAATTTCCTTTTACCGTGTGGCCTTCTTCTTTAGTTTTTCTTCTTGTAGGAGCAATGGGGCCACAGTTGTAGAAGTTTTATTTACATTTTTCTTGGTGGAATGAACTACCAAAGGGGATTTCTCCATTATAGAAGGACTATCTATGGATTTCCTTTTCTCACTAGTTGTAGGTAGAGATGTGGTAGCAGAACTTGCTGGTCTCCTTCAACTACCAAAGGCTTCTGCTGCAATCATGTTAGCTATAGCTCTATTTCTGGCATAACTAGATCTATCCTTTGAAAGACCACTTTCTTTTGCATATATCAAACATTTTGTTAACATTATTTCTCATGACTAATTTCTAGAATTCCAAGTGAACTTCCATTGATTTTTCTTCATATGTCCCATACATTAGTCTATTGGAATCTTTAAGACTATTTAGTAGTACCTTTGCACAGTTCATAACACTTCATACATGTGTTTCCTCTAACACATTATAACCTAGTTTTAGAACCCAAATGGTCCTAGATTTTATTGCTTTCATCATGCAAAAATCTATGGAGACCAAGAAAGTGATGCATTTCATGTATTTTTCCATAACACTCTTTGGAATCCTTTATCTCTCATTCATTCTTCTTTGAAATACTCCAAAGAAGGTATCAACAACATCATCTTTGGAGTTAATTTCTCCAAGACCTCTCATATAATCTACTATTTGGTGTGTAATAGGCCTTGCACTTAACTAGTTAACATGTTTCCAATCATAAGAAATTCCCTTACAGAGTAGAAAAGTAAACACATCACCAATATGCATTTTTGAACACACTTATTAATCTCCATCACATTCTCCATCAATTTTTGTCAGAGCAACACACAAAGGTCATAATCAACATTGCTTTCAACCATGTCATTTGCCACATGAATTGCAGTGGTAGAAATTGAATTATCTTTATTAGTGTAAAATATTTTATATCCAATGAGTATAGCTGCATATCTAATTTAGAGGAACTCCTAATAGGATTCACCGTGAGGGATCTTTGATCAAAATTTTCACCCATTCTCTCCATTACATCCTTGTTTCTCATAAATTTCAAGACTAGAACCAAACTGGTGGACCATAAACTACTAATATCCCTTATTACTTCCTTTGTAATCATATGAGGGTGATCAATCCACATAATTTTTTTTGTGAATTCTACTTAGTAACATCCTAATCCATTTGTTATTGTAGACAATGTTTGGAAATAATTTCCATACATCTTATTCCTTTTCAATTAGGGCTTTGTACTCTAGTTTTAAGGTGAAATCATCTCTAATTAACTAATTTTCCTATAATTCCCTAAGCTTAGTGAGTGAATGTTCATCCATGCTTTGATGAATATATGCCCTAATTTCTTTGGTATGTAAAAAACATTAAGGTATATTGGAGAATGCACCTAAAGGATCATCTTCTATGGATCTAGTGAGATATCTTTTGAACATAGGCTAAGGTTTTTGTGAGACATCTACAACCCTTAATTTCACCATTTTATTCAAACTACTTTCAAACAATAATTCTAGAAAATTAGGGTATGTATGAATCGCTAAATACCTTATTTATTTTCCTTGTTGAACTAGGGTTTTCATGCTCTGCAATATTGAATTTCCTTTGCACTTCAAATCTACTTCTCACTACTCTATTCTCCTTTTATTGTTGTTTATGAAATAAATTTCCCTTAGTACATTTACTTTTAACTCTTGAATAGCATATTTCCTTCCACAATATTCTTCAATAGATCTAGCATTCCATTCTTCACAACATATCTTCATGATGTGGCTTCAATACCTTTTCTTTGGTGGGAGACATAAGATATCCATTAAAGCTCCCCCTAAGCCATAGCTTTAGGCTTAGTTATCGAAGGAAACATCTTCATCAGAGGATGGTACAAATTCCCTCTTTTTCTCAATCTCCTCTTTCTTTCTCCATATTTTTCCATTTGTTTCTTTACTTCAACTAGATCAATCCTTTTGACTGGTTCATTTCTCTTTTCTAGATTATCCTTCATTGAGTTTCTACTTCTACAAAACTTAGCAATATGTCTAGACCTACTACAATTGTTGCATATGGCATTTCTTTGAGCATTATTCCTTCCATTCATTTTGGACCTGCATTGATTAGGCTTGTGTCCAAATCCATAGCATGTCTAACAGTAATAATTAAAGGATTGAATCATTCTACCATTGTTATATCTATTTATCATTTGACATCTTCATGCTCATTTTCTCTATGTATGAATCTTTTGCATGTAAAGCATTGACCAGTAATAGATGAAACATTTTGATTCATTCTTCTTCTACATTCCATTGCTCTCTATCCATATTTATTGCAAGAATAACAAATATTGAAAGATAGGTACCTTTAGAATTTGGTTATCTGAATGGAGGTCTCCTAGCATTGTTTCTTTAATTTTGAATTTTTCCATCATCCTTCTTATTTTTAGTCTTCTCTAGCTCATTGATCCTCTTTTCTACATTACATGTCTAGTTTTCTTTTGAGCTTTATCCTTTTTCAAGTCCGAAACTACCTTTGTCTTTAGATGATTTATGACTTGAAATCAATTCATCAAGCATTGCAAATATTTTCTTAAATTTATCTTCATGACTTCTTCCCTTATCCATATCTGATATTAGATTTACCACTTCTTGTTCAAGCCTCATGCATTCATCAAATTTTATTTCCACCATTGCATTTAGATATTCCTCAACTCTTTTATTTTCTTCAACTTGCACTTTCATTCCAATGATCTCTTCATTTTCTTGCTTCAATTGTTTAATCACTTCCTTGTTCCTTTCTTTGAAATTCTTGATCCTCTCTCTCAATTTTCTAATGCAATCATTTTCTTCCTTAATATTTTCCTTTAGATCTCTCTTTTCACCTTCAACTTTGTCAAGATATTTAAGAGAAACTTTGAAGTCTCCATCTTTTTCAAGCATGCAATCTTCTATCTATTCAATAGAAGGAATATCTTTCAAAGGAATAAGAAACATTCTATTAGCCATGTGTTCAATCTCCAAGATCTTCCTAAAGCTATCAAGCTCCTTCTAGGGATTCAAGCTCTAATACCAATTGTTGAACACTTGAAATACTAAGAGCAGGATGTGAAACAATATTCTAATAAACCATTCAAACATTGTCCATCCAATTACAAAAGCACATTCAAAAGAAAGCATGAAGCATAAAAAAAATCACATAACACATGAACATGAGGATTTTTATGTGGAAATACCAAAATCGGAAAAACCATAGTGAGTGTTAGCTCACAACATATTATATTTGGATTTGGACCTTCATTGATTAGGATTGTGTCCAAATCCATAGCATGTCTAACAGTAATAATTAAAGGATTGAATCATTCTACCATTGTTATATCTATTCATCATTTGACATCTTCATGCTCATTTTCTCTATGTATGAATCTTTTGCATGTAAAGCATTGACCAGTAATAGATGGAACATTTTGATTCATTCTTCTTCTACATTCCATTACTCTCTATCCATATTTATTGCAAGAATAACAAATAATGAAAGATAGGTACCTTTGAGAATTTGGTTATCTAACTGGAGGTCTCCTATCATTGTTTCTTTAATTTTGAATTTTTCCATCATCCTTCTTATCTTTAGTCTTCTCTAGCTCATTGATCTTCTTTTGTACATTACATGTCTAGTTTTCTTTTGAGCTTTATCCTTTTTCAATTCTGAAACTACCTTTGTCTTTAGATGATTCTTGACTTGCAATCAATTCATCAAGCATTGCAAATATTGTCTTAAATTTATCTTCATGACTTCTTCCCTTATCCAGATGTGATATTAGATTTACCACTTCTTTTTCAAGCCTCATGCATTCATCAAATTTTCTTTCCACCATTGCATTTAGATATTCCTCAACTCTTTTATTTTCTTCAACTTTCACTTTCATTCCAATGATCTCTTCATTTTCTTGCTTCAATTGTTTAATCACTTCCTTGTTCCTTTCTCTGAAATTCTTGATCCTCTCTCTCAATTTTCTGATGCAATCATTTTCTTCCTTAATATTTTCCTTTAGATCTCTCTTTTCACTTTCAACTTTGTCAAGATCTTTAAGAGAAACTTTGAAGTCTCCATCTTTTTCAAGCATGCAATCTTCTATGTATTCAATAGAAGGAATATCTTTCAAAGGAATAAGAAACATTCTATTAGCCATGTGTTCAATCTCCAAGATCTTCCTAAAGCTATCAAGCTCCTTCTAGGGATTCAAGCTCTGATACCAATTGTTGAACACTTGAAATACTAAGAGTAGGATGTGAATCAATATTCTAATAAACCATTCAGACATTGTCCATCCAATTAAAAAAGCACATTCAAACGAAACCATGAAGCATAAAAAAAATCACATAACACATGAACATGAGGATTTTTATGTGGAAACACCAAAATCGGAAAAACCATAGTGAGTGTTAGCTCACAACATATTATATTTGGATATAGTATATATTACAAAAATGCTCATTGTAGGTGGACTCATTGTCCATAGGGAATAAGATAGAAGAAAGAAGGGGTGGCTTACATCTATTGAACTATGATAATTGTATCTACAATATGCTAGATTATAGTTCCAATGAAGTATAAAATCAATCTTTGCACTTCTCTGGATCAACTCTCTACTCTACTTTGAATTCACATAATTTGCATAACTCTGATCACATTCACATTACACACATGTAGGTGGTACACCATACATGTAATCTATCTCTCATCACTTGAACCACATATTAAAACACCAAAAATAATCTCCTATATATATCCACATCAAGTGTAACATCAATTAGGTCACCCTAATTGTATGTAACACACAAAATTGAACTTGTCATCCTCAAAAAATTTCATCTACGTTTCATGCCTTAATTAAAAATTCAAATCTCCTCAAGGTAGGTAGGGATGGACCTAATATAGGTCCTATGGAAGATTGCAACATATATTGATCCTTTGCAAAAAACCAAAGGTATTAGGTTTGCCCCAAATAAGACCTAAACAAAAAAACCTTCATTTGTTTATTGAATTTGCCATATGTGAAACTAAAAGCACAATCCCATCTAGAATTCCCATTCAAATAACATCTAAAAGCTTAACTTCAACATCACAACAAAAATTGTTCATCCATGAAGGAATCCAAAATCTCTGTCACTGAGACTTTATATTGGAAATAACTACAATATACATAACTAAACTTTGTCATTCATATCTTCCAAAATACTTCACCAAACAAAAAATTCTCTTGTATTTAGATCCATCTAATGTTCACCAAATTACTATTAGAATCATAGAGAGGTATCTCTATTTGTGGTGGAGTGCAAACCCAAAATTTGATGCACCGAACCACTATATGAGCAATTTTTATACTTAAGCAAATTTCTAAGTGGCTATACTTTTCGGACCAACTTATCCTATAAAAATGTCTTCAACAACACTTCTAAATCATGCGTGGATGATCCAAAATAATATTGAGATAAATGACAACACTAGATCATGCAATATGTACATACAATGCTCATGTTGTCAAACAACATCAACTTCCTACACCTACCACACCCTTATAGTATCTTGTTTTACACTCACTTTGGCCATTTCATAAATGTGTTCGCTTGGCTCCCTATTTGTTATATTTTTCATATTAGATATTATTCTTGTAAAATATTTCATCTATTAGTATAGCTTTATCCCTAATGGCCAACCACAATGCACACTGCATCTATTCCCACACCATGTACTACATTGTGAGTGTAGATTTATTCCTTAGATGCAATTTCTACTAGCAACCTATTATCCCCATTCAAATATTTTTTTTTCTTTTTGAAGTTTACTGTTTAAATATATATATATATGTCAAATTTTGTGCTAAATATTGTTAATTAAGCACTAAGAAAATTGTATTTAAATGCAAGCCTGAAGACATTAGTGGCAATATCATCATCACATCAAATAATAATGTTAAAACATTTTGGAAAACCCTATTAATTATCACATACATTTCACATCAACATCCACAAATACAACACCTATAATTTTGCATATTTTTCCATGTGTTCAATCATTGTGAAAGTGGTAGATGAGTTTGACTTACATTAAAGGAAGTTTCATATTTCCCTTCACTGACAACAAATATGATATTTTCTTTTCCTTATAATATTTATGTTGAAAAAATATATGACTAAGGGAAAACAAGATTGAGAATAGTTTTAGTACAAAATGGAATTGTGCAAAGAAAATACGACAATACATGAAATTGTGGTGTAGTGATCTAACTAAGATGTAGAAGCATGTCAACAATTGTGGTAAAGATCATATTGCTTAGTCCTCAATACTCATAGATTTATAGAATGGAATCATTAGGTTTTTGATAAACTTAAGAGTAATTTCATATATATGCATAATTAAGTTTAGATCATGAACAACTTTATATGCACAAAGAACTAACCAATATTCTAACCCTATTTTAATCTATCAATCTTTTCACTAATTAACTTATCTAATTAATCTTGTTTAATTTATCATTAATTAAATCTTCTAAATCAATCATAAAATATATTTGTTTCCTTTACAATAACCTTTAAGGAATACATTCCTAAAAACAAAACAAATTACTATTTATCGTAATTAATTTAAAAATTAAAATTTATAATCAACTAATCACATTTTATCTTAGATAAATATAATTTCAATGTAATCTACACTACACCTATTTCTTATAATTGACTCACATATATTATTAGTTACACAAAATTATATTGCAGAGCAGCACTTAAACAATCTATTAATCCATTCTAAACCATCCTTTCTAGAGGCACACGGAATGGATATAGCAGCAAACCAAACTCACGGATAACAGCTTTATTCTCACACTACAAATATAAAAAAGCTCTGAACATCATGATCGAAAGCACGCTGGATTCCACCGATATACACCATGACGACCGATCTCCATGACAGATTCACGCAACATACCATAACATTTTAGGCAATATGTAATAAAACAATGGCAAACACACAACAATCGCCACAGCATACCAAATTAATGGAGCAGCTTACTGAGCAGGGCATTTGAATCCAGGAGGAACAGTCAATCCACAAGAAGCAACAAGGCTCAGTGCTACTGGAAGAATTACATTGAGGTTGAGAAGCTTAACCCTAATTGTTGTACACAAACACAGTGCTGCCTCTAATGCCGCGACTCCTTGAATCAGAGGGCAGCACTTGTTTACAACAGGATCTCCAATGCCCACATGTACAAGCCCACTGAGTAAATCGACACAGGCTCCAAGTTTCAGAATATCCAGTGAACACTTTGATGCAGGACTGCTTGATGGAGGAGTCTTTCCAGTACTAGGAGTGGAAGGGGTCTTTGGAGTGCCCCGAGAGGGAGGACATTTGTGCCCACATGCCATTGTCACGGGCATTGTGGTTGCCACCTCCACCATAACAATGAACATCACTGCTACTGCTCTCTTCATCATCATTGTCATGCTTTCTCAGAAAAATGAAATAGAAGAACAATTGATGAGCACCGCTGTTGTGTTCATGAGGGACTTTTACGGGGCATTTATAGGGCTTGGATATTTGAGTCGGTGAATGAATACGATTCACATGCGGCACAGTACTAGGTGCTACTCGTGAACTCCAATACTTCTACTTCAATTCGGGCTACTGTGCACAATGGTAATTGATCGGCCATCGTAGATTATACGTGTTTCCCTTTACGTTTTGTGTTCATACTTGCCATTGATTGATTTGCTTATCTTGTCTGAAAGAAAAAAGTTGGCACCCACTTGGAATGCAATATTTTTTTAATAGTTTAACCCATTTGTGTCTCCTATTCTTAGAAAATGAAAAAGGGTGCTGCACTTACGTAAGGGAATAAAACACCTCTTATAAAACATCTCCACTAACTAAAAGTAATCAAATAATCAATTGAGAAAAAGACGGCCAGTTTAAAATAGAATCTAGATTTGAAATAAAGATAAACTAATTGGAATGAATGTGTATTTAAATTTGGAAGGGTGACTGATTTGATTATGGGAGGAAACATAGATTTAGTATTTAATATTAGATTTAGGAATTGAGGGTTATAATAAGTATTTTCTATGAAATTTAAAATTATAGAGATTTTAATTAAGGTTAGTGGATGGTTTTGAATCTTTCATGGTTTTAAATTTTTGGATAGTTATAATTTTTAATTCTTTAAAATTTTAATATATGTGAAAAGTTGTTTGCTAGTGTCTAAATATATAAATAGAAAATATGGTAATTTGAGAAATATCATCATAATTTTTTATTGTAGTGTACAATATTTTAAACTTTTGATGAATAAGTGTATATTATCACTTATAAAATAATGATTTTTTTCTATTGGAATATATGTTAATTGATTCAATAGTTTGTGATGAGTTGGAAGGTGTACTAAGAAAAAATGAAATCTAAGTGCAATGAAATCATAATGAATGTATGCGACAACAATATGATGATGTTCCATATGATAGATCATGTAAGACTTAGGATTTTGATATTGTTGATTAAAGATTTGATTTTATGAAAGTGCTAAAACATGGCACATAATAAAGGTGTAGTCATTGAGTGATCTTTTTTAAGTGCTAGTGAATATTGATGATGATGACCTTGATATAAAATGACCTAGAGATGATTTCATTTTACTCATGTACTAGTATGACAACTTTAAATATTTTTAACACTTTCCAATAGATAATATTGATTTTAAGCTCTCCCATTTTGAAACCATAATAAATTTGAAGTGCCAAAATTAGGTGGGAAAATGTGATGATAGCCTTAACCTCAATTGAAACAAAATTAGTTTGAGAGTTGAGACTAATATCAAAATAGATATAATCATATCCCTAAATGATAAATACTATGGTTAATGTGTGTTCATTAATTAGAAAATCACACATTAGTACTATATATTTATACATCCATAGATATTAGAGAAAAGCTAAAAGGAATATGTTCTATAATTTGAAAAATAACATATTTAATAATTTTTTATCTCATTGATAAAAAACTAAAATTGATATTTTATTTTTATTGAACAAAGTCTTATTGTGCTATTTTTTGGTAATACATCTTTACAATTAATTTATAATATTATAATTTAGAAAACACTTTTTTTATTAATCCAATCTATTCTTTTGTTTATTTAAGATTAGGTTTTAATTTAATTTCATTTAAAAGTGTAATAATTAATATATGTGACATTTTTAAGTGTTAAATCTAGTAAATAATTGATCTATTTATAGAAATTCCTAATTATTAATCTTGATCCATTGATACATTTTCTTGGGTTAAATTTATGGGTATAACAATGACTCAAAATTTATAAATCTAGATCTCAAAATTTATAAATCTAGATCTCAAAATTTAAACTATGTTCACTTGTTACAAATCGCTATTATGGGCACACTAAAGTATAAAATATTTCAGATTATATGTAAGGGTATTCGATAAAAAAAAATATCATACAAAATGCAATTTATTTGATTGCATTTAGGAGCTATGAAGGAATCACCTATATTGGAGTGAGAACAACACATGGAACCAAAGAATTATCATATATCAACATTTCATCAACATCCTAGACATACTACATGATTTCACATTCTCTTCAATTCTTATTATATACCATCAAATTGTTAATAGGACTTTGGCCAAAATAAAAACATATGTAACATAACAAATTCCTCAATAGTGTTTATCTAAACCACATTTAAACCACCACATTATGCCAACTACAATTACTACTATTATCTATTATAAGTTTAATAAAATTTATTGAAAAATGATGTGCACCTAGTACATGGATATATTGTTTAAGTGATTGTTTTTGGTTGCTACTAGGGTATCTTTGTGACCTAGCCTAGCATCCAAGGGAACAACCTGAGGTGAGACTAATCCCTTGTGGGTGGGCATGACAACCCACAAGTCGTTGCACTGATTAAGCCCAGGAGCGAGAGTCAAACTCGAAACCCATGGGGAATAAACCCTTTGCTTATGCGAATTTTTAATTTATTTTAAATTAATTTACATTTAAAGAAAAAAATAACTAATAAAAACTATGCAAATGAACATTTCTATCATTAATTTTTTTTTGGAGCTCAATGATTAATTGTGTCTTGTAGAGTAACTGATTCTTCTAATAATAACTATTTTCAAAAAATAATTATAATTAATTATAATGATTAATATTAAAAACAAAATTTAAAAATAATTATTTTTTATTTGAATTAATTAATTAAAATTTTTGGGGTGGAGGACCTACCTCGAATGACTAAAGCAAGAGATCATGAGGTGTAGTCTCCCCTCCCCCTAATACAAAAGGGTGTCACTAATCACAAGAAAAAAGCTTACCAAACACACTATAGCTTATAGCCGATTCGTCCAATCTTCCACAAAATATATTATACTTGTTATACATGCATTGATATTATATAATCAATCAAAAAATAAAGTATCATTTATTTTAAAATAAATATAAGCCATTGTATTGAATAGTTACTATTCTTACAACATAGTTAATTGATACTTACACTAATATAATATAGATTTACATGTGAGAATAAAAGACAAATATTATTTTTATATAATTTATTTTTCAAAATAAAAAAGATCAATTATAAATATTAAACATTTTTCAACATTTAAAAAAAAAAATTACATTTTCTTTTTCATTAATCAAGTCAAATCCATGAGACAAACAATCATCTCGTTTTGACATCGAATATGATCTCTCTTCTGTAAATGTTATAAGATCTGATCAATACTGTTTTCGTTAATTCACTGGTCTATTTAATCAATCAGTATCTAGAATCTCCTCCAGCGCGTATGAACATTCCTTCAAGCGAATCTTTTCTGAGATTTGGCAGCAAGAAAGACAGCAAGGTTTGTCAAGGAATGTTTTAGTGGGCTCTCAATTTGACTTGATCAAGCAATAATACAAAATACTGTTCTGCAACCGGTTTGTGTCCACAATGAAATCTGGTTCCATGCCTTCTATTTGGGCTGTGACATGATTTATGTATATCGTTCTTTTGATTCTTATGCATATATCAGAGCAACATAAGGGCACTGTTTGATATAGACACCTGTCATTCCAGTTGGGCAGAATCTCATAATCCACTGTAATTCCCCTTTTCTTACCAAATGATCAAGTGACCGAATAGCAAATTGGAAAGATTGATTGTTCATAAAAACTACTCTTACGTAATATCACATGCTCTGTATAGTTGCTCAATTGTCTGGTTTTAAAAGCTAATTTTATATTGCACATCCATATCAGTTGTACCCACAAATACGCCTGATATGATCTTTTCAATATTGTTGACCGTAGAAAATGCAGCGTATCTTTTCACACATATTATACTGTTTCACTATGACTTATAAAGAACGCATAAAAAGTGTTTGTTTACACTGCATCTCAGGCCGGCTCCCAAATTCGTAGCTTCTAATGAAATTCAGATTACACGTATGACCACTACGTATCCCCAAGATACATGCATTCTTTTACTGGACTTTGAAAATTCAGTATCAGAAATATTTTATATTGAATACCACTACAAACATTATTTTGAAACATCCTCCTTCTTGAACAAATTCCATTCAAGTCAATCAAAGCATTTTTAAAGATAACGCTTGATAATATTTAGAATTCTAGTGTATTAAGCTTAAAAGTAGACTTCTATGCTAAAAAGTTTAAATCACATGAATGATATTCATAGTTATCTACACAAATAAAATTATGGTGGAAACGGATTAATTTTAAAAATATTTAAGAAAAGTTTAATTATTATTAATAATTTGATTTAAAATAAATAAATAAAATACATCATACATTTTTTTTGTAATAATTAACTAATTCAAATTTAAATTGTAAAATTTGTAAATAAAAAGAATTGTCACAGTCTTATTTAAGAACAATATAATTGTCATCATCAATAATAAAGAATTTTGAAGAACTCTAGAAATATTACATCTTAGTATAATCTATAGGTTTAGATAATGAAAACAAAGGAAATAGATGTCCCCTTTTGAGGAGATGGAACTTTGGGATCTATTTTATGCTTTAGTTCATTATGAGCCTAGATCCCTCAACCAATTGACTTGATTGAGGAATGGGGTAAGGAGGTTCCTTGGTGTGATTAAACGGTGGTTCACCATTAAATGAAGCTTCAAAGGAGAAATGTAAACATTTAAGCACTCAACTTTAAAAACTTGAAAACATGAAATCAGATTGATAAACAAACTGAAACAAAAAAGTATGCAAGAAGTGTAGATGGCTAAACAAGGTCTAAAAACCCTGAAAAAATTGTTGTTTTCAAATGCATTAGGATAGATAGGCCAAACTAGGAAATTTAGTCTCAATTTAGGGTTTTTGGGTAATATATGGAATCTTCTAGTGACTTATTAAAATCTACAAAAAGTTGTCAAAAGGTCTATACTGGGACTCATATGCTAGGATGGGTGATTTAGTCCTATTATTAGGGTTTGATTGATATTTTCGTAGCCTCTAGTGATCTTGGGTAGCTTCTCTCTTGTCTGATCTTCAAGTCTGAAAGTTTGAATTTTGGTCTATAAGTGAGTTTTGTGAAAAATGACAACTTCTTGACAACTTTTGCAACTTTGTCTTCAAAGGATCTTCAAGCTCTAATTCACCTAGATCTACAAACACACATCAAGAGAGAAAAAATTTGTTTGATTAGGGAATAGGAGTTTTCCTTGGTCAAACCCTAGTTTGATAATTAAACCTTGAAATGAAATAGAAAAGCACATGAAGGAATGATGAATGAACAAATGCAATGTTGCATCTCACCAAACCCTTGAAACAAAGGCTATAAACTTGTGTGAGATGGCTTCAATGGATGTGGATCTTTACTCTTGATTGTTGATATGAGATAATATCTTTGAATGCTTGTTTGAATCATAAAATCCTACATCACAAATGTTAGCTCACAAACACACATGACACATGAAGACTTTGAGATAATTAGATTGAATCTTAAATGTGGCTCCAAATGCTTGATCATTTTCTTTTGAATTCTCTTGATCTCATAAAATTGCTATAAGAATGGTCTCTTAAAGTTGCTAGGTTGCTTGAACTCAAAGATTGTTAGGAGAAAGTATATGAAATAACCTTGTATTTATATTAGGATATGTTTAACTTCCAAAAATTATAAGAATAGAAGTCAAAATTTATAATTTGAATCTAAGGATCACAAAATCCTACCAAGAAATTGATCTAAAACGGGTCTAGGTTAAATCGAGACTCATACGCTAGGTTGCGCGTATGAGTCCCAGTGGCTTAAACCTGGGACACAAACTTCCAAAAGTGTTAAGTTTAGTGCAATATTTAAAATAAGGCATTGAGACCTAGGTGGGACCCATACGCCCAAGGTGGGATATGAGTCCTCGATCACTAGATCTAGAACACATAACAAAAAAAATTGAATTATGATTTGGCATATGTTAAATATCGAGATTATCCTTAGGAAAATGCATTTAATTAGGCTTGTGAATGCAAAATAGGACCAATTAAGGCATGAATAAGCCATGTTTTAGAAGGGAGGACCCAAAAAGTGTAAAAATGTAAAGGGATACATTTTTCTACATTCCATTTGGCCCCCACTTTAGTTAAAGGAAGAACTTGCTTCAAAATCACACTAAAGTAGACAAATATACATCAAGAGGGGTCTAAGTGTACCAATTCTAGTGAGATAGGATGACAATAATCAAGAGGGATGATCAAGTCCCCCAAGATCAAGATCCTATGGAAAACCAACATAGGAACTTGAAAGAGCATGCATGTGAATGATGTATGAAGAAATAACAAGATACAAGCTTACACTATCAAAGACATAAAGAAGAAAGAAAAACAAAAAACAAAGAAAAGGTGTATCAAGCCTCGATAGTCTTTCCAACATGATGTGAATTAGGTCTAAGTTGTTTCTCTAAAAAAGCATTTACAAGCAGAGCACGATGTCCACTATGCAAACCAAATGCATGCTCACAAGGGATAGTGGGATCTGGTATCCACTAGGTGAGCCCCCAAAGATACATATGCACATGGCTGATATGTGCTCACACACACAAGCAAGTGGCTATGGGAAATTCATTCCTAAGTTTGACTCCCATATTTACTAACCATACTAAAGATATCCTCCTGATAACTTTGATAAGGTGCCACACAACACAAACAACAAGATTTGCAAGGCAAGCAAAACTTTGTATGTTAACACCCATGAACAAATAGGATGGCTCCACAGGCATGAAAAGTGTATTATGCAAGGTGGCCATATAACAATTATTATAAATACAAAATAGTGTAAAGTACATTCAAAGGTGTTTTCCTTAGTTCATGTAAGGTCTCAACTTAGGGAACATCATACCAAATGTCTCCAAGAGAGGAGTTGATTAAAGAATAGAAGATTCACAACTTAGGAAACATGTTCAGATGTGCCGCATTTTTAAAAAACTTTCAATATAAGTAGAGGACACATGCCAAGATATGCCACATTTTTTTTGTAATTTTTTTACAAGTAAATAATTAGTTATGAATCTTTTGTTGATTTTTTTAAAAATATTAAAATGTGTTTGTCTAACCATAATAACTTGGTCAAAATTTATGTAATTCATCTTTTCCTTTTTTAATCCTATAGTATGGGAAGCATAAAATGTGACACACTTTTTATATTCCAAAATTGTGAAATCATTTAAGAATTATAAATGTTTTTCAATTAGCCTATCAATCAAGACTTTAGTCAGAATGTATGTAGAAAATTAATAATAATTGTCTATTTAATTCCAAATAAGACATATCTTATATTTTTTAAAATATGACATTTTTCTCAATAAACTGTTTTCATTTCATCAAATTTGGATAAAAAAATAGTAATCAACCACTTTTTGGTCATATCACCACCTTTTAGATCCCCGATATCCTACACTCACCTAAGGGCCAATTAAAGTCAAATAAAGCTCAATTAATTAAGGGAGTCCTAAATAAGTGTGAAAGTGTAAAGGAGTACACTCTACAACACCACATTAAGGAATAATTAAGACCATTTTTAATTAATAGGGCCCTAAACTTAATGTGAATATGTAAAATACATATTACAACACTAAATTAAAGCATAATTAAATTAATGTTAATATTAATTCCAAATTAAGTGTGAAAATGTAAAGGGATACATTTTTTGACACTACAAACATATACCCTATTCTTTCATCCTTTGCCTTATATCCTCAATAATCAGCACTATACCCTATAGACACAATCCAATACTTAATCCCTAATCCATAAACCCTCAACCTTATACCATAAACCCTAAACCCTACAACATTAACCCTCATCCATATACCCTATACCCTCACCCTAAACCTTAAATATTGTCCCTAGACCCTATACTTAAACCCTGAACCATACACTCTCAATCATTAACCTTATGCCTTATACCCTCAATTAGAACCCTAAGGCCTATAGCCAATATCTTAAACCATAATACTTATAACCTAGTCACTTAACCTTAAACACTCAATCCTGAACATTATCCCTCTACTATAAACCTTCAATCCTTTACCCTATACCCTATACCCTATACTTAATCCCTAATTCCTCAAAGCTCAACCCTATACCTTAAACCCTAAACCCTACAACCTCAACCCTCATCCATATACCCTATACCCTCAACACTTAACACTATACCATAGACGCTATACCCTCAATAATTAACACTATACCCTATAACCTAAACACTTAACACTATACCCTATACCCTATTCCATATACCCTAAACACTCAACATTATACCCTATACCCTCAACCAAATACCTAAGACCTAATCTATCAACCCTAAACGCTATACCTTAAACCCTAAACCCTCAACACTGAACACTGTACCATATACCCTATATCGTCAACACTTAACACTATTTTTATGTAAATTTTCTTAACTCTATTTTTTGAATTTCCATTGCCACTTAAAGGGCCTAGTTTGGACCCCCATGATCCTTCACTAACCCTACCCTATACCGTCAACCCTATGCTTAAGCCCTAATCTCTCAAACCTCAACCCTATAGCTTAAAGCCTAAGCCCTACACCCTCAACTTTATATCCTAAACCCTTAACATTGTCCCACAACACTATACTTAAACCTTAAACCATACACTCTCAACCATTTACCCTATGTCGTATGCCCTCAATCCCTCAACCCTATACCCAATACCCTCAACCCAATACTTACATTGTAATCTCTCAACCCTCAACCATATACATTAAACCTTAAAACCTACAATATCAACTCTCGTCCCTAGGTAAATGTGCAAATTCGTGACACACCTTTCTAAAGGAAACAACCAACATTGATCTAACTTTTAAACTTGAATCACTAGAAAGTGGTATATATTTTTTGAATTTTGAAATTATGTAAACTAATAAAATGTGTATTTTTTAGTATATTTTATGTTTATATTTTTTCAAAAAAATTAAAAAAATATTTCAATATAGTTTTTTAATAAGCTAACAATATAATCTAGTTGCTCATAAAATGTTGAAAATTTACGTTATATAAGACATAAAGATTTTTATAGTAAATTTTAGTTTTTTCCTTCAAGTTTTGTGTATATTTATAACTTGAAACTTTAGGGCATTGATATATTTTTTCTATTTTAATAAATATATATTTTCAAATAAATATTTAAATGTGCATGTATTAAAACAAAGCTATTTGCACTCAATGCCAACTTTTATATTAAGCATTTATCTAAAAAAATAAATAAATATAATATCTCAATCTAGATTCCTTTATCTAAGGCATCATTTTTTATTTTATTTTTAATAAGTTTTATTATTTTTCCTCCCATGGTAATCAACCTAATATTTTTATGTTGATAACCTACTTTTAGTAATAAACAAGAATAAAATATAAATAATAATTGAACTATTAAAATAAATATATATTTGAAAACTACACTTATGGATCTATAAAAGGGTGTTTTTACATTTAAAAAATATTGTTATTTATATGAGTATGAGTTGTACAAACATTAAATTTTTCAAATAATTTATTTTTTTAGTAAATTGGCCTCAAAGTGGTGCTATAGATGCATTTAACCAATAATTTTAGTTGGAAAAGTGGTGGACATATTGAAATTATCTAGAATGAATATTACTAGTTCATAACCAAAATTGATTTTTAGTTATAAATACTAAAATCTACTTATGCTGATAAGTTGGCCGAAAGTGTGACATAGCTTTGTACTTTTACCCCGTATACCCTACACCCTCACACTTATAACCAAAAATGCTTAATATTATCCCTCAAACCTATATTTAAACCCTAAACCATACACTCTCAACCATTCACCTTATGGGTATGTGCAGGATCATGATGGACCAAAAGGTGGCGATATGATGTGTATGTGTAAGGTATGTGGTTGACGACTTTTTTGACCCAAAATTGATGAAAAAAGAAGGGTTGTTAAAGGAGATTCTTAGATTTTCACCAATATAATTATGCTTTACTTTGAATTTAATAAATAATTAATATTTATTTTCTATTTGAATTATGACTAAAGTCCTTATTGATAGGCTAATTGAAAAACATCTATAGCTTTCAAATGGTATCAGAATATTTGAATTTGAAACATGTGTCACATTATATGCTTTGCATACTATAGGATTAAAAAAAATGAATTTCATGAAGTTTTGACCAAGTTAAGGTGGTTAGACATACAAGTTTTTATTTTTTTTAAATTGTAATAAAAAATTCATAATTATTTATTTACTTGAAAAAAAATTACAAAAAAATATGTATCACTTTGGGACATGAGTCCTCTACTTATATCTAAAATATTATTAAAAAATATTATCATTTTATTGTTGTTAGGGTGGTCAGACGAACACTTCTTATTTTTTCCCTAAAATTTAAGTACTACTGCATTTAAATTTCAAATTTTCACCAAATACATTTAAAAAAAAAAAACCTAGAAGTTCAGAAACTAAATTCAATTTTCTACAGATTCTATTCTTACATATTTTTGAAATAATATAGATAACTTATTCAAATTTTTATGTCAAGTTGCCTATCTCTGATTTTTCTGAATGTTTTTCCACTTAAGGGCATGTTTTTTCCATGATGATCCTACAAATACCCTTATTCCTTGTACCCTCAATCCAAACCCTAAACTCTATACCCAATATCTTAAACCATAATCCCTATGCCCTATACACTTAACCTTAGACACTCAACCCTAAACATTATCCCTCAATTGTAAACCCTCACCCCTATACCCTATACCCTCAACACTATATTTATGTGCTAATCCATCAACCCTCAACCCTATACCTTAAACCCTAAACCATAAAACCTCAAACCTCATCATTCTACCCTATACCCTCAACACTATACTTAAACCCTAAACCATACACTCTCAACCCTTCATGCTATACCTTATACCCTCAATCCCTCAACCCTATACCTTATACCTCTTACCCTAAACCATAATCCCTAGCCTTAAACCGTAAACCCTACACCCTCCACCCTCATCCCTATACCCTATACGCTTAACATTATAGCCTAAACTTTGAACATTGTCCCTTAGCCCTATACTTAGAACCAAAATCATACAGTCTCAACCTTTAAACCTATGCCTTATTACATCAACCCATACCCTAAACCCTAAGCCCAATATCCTAAATTGTAATCCCTACACCTAACCCACTTAATATTATAGGCTTAATGAGATGAACATTATCCCTCAACTATAAACCCTCAACTCTTGACCCTATACCCTCAATCCTATACTTAATCTCTAATCCCTTAACCTTCAACCCTATACCTTAAACCCTACACCCTCAACCCTCATCCTTATACTCTACACCCTCAACCTTCTACCATAAATCTTGAACTTTGTTACTCAACCCTATACCCTCAACCCTATACTTAAACCCTAAACCCTACAATCTCAACCCTTAGCCCTATGCATTATATGCTCAAACCATACCCTAAACCCTAACCCCTATATAATATACACTTAAACTTATACCATCAACCATAAACCCGCAACACTCAATCATATATTGAATATCCTAAACCATAATCCATATACCCTACACACTTAGCCCCATACCCTCAACCCTAAACATGAATTCATGCATACATATATACATGTTCATACACTCATTCATATATACATGCATAGATACATACAACTATGCATGCATACATATAAGCATACATACAAAGATATAAATATAAAAAGTACATACATAAAGCATATATTTATACAAACATACACACAAACATAAAGCGAGTCATAACATGGATGTATAATAATATGCTCGTGTCATGTGAAATACAAACAAGATTACATAAAACATGCAATATAAAAACACATGCAAAATTATAAAGCAAGGCATAATGTGGCTATATTATAATGCACCTGTGTTATGTCAAAACTGCGATATAACACAAGCATGTTATAATGTGAGCATGTTATAACGTGCTCTCATTATGGCATGCTTTGGGAATCCCCAAGCCTTTGGATTTTATTTTCATTGGACTTGAAACCAAAAGGCTTGGAGGGCCTTTCAAATGTCCAAAAATGTGTTTTTGCATATTTTATGCAAAATTTTACATAATCTCATTCATGCTAACCATTAGGTGTGCACGTGTTTCAAGGTCAAGTAAATCAAACACCTAGGTATTGTTAAGCTCTCTTACCTATTTAATGATGTAATTTTTTTCACATTTTGACTATGTTAATGCTTTCTTCTTTAATTTAGTTTGCTTATGTGTCAATTTTTTGTTAAAAACCAATGTTTGGTATTTTTAATTTTATTTTATAACTATTCATTAAAAATACAAATAAATTATATTTTTATAACCTAGACACCATTCTACATATATTCGAAAAAAAAATATTTTTGGTTAGTTTTTAAAAAATTTAGGGGTAGCATCGCAAAATTTCTATTTTATAGGATGTGTCCACTTTCAAATTTAGTAAAAGTTCATATATATTCATTAAAAAATTATCAAAAAAATAAAGAATAATTGTTAGCTAATTTCTCACCAAAGTGATTTTAAAAATATTAAAAGAAATCTAACCTTTTGAGAGAGGCACAAGAGGTTCTATGTTATGTTTTTTAAACAAAAACAACGCCAATTTATGTGTCTCCCTTTCTTGAATCCCTTAATCTCTACCATTTTTTTAAAATAGTAGTTTAGAAAGTAGACTCAAAGCACTATGACCCTTGTTTTTGTTGCATCTAAATTTTTTGAGTGTAACTATACTCAATTTTTCATCCAAGGTCATTATTTCTTTATTTCAAAAAAAGTGGCCACTTAAGATCCATTTTTTTCCCCTCACCTTTGTGCACTTACTTGATGAGGTAGTCCAAATCCCCACATAAAATTATTTCCCATCATACATTATATATATTCATGATTCAAGTGACCAAGAACCCTAACATCATTAGATTACTTTTCCAAAGATACTCAACACATATACTTCATGCATAGCTATGCCATGAAGAACTCTTATCAATATATCTTTATTCTAGAAAACAAAGGTACTAGATTATGTAGACACCAAAATTTGGTTTAAGCCTGCGACTTCAATATTATTCATAATTTGTATTCTTCATGGTCATGTTTAAATAATGTCAATTATTTAATTATTCTCTATAGTCTTCATTTCTTCTATTAATTAAATCATCTTAATTATTTAATTAATTCACACTTTTCTTTATTCTATCTGATTAATTAAACAAACACTTTTTATTTAATTATGTTACTAATTAACCTTATCCTTCTTTTCAAATTAAATAAATTCTTATTTAATTTACTCTTTATCATACTTCAACTATAATTAAATAAATTATTTATTTATTTAATTATTCATTTAAATCCCTTCGTCACTTAATTAAATGAATCTTATATATTTAATTATTCTTCAAATATCAAATCTTGAATTAAATGAATTATTTAATTCATGAATTCTATTTTAACGCATTCCTCTATATTTAGATAAATTGTGTGAGTTATCTAAGTATTCACTTTAACTCAACTCGACATCTATTTTAATCGCTCAGTTAACTCTTGATTTAATGTATGAGTGGCGTTCTTGAGTAATCTCTTTGTCAAATCATTCAATCGTCTAGTTATAACTCATTTGCATGTACATGCGAATTAATTAAACATTCCTATTTAATTAATTAAACTTTGTGTGTGCATTCAAACATGAGTTGCTTTAATTCATCTTCATCTTTGTCATGCAAAGATAATTCTTCTGTTTTCAATTACCAAACTTGGAAGATTAAATCATTTATTTAATCTTTAATTCTATTTCTAATTTGTATCACTCATGTCACTACTAGCAGTTATATGCATGTCTAATCTATCGATCTCAACCATCCGTTGATCTTTCAATCCTAACTTGTCGTTCGAATAATCAATTTTCTATAAATTGATATGTCATTCTTCATTCCAATCTCTCTCAAAATATTATGACTTTTGTGAGCACTTATCTTGAATCTTCGATGTTTTGCTAAATCATTATCATAGGCTATACTTGCACGAGCTCTTGAAAATCTGAGGGCAATTATACTACAACAGCAAAATGGAGAAGGGAAATCAAGATGAATCATGGAAATACGTACGAATTTGGTGAGATTGTTCAAATTGTATTTACATTTTTACTTTCCTTTGTTCTTTGTTGCTTAGCATTAGATTGCATTTAGATTTGCATTGCATGCTTTCTTTTTTATTTCTTTCTATACTTTCTTGACGTTACATTTGGTGAACCCGACGTGAAGACACCATCTTCACATATCCGTAGACTTTTATTTTGATTTTTTTTGCAAGTTTTTCATACGGAACAATGCATCAGATTGACGAAACGTCACAATTGAAACTCTCAAATGCATATGTTTGATGAAGTGATGCAATTAAATTTTTGAACTGCATCTAAAATAAGAAACAACACATTTGCTAAAATCAGACGCATCTGTCAATTCCCAAACCGCAATTGACTGGTAAAATACCAAGAACGCAATTGTAGAAAATAGCGATGCATCTGACTAGTAAAACAATGACCTAATTGACTGGTAAACTTTTTTTCAGAAATCAGAAAATTTCAATTGATTTGTGTATTACTAATATTGGATTTTTAGTGTGTGGGATGATTGATGAAGACAATACTGAAAACTACTAACGAATCTTTCTGCAGAACGCTTCTCCAAGACCTTATTTAATTTTATTAAAAATAGATTGTTTGGTAGTGTAGGCATCCTTTTGAAATCTGCAAAACTAAACTTCATACAAGGTTAGTAGCTTACAAATTCCTCAAGAATGACCCTATGAAATACCTTGTACATGCTTCCAAATGCAATACATGATAAAAGAAAACTAAAAGCATTATGAAAACAACAACAAATACCTATTCCATAGTGGATTGGTGTCACATGTGTAAGTGACCCTTTCCCAATCCTTGATCAAAGCTTAAGATGATATAAATGCAAATAGGATGAAGAGCAAGATGAGTTCTCAAACCAAGAGAGTAACCTTGCATAAAAGTTGTGGATGGATGAATGAGGATTAAGGCCTTCTTTTATAGATTTTCTTGATGAGAGATTGTCCAAATGGGTGAATGTGGGACTAAAGATCCACCAATGAGAAGAGGACACTTGTCAAGTGGTGATAGGTCAATGGATGTGCAAGATTTGGGAAGTGTGCCCATGAGAGGGAGAATTTGAATTCAAATTTGGCAGTAAATTTTGAGAGGGGGACAAGAAAATGAGCAATAAATGCAATGTTGGAGGGACAAATCAACTTGTCATGTTTTTCAAACTTGAGGGCCATGTTGAGTGAAAATGAGGGTTTTAATAAATCAATAAATTGATTTATTTGTGCAAGTGGCTAAATCTAGAGAATGCAAGTGGTGAGGATTATCATTTAATCATGGTTAGATTAAATTAATGACGATTAGGTTAGTTTGAATTTTAGGAATTGGATATTCTAATTTATTTAAATCAAAAAATGATGTAATATGATTTGGAATTTGATTAAATGGCCATTTGATTTATTAAAAGGTTGATGATAATGTTTATTTGATTTTAAATAAATGACCTTAGGAGATGGGATTACCTAATGAATGGATGAAAGTGAACCTGGTTAATTGATGAATGGACCTAATGTGAAATCTAGTTTAGTTAATGAATGATCCTGATTGAATGCACAATGTTAATTTTGTGTGTCTACATTTTTCCCTTCTTTGAAGCAATGTCCTTGTTGCATTGGTTCAAAGAATAAACTTTCCGTGATCAAAATGAAAAAAATTCTGATTTTTCAGATGCCCCAGTGGAAAGAAGTACACTGGTACATTGCCCCCTCGAGAGATCAAGCAAAAAGATTCAATTTGAGGGTCGATCTCGTGATAAAGAGGTTCAAAATGGATGGTTATGGACGATATGCAAATGAGATGATTTCAAGATGCTTAGAATAAAAAATCTATATTATCCTAAACGACTTAAATGATGATATTATATGAGATGGATGAGATTGATGATGTGATATGTTGTAATTATGCAATGGATGATTTATGAGATGCTTAGACTAACAGATCTATATTATGATGATGATATGAATGCACGATGGATGCATGATGGATGAATGATGGATGAATTGGTGATGATGATTAACTATTCATGTTGTGATGTTAGTGCGGAAAATGAAGAAATTAGATGATGACAAGAGGATCAACAAGCCAACATTATGAGAGATGATGATGAGAAATGATGATGATAGATGGATGATTTGCTTATCAAGGATTGGGATTTTCAAAGGGTCACTTACTTTATGTTTGATAACATGCATAAGTACAATCGTCCAAGGTATAAAGGACTAGGATGGCGTTGTACTTAGTGTGATGGACTTTGACTTGACAAATAGATAGGAGTATTCATGTTCACACGACATACGAAAACCTTGCTAGGATGCACTTTAGAAGTTCAAACATCTCGGACCAAAACATGAAAGTATTAACCAATCAATGCAATAGTCAACAAGCCATCCAAAACATCCCTCTATACATATCTAACAAAGAAAGTATTTGCCAAGTTATTTTACAAGAACATCCAACAAGCACAATAGACAAAGAATAATGATGGTTGCCCTTCTATCTCTCTAAATCCTTCATTAGGATTATCATCAGTCCTTATCTTTGAAGCGCAATAAGATGATCAAAAGAAAAAGATAAAGCACACAAACAAGTTGATGTTCTTCAATACCGCTAACCAAAAGGGAATGTGTTTTTAAGGATAAGAACCAAAACTTATTGCCAAAAGATAATGCCCATTGTAGGAAGGATACATCCTAGGACATGTTAGTGGATGGTTGCACGTTATTTCATTTATCTAAAGTGTTTTTTCTGATAAATAATGCCCCTTGTATGAAGGATTCGTCCTAGGACATGATGTTATCAGATGATTGATATGGAATTGTTTGGATGATGGACTATCGACACAAAGAATTGACCAACTTGTTTACATACTAACTTAGACTTGAGACTTGACGCTTTTAAGTTTTCACGTTTAACCTGCTAGACTTGTTTCTAAATGTTTCACCAAAGGTTGAGGATGATGATCAGTTTATTATGAGTGGTGTTTATTGCGGGTGCAAGCGAGATGAGGTGGATGGATTTTTTCAAATATTTGGATTTTTTTTTATGTTTTGCAATGTTTTGAGGCTATTTTTGGTATTTTTTCAAGATTTTCAAATGTTTTGATTTTTCGATTTTCTAATGTTTTTGGGATTTTCTGAGATTTTGACCAAGATACTAACCTAAAGACCTATCCTAGGGGCCTCGGGGGCTGATCGACATATTAGCCTTTCCTATGTTATATACGTAGAGACCATGTAGTTCGAATGATGACTTGACCGATTTACAGATGAAGATATACATGATGAAATGTCACTTTATTATGATGGACTCCTAAAGGACTGACCTAAATGTCTTGGGGGATGATCAAAGATCAACCTTGCCTACGTTCAAACTCATAGATGACGTAGTTCAACTAGACGACCTTGTTTTTGGTTTTTTAGAATGACTTTTTGACTTGTTTTTGGATTTTGATATGTTTTGAATGTTTTTGGATTTTCTAATGTTTTGATGTTTTTTGATTTTCTGATTTTTTTTATGTTTTTGGATTTTCTAATGTTTTGAGGTTTTTGGATTTTCTGATTTTCTGATGTTTCTGGATTTTTTGATTTTCTAATGTTTTTTGATTTTCTGATTTTCTAATGTTTTTGGATTTTCTGATTTTCTAATGTTTTTTGATTTTTTGATTTTCTAATGTTTTTGGATTTTCTGATTTTTGAGGACTTTAAGAGCATACACGAATCTGATCTAATGAGAACGTGCCCCCAACATGATGTAATAGACTACTCTGATAAAGGAAGGACAAGCTAACCTTGAGGATGGGCTGAGTAGTACTAGGAGGGATCATGATACAAACACAAGACCAAGCTATGGTGCAGATGCGAATGGATGTGTGATGGATGGAGACTTGAATGCGATGGATGATGGAAGCAAAATGGAGGGATAATGATGAACAAGTCGTAAAGGTCCTGGTGGATGGAAAGTGCTTATTTACTCAAGGCACCTGTTTGCCAGGTTTTCACCCAGGTACATGCCCAAAGTGCCACCAAAGTGGTTTTCACTAGAGAACAATTTTTTCGATCCTTTTTCTTTTTTTTTCTTTTTTTTGGTTTTTTTTTTTGATCTTTTGTTTGTTACCAAGATGCCTGTTTGCCAGGTTTTCGCCGAAGTAACCATTTTTTCAAGACTTTTTCTAATTTTTCTAATTTTTTGGTTCTATACCTTAAAAGAATTAGGCATAAAACTTTTTGAGATGGGAGCTATTCATGGGCTCTTGCAGAGGTTCCCCTTCGGGTGTTGATAGCTAATATGCCCCTAATTTATAGCTTCCTATGACGATGAAAGGCCCTAACCAATTGGGTTCGAACTTGCCTTTGCTGTTGGGATTCAGGACATTCTTTTGATTTTCTTTTAAGACCAATTCTCCAACTTGGAAACTCCTGGTTCTGATCTTCTTCTTGTAGCTTCGTTTGAGTCTATTTTGATATACTTGTAGATGATTCAAAGCATCTATGCATCTCTCATCTAGTAACTCCAGCTCGTTTAATCTTGACACCCGATAGTCCTCATCAATGATGAGATTTTGCAATGATATTCTAAGGGATGGGAGCTTGATCTCAATGGGGAGTATGGCTTCTGATCTGTAGACCAAGGAGAAAGGGGTGGCACCAGTGGGTGTGGGATGTTGGTTCAATAAGCCGAGAGGGTGAGATTAAGCTATAGATGCCAGTCACGACCTGCATCATTGACTGTTTTCTTGAGGATTTTGAGGATGGTTTTATTCGTGGCTTCTGCTTGGCCATTGCCTTGGGGATAGTATGGTGTGGAGAAGCGATGCTGGATTTTGAATTTCTCGCACAAGTCACAAATCTCCTTATTCTTGAATGGTGTCCCATTATCTGAGATAATGGCTTGTGGAACACCGTAATGACAGGAGATAGTTCAGGATGAATTTTGAGATTTTCTTCCCAGTGATATATGTCATGGGTATGGCTTCCACCCACTTTGTGAAGTACTCAATTGTAGTTATAATGAATTTGTGGCCATTGGACGAGGTGGGTGAGATTTTCCCAATGAGGTTGAGTCCCCACTGTGAAAAGGGCCATGGTGTGACGATCGGGTGAAGCTCTTGAGCTGGAGCATGGATGAGGTCCCCATGTTGTTGACATTATAAACACCTCTTAGCATGATCATGTGCTTCTCTTTCCATTATGGGCTAGTAATACCCCATCCTCAGCATTTTCTTGGCTATGGTCATTCCACTCGAGTGTGAACCACATATACCGTTATGTACTTCGGTTAGAGTGGTGGGATCAATGTATTGTGTGGATGGTCCCTCATCATTTTTTGGCACTTGGGGAATTTTGTAATACTTGGCTTCAAGATTCTTGCAATATGAAAATGGCTCAAGATCTCCATGGACGGTAACCTCTTGTCCATTATGTGTGAATTTCACACATTGGTGGAAGGTTGATGCTATGACTTTCATCACATGAATCCATGGGCATCCCAGGAGGATATTGTATGGAAATTCGAGGTCCAAGACTTGACATGTGGTTTCCATGAGTGTTGGACCTACCTGGATAAGGAGCTTAATTGTGCCCTCAAACACTCTTTCTTGGTCATCATATGCTCTAATTGTGATGCCCTTTCCTTTTTCGATGGAATCTTCTGATATTTTCAACTGCTTGATGAGGCTAAGAGAACAGATATTCAAACCTGCACCTCCATCCACCAAAACCCTTTTGATTTTGCTTTTGTTTACAATGGCTTCTAAGTAAAGTGCGCAATTGAGAGATGGTTGGGTGGCGTAATCTTGGTCAAAAAATGTAAGGAGATTAGGTGTTATGATATTTGCGACCATAGCTTGGAATTGCTTCGCATCGAGATCTGCAGGGACAGTGGATGAGGCTAATGCTTTCTCAAGGATCTTTTTATGCGCTGATGAGATTTTTAACAACTCCATGATGGAGATGTGTGCTGGCATTCTTTTGAGTTGGTCTACAACATTGTAGCTATATGGAACAACTCTTGATGTAGGGACTATATTTGGTTGGGATGATCCTGCAATGGTGACTTTGCCGCCTCTTGTGGTGACTCCAATATCTTCGACATGGGCGCCCTTGATAGTGATGACCATGTAGTCTTCATTTAGCAAGGAAACAACAAGATTCATAGACATGATTTACATTTCCTTTCCCTTTATCACCTATATTTCTTTTGTTTCTATGATTCGACATTGGATTCGTGTAGATTTTAAGGTCTCGATTTCCCATAGGTTGTTCCACATTTATGATCTTCTTGTCAATGAGATCTTGGATGATGTTTTTGAGTCTCATGCAATTGTTTGTGGTGTGACCTTTTATTTTGTGAAATTCACAAAGTTGATTCTCGTTGTACCAAGGGGGTTTGACATCGGGTTCTTGGTAATTTTTGAATGTAGGAGGCTGGATGAGTTTTTCGGCATTCAACTTTTTCATTATGTCCTCCAATGGTTCCCCCAAAATGGTGCATTTACGTTTTGGATAAGTTTTGCGTTTGGGTTGTCCTCTTTGGTCATTAAGGTTATTGATGGTGAGATTATTGGGTTGGTATGTTGTGTGATGAGTTTTTTGGCGTTGTGGTTGGATTTGCGGTGCAGGTGTATTTTGGTGGGGAACACTAATGAGCACCTTGGCATCGACGATGCCATCATTAGTGATGTTCTTGTTTCTCGCCCATGTACGAGGTTTATCATTGTAATTAGATGATGGGTGGTTGTTTTACGGTTCGTGATATGACTTTGATTTGACGGGTTGGGTCACAAGGGCTCTTTCGATGCTAAGTGCCTTGGAGATTAATTACTCATATGTGGTAATTCCCTGAACCTTGAGATGAAATGACAGGCGGCTTTCAAGGTTGGCTATGATCATGCAAACTTGTTGTTCTTCTAGCATGGTCCACTTGCTCTGATTGGCCTTAGATTGCCATCATTGAAGGAATGAAGAAAAAGTTTCATTCTTTCCTTGTTTTAGAGCATATAATTCTTTGAGACTGACATCCATTGTGATCTTACATGCGTAGTTCCTGATGAATTCATCTCTAATTTCTTGGAATGTTCTAATGCCTGAAGGTAAGCGGGAAAACCATTCTATAGCGGGACCTGCCAAGCTCCTAGGGAATAGATGCATCAGATAAGTATCGTCATATGCAACCTCCATACAATGAACCTAGAATTCCCTAATGTGATCTTCAGGGTTTCCCATCCCTCGATACTTGTCAAATTTGGGGATTTCAAATCCCTTAGGGAATGGTTTCATGTCTAGGCTCCTATCAAATGGATAGGGACACAAGTTGCTTTTCATTTTGGTTGTCCGCCCTGATTGAAGGTCAAGCACTTGTTGCGAGAGCAACCTGAGTTGTGTCATCACATCATTCTAGGGATTAGGGCGTGGGATGAAAGTGTTTTGAGGTGTTTGAATTTTTTGTTGGATGGATGGGTTGGTTAGTGCGTTGTTTGATGGTATCTACATGTTCTGTTGAGTGAAGTAGGCTTCTACTTGCTTTTGTATGAATGATGCATGTTGTTGATCCTGTTGTTGTTGCACTAGGATTTGTGCTTGTTGTTGCACTTGTTGTTGCTCCAAAAATGCTTGTTGTTGTGCTTGTTGTTGGGCTACCAATTATGCTTCTTCTTGTTCCTCTTGGTATTGCTTTAATGCTTGCTTATATGCTTGCAATTGCGCTGCATGTGCAAGAATTTGTGCTTGTGCTTGTGCTTGATGTGCTTGATATTGAGATTGCACTTGAGCTTGGGCTTGCGCTTGTGCTGTTTGTGCTTGTGCAACTTGTTGCTGTAATAAAATTTGTGCTTGAGCGACTCTTTGTGCTTTCAATGCTTGTGTTGCTTGAGTGGCTTGTTGTTGTTGTTTTCGCAATAAAGCTTGGGCTTGTTGCACTTGTTGTGCTTGTAATGTGGCTTGTGCAGCTTTGGCAGCTTGTGTAGCTTGAGCGGCTTGTTGCACAACTTTTTGTTTCTGCACTTGTTGGTATCCTCTTTGAACAGTGGCTTGTAATGCTACATCAAATTGGTTTGATGTGGTGAACGTTGGTGGTGGTGGTGGTGGTGGTGGATTTGGAATCGTGGTAGATGATGATGTTGTGTTGATATTTTGCGTGTTGGATAATGGTATTGATTTGATTGGTCCTTGTGAGACCATGCTTTGTGATGTTAAGGGTGTGTTTGATGGTGTTGCCATTGCTTTTGTATTTATCAGTTATTGTTGCGATATCAATGATAAATTTTGAGCGTTTGGTATGATGCTTTGATTGATGGTTGGGATAGCGATTTGATCAATACTTGGTAGGGGAGGCAACCCCAAACCAAGGAGTGGTGTGGATGATAATGGAAATGGTGGGATAGGTGGAAATGTAAGGGGTGTTAGTTGTTGTGTGGTGTCAAATATGCCCCCTAGTCCAAACATATCTCCCTCTTCTTCTAAGTTTGTGAGAAGAGGTGTTTGTGGTGCTCCGTGGAAAAATGTTGATGATGGGTCATAGTGTAAGGTGAGAGCAACATTTTTGTGCAATGGATTTTGGGGGATGTTTTGTTCCAATGTGGTGTTTGCATCCAATTTTTGATTATTAACAAGGGGATGTGATTGAAGAGCATTGAGAAATGTGTTTCCCTTGTTAACGTTGGGTTGGGTTGGAGCAAATGATGTGATTTATGGGATATTCTCATGACGTTTTGAGATGGGGGTGTAGATGAAATGGGGATGGTGGATGGGATTGGTGGAAAAGATGTCTCTACTATAGTGCTCACATAAAAATCTGAAGGCAACTTGGCCCCTTGTTTTGCTAGTTCAAGCATGTACAACGAAGGGTTAAGTCTCATCATGATGGTGATGATTATATTGGTTGTCTGAATTTTGGAGCATTTCAGCTATTTCTTCGTGAGACATTCCAAAGGTAAGATCCTCTCCTTGGGTTTCCTCTTGTGGATTTTGCGATGATGTTGGAAGGCTAATTGTGAGATTTCCATCCCCAATGGGATTAATTTCAGGAGTGGTTTGGCTAAGATCACTTGAAGCGAGTGTTTCTTTGTTGGCTTCCATACTCTTCTTATATTGAGATCTAGTTAGAACCATAAAATGGGGATCAATCTTCGAGAATATGGGAGATGAATCTCTTGATTCTTTGGATTAATCTCTATTTTATGTCCCAAAGTGAAATTTTTAGGATTATTTTTGGGGATCAAAGGTGATGATATGATGATGAATGATATGAATGTTTTGGCTTTTGATAAATCTTGAATGAGACACTAGGCTTTAGGACTTGGATTTGATTGGATTTTAGATTTGGGATTTTGTCCTTGACTTTGATTTTGACTTTGTTTTGGATTTTGAACAAAAGGACCCTAAGATGTCTGATAATGATCTAAGGGATAGTTTTTTTCAAAGGATGATGATTTTGGATATGTGTGAGGAGAAGGATGCATCTACCCACACCTATCCAAATAAAATGATAGTTTCACTAAGTATATGAAGAAAGATTCATCCACATACACTAAGTTAGACAAGATGATTTTGATAACTTTGACTAAGTATATGCAAAAGGATGCATCTACACATTCCTAGCCAAAGGTGTTTTGATAAATGTTTTCAAGGACTTGGTCACAATTTTTTTTTATGATTTTGATTTTTTTCCACAAAGCCTAGTATCAAGGATGATTTCAAGATTTTCCAAAAGATGATTTGTGAGATGGATTTGATGTTTTGAAAGATGGATGAAAGAGGCTTGATTTTTTTTGATCCTTAGGTGAACCTAAAAAGATACTTTTTTTTCCTAGACCTAGGTATTGAAGAGCATGCAAATGCTTCCTAAAGACCTTTGTAACCAAGAAATGATTTCATTTGAACATTCATTTTTGGATTTCCAATGATTTTTACCTTGGGATTTGTGAGTCTCCAATCACTCATGAATATTCATTTTGCTTAGCTTTTCTTAATGGCTTTATTTTACCAAAAACACTTTCTTTGATTAAGTTTTCAAACTAAGATGTCCAATGTCTTAATTTCTTCAAACTCCACAAGATATGTTATGTGGAAATTTAATGAACTTAAGGCAAGGGTTTCCTATTGTTTACTTAAGGAGACAAATTGAGATATAATCCAATGTTTAGAAACCTCTAAGGATGTGAATCCCAAAGGAAAGCAATAACATATGGATTGATTCAATGTCATTTGTCTCCAAAAGGGTTTGAATTTTGAATAATATTGTTAAGTGTTTGTTTGCAAATATTTTTGAATACAACACTATGTTTTCAAGCAATGTAACACCCTAGCTCAATTGGTACATTTTTCTTAGTGGGCTTGCCTCATGCCCTTCGTAGAAGAGATGATTTTACATACAACCAAGGAAGAAATATATAGGTATGTTAAGAATGAAGTCTTAACCTCTATATTTCAACCAAGATTGGACATGGCAAGTAACTTCTTGGAATCTAAGTTCCAATGCACCACTTTGATAAACTCGCTCAATGGATCAATATGCCACTACAAACAAGGGTTCTAGTTTAGACTTTCCATTTGTAGGAGTTGACCCAATGTGGCAAGAGTCCCATTTTGGATCCATCTTGTTAGAGTCAACCACGTGATATTGGCATTTCGTCCAATATCCACATTTATATCCCAGCTGGAAATACTCTTGGATTTAGAGTGTTACTGGTTGAGTCGTTCCCTTGGGTGAGTACTTTTTCCCCAAGGTAGGCCCTCTAGGATAAACAAAAGCAAGCAAAGACAAAATATGTAACTTGATCAATCTTTGACGACTCAAAGAAAGAGAATATATGCGATGATGCCCTACTCACACTCGCACAAGATGTTCAATTTTAAACCCAAATCAAAGTGTGTATGGGAAATTATTTACGCGACTTAATGTCACCAAAATCCTTTTGATTCTCAAGATCATTGTGAGGCATGAGAGAAGTGCATACGTCTTTTGATGATATTACTTTGTGTAACTAATTACAAAACAATAAAGGCACACATTCATTTTATCCTTCAAAGCAATGATTTGATTCGTTTTAAAACACCAATGTCAAATGTGAGGTTGCTTGTTCAATTTTAGAACCCAAATTGAAGCTAGTAAGTTTCTAAGTTCAATTTTAACCCTTTGCAAATGAAAAATCAAAGTGTTCTTTTTAGACCCAAACAAAAATTGGTGTCCTAAAAACGAAAGATAACAATTTCGTGAAGAAGTGTTAAACAAACACTTAAAGCATTTAAAAACACATTGATTTTAAAAATATCCTCCTTTCATTTTCCTTTGCTAGCCTTGTCTTCCTCATTTTCCTTCATTTGTACCTTTGTTGTCCTTTGTACCTTTTCCTTTTGCTTTTCCTTTGTACCTTGTACCTTATAAACAAAAGATACTTATGTGAGGATCAACATTTTAAACATATTTTGATGGTTACTTTTAAATGATGATATGATTTCAATTGAATAAATCAATTAATCATGTAGGATGGGTCTTTTAAAAACATCATCACAAATTTCTAATAATGAATCTACTTCAAAGAAATTTTTTTCCCAAAAGTATCATCATCAAATTCAAATGTTTACTAGCATGATAATCACAATGATGTAAAAAATTTAAAATTTCATCAATTTTGTCAACTCTTAAGGACTACACCCTGCTAATTTCAAATGTTGGCTATAATAGCTTGAGAGAATTAAAAAGAAGCATCGCATGGGTTAGCAATGTCATTCCTTAAAGCCAAATATGGCTAAATGGTCAAATTCATCTGCCAAGTCTTTTAAATCTGCAAGCTGCCAAATGTAAAGGATTACAATAAATGCATTTTGGTCTAGATTGCCAATCTTTAAAGCAGTAGTATTGACTAGGCAGAATTTAGAAGGTATAGGTCTGCACGTAAAGGAGATTTTCAAGAACTAGTTCAGATCTACACATAATAAATTCTAGACAACCTTACAAGGAGCAACTTGTCACTGAAGGATAGGTATTTAAGTGACTTTTAGAGGTGCCAACAACCACCTTGAACACTTTAAGCAGACACACAGAGGATGGCAAGGACTTAAATGGCCCAAAAAAAAAAGTGACTGACTATGGTCAAATGAAATGATATAAATAGGACACCTTAACAAGGTGGTAGAATTGACACATTTATCCAAGACATATTAAATGTGTGAAGTAAACATCGAACCATTTAATTGACGCATTTATCCAAGACACATTAAATGTGTGAAGTAAACATCGAACCATTTATTGGAGAGTAGTGCTAACAACTAGACTATTCATTAACTTCTCTATGTGCGGCTCTTGTTGATAGACAGATTCCTTACAAAGTTCTTAGAAGTGTAGACAAGGTGCATAAACTGTTTGACTGAATGGTGTGTAAGTATAGACAAGGCGTGTGACCTATTGATAGAATGGTGTGGAAGCATGGACAAGGCATGTGAACTATTGATACAATGGTGTGGAAGCATAGACAAGGTGCATGAACTGTTGATAGAATGGTGTGGAAGCATGGACAAGGCATGTGAACTTTTTGATAGTCTAGCTCATGGAAATGTGGTCTCAGGGACAACATTCTCCCTTCTTGTGCCTGCCCATTCTCCTCTAAATAAGCAGATAAGGAAAAATATTTTCATTTCAGGGACCCACAACCATCCTGCAAAAGGCGAAGCTAATCACAAATCTAGTTATTATCATCAATACTTGTAAGGCACAGGCCATCATTTAGTTTCAACCTAGTCATTAAATGAGAGGTCTCTGCAATGATGATAGCCATAAGATAGGGATACCCACGTACTATAATTGATTAATAACCTTCTGAAGATAAGCATCCATATATATTGAAAATAGGCCACTTGCCATTGTTCGTACAAAAATATTCAATGTACAATACATGGAAATCAGTTAATATCATAAGACCAGATATCTGAGATGAAACAGTACTCAGTATTATAGACATGAGGCTTAAAAACTTTGTATATTGGACAATAGAGATTAAGTATTGTAATACCTAATCATAAAAGCCTAGTTTACAAAAGGTAGGTCATGAATACATTTTAGTACCTATAGATTTCAATTAGATAAAATTCTGAGATTATTGAATTCCAAGATGAAGATAATAAGCTATTTGTGGTATACTAAATAGTTCATAATCCAAGGAGTTCATATAAGCCAAATGAGCATATGTGATATTTATTATCAGCTTAACCAAGTTTTGGTGTTCTCCACTGGCACTGATCTACCAGTGAATGGAGGTCTATGCAATGGAGATCTATGCTCTATGGGTATAGACACACAACAAAATGATTTTGAAGCATTATATGCATACTTCCTTACTCAAATGACCATTCATAGGCTTCAAAATGTTTTTTCTTTTTTGAACTGCAAATGATTGGAGAATATGAACAGAATAGAATAAATTCCAATAGGAAACTTCTTAAATAAATCTAATGGTCAGATGTAAAAAACCAGCATGTAAGATTTTGCAACAGACATGAATATGATAGATATTGCAAACTTTTTGCTCAATATGTGTGACAAGAAACAACAACAATAGTTGGAAAATACTTCAAGCAGACATGGGCTGACCAAAACAGGAAGTGCATATAGAAGTTGAAAATGATAGTGATATTTAGAAACAACAAAACACTAATCAGATTTTAGAAATACTAGTAACACATATATCCGATAGGGGCCCTCCTTCTAGTGCCAAATGTGGGCATCCTTTTGAAATTTGCAAAAAAAACTAAACTTCATACAAGGTTAGTAGCTTACAAATTCCTCAAGAATGGCCCCTATGAAATACATTGTGAATGCTTCCAAATGCAATACATGATAAAAGAAAACTAAAAGCATTATGAAAACAACAACAAATACCTATTCCATAGTGGATTGGTCACATGTGCAAGTGACCCTTTCCCAATCCTTGATCAAAGCTTAAGATGATATAAATGAAAATAGGATGAAGAGCAAGATGAGTTCTCAAACCAAGAGAGTAACTTTGCATAAAAGTTGTGGATGGATGAATGAGGATTAAGGGCTTCTTTTATAGATTTTCTTGATGAGAGATTGTCCAAATGGGTGAATGTGGGACTAAAGATCCACCAATGAGAAGAGGACACTTGTCAAGTGGTGATAGGTCAATGGATGTGCAAGATTTGGGAAGTGTGCCCATGAGAGGGAGAATTTAAATTCAAATTTGGCAATAAATTTTGAGAGGGGGACAAGAAAATGAGCAATAAATGCAATGTTGGAGGGACAAATCAACTTGTCATGTTTTTCAAACTTGAGGGCCATGTTGAGTGAAAATGAGGGTTTTAATAAATCAATAAATTGATTTATTTGTGCAAGTGGCTAAATCTAGAGAATGCAAGTGGTGAAGATTATCATTTAATCATGGTTAGATTAAATTAATGATGATTAGGTTAGTTTGACTTTTAGAACTTGGATATTCTGATTTATTTAAATCAGAAAATGATGTAATATGATTTAGGATTTGATTAAATGGCCATTTGATTTATTAAAAGGTTGATGATAATGTTTATTTGATTTTAAATAAATGACCTTAGGAGATGGGATTACCTAATGAATGGATGAAAGTGAACCTGATTAATTGATGAATGGACCTAACGTGAAATCTAGTTTAGTTAATGAATGATCCTGATTGAATGTACAATGTTAATTTTGCGTGTCTACAGGTAGTGTAGTAAATCTTTCATTTGGTCTAAAATTAACAATTGTTTACTGTGTTTGGTGCGAAAGCACAACTGTGTATTACCCTCACGATTTGGTACATTGAAGTATCCTCTCTCCTTGTGCATCTGTGCTATCCTGGGTGTAAGAGAAATGGTTACCAACTCTAGAACTTGGGCCTATTCTGGTGGGAAAAAGTACTCACCCCAGGATGACTCAGATCGGTAACACCCTGAACCCGAGGGACTTCTAGCCAGTATATAAAAGTGGATTCTTGGGGAAAGCCCAAGAATCATGAGTATGGTTCCAACAAGATGGATCCAAAAGGGGACTCTTTCTGCATGGATCATGCCCCATGAATGGAATGCTCGTACTAAACACCTTTTGTTTTAGAGACCAACCATTTTTGGCCATTGTTTGGTATAGTGCAAGGTATAGTATCATGACCAAAGACACTCACTACTGATCCCCTTGAGTAGAGATAGCATTTTTTGGGACGTCATTTCCCAAAGAATTAAAAATTGGTGTGCTTGAAGGACGTTAATGAGCTGTGGAGGGGAGCCAATGCCACCAAATTTATAAGCTATCCACTCTCGGGAAGGAAAGGTGTTTGTCACCAATCTAGGGTATTTCGGTGGGCTCTACCAAGTATACAAACCCTAGGCCTTTTAGCCTATTAGGATGTGCTTGTTTGTTGTCAAATTAAATGTTTTATAAGTCCAAAATTAGACTGAAAACATTGTCCTATGATTGTCCTTGTTTTCCAGAATTGGATCACGGAAAATAGAGTTAATTTTAAATCACAAATCATTGAAAATTCATAGAGTCGCAACTATTCACGAGAAGGTCGCAATTCATTTTTAGAGTCACATCTCTTTAACTTTGAGTCACATCTGTCATTTGTAGTCACATTTTTTTAACTTCGGCTCGCATCTGTCATTTTCATTCGCATCTGTTTAGCGTAGAGTCGCATCTGCTAGATTAACTCGGACTTGCTTTTCAAAAAACCGCATATGTTATATTCTGATTCGCAACTTTCATTACGAGTCGCATCTGTTAGAAAGTTAACCGCATCTATTAGAGTCAAATATTAAAATTTATCAAAAAACCACAACTGTTAAACTTAACCACATCTGTGAAATCCCATGACACATTTGCCTGATTATTAGAAAAACAAAATTCAGAGTCACTGTCCAATCAACACGGTTATACCAGTTTCAATTGTCTTTCCACAAGAAGTCCTTGAATAGAAACTTGAAATGATTTGCTCAATTTTGCATCCTTTAGGTTCATTTATCCATTACCATAGTTGTCTTAATTCAAAGTTTGGTCTCATCTTATAATACATTCTTTTTCCTTTAGAGTAAACTTCTAGGAAGGTCGGTTTTACAAACTTTAGGATAGATCCACCATCTATGCTCTAGAAAAATCATAGCATCAACAAAAAATTTCATTGAACCTAGTTTTATCAATTTATCCTTTGTCCTACAAAGAGTCCTCCTAGCTCATCAGTCTAGTTAGGAAACTCAACTTATCTTTGATTCTCATCCTACATTGGCTCCTTGACTTAACTAAATTGATTCCTTGGTTAGACTTTAGGTAGTTGGTTACTCTATCTTGGGTTTATTGAATTGATTATTTTAGAACCTTGCTTAGACTTTGCATCTCTAGATTTTAGACTAGTGGCATCCTAGAACATTCCTTATTTTGCATTCAGAAAATCTCAAAAACATAGATTAGAGTCATACTGTCCATAGAAATAGTTTTGCATTCCTTGCATATTGAGCTGATCTTACATGGTTGAAACTAGGTCTAAGAGAAGAGAGAGAGAGAGAAAAAAAATGTCAAACCCAAACAAATTCATCAATCCATTTTCCTCAAGACCTCATAAGACTCTATTAGACAAATTTTCCACTAGAAACACTCAAGGTCACATTACAATAGAAGACATAGAGGTTTCCGCACAAGACCCTGAGTTTTCCTCTTTCGTAGATGAGTACCTAGCAAATGATCGTCAACGATACTTAGCCAAATTTCTAGCTGAAGGTGCTACCTTACCTACAGGATTTGATATCAACACCTTATAAACTCAACCTACACAAGGGACAAATACAACGACTTCTAGTACTACTATACCTCAGGTCAACACAACTATGCCATCTGGCACACCTACATAGAGTACGACAATCCATATGTCTCCATTTGGTACATCCGACATGACATCGGGATTTAATTTCACCATAGGGGCTTCATCATCCACTCCCTTCAATCCTCTTGTTGGGAGTAAAAGATCTAAAATGTCAGCCTCTACACCTTATGTCGGTGTCACAAGTTCATAGTCAACAACCATACCTAATGCTAGTATCACGAGTACCATACCACAGTCAATGGCCATACCTAGTTCTCAAGTCACTAGTACTATACCATAGATTACACAAACATGAGGCATTCCCTCCTTCCAATATGGCAATCAAAATCCATTCTCCCAAACTGGTAATTAGAATCCATTCATGCAGATTCTAAATCAGAATCCTTTCTCTCATATTGGGAGTCAAAATCCATTCACACAGATTCCAAGTCAAAACCAATTTACACAGATTCTGAATCAGAATCCTTTCTTCCAGATTGGTAGTCAGAATCCATTCACACATATCCCAATTCAAAACCATTTTATGCAGATTCCAACCTAGAACATGTTTAGCAACAATTTGAATCCAAACCCACGTCAAATAACAACGCTCAATAGAAACCCATCATGAGACTTTGGATTTCAGAATAGATACATGGATCTACATAATCCCCCTAGCACATCTTTGACCCAAGTTGACGTCTTACAAACACAAATGAATGCACTCCAAATACAAATGGATAACATGTCAGTGTCAACTAGGAAATTTTTTTCAACAAAGGACATATGCCCATTTCCCTTTGATAGATCATTGTACATGACCCCTTTCCCTCACAGATATGTCATACCGAATCTCCCTAAGTACAATGGAAAACGGAATCCAATAGAACATATAAGGGAATTTTCTACCATATGCATAGATATCGCCTATGAACCCACATATCTTATGAGATTATTTCCAAGAAGTCTTGTAGGAATTGCACTAGAGTGGTTTTCAGGTCTAGACTCTGGCATCAGATCTTGTGGTGAACTGGTTGAGAAATTTATGGAGCAATTCTCTTTCAACATAGACCACAAGATAAATATAGCAACCTTGTGTCACACAACACAAGATGAAGGTGAAACATTCATCGCTTTCTTCCATAGATGGAGGACCATAGCTAGCCGGTGTCTTGTCAAGATACCTAAAAAACAAAAAGTTACTATGTTCCAGGAAAATCTTCATGAAAAACTAAGGAGTAACTTAAGGGTACATTGTTGTACATATTTTTCGGAACTAGTGGAAAAAGGGGTTATAATTGAGAAGGATCTCATTGAAAAAGGAGAACATAAGACATCAACATCCAATAGAAACCTGATCGTGCAAAACATCCCCACTGATAGAAACAAATTTTGGTCTCATAACAAAAATGTCACCAATGATGGGGTAGTTGATGCTAAAATAGTACAAGCAAGACCACTCATCACATTACAGGGACCTCACACTTTTTCCAACACACTTAATGTTGTCAATCAACCTCCTAACATATCCCAAAATACTCAACGTCCACAACAACAAAGGATGTTTCAAAAACATGAGTTCACTCCCTTAGGGGAACCCATTGAGTTCGTATTCAAACAACTATTACAACATAATCTTATACAGCTGCAGGAACCAAGACAATACGATCAAAGACAATTTAAACTAGCTTGGTGGGATGCTAATTCCTTTTCTGATTATCATAGAACTAATTGACATAACCTACAAAACTGTCGACAACTGAAGAATATCATACAAGATCTTGTCAAAAAGAGAATAATTGAAGTTAGTGGACAAAAACAAAAGTCATCAAACACTGATCATCAAGTCTTTTCTGACCCACTACATGACCATGGGAAAGGAATTGTCCCCAGTTTGAGTACTAAGACCAATATGTTAGCCAACTATGCCAATATCAAGCATGATTATAATGGCAACAAAATCATTCATCACCTTCACGCTACTAATGAGAATATCAATACCATTACTATCAATACGAATCCTGAGTGTGTGGTCAATACTCGTCATATTAAGATCACTATCCAAGGCCCTCCATCACAGCAAACGCCATAGCCTTCCAAGTTACAATATAACCTACTTGACCAGTTGTCGAAGACCCCAACCCAAATTTCAATCTTGGAACTATTGCTTATTTCCCCTGAGCATCGATCTATTCTCGAAAAGGATTTACAGAACACCATGGTTCCTAATGACCTTGATGTCAATCGTTTCCAGGAAATGGTGGGCTACTTGACCAATAATCACCACGCCACATTTTCTGCACAAGACTGTGCAACTAAAAAGACAAACCATAATGACCCTTTACATCTAGAAGTCCTTGTTGATGATACCAAAGTTAGACGAGTGTTGGTAGATGAAGGAGTAGAGTTAAATCTATACACTTTAAAACTAATTAAGGCATTAGGTATCTCAGAAGCATGTGTAGACATGACCAAAATAATTGTCATTAAGGCTTATGATGATGAGGAATGAAAATCAAAGGGGGTGGTAACACTTCCTATTAGAATTGGTCATGCAGTAATGGAGACAAAGTTCCAGGTCTTGGATCTCACCCTCCTTTATAACCTTTTGCTAGGTAGACCATGGATTCATGCCATGAAGGTAGTCCCTTCCACGTATAATCAGTGTCTTAAATTCCCTTACGATGGCACAGAGATAACCATAGATGGTGACCCAGACCCATTTCAATATTGCACCAATCTCAAAGAGGTCCCCCACCGCCAAGTGCCAGTGAACCAAGAGGCTTCATCATCTAATCCATCTTCCTATGTTGATCCATCCACACTCACTCGAACAAATATTTCACCCTCAATCCCCACCACTCCTAGGGTTGACATCCAAGACAAGGGTTGTAGAGAGTATTATATGACGAGATCTTATTGTGTTAGCCATTTGATTCCTCCTAAGTCATATGATTTACCTACACCAAATAGGGGATAGTCTATGGTCACTATACATGTTCCTCCTACAACAACTTTCAGTAAATGGGGCGAATTAAGTAAAGAGGCTGTAAATACAAAAGATGTTACCTCCTAGTTGTACAAGGAAGATAATGAACAAATTTCCTCACTAGCTCACATTCCTACAGATCTATATGGAAAGGATTTCACAATCATGTAGAACAAGGGATATGATCAACAAAGTGGTTTAGGTTTAAACCAAGACGGGAGGATTGAACCAATATTTGTTTCTCAGTGGCCAAAAGGCGTTGGGCTAGGGTTTCAACCAATTTAGATTGGCATTCCTAGTACGACCTCACCCTTACTTGAGGAAGTGAGTGCCTCGGAAGATATTAAGACATCTCACGAACCATTGGACCAATATCATCAAGTGACTCCCCCGACTCTAATGATTATGAGTGGGATTCCCTATCCTCTACTTCCTCCATGGACCTTGACAAGTTATTAGGAGAACTTGATCTAATGTTATGATCCTCACCAGATCCATTGAATTCTTTTCCACCAAAGAAAATGACAAAAGAGGAATGGTTTAAACACTATTACTGGGAATCACTTGATCTGGCCTCTTGGCAACCTGAGCCATCTATTTCAGATAGTCAAACCTTGGCCTTAGGTCCACCTATCAATCCACCTAGATCTAAACCTAAGAGTAAACAAGACCTTGTACAAGACTTTTGTGACCATATGAATAATTCAATCCTTACCTTGATCCCATTAAACTTTGATAATTTTGACGATGACATGCCCTTAGTTTATCCCCAACTCATTGATTGGGACCAACAAGACACACCTATCTTAGACATTTTTTAGAACGATGAAGCAATTGTTGAGTTCCTGGGATTACGAGAAGGCATACCTAACGGTGATCATAAGGCCGGATTTACCATTGACTTGGAAAACAAAGTATATTTTGGGGAATCTGTTCAACCCTCCAGTCGCAAAAATGAGAAAAAGAATAAACAAGATAAAAATGATGAGTCTTTAGGTGAAAACTGAAAGGCACCTTTAGACAATGAAAAAGTAAAAAGAAAGGATGCATTCAAAGGTGAAAACCTCTCTGAGGCATCTAAGGATGGAGGTTTGAACATTCTCCCCATTGCATAAGAAAATTCACCCATGCTAATTGAAGAATCAATAGAAGTCAACATAGGCACAAAAGAGAATCCTCAACTGGTTTATTTTGCAGCGTCATTGACAATAGAAGAGCAACCAGAGTTCTACAACTTCTTTGCACAATGATAGATAAATTTTGCTTGGTCATATGCAGACATGCCTGGTTTGGATCCTAAACTTGTTCTACATCACTTGCCCTTACAACCAGGTGCCAAACCAGTGAAACAGAAATTGAGGAAAATGCATCCTCAAATTGCTTTATTAGTCAAGGTAGAACTCAAAAAACTGTTAGATGTTGGTTTCATAAGATCAATTGACTATGCCGATTGGATCTCCAATCTTGTACCAGTAACTAAACCAACTAGGGGCATCCGCATCTACACTGATTTTAGAGATATCAACAAGGCTTGTCCTAAGGATGACTTCCCTTTACCTAACATAGACATGATAGTTGACATGACAATAGGATATGAGATGTTGTCCCTTATGGATGGATTTTCATGATATAATCAGATTAGAATTGCAACTGAAGACCAACCTAAGACAACTTTCACTTGTCCTTGGGGTACGTATTGCTAGAATGTTATGCCCTTTGGACTCAAGAATGCTGGAACAACCTATCAATGTGCCATGACCACTATCTTTCATGATCTAGTACACACTCTTATGGAGGATTATGTCGATGACCTTATTGTTAAATCCAAGACAAGGGAAGAAAATTTATAGGTTTTAGACAAGATATTTCAATGGCTAGAGAAGTATAAGGTGAGACTAAATCCCAAGAAATGTGTGTTTGGAGTGAAGTTAGGAAAGCTGTTAGGCTATATCATTTCCAGACGAGGCATTGAAGTGGATCCAACTAAGGTAAAAGTAATCATAGACATGCCTCCACCCACTAATCTTAGTCAATTAAAGACATTACAAGGAAGGCTACAATCCATGAGAAGATTTATAGTGCAGTTAGCAGATAAGACACATCCTTTTCAACATCTACTTAAGAAAGGAGTCCCCTTTGCATGGACAGCTAGGTGTGGAGAGGCTTTTCAACTGATTAAGGAATATTTACTCACACCGCCAGTCTTAATGCCACCTGTTGAAGGAAGACCATTGATTCTTTATATCACAGCAACCCATTCATCACTTGGAGAATTTCTTGCACAGAATGACAATGAAGGTCATGAAAGGGAAGTCTATTATATTAGTTGGACTTTGGTAGGTTATGAGCTCAACTATAATACCATTGAATGTGCCTGTATTGTAGTAGTATTTGCTACCAAAAAATTGAGGCACTATATGCTAAACCATCAAACAATGCTGATTGCTAAAATAGACCCTTTGAAATATCTTCTCAGCAAGGCAACATTAATAGGCAGTTGGCCAAATGGGTTATGATACTTAGTGAGTATGATATCCATTATGTAGAAAGAAAGGCTATTAAAGGACAGGTCATTGCTGATCAGTTAGCCGACGCACCGATATAGGATGATCATCCATTAGTGGCAGCCTTTCCTAATGAATTTATATTTACAATTGACACAAACATAACATGGAAACTGTACTTTGATGGCTCACACACAAATCATGGCTTAGGAGCTGGTATATTTTATTATCACACCATAGGGTGATTCCATCCCTAAGTCATTTAGGATTGCATTTCCATGTACTAACAACATAGAAGAGTATGAAGCTCTAGTGACAGGGTTACGCATGGTAGTCAAGTGGAAAATTAAGCATCTACAGGTATACGACGATTCTCAACTAGTAATCAGACAGGTAAATGATGATTATGAGACTAAGGATGAGAGGCTTTCTCCCTACAAATGCATGGTTGATAGCTTTAAAGAGTACTTTGAAAAATTCAAATTTCATCAGATACCTCATGTTTTAAACAGGGCAGCGGATGTTATGGCTATAATTGCATCACTTCTCGACATTCCTAACAATGTGCCTAAGTTTGAGTTCTTGGTAGAACAGCTTTTGGTCCCAGCCTACGATATCCCAGATTCTGAAATGGTGTGTGATATTGTTGGTCCTGATTCCCCATGGTACACAGAGATCTATGACTACCTTCATGTCGAAGTCATACCCACTAGCCAATCAAATAACCAATGTAGGACATTCCTCTGCAAGTCATCCAAATACACCATCATCAGAGACACCCTATATAGATGTGCCTTAGATAGTACCCTACTGAGATGTCTTGATTCTACTAAAGCACAAGCAACCTTGTGTGGGGTGCATGAGGGTATCTATGGTTCCCATTCTAGCGGTCCTACCTTAGCCAAAAAGATAATGAGATTGGGTTATTACTGGCCTACTATGGAAAAAGATTCATATGTCTTTGTAACAAAATGCCACCAATGCCAAGTTCATGGAGACTTGATACATGCCCCAGCATAGGAGCTTCATCCTATAACATCACCATGGTCCTTTGCCCAATGGGGACTTGACCTCATAGGTAAGATTCACCCCACATCATCTAATGGAAACAAATTCATTATCACTGCCACCGAGTATTTTAAGAAGTGGATTGAAGCCATTCCTATGACATGGATTACCGGCACACAGATTTCTAAATTAATCCTGAATTATATCATCTGTCGATATGGTGTCCCTTAGTCCATAATTATTGATAATGGCCGCCCCTTTAAGAATCAAGAAGTCTGCCATCTATGTGATGAATTTTTCATTCAACATCATTTTTCCACTCCATACTACCCTCAAGGTAACGGCCAACCAGAGGCATCTAACAAAACCATCATGAGAATCCTCAAGAAGACTGTCAATGATGCTGGTCATGACTGACATTTACAGCTTAACCTTGCCTTATGGGCTTATCGCACAAGTATCTATACTCCCACTGGTGCTACTCCCTATTCACTAGTATTTGGTTCTCAAGCTATTCTTCCTATTGAGGTCGAGATTCCTTCCCTAAGGGTATCCATGAAAGGCCACATTGATGATGAAGAGTACTGAGTATCAAGACTCCATGAGCTAGAATTCCTGGATGAGTGAAGACAGAAGGAACTAGACCATCTCCAAGCCTATCAAAAATTCCTTCGTCGTAGCTATAATAGGAAGGTCTTGAACATAAAATTTGACATTAGTGACCTGGTTTTAATGCAGAACCCAAAGAATCAAGCAGAAAGAAACAAACTAGGAAAGTTTGAACCAAATTGGTTAGGACCTTATATTGTTACAAAAGCTTTTGGATCAGGAGCATACCAACTCTCTACTCCTAAAGGGGAACCATTATCCTCGTAAATCAATAGTTTGCATCTGAAGAAGTTCTATGCATAGCTTCTCAGAGCCTTGTCTTAATTAGCAAAAATATAAAAAAAAATCAGAAAATCACAAAAATCGTTACCAAGGTGAAAACCTGGCGAACAGGCATCTTGGTAACACCAGAAAAATTAGATAATCAAGAAAATAGTAAAGAAAAATAATTCGTCCAATAGTGAAAACCACATCGGTGGTGCTTTAGATAAGTACCATGGTGAAAACCTGGCAAACAGGCACCATGTGTAGTTGACTCTGCTCCTTTGTCTACTATTACTCTAATCTAGCACTACCCTGTACATAGTCCTTACCCCTGTACACACTACCTATCCTTGTACATAATCCACTACCCTGTACATAATCCACCTCCCTATACATAGTCCTTATCCTTGTACATACTACATATCCCTGTGCATATCCCTTATCTTTCTTATCCATCGCTTGTATATACCATTCATAATAAGTGGCAGTCTTTCCCATAACCTGGAATGATTAACATCGAGTGCATTTCATATCCCCCATTTTACCCTATTCATAATCAATTGGTCTTATACTCGACTGGGGGAAAACACTTGACGTGTGTCATATCGATTCTTCCATTGGTTGTGTTGAAGAGGTAAAACCATAGGAAAATCCACAAACATCACAAAATGACTTGAAAAAACACAAAAGCATCAAAAAACTTCAAAAAGACAAAAAAATCAAAACATGTCGAAAATCCAAAAACAGAGTCAAAGTCAGTCGCACTTGTCAGTCTTTGTCATTTGTCGAACTACATTGCCTCTATGACTTGACGTAGGAAATGCCATCTGTCAATGTGCCCCCGAGGCATTAGGCCAGTCCGTTTAGGTTTTTCTGTATAAAATCATGATTCAATCCATATGTCTATATGACAAGGTCATTGGTCATGTCGAACTACAAGTTCTCTACATGTATAATGTAGGCAAGGCCATCAATCGATGAGCCCCCGACGCCGCACTAGGTAAGTCCATTAGGATTCGTCACATTCACTTTCACACACGTCTTCTATCTGTAGTCAATCTTTTCAATTAAATTCAAGTCGAACTATGAGGTCTCTGCGTGTATAACGTAGGCAAGGCCATCAATTAATGAGCCCCTGAGGCTGCACTAGGTCAGTCCTTTAGGATTTTTCATCACACACAGTCAATTGTCAACACATCGTATCAAGTCATGTATCAATCTAGTGAAAAAGTCAGCAATGTCTCTAAGTCAAATCAAACAACTTGCCAAACAAAACAATCAAAACAGATCAACGAATATCTACTATAGGATGTGTCCTTCCTGGAAATAGACATCATCACAACAACCATCTGGTATCTAATTCAAGATGGGTCCCTCTTGAATATAGCTATCAGCATGGAAATCTATGTCTTATACAAGATGAGTCCTTCTTGCATAATCGACATTGTCAAACAATCAAACATAGCCTTACACAGGTTATCACATCAACGACTTCTGACTCAATGTCTTATATGATACATGTCTTTCTGAAACTAGGCTTTGTCATGCCTTATACAGATAGTCATAACATCAAAACCAAACTCACAGTCTTATCTGGTATGTGTATTTCCTAACATCAGGCTCTGTCAATCAATCCTTCTATGAATCAACACAAATCAAACAAACAGATCAAGTTTTGGCAAATACTTCATTGGCTTTTTGACTTTATGGCTTATCTATCTTATCATTTATCTTGAATTTATGACTAGGAATTATGTTACTAGCTTTCTCAAGGATGTCCCATGAAGGATTTAGAGAAGCAACGATGTATCAGAATTCTATTTTCTTTGACTAATGTCTATCAACTATCTTTTAAATTTGATTTTGAGTCATGTTACTAGTTTCCTCAAGGATGTCCCAAGAAGGATTTAGAGGAGCGATGATGTCTCATGACCCATCTTTTCTTTTGTTTGCTATATGTGGTTTATCTTGACAAAAAGATTGGGGAAACTTGTGCCCTTAGTATGAGTTAATGACAATCATTGTCTACGACTTTCTATTGTTAGCAAGTGGATGACCTTGCACACCTTGATATATGTCATATCATGGTGTTTTTCTACATTTGTATTATTCCCGCCCAATGATGATAAAGTGCAATACCTTTTGTGATACAAAACCTCAAAGATTGCTAATACTAACATCTATCGCATCTCTTTCATTATTTCTCAATATTTCTTTCCGCACTAACAGTTCTTCTTTCTTGTATTATGATAGAGTCCTATGACACAACAATACAAGTTATCCTGCATACACATACATGTTATAAAAATACATACATATAGGCATTTATCATATTTAGGAAATCATGACATAGACATTCATCATTATACAATACATATCATAAGCATTCCATCTACAAAATGAATGTAAATACATCCATCACATTACATTCGTATAGCATCACATGTAGCATGCATTGTACATATAACATCATATTGCATCTCATAATTATAAATTGCATACATCATATAGAATCAACATCACATAGAATCAGCATTATATCATTAGCTGCATAAACATCATGAAATAAATATGATCATCCATCATATAGGCATATCATATGAACATTACATGTACAAATAAACGACTGCATAATCAATAAATATAAATGCATATCATGAGAATCACCACCAAAAATCATATATATATCAGTCAACTGTGTCACATCACAATGTCATAATGTATCAATAATACATGGAAGCCCACAGGCTATGGAATCACAATACAAAGTCTCGATACATATCACGAAATATCCCTATCCTGAACTGCCACTACTGTCATGGCTGGCATGTGTAGATGACTAATGTCGAGAACCCAATGACCTATGAGCTAAGTGAGGCCTATCATATGGACCTGCTCTATGTGGTTGCTTCACACCCTCTGTGCTAACTATCCTGGTGTGATTCCTGGTCTGTGATCTGCTACTACATGCCTACGAAAAGCTAGGAGCCTGTCTCTCTGGAGGAACCTCTGCCTCATATAAATCATGATAATATGTCTCTCTCTCCCCAACTCTGACTAACTCTCTAGAAAATGCCACTGATGGTCCACTACATAAGGCTATGAGCTCTATGAATCTCTGCTTAGTTTCTTGTCTCTGAGCTATAGCCCGATCTTTGTCCATGATGGCTCTGTCCCTGTCTATCTATAATACATCCCTCTCCGACATCAGGACTCTCATTTGCTCGTCCAAGGATGCCACCTGCACACGCAATGTGGCTGTGTTAGGATCCACTACCCCTGTGTCATCCTGCCTGGCCCTCACTATCCCATCCTCCTCCTCATTCAACTCCTCTAAAATTTGATCACAAATATCTCTCTCATGATCATCATCCTCCTTATCATCCTCCTAGTAGGTGTCCAACAAGCCCAAGGCATCAATCTCTACCTCCTCTCTGTCTGCCTCCTCCTCTGCCAGTATATCTGGAATGGCCTCCTCTATGGCCTTCTTCTCCTCTCCACCTATCACAACATCCACCTCCTCCCCTCCTCTCCCAATGTATAGCATGGCCACATCCTCATCCCCTTCTCCCTCCTCACGGATTGGTGACAATGGTGGCCCTCATCACCTTCGTCGATGTCTCCCTCTCCTGCCCCCTTGCCGTCCACCTCTACCATCATCTCCACCATCACCACAGCCTCCTCCATCTCCCTGACCTCTACCTCTGCCATGCCTACCTCATGGAGCTGTCCCTTGTTGCTCTACTGGCACTGGCTGCTCTGGATCTATCAATGGAATTAGCCTATGTATAGCCCACCACTGAGCATACTCCTATGTAGTTTTGCTGGACCATCTATCCATCCCCATGGAACTACCTATAGTGCATCAATGTCTTCCTCGGTTGTGGCCACTAGAATCTCTGGACCCCATAGCGAGATCTCTCGCGATGATCTTGCGAACTTAGCCTGTCCTCTCAGCATGTCCTGTACCTCTCCAAACTATCATAGGACACAATCTGGTAGGTGACGCTCTATGATGTGTACATGTGACACTGTCCACCCAATCAAGTGTTGTGTCTTTTGGCAAAAGGCCAAGTGCTCATCCTCATCAGACCAGTTTCTGCATCCCAAGTATGGCCTCCATGTAAACTGGACCATCATGTCAATGGCATGCCTAAAATATCTTGTGTCTCCTAGATGGTGCTTAGTGTTCGCCCCCACATAATAGAAGGTGTAAGGGGCTCTGTGTGGTACATCTATCGTCACTGGTGGCTAGAAAATAACAATGTGTTCCCATGCCCATACCATTAGGAGCGTGGTACCACAACTCATGGACTGTGCCTCTCGGTAGGCAATATCATGTAAGTGAAAGTACAACATACCAAGGAGATAGGGTCCCTGTGCATATACCTCACGTCTCTCTAGCATCCCTACAAGCATCTCCCCCCATCCCATGGGAAAGCCATGACCTCGACGGTCAGGAAGTACTATGCCACCTATCAAAGTACACACTAGATAGTCTAGTTGCATGTACCTCTGAGCCAACACATGCCATCTAATCTCATAGTGTTCGAACCCTAACTGTCTGATGTATGCATGTGGATAGTATCTGTACATCTTAGTCGTACCCCTCTAGGTATCATACTTCACCCGTGTGCCTCTTATTGGAAGTCTGAGTATCTAGTAGACATCCTCCAAAGTAATGGTGGCCTCTCTAGTCAGCAGGTGAAAGGAAGATGTCTCCAAGTGCCACCACTCACACAATGCTGTCAATAATCCTTGATTCACCTAAATCTGGGGCATGTCTGTAACATGAAGAAGACCAAGGTGCCAAAGGAAACATCGCTCTGCATTTCGCAAGCTGTCTCTAAATTGAAAAGTCATCGGTATTGACTCTCAGGTATATACTATATCTAGCACAACCTGCAATGGCATTATACATGCCTCATGTTAGCATAAAACATCTATTCCAATGCAAACTAACTAAATTAATTGCTATTCAAATGTGTCAATGTTTTGCAAATGCGTCATTATTTTTCACATGCGTCGTTATTGAACATATGCAGTGCATAAAATTCAGATGCATCATTTCATTAGACACATGCGTCGTTCCTTTTCACATGCGTAGCTTCATAATGCATATGCGTATATTCTCAAAAGATACAGCGGACAATAACTTTTTAAATGCAAATGCATTGAAATACATACAAATGCTTTGAAATTACAACAATTGCATCAAATTAACTACATATGCATTGCAAAATAAACAAATGCGGCTATTCTAAATGCACATGTGATGCTAATTATCAAATGTGTTTCATTAAACTACAAATGTGTCGAACCACAGAAAACCTGTGCTAAACATTCAATGTAAATTTGCAAATGCATTGTTCCGCATGTAGATGCATTTTTCGCACATTCACATGCGGCATTTTAACAAAATGACGCATAACTGAAACTTACATTAAATACATCAAAACACACACAAATTTAAAATTTTCAAAAGAAAAGTTTGAGGTACATACTTGGGGGTCCGCGTTGGCTAGCCTTTGGAAGGTCCAGGTCCTGTAGGCTCGATGGTGAGTGTTCGAAATGGGAGACATCGTCACTATGGGTGCAGAGCAAATTCTCAATTCTCGAGGCTAGGAGGGTGAAAATGAATAGGTTTTTACCCCAATTTCTATATATACCTAGGGTTTTGGTGGCATTCTTTTCTATTGGCCATGTCAACTTCCAACTTCAATCAACCCATACCCATCCCTAACATTCCCAAATTCCATTCTATCAACTCCACTGCATTTCTGGCTATCCAATGGACTAATTGGGACTATTTCCAAATTTTTATTGAATTTTTCAAAAATTTGTCAATTTTCCCGAGGGGACATACCTTCACCTGTTTTACACTAGGGCATGGTGGGGCATATTTTTATCGATTTTCTTTGACACAACACGAAATGACATTGTATCAAGAGGGGAAAATGTAGACACAAATTTGGTTTAAGCCCTGACTTCAATATTCTTCATAATTCATTATTCTTCATGGTCATGCTTGAATAATGTCAATTATTTAATTATTCTTTATAGTCTTCATTTCTTCTATTAATTAAATAATCTTAATTATTTAATTAATTCACACTTTTCTTTATTCTATCGATTAAATAAATGCTTTTTATTTAATTATGTTACTAATTAACCTTATCCTTCTTTTCAAATTAAATAAATTCTTATTTAATTTACTCTTTATCATACTTCAACTATAATTAAATAAATTCTTTATTTATTTAATTATTCTTCAAATATCAAATCTTGAATTAAATGAATTATTTAATTCATGAATTCTATTTTAATGCATTCCTCTATATTTAGATAAATTGTGTGAGTTATCTAAGTATTCACTTTGACTCGACTCGACATCTATTTTAATCGCTCAGTTAACTCTTGATTTAATGTCTGAGTGGTGTTCTCAAGTAATCTCTTCGTCAAATCATTCAATTTTCCAGTTCTAACTTATTTGCGTGTACATGCGGATTAATTAAACATTCCTATTTAATTAATTAAACTTTGTGTGTGCATTCGAACATGAGTTGCTTTAATTCATCTTCATCTTTGTCATGCAAAGATAATATTCTTCTATTTTTGAATACCAAACTTGAAGATTAAATCATTTATTTAATCTTTAATTCTATTTCTAATTTGTATCACTCATGTGTAATCTGTCTATCTCAATCGTCCGTTGATCTTTCAATCCTTACCTATCGTTCGAATAATCAATTTTCTATAAATTGATATGTCATTCTTCATTCAAATATCTCTCGAAATCTTATGGACTTTGTGAGCACTTCGATCAGGTTCATGAATTCTATTTTAATGCATTCCTCTATATTTAGATAAATTGTGTGAGTTATCTAAGTATTCACTTTGACTCGACTCGACATCTATTTTAATCGCTCAGTTAACTCTTGATTTAATGTCTGAGTGGTGTTCTCAAGTAATCTCTTCGTCAAATCATTCAATTTTCCAGTTCTAACTTATTTGCGTGTACATGCGGATTAATTAAACATTCCTATTTAATTAATTAAACTTTGTGTGTGCATTCGAACATGAGTTGCTTTAATTCATCTTCATCTTTGTCATGCAAAGATAATATTCTTCTATTTTTGAATACCAAACTTGAAGATTAAATCATTTATTTAATCTTTAATTCTATTTCTAATTTGTATCACTCATGTGTAATCTGTCTATCTCAATCGTCCGTTGATCTTTCAATCCTTACCTATCGTTCGAATAATCAATTTTCTATAAATTGATATGTCATTCTTCATTCAAATATCTCTCGAAATCTTATGGACTTTGTGAGCACTTATCTTGAATCTTTGATGTTTTGCTAAATCATTATCATAGGCTATACTTGCATGAACTCTTAAAAATCTGAGGGCAATTATAATACAATAGCAAAATGGAGAGGGGAAATCGAGATGAATCATGGAAATACTTACAAATTTGGTGAGATTGTTCAAATTGTATTTATGTTTTTACTTTCCTTTTTTCTTTGTTGCTTAGCATTAGATTGCATTTAGATTTGCATTGCATGCTTGCTTTTTGATTTCTTTCTGCACTTTCTTGACATTACAGATTACCCCATTATTTTGACATAGCTCAAATCATCCAATAACCTCCTTCTACACCCCACCTATTCATCATAACCTTTCATATCTTTCATCTTCCTCTAATCCTAATTACGCATATCTCACACTCAAAACATTTTGTTACATTCTACACCCTAAAATTTGTGTCCGTTCTCCTAAAATTTCAAAATCCATCACTCTTAACACATCATATTCCACTTTATCATCTCATCAATACCAACATATATCATCATCTTAACCTCCCATATTGAACTATAATCACCTCCTTTCAATGTCACAAAAAATTTGGCCAAAGATATACAACAACAAATAGAAATCCTTACGGGACATCAACTCGATATCACAAGAAATCTTACACCTTCTGTAATTATGTATGTATCCTTTTGACATTTCCATCACAATGATTCCCTTTCCCAAAAAAAAAGAATCTCCTAAATTTGACAAGCATAAGGGAAGGGGAGATCGTAAGGATCACCTAAAATATTTCTATATTGAATGCAAAGAGGTTTCCTATATTGATTCCTACCTCTTCAAGATCTTCCCTAGAAGCTTGGGTGGACAAGCCATTGATTGGTTCACTCACCTTCCACATGGGACAATCACAACATTTTTTGAGCTAGCCAATAAATTTGTCACTCATTTTTCATATAACATACAAAATGATATCACCATAATGGATATTTCTAGCAGTAAAAAATAGAATGGTGAATTCTTTGCCTCATTCTTCCAAACATGGAGACACATTTCTAGTAATTTTATGTAGCCCATACCTGAAAAAAAATATCACAATATTTTTCAATAATCTAAATAATGAATTGACCTTCCATTTGCATGTGTAGTATGGTCACTCTTTTTATGAGATCATAGAATAATTACTATCAATATAGAAAAATATTGTCGTCAAAGGACTATTTAAGAAATGAAAATAAGGTACAGACAATAATCCCTAATATAGTAAACAATCCATTTTTTGAATAAAAATAAAAATATGGTCAATGATGGTGTGACTGATTCTAAACATGTTTAGAATACCTAAATATCTCCATCATCTTCATATCAAAATGATCTATCTTCCCAACAACATGTGGTTATCTCTAAAGGTTAACTTAAATGACACTCTAGATGAGAATAGGCCCCCTTTTGTGAATCAATCAAAACTATCCTTAAAAAAAAATTCCAAGCCAATATCATCTAATTACCAACCATTAAAACCATTGGTATTGATGTTCTTAAACCATAATTGTACAAAGAACATGAATTTTTTGATTACCATATGGTCCATGGACATAAAACCTCCTCATGCATAAAAATAAGGAACTTCATCCAAGATATTATCTATCAAGGAGAGATCTCTAATGAATGCCACACAACATCATATTCTATTGGTAGAAACAAATTTGAGTTAGTAAAAACCAACTACATATTTCATATAAATTTGAATTTAGGTCCACCTTAGCTGACTTCGATAATTGTAGATGGTGTTAAGGGATTCTTGGATGACATATAATGATGATAGTGCAAGGGTATGTATATAAGGATTGATCAGCTTAGTTTAGATATAGCCAAATGAAGTGGATGTGAGAGAAATTATATGAGCAAGTTTAAATTTAGGTAATTCAATGGGAGTTGCATCTCTATCATTATATGCCATCACCAAAAGATCATAAGCTATGTGAGAGAGTATCTAAAGGAAAATAATATCAATTCTAAGTCATATTATCAACATTGAAGATCCTCAAACCTTATTTATGTAATCTAGTAGGACTAGTGTATTACCTGGTGAGATGTTCCTTAGATTTATCTATTGGGGATTTGTTTCTCAAGTAGCTTGGTTCCTACAAATATAGCATGTGATTGGTGTCTCTATTATATTAGCTCCTACTTCATTATTAAAATTTATTCATCATTTTTATGAGGCTAGATTTGGATAGTAGATCCAAGCAACTCTTTCACCATTGCTTCTTCCCATTCGAGGTTTCCAAGTATATTTTGTATTCATTGTGTGAATGTATGCATCTATATTTTTTGATTGATACGAGATATTTTGATTCATGTATGGAGAAGTGACTAATAATAATTCATGCTAACTTAAAAAAAATTAAATAGATTGGATATATTGATTCACCCCCCATAGTATATTGTGTGCCCTTATGTTTTTTCATTGGATGCTTTGAACAAATTCATTCCCAAGTAGCCATCATAATTATAAAAATGCCTAATTGTGTAATTTAACTACTCAAAATTTTTGAATCACTATCAAAGGACTATCCCCATAGCCCTCCTCCAAACCTCTATGACCACTTCAAATAAAATCCAACACAAATATCTATCCTTGATCTACTCAGAATATCCCACATCTTGAAGGACCTCCTTTAGAAAACCTTTTATCAATCTTGTGTCCATAATTTTATTTATCTTGTTCAATTTGAATTCATGATAGGACACTTATCATCTCCATAATTATCCATCACCTTTTCCAGTAAAGACATTCCTTCCATTAATCCATCTCATAACCATCAACTAACCTTCAAGAGCACATCAATAAAACAATCCTCAAATGTGTCCTATAAAATGGTGGATAAAGAACTAATTATTGCATCCTAAGTCTATTAAAATAAATAGGATATTCTAATGATGGTTTTGATCCCAAAACTAAATTTACCATAAAAGAATATGATGAAGTTGAGCATCAATATAAAGACTCTTTCAAGCTACCCATCAAAGTCAAAACCACAATATCTGAAACTACTTTCTAAATCCTAGACCTTGATATCACATATAACATCAATCTTGGAATCCCATGGCTCCATTCCAAACAAGCCATTCCATTCACATTCCACCAATGCATATATTTCTCCCATATTGGAACTAAAGTTATTATGTGTGTTGATCGATATCTATTCTAATATTGTAAGTTATTACAAAATAGTCATGTCATTTCACAGTATTTCCGTACCAACACCACATAACCGTCTTCATCCTTTTACATTAACCTTTCATCACTACCTATCTCTCACATTCTATTAGAGATCAAGGATAACATCAAAGACCTTTGAATTGGTAAATATTAGCTACATACACTCCACATATATTCTTATGCATACAAAGATCCCCCACCACTATACACTTCATCCCAATCTCTTAATGTCCATGTTGAACCTATTTTTTGTCATGATATCTATCTAGTAACCCCCTCTCTAATCATGTTTCTATTAAGGACATCCAATATCATCTCTCATCCACTCCACCTCATGATCTACCATTGTTACATACTAAGAATCTTGGGTTAGGTTATGCATCTCCTAATGCTACCTCTACTAAGACTTCTTTCCAACTCACTAAGGACACACAAACTTCAATTGATATTAACAATATTAAAAAGGATAATCAAAAGAAACTATTGAAGGTATCACCAATCTCTTCAAGGATCACATCATTACCATTTCATCCAACACATCAAACTCATCCACATACATCCATCACTTAGACTTGGCTCAAAAAGAATCAACCAAAAAGAACAAGGATATCAATCAAAAATAAAAAATGAAAAAGCCTTTATCAAATAGAAATCCAAAATCTCAAGAAAAAGGTAAAATAAAAGAATATAAAAATTGTTCTCCTATCATGCCCCTTCCTCTAGAATAACTTGGGGCATCTATCAATGAAAATATTGAGAAATGGTCTTATCCATCTTAAGTCTCCATCCTCATCATCTTTGTGCAACACATACACTTTACCCAATCCACCCATATCCATACATTCATCTCGTCACTCCATCCCACTTGGTGATGTCTCTTTCCCAAAATCCTTTTCTTATGAAGCATGATGGCCCTTATAGTGCACACATTAGGGATTATACCTTAACCTCATCTACTACATAAAACATCCTAAATCATCCATCTAATACCCATCTATATCCATCCATCATGCTTTGTCATTCATCTATAACAATTTTTTTTCAATCATGATATCATAATCAAGTCTCATTTATCCAAAAAATAAAAAATAAAAATCCAAAGAATACAAAAAAATCCAAAAATTCAAAAAATTAGAAAGCCCAAAAATCTAGAAAAAAAATCAGAAAAGGAAAAAATTAAAAAAAATAGTAAAGAGAAGTAATTTTTCAAATGATGAATTTACCACTTTGAGGGTGCTTTGGATAAGTGCCATAGTGAAAACATTGAAATATGCACCATGTGTAGTAGTCTCTTATTCACCATCTCCTAGGATATTATCCTGACATCTATATCATTCCTATTTATATCATAATAAACTACCACCTTCATCCATCCATCCATAAAAAACCTATTGGAAAAATGAAGAACATCTCATTTTATTACTTTGTGTTGTCATTGATGTCACCATAATATGAGTTGCAACTACAAGATCAAGACTAAAGTTGTTCTAGCATTCTAGCCTGGTTTTTGAACAAGTATTTTGCTTACATCCTCTAGTATTTTGGTCCAATTTTTTTTTCCTATGATTACTATTGCTTGCGGTTTTTGGAAATGGTTTGTAGTCATCGGAAGCATGTACCTTAAAGATCTCATGTATCCATATGCTCTTATGGTGTATCGAAAATACACTGGTGTTTTCATTTGTGCTATTAGGTCTATCACTGGCCGACAAAATGGATGTATTGTGTAATGGTGAAAGAATTTTTGTGGATATATATGTGACCTATTTTATGCCTATGCTGACTTAATGAAGCATGTCAGATGTGTGAATTATCTTTTCAAAAAAAATTATGAAAGCTTGAAGCCGACAAATGGTGTTTTTGGAAAATGAGAAGTGCATCTAATTAGGTTGGCCTAATTGATGCTTGCAAAGAGGTTATAGATATATATTACATGGTCTTTGAAGTTTAGGAATGTGAAATTTTTGGTATGTTGTGAATGTGAATGTGAAGAGGAGTGAATATGATGAAGTGTGTCAAGTCATTTTATTGAGCTACATTGGAACTGAATCTACACTCACTAGGTGCACTCCATTAGTTCATTTTCTGGTTGTAAGTCATTTTTGTTATTGCAATTCTATAAGAAATGAGACTTTGTTTTTGGATAGTGAGTCTGAGTAGTGAGCCATCCATTTTGTAATATCTTATAACTAGTTATACTATATTGTGAGCTAACACTCACCGTGGTTTTTCCCATTTTGGGTTTTTCAAGTAAAAATCATGGTGTTCATGTGTTCTATGATTTCATGCTCTATTAACGCTTTTAGTTATCATTGCTATTATATGTAATGGAATATTTGGATGGTATCTGATCAAAAAATTTAAGAAGTTATTGATTCGCCCCCCCTCAATATCTTTGATATTTAACAATTGGTATCAAAGCCTGGTTCCTCCAAAAAGACCTAACAACTTGAGGGAGATCTTGAAAATGGAAGAAATGGATGATAAGGGAGAGCTTTAGACTACACTTGAGGATCTTGACAAAGTTGAAAGAGAAAATAGAGATATGAAAGAAAACATTGAAGAAGCAAATGAATGTGTCCAAAATTTAAATGAGCAATTGAAAAAGTTTAAAGATAGGCACAAGGAAGTAACTGAATAGTTGAAAAAGGCTAATGAAGATATTTCCAATTTGAAAGTGCAAGTAGAGGAAAAAAAAAGAGTCGAAGAATGTCTAAACAAGTTGGTACAAAGAAAGACTAAAGATTGCACCAAGCTTGAACAAGAAGTTGTGAACCTAAAGGTAGACCTAGAGAAGGTCTATGAAAAAAATTTCAAATCTATATCAGATAGGCTTGATGAATTGACTGTAGGACATAAACTGAGTAAAGACAAAGGTAGTTTGGGAAATGATACCGGTGAATGTTCCAAGACTATGAACAATCAAAAGACTCTGAATAAAGGAAAGAAGAAAGAAAATTCAAGGAAATTTTCTAGGAGACCTATGGTGAGATAGCCTAATGCACAAAGGTATCCTTCTTTCAATGGCACTTGTTTTTCATGTAATAAATTTGGTCACAAGGACTCAAAATGTAGAAGTAGGATGAATTAGTTCCCTAGTCCTTTTACTGGTCAATGTTTTGCATGCAAAAGAATTAGACATAGGGCAAGTGAATGCATAACCTTAATGATGAATCAGTTTAATGGCTATTGCTATACCTACAAAAAGTATGGACATAAAGCTAATCGGTGCAGAACAAGATTTAGAGGAAGTCAATCTAATAAGAGAAATATTGTTTGCTATAACTACAACAAACCAGGACATGTTTCAAGGGTTTGTAAAAGAAAGAAGAGTAAGGAAACCAATTCGGTAGAAAAGGATAAATCTATGAAGAAGGTTGAAAAAGATGAATAAGATATGGAGAAAGAAAGAAGAACTAGAGACTATTGATGTGTTTGTACCCGCATTCGGTATAGATGATTCCTCTAAGGATTAGACCTAGCAAGGTCATACGGGGACCATTATCAAAAAATTATAAGAACCCCTTTGATAAATGGTGTGTCAGAGGCTAGCACAAGGATGAGATATAACAATTATTTTTTAGAGGATTTGGAAAAGAAACCGGTAGGAAATATGAAGGGATAATCTTTTGTGAAGTGATTAAGGGTTTGTCTGTGTTAAAGAGAAGAGTTTTTAGTAGTTTTTTGGATTTTTTTGTGTTTAATGTGAATTAGGGAAGATCATTATTTTATAAAGGAAATGGTTAAGGAATTTTGATCATTCATGCATTTGAAGAAACCTTTGGGGAATTCTTGAAGAAAATTGGAGTATGAATTGTATAAACCCTAGTTGCGGTTCATCATGAGAAAAAGGTATTTTTATCTTCTAAGCAGATGTGTTTTGTGTTATTCAAGTTGTTTAAGTTTAGAACTAGAAGAATGAAAACTCCTGTAGTCATGAAAGTGTTGGAGAGGCTGAGACCCTCCTATAGAAAATATTCCTCGAAAGTTTTCGAAGATGACCCCATGGGTGTATTTTTTACAATTCCACATGGGGTAATGTTGACCGAGGATACAAGGATGTATATTTGTATGAAGTATGAGGAATATGATCACTCAAAGTTGATTGAGATTTGGTAGAATTTTCTTACTAGTGATGATTTCTTAATAAAACCTGAGTACTCGAACGTGGTTGAGAAAATATTGGATAGATGGAATAACTTTCCAAACTTCAGCTATGATGGAAAATTTGTGAAAGAATTCCTAAGTAGAATACTTGGTAAATTCCTGTGGACTAACTAACCACCCCTGATAAATAAGGAGGCGATTAGAGCTGTAACCAGGCTCTGGGATAAAGGTACGATACCTATGTTGAAAACTATAAAGAATGGGGTTGTAATGGAGCTTACAAGAGCCACATATGACAAGAGAGCCTTAATGAAAAAATCCATCACTAATTCTACTATGAAGTATGTAGCTATGATGATTGAACATAAAATATACTTCACAAATAGAGAGAACTTTATTTCAACTACAAAAATCTATATTGGCTTTGATATGGTTGTAAATGGTGTTGATTATGATCTTTGTGAACTTCTTAGGTTATAGTTGCTAGAGAACTTGAAGTCAACAAAGGAGAGAAAGTATGGTTTCAAGTTTGGTTCATTGATTATCTGTTTATTGTTTTATTTCATGAAGAGACTTCCAGGAAAGAATGAAGTACATTGGGACTCATCCAGACTTGTAGGACATCAATTTTTTGATTATATGTATAGTTTGGGTAATCTGGATGCTCAAAATGATCTCTGACATCATTATTTGTTGTATTCAAGAGAAATATGAATGAAAGGAAAAGAATTATGAGGAAAATTGTTTAGAAGTATAAAGATGACATCATATTACATGTCTCCTCTAATGAATGCATGATTTTGGTTGTAGAACCTCGAACCATATGTATTCATCCTTTAGGATATGAGGTAATAGAAGAAGAATTTTAAGGTTATGTGCAATTGTTGTTGAAGAATCCAAAGGATCCGAACGAACCCATAATTGGGACATATGCTAAAAAGTCTATAGAGATTTAGTTGGAGCATCAGAAGCCTAAAATTAGGAAGAAAGTGGAGAAAAATATTAAAAATGATAGATTCACAAATAAGGAAATTTCCCTTGGAAGGGCAAGGGGAGATCAATTAGAGGTAGAATCATCTAGCCTGATGAGATTTGGAAGGACTACCTCTACAAAACCCTCTGCAACCCCTATAATAAATATTGAGTCGAATGTGGTCAATAAAGGTAAAGGTCATGTTTCCTCTAGACCAACCATGAGATTTGAGAAGAGGATATAAACTCCTCTAGTTGTTACTAAAAAGAGAGGAAGGAAAGAGAAAGAAACAAGGGAGAAAAATATCAATGTTACAGATGATCAGGATGATGATGAAGAAGATCCTAAAGCAAAACTAGTAAGAACAAGAAGAGGATGTTTACCCTCTGGTGAAGGTTCATCTACAAAAGTCATTGGTTCCAAGAGAGTACATATTGTATCATCCTCTGATGATGAAGAAGAGCAAGAGTTTCCTATACATGTGCACACCAAGCCAGAATCAAAGAAGTCTAAGGTATTGATTGAAGCCTTTGTAGACCAAAAAAATGAACAAGACATGTCAAGGATGTTGTAATTGAAGAGAAAATTAGAAATGTTGCATATAAAAAAATTGGGTCTTCCCTGACCCCAGATGATCTGAAATCTATGAAGAAGATCTATGCAAAAAAAATTCAAATGAAGAGTATAGTAAACATGTTGATAACAAGCAATACAAAGCTAACAAAGAAGTGAGAAAGGAAACATCAAAATTAATCTAGGAGACAGAAGAAAAATATTCAATGCTTAAGGTCAATGAAGATGTTTTCACTAAAAATGCTGAGGAGAATATTCCTCTTGAAATAGGTGATGAAGATATTTCTGGAAATTTTGATGTTGAAATTAATGTTGACGGTGAAAATGATAAGTAGATTGAAGGAGAAGTTGAGCTTGAAAAGAATAATGGTGCTCCTCCAAAGCACATTGAAATAGAAAAAGGCAATAATGATCAAGGAAATGCTAGAGAAGAAGGAAGTGAAGAAGAAAGAAAAGACAATCCAAAGGAAGAGAAAAATAAAGATGAAAAGGATGGAAAGGATGAAGAGGAAAATAATGATAAAAAAAAAGATGAAGGAAAAATGGAAGAGAAAAAAGAAGAGGGATAAGATGAAATAGAAGAAGAAAATAAGGAAGAAGAAGAGAAGGAAAAGGGAGAGGAAGAAAACAAAAATGAAGAACCAATTGGGAAAAATGAAGAAAGTGAAGCAAATTGTAAAATCACTTAAGATTCCTAGAGAATATTCCTTCGGTAATGATGTTTTGAAAGGTTTGCATTCCAAGAAAATAAGATTTCAGCCGATAATTCCCCAGGATCTTTTACAACTTCCCATGGTTGACGGGTTTGTGGATATAGAAAAGATGTCTCTAGTGCATAAAGTAATGTTAGGAGATTCTATGCAAGCATTCGAAAGAAAGGAAATTCTTGAAGCACATCAAAGAGGAACAGAACTTGTGGAAGATTCCCTCAACGAATTGTAGGAAGACATACCTGGTGCATCCATTGATACATCTCTTTCCCCTATTGAAAATCTAAGATTGTTGCTACATTCTCTGAAGGAGTATACAACTGGGATTAATGAAAAATCAAAACAAAGAGGTCGAGAAGAAGTTGAAAGAGAAAAGGTTATTAGAGTTACATGACAAGTGTGCTCTTGCACACTCTAGAGTTGAAAAGAACCTCGAAGTAGTGAAGGTTTGTGAGTTAGAGGCTAATTTTCCCTTGCTTATTGCTTGAAGTGGCCAGATTCCACTCAGAATATTAAGGTTGTTATGGATTCCATTGAGTCTCAATTGTCAACCATCTGTAGTACTTACAACCTATCTAACAATAGAGACAACTCAACCTTGAAAGTAATCTTTGCACATAAAGAAAAATTCTTTCTTTTGCAGAAGCAGAAGGAAGAAATTATCAGAAAATTTGATTGGTTGAGTGACATTGTAAGAGTTAAAATCACTCTAGTTGGGAAGGCTCTGGCTTGCAAAAAAAAAATTGATAAGATAAACTTGACTCGTAATACTTTAGATGGTGCAAAAGTAACTCTAATTGAGTTGGAATCTCTAAACAAGATGTTGCTTGTTGCAAAGGATAGTTGGTAGAATGGAAAAGCAGTATGAGAATGTATTTTAAAGGCGCTTCAAGGCTCGCCATCCTCCAGTTGATACATGTCTCCTTGTTTTCTTTGTTTTAATGTTTTTCAGTTAATTATTTTTTGGGGCACCCTTTGTCCTTGATGTCAAAGGGGGAGTGAAGAATTATGAAATGGTGTTATGGGGAGAAGTGTTGTAAATAAGGAGTTATGTAAATATTATTTTTCACACATGTTGCCATCAATGACAAAGGAGGGGATTCTTGGAAAATTGAAGTAGAACATCTCATTTTGTTACTTTATGTTTTCATTGATGTCACCATGATATATGAGTTGCAACTACAAGATCTAGACTGAAGTTATTTCGGCTTTCTAGTTTTGTATATGAACCGGTATTTTTCTTGCATCCTCTGATATTTTGGTCCGCATTTATTTTCCAATGATTATTGTTGCTTGCAATTTTTGGAAATGGTTTGTAGTCATTGAAAGCACATACCTTCAAGATCTCATGTATCCAGATGCTCGTATGGTGTATCAGAAATACATTAGCGATTGCATTTGTGCTATTAGGTCTATCCCTGGTGGACTTAATGGATGTATTGTGTAATGGTGAAATAATTTTTGCGGATATATGTGCAACATATTTTAGGTCTATGTTGACTTAATGAAGTGTGTTGGATGTGTGAATTATCTTTTTAGAAGTTCTTATGAAAGCTTAAAGCCGACAGATGGTGTTGTTGGAAAATGAGAAGTGCATCTAATTAGGTCGGCCTAATTGATGCTTGCAAAGAGGTTATAGATATATATTACATAGTCTTTGAAGTTTAGGAATGTGAACTTTTTGGTATGTTGTGAATGTGAATGTGAAGAAGAGAAAATATGATGAAGTGTGTCAAGTCATTTTACTGAGCTACATCAGAATTGAATCTACACTCACTAGGTTCACTTCATCCATTCATTTTCTAGCTATAGGCCATTTTTGTTATTTAATTTTGTAGGTAGTGAGCCTTTGTTTTTAGACAATGAGTCTTGGCAATGAGCCGCCCATTTTTTAATATCTTATAACCGATTATACTATATTGTGAGCTAACACTCACTGTGGTTTTTCCCATTTTGGGTTTTCAAGGTAAAAAACCTTTTGTTCATGTGTTATGCAATTTCATGTTCTATTAATGCTTTTACTTATCAATTCTATTGTATGCATTAGAATATTTGGATGGTATTTGATCAGAAAATTTAAGAAAATACCGATTCAACCCCCCCTCTTAGTATCTTGGACATTTGAAAAAATGTATCATGGCTTATCTTTGATCCTAGATTGAGAATCATCCTTTATCCATAAATTATAACCCACCATTCTCCATGTGTTAGATGCAAAATTTACATATACCTTTGTGCATGATTTCCTTTTCTATATCAAATCTTATGATTTCTCAATACATACTTATAGTGAGTCAATAATTTACCTCAATCATCTATTGAACTAGAGTTTTGACCCCCTATGAAAATTATGAAGAAAAATAAAACTAAAGATTATTATCATGGAAATTTATACTAAATTATTTGAGATAAAAAATAAAATACATAATTAAATTTACATTATTGGCTCATAACTCTATCTATTCATTGAAGATAAACCTACTATTATAGTACCCCTCTATTAGAGCATTGGAAATTTATCTTTAATGGAATCAAATTTGAAAATAAAAAAACCTCAATCATAAGGGTAAATAAATATTTCAACTTCTAGGTGCTTCTTCCACTATGTTGTAATCCACTCATACAACTCACACAATTTCAACCATACTATCACAAATTTACAAATAAAATAGTGTGTAAGGTGAAGCTCATCCTCAAATTTTATGTTCAAAGAATAAGCGGGAAGAGAAAAATTGTCAAAGGAAGATGCAATAAAAACAAATTTTGAATGGTCACTAGCATTATGTGGGTTTTTATAGACTTGGTCCTTCATATTCATATAAAAATTTAACCCTAAATTGAGAGCACCAAATTTTCTTAAAGTCGTGAGATTTGGATGCCAATCTATTCACTTAATCCATCTACTAAAAAAATTGAAGAGGATCCATTCTTCACATTTTTCATTTGGAGAAAATCTTGGAAAATTAAATTTAGTTGATAAAATGGCACACACCATATAGAATTTTTAAAGAGAGTGGAATCCATGAAGCCTACTCTTTCAAATTTTCTATTATAAATCATATACTTTATAACCAAATGTAAGTCAGATGAATTCACATTTTTATTATGAATAAATTTGCATGTTTGCTCAATGGCTACATTCACATGAAAAAATAATTAAAATATAAAATATAGTGTAGTCATTGAGAAAACACACAAATTTATTCACAATAAAAAAATGTGTGAACCATACACATGAGAGAGGCAAAGGTGATGAACCAACAATGCTCAAATGGCACCCTTTTGTAAGATATGATGTGATACCCTATCAATTTTATTTTTTTCCTTTGGCATATAAAACTATTCACCTCTTTGTATTTGAAAACTATGTTTAACTTTTTTCAATAGAAATCTATATGAATTTCATATAAAAATTACGACATTAAAGCTCCTTTACCTAAATTCTAAGTTTTAAATATTAAATTTCATAAAATAATATAAACAAATATTAATAACCAAACAAATTTACTAAAGGTGGATAAAAAGAAAGAAATTAAAATATTTAATAATCAATATAAATATAAATATAAATCTTTGATTAATAACCATAAAATTAATATCTAAATTCAATTTTATTTACTTAAATTTCATGTAAAAAAATATTGAAATATTTCTTTTAACTTATACCTAACATAAACATCCAATTTTTTCACCCTTATTTATAGACTTTGCAGAAACTAAACATCAAAACCATACAAAACTAAAAATAACTAACAAATTGACATTTGAATATTACTGATGTATAGTGCAAACTAATATTAAATTAACGTAAATAAACATCAAAAGATGTATAGTGCAAACTCTTAAATTTATTTAAAGATACTGAGCCTGTCAAGTAAAGTCATTATAACCTTCATCCTTATCAACTGTCCTCTATTTGTACAGTTTCGAGCAACAATTTAATCAGTAAAAAAATTTCTGTTCGACCAATGAGAATATTATAAAACTAATATATCTTTATAATGTTTTTCAATCAAACGCCCATGAAATTTGACGCCTAATTTCTTCCTGCTCTTCCGGAGTATAATCGGTTTTTATGTCAAATAATTGCAGAATTTGCTCAGGTGATAAATCTTTGATCATGTCAGCTACAGTATCACATAAGAATTCGAAAAGATTGTTTATCTTCAAGTAATTAGAAGCCTACGCATGCCACATAAGTAAATAAACTACGAGATCAGTTCTAAAATGTACAACTGAGAAATTTACAGAGAAGTAGAACGTGAATGGTGTATATAAAGTAAAACATACCATAAGAAGATCGTAAAGTGTCGCTTGACTAACATCTACAAACCGCCTATCCCAAGTTTTTATATCTTCCTCTGAGCGGCCAGATTTCTCGGCTTCCAAATGATATTTGAGGTATTCAATAACCTTTGCTAACACCGAGCTGGAAACGTTGGAGACAGGTAAATTAGTGCGGGTTCCTGCGAGTTCTATAAATCTTTTAATGATCTCCATCTGCATAGCCACCTCATACTCTACATCAACCGTCACCTCGTCTGAGCACTTTAATATCACCTTGCCTTGCTACGCCATCACTAATTTAGTGCCTACACCAGAAAACTCCACAAGTATAAAATCTAAACTTAACTCCCTATAAAGTCCGCACAAGAAAGTTATGAATGACAGACACCGATGTGAGAAGATAAATACCAACACAATTTTTCCACATTAAGCGGCGAGTCGGTTGACATGAAGCGGCGTGTCTGTTTGTGTTTCTAACGTCGTCTCTTAGTTTCACCGCTGAACATTTTAGTTTAAACTCCTAGGATTTAATATCACTATTAGGGTTTTTAGATTTCTTTTATTTATTTTTCCATATCTTATTTTCAAATCTGACCTTCCTTTTTAGTGTTCTGTTTCATTTATACATTCCCACTTTAGGGTTTGGTTTGTTTATTCATATATATTAGCTTTCATCTAACTTATTCATTTTCTATATACCAATTTTTCTATTTAAAATAAATGATACTAATTTCATGATTTAAAATAAATGATAGAAATTTCTTGATTTAAAATAAATGGGACTAATTTCTTGTTTTAAAATAGATGGTACCTTATTTTCATATCATTTTAATCTTCTTGATAGGTTTTACATCTTTATTTCATATTCCTGTGAACCATACACTTCTCATGTTTGGAGAGCGCATTATTTTATATCATGTATTCTTTTTTCCATTTATCCTTGGCACTAATTGTTTCTTCCCTTATCGTTTATATCATATTTATTTAATTTTTTATGTGATCCATTTATCCTCAGTTCACTTATGATATTCTAGCATACAAATGCAATCAACTTATCTATACAAGTATTATATCACTTCTTTTATTTATTTTCTTCATATGGAGATTTGGTCAGCATATTAACATCACTATTGGATATTACTACTACACTTAACCATTATCCTCATATGTTCAACATCTCGTTTACAAATAGTGATTATAGTGTGCTTCACTCTCATTTGTATTTACCTTTTACCAAATCTCCTTCACATGATTTGATTTAAGACACACATATTATAGACCATGTTTGTTATATGCATTTACATTCTAGTTTAATGAATGCTAAATTATGTAAAATGGGAACACATTCTTTATGTACACATGGCGTTGGCACACCTAGTGATGATTTTTCTTTGATATTGTCATGATCATCCTATGCCCATAGATCCATCTCAATCTGGTATGCTACCTTCTTTTATACATCAAAATGTGTTTCATGAAGATAATTTCACAATACCTCATGTGGATCCTAGAGTATTCATGATAGGATTTTGAATAATTCGTAAAGATAAATGCCTTAAAATAAATTATAATGCTTAGCGATGCCATAGAAATAGTTTTAATGAATCTCAAATTATCCTAAATCTAAATTATTCCTAAGAAAACCAAGATGAAATAAATATCAAAGTATAGAGAGAGAGAGAAAGATGAAAAATTACAAATAAAAGCATTGACTTCAAACCAAAAAAATATAAAAGAGAACTAGACATAGTCATTATAATTATAAAACCTTTTTAAAAACTAGACATTCTTGATGATCTTGTAGAAATACTTCTAGTGAATATTAGACTAAATTTAAACTAACTGGTATGAATGAAAGAATAAATATACAATGATAGATATGCGAGAGAGAGAGAGAGAGAGAGAGAGAGAGAGAGAGAGAGTACTTTGTTAATTTGAAATAATACCATTGACTTTAGAGCCACCCCTAGAAATATTAAAAATTTCTCAAATAAATTAGTCTAAACATAATATGGAATAATGAGTAATGTGATCCTATAATAAAAGAATATCTTGAACCAAAACTAACCATTATCATAACAAGCACAAATTACTATTCAACATTTTTCCAAACAACTAATAATAAATATTTCAACTAGAACATGAAATAAAGATAGAAGAAAATAACCTCCTTATTCATGTGTAGGTTTTATGAAACAATTTCACCTCTGGATTCATGCATCAAATCTGAAAAGTGTGTTTATAGAGAATAAACTCGTATATGATACAATGACACATTCTTTTATTTACAAAACATAGATTGAAAGCTAAATCAAATCCATACTAGACAAGTTGCATAGAAGAAGTTTTGTTCCCATTTTCCCAACCCCAAAACAATGATGACAAGCTTGGCCTACATAGAATTCAAATATTTAGATACAACAAGATATTAGTGGGATGAATTAGATAGTTATAAGTTAGTTTCAAAATATTTAATCTCAATGTGAATTTATACACTAACATTCAATTGCAAAATTTCTTACAATCATGTTTTATTACAATAACCACCTAGAAAGGTTTTACTTTCTAATCATAATAGGATAATTCTATAAATGAATTTATTTTAAAAAAGAGGGAAGAGGAACATCCAATTTCTACAACAAGAATATTCTTTTGTTACAAACTTAATACAAAGGATGAAACCCATATTTTTTTCATATCATAATACTCGTAGGTTCTATAATTTGCATGGTCTTAGATAGATTTCATTTATTTATTTAACAACCATAATTGTGAACTATAATAAGGATTCTTGAATGCATCAAGTCATTAAATTATAATATTACATAAAATGAAGCACAAGAACTGAATGAGGAGCATTAACATTGGATTTCAAAATAAAGGTGAAAGTAGAGAGCTTCTGAGATGGTTATCAAAAATAGAACTTGGTACAAGATAATAAAAAAATACCATAGAATAAGAGACGAGAGATTAATTTAGTATATAGCTCATAGAGCAAGAGCTAAGAACTCTACCCAAATGCTTAAACTACTATATTGATTTCCTCTTTATAAAAATTGAAAAGAGTAGCTACTCCTAGAGCTTGCCTTAAAAAATATAATCATATAATTAGGAGATTTAAATTATAAATCAAAATAAATAATTCACAACTTGATAAATTTTATCATGTTTCTTTATAAAATTAAAATTAAATTATAAAATATGTTCACGAAGTGTTTGTCTAGTGCTTACAAATTGTAAGTATGCCTCCCTTTGATAACAATATCTTTAAAGTGCAACAATAATTTAATCTATCTAGATCTACCCATGATCGAATAGAATAACTGGAAAAGATTATATTGTTTAAAACAAATTTAGTACATAAATAAAAATGAAGTAATTTTCAAGAAACATCTTCATGCATAATAGATAGCTACACTAACACATCTTTTGATAATTTTATATATTCTCTTTTAATCAATTTATATAGATGAATGTAATATTGAAGAACTTTTTCAATATTCTTATCAATATCATGAATATCCCTATAAATATTAATATGAATACTTACTATCCATGAGACAACCATGTTGGGAGTTGAGCTGGCCATTATTCCCAAAAGTCTGACCTGTCAAGAATCTACTACCGTCCCAAATTAAGGATCTAATACCATGTGTTGGTAGTTAAGCTAGTTGTTATTCCCAAAAGGTTGACCTGTCAAGAATTCGCTACTGATGCAAGATAATCCAGGGTCTGAGAGCAATCTTGCATTGTTCTGTGTTATTCCACTCAATAAAGTCTGATCATGTTTCATCGACGGGAATGGAACCCATCAGCGGAATGATCCTTCATGTTCCAGTGATTGATCGATAGTATTGGTAGAGGTTACAATTGTGGCTCATCGGCTTGGAGTCCTCTTATCGGTAGGATGATATGTCCCATCTCCTTAATGGCCTGATCACTTGTGAGCTTGACATTATGTTCTGTCATCGTGGGTGTGTACTTTTGGTGGGATTCTGACCTAGATCTCCTCGATGCTCTGATCACTGTGACTTAGTGGCGTTGGTAGAACCTCCTATGCCATTCCCATGATGATCCAATGGTCTCCTTTGTGTGTAAGCATTCATCATCAGGAATCCCTTCTATCCATGGAGGGCAACTTGTGGTCTCCTCGATGGAGTGACAATATGGTGTTGGTGTGATATGATGATATCGGTGGGAAATGAACTCAAGTCTGGGTAATAGTCTGATGGTGATAGATACGTGGTGGTCAACAGTGGTTGATGGTCAGGTGAACCTAAGGCCAATATGTGGTGAAGCGATATTGAATATTTCAAATCGTTGTTGTGAAATATAACTCCATTAGCTAGTGTTGATAGCAATGTAATGACTTGGAGGTTCCAAATGATGATTGCGTAAAGAATGAAACTATGACATGAGACCAAGGTCGACCTAGAGATCTTGTGAGAAATAAAAAGGCCATGGGATAACATGTGTAGAGGGAGAGAGAGAGGGAAGAATAGAGAATAGGGACGATCAATCATAGGATATCTTTTGATGAAGAATAAAGTGATTAGTTCAGATCTTCCAATCAGTAGATGCTTGTAAGAAGCCAATGATGGCATGTTCTTTGTAATCTTTAGTGATCAATAATAAGGGTCATTTCTTTTAGTATGCAAGCATGGTTGTGCATTATTGTTCTGGTTGTAAGGGGATAACCCTTCATTAGTGGTATTAGAGAAGGTTGTCCTGAGTCTGTAATAGAGCATCAAACATGAGGAAGTTGTAGCAGGACCTATGAATGTGGGTTGAAGCAGGAAATCTTTGTTGTAGGCATGAAAAAGGGTTTGTAATTGCTATCCTCTAGCAGAGATAAAGCTAGGTAGAAGGTGTAGGGTTCCTCCACTGAGAGAAGGTGGGTAGAGGAAGCATCTTCCATTGTCTTTGTTGGGTTGAGGATGGTTGTGCAAATGAGATATTTCCTGAAGTTGTGAATAGATCACTAAATGTGAGGAAGTTCAATATGAAAAAGTAAGGGATTGAAGGTTTATTAGATCTTTGAGAGTATGTGCGTAACATCTAAAGATGTTGAAGATTTGTAAACAGATCACTGAACGAGAGGAAGTTTACATTTGTGGAAACTGAGGGTTGATAATTTGTGTTGTTAGAACTTTGAAAAGATTGGAAAATGACAAAGAGAAAGGGCATTGTCATTAGATGGATTCTAAGAAATCCTAGATTAGAGGAAATCAGGAAAAGATTTCGAGAAAGAGAATTGGTAGATTTGAAGCAAGAACTAAAATAATTGGAGGACAAGGTTAGAAGATGGAAACAAAAGAAGGCAAGAGATGAAGATAAATTTTATTTTTTTAATGATATTTTGATTATGGGAAGGGAAGAGGATGTAGTAGAGATACATTGCAAGGTACCTAAAAATGGAAAAAGGATTATTAGAGAAAAGGAGAAAGCCTACAAAGGGAAGAAGGTGACAAGCCAACAATCCAAAGGCAAGGTAAATATGAGTACAACTTTGATTTTAACTATAAAAGTAAAAATAGGAATGAAAACCTACAAGATAAAAAGGATAAAAGTAAATTAGTGGATCATGGGTACATAGTACCGTTTTCACAAAGGAAATCGGTTGTAGTAGGGGTACATGACAAGGTACCTGAGCATGAAGATGATTTGAGACAAGAAACAAATCCTATGAAGATAGCAGTAGAGAAGGGACGACCATCCAACAATGTGAGAGACAAAGTATGGATGGTGAAGCATGTTATAGTAGAGGATTGTGATGTTGTAGGAATGCAAGAGGATGCAACAAAGTGTCATGAATATGACATCGAGGAAGAGGATGTGCAAGTTGAGGAACCATAATTTGAAATTGAAGGATTTCTATTAAGAGACATGAAGGATGAAGATCGATAGGTGGTAGCAACCATTGAAAGGTGGAGAGAAATGGAGGACCTTAATGAAGAGAAAACCCAAATGGCAATGGTTGAAGAAGGAAGAATTGCAGTAGTGAGTGTTTTTGCAGTTGAAGGTACTGCAATTGAAAACAAGGAAGGAGTAGATGATCTCCCCTTGGAATTAGTGGATGATTTCTCATGTGATAAGGGAATTGGAGAGACTACTAGTTTGTTACAGGAAGAAAGGGACTATTCCTCTGATTACATAGCTAATGTTGGTATGAATGCAAATGAGGAAATGATTATAACTAGAAAATATATTTTAGACGACATTTAGAAAGAAGAGTATAGTGTTGTACATGAGGATGATGATAGAAAAGTGGATACAACGTTACCAGTGAAGGAGGTAATGCATAATGTTGAGGTGGATAAGGTAGTAACTATATATGAGATGGTTCAAAGTGATTGGTATGAAAAGAAGGATTTGCATGGTGTTGCAGAGCTAAGTGTAGATACAAATGGTGGAAGTGGTTGAGATCTGGTAGAGTTGATTCCACATCTAGAAGGTTGAGTGTAGAGAAAAGTAATGACTACCAAGTGGTTTAGTCATAACAAAGAATAAGGTAATGCATGAGCCATATTATTATTTTGAGGAAGAAGAAATTGATGATTATGGCTTTTCAAAATTTTATAATGAATACTAGTGGGAGATGAATTCTCTGAAATGAGGTAGAAAGAGAGGAAGGATGAAGGATGGTAGAGACGTTAAGTTATAGGGAAAATTAAGAGAGAAGGTGCAGGTGGACAAGGCGATGAGATGAATTCTGAATGAGCATCAAATCCACAAATGTTTATGAAAAATTTCCTTCCTACCCCGGGTGTCTAATGCAGGAGCATCCAGGGTCTGAGAGTGATCTTGTATCGATTTGTGTTATTCGACTCAATAAAGTCTGATCATGTTTCATTGACAGGACTATAGCCTGTCGGTGTAATGATCCTTCCTATTCCAGTGATTGATTGACAATATTGGTAGAGGTTACAATTGTGGCTCATTGGTGTGGAGTTCTCTTATCAGCGGGATGATATATCCCATCTCCCCAATGGCCCAATCACTTGTGAGCTTTATGTTATGTTTTATCGGCGTGGGTGTGTAATTTCAGTGGGATTCTAACCTAGGTCTCCCCGATAGTCCAATTTGTGTGACTTGAACGGTGTCAGCAGAACCTCCTATGGCATTCCCTTGATGATTTGATGGTATCCTTGGAGTGTAAGCATTCATCGTCAAGATTCCCTTATATTGGTGGAGGGTGACTTATGCTCTCCCCAATGGAGTGACAATGTGGTGTCGGTGTAACATGATGATATCAGTGGGAGATGAACTGGAGTCTAGGTGATAGTCCAATGGTGATAGATACACGTTGGTCAGCGACAGTTGATGGTTGAGTGAACTTGAGGATGACATGTGGCAAAGTGATATTGAATATTTCACATCATTGTGAAATATAATTCATTGGCCAATGTTGACTATGATGTAATGATTTGGAGATTTTGAATGATGATTTCATAAAGAACCGTACTATGACATGATGCCAAGCCTAACCTAGAGATATTGTGAGAAATAAAAAAGTCCATGGGAGAACATGTGTAGAGGGGGAGAGAGAGAGGGAAGAAAAAAGAACAAATAGGATCAATCATAGGATATCTTTTGGTCAAGAACAAAGTGATTAGTTTAGATCTACCAATCAATAGATGCCTATAAGAAGACAATGATGGCATGCTCTCTGTAATTAGTATTGAACAATAATAAAGGTCATTTCTTTTACTATTCAATCCTAGTTGTGCATTGTTGTTCTAGTTGTAAGGGGAGAACCCTTAATCAGCTACCATCCCAGATTAAAGATCCATGGGAAGTTGTTAAACCATGTCACCAATCATGTGGTCAGCACTGACTGAGGGGTGGATGCATTGATCTTCCAAAAAACTATTCTATAAGAAACACAATAAAAAATATAAACACTAAGTAGAATTAATCATCCTTTAGATGGAGTTATATTGGTTCTTGATTTAATAAATAAACATAAAAACTACATGTATCAACTCTAAAAGAATCAATTTTTCTTTACTTACCTTGGAAGGAGAATAATCTCCCCAAGGGTAAAGATTAACAGCTACATGTAGACTAGGATAGGTTTCCATAGTGAGTCAATAGGTCAACACAAGGGGTCTATAGAGATTAATTAATTTTTTTCATAAATTACATGGTAATTAGTTCTCGCCCTATAGAAACCTTATCATTCGTGAACATAAAATCCTTAAATAAGATATTAATGTTTTGCTATGTGGGAAAAATGATCCTAGATCTAACTAGGATTAGTCACTTTTCAGTTACAAAATGTTATAATTGCAGATCCACAAGCATATGAGATTGAATAAAAATATAAAAGGTGACTCAATCTAAAAATGGGAGGGATCCTACATCCTCAATGCCAAGAACCTAGGATAGCAAGGGGGCCCTTTGCCTATATTTCATTAAAGAGGGAGATCATCAAGGTTTGTAGATTGCCTATCAACCATGAAGGTGAGCCAATCAAACCTAGATCTCCTTCTTTGAGGGAATAAAATTGGATTGCAATTGATTTTCCTTGATTAATCGAATGACACTACATGACCTAATACATAAAATGCAAGATTCTAACGAATAACAAAATGAAATAATTGTTTGTAGGAAAATTTGGAAACTACAGAAGACTATGTACCTTTTCTAAAAACTTGTTCATGGAATACATAGGAGGATTGGGATGCCTATGAATGTATAGGTCACTGATAGGGTGTCCTACTATACTTTTGGGGTCCTTTAGTGACAAATCTGAGCTTCTGATTTTTGTTTGCAAATTTGTTGGAATGTTTTCAGATTATTTGATAAGTGATTTTTTATGGCTTGACATGGTTTAAGGCATTGAGTGTAAAAATTAACAACTTTTCTTCAATCTCTCTTCAATCCTCTTAGAATCTATAACCTGTCTTAGAATCTATAACCTGAACATTCAAAGAGAAGGAAATTTTGGGCCATTTAGGGGCTTTCCTAAGTGAAACCTCATGTAAGTGTTTCCACTTTTGCAATGGAAATGTCAATCATAAATGGTCGATTGACATGGAGGAATGATGTAATCACTAAAGTGTTGCAACTCACCACTCTTCAATGGATTCCTTGAAGGAATGAAGTCATACACATCACCTTAAGGCCTTGGACCTTGTTTTCTTGAATGCTTGAATTCTTTGGAGACCTAAAAAAGAGTTAGCATTCACAAAAAAAAGACAACATGAACTCACATAGAATTTTACATGATGTTGGATCTTGAATTGTTATAATAAATCACTGAAATGCTAGTCTTAACTTGCTTGATATTTTTCTAGATATCTTGGGTGTGTGCAAGAAGTTGAGTCCACTTTTGGCCCAAAAAGTGGAAGTGTTTTCATTGATTTTTAGAATTTATCACATTTGACCTAAGAATTTGAAGCACTTAAAGATTGAATCTAAAAAAAAGTTAAGAATATGAAATGTAGTACTTGTTCAACACCTAAAATACTAAGAAGGGGGGGGGGAATCGATATTTAATTAAACCATTCAAACATTATCCATCCATTTTCCAAAGTACATTCAAAGGATATAAGCATGGAAAGAATGAAACATCCAAAAGATCGCATAACAAATGAAAACAAGGATTTTTAAGTGGAATACCCACTCAAAAAAACCACGGTTTGGATTAGGTCATAATTTATTGTATCAAAATATAGTATATTATAAAAGTGTTCACTGTAAGTGGACTCACTATCCATAGAGAATAAGATAGAAGAAAGAAGGGGTGGATTACATCCTATTTCAACTTATACAAATACATCTACAATATATTGGTAAAGCTTCCTTCTCTACCGTTGGAGTATTGGGATGAGGAGGTCTTTAAAGTTCTTGTTAATTATTTTGGGCATCTGGTTTCCATTGATGAAGCTACCTTATCAAGAAGACACTTGGTCACTGCTAGGCTTGTATTATGATTGATCGTGATGCCCAACTACTTGACTTCTTTCATTTGAGTTTGAAGGTGGGTAGGTTTTCTTTGAATTGTTCCCTTTTGTGTGCTTCAAGTGCAAAAATTGGGGCATTGGGCCAAGGATTTTCCTTCCAAGGCTGTTGTTCAAACCAAAGTCTGGAAGGTTAAGGAGACAAAAGACTCTTCTTCTCATCAGGACCAAGGTTCTAAAGAGAATTTGTTGCCTCAATGCATGATGCTAATGCAAAGGCCTTGTTTGCTCCTCATTCCCCTATTGTTGAAGTTACTAGGTCTCTTAAGAATGTGGCAACTTTTCCCTCTGATGGGATTGATGTGGAATATTTGTCTAATTCATTGTTCTCTCCAAAACATGGGGTATTGGAATCAAATTTAGTTCCTTTGTCTCCCCATGATCCTGCTTCAGGCCTTTTGGGTGGTGAGACTACTTTGGTTGTAGTAGACTCCCTTAATAATGAAGAGGATGGATATATCCTTGTGAAGGGAAGGAAAAAGAAGTAGAATGCTTCCCTGAACCCTCAAGGTCATAAAGGGGTCACCATGAGAAAACAAAAAGTAGATTGTGGCTCTTAACATCAGAGTCAGGAGAGACCTTCTTCTTAGAAGAGTAAGGAAAGGAAATGTAAAAAGGATATTGTGGAGGGAGTCCAGAAGACTCTTTTTGACTTGTGTTCAAAGAGTACACCCTCTTCTTGAAAATGAAGATCATCTCTTGGAACATCAGTGGGTTAAATAACATTCATAAGAATTCCCTCTTGAAGAATCTAATCCAGGATCACAAGACAAATATTTTGTTGATTCAAGAATCTAAAATAAAAATTGATAAGTTTGAATCATTGAAGAATTTTTTCTTTAAGGATTGTGGTTTCCATGGGTTTTTTTTTAGGGTGCCTCAGGTGGTCTAGCTACATTTTCAAATTGTAGCACCCTATGAAACAACCCCAAAAGAAACTAATACATCTAACATTTATGGAACAATTTTTTATTTTTTAAAACATATAAAGTATTTATATTAGTGTATATAATTCATCTAATAGATTACAAGCTAATCTCCTAAGTCCTTTGGTGTTCATGAAATAACATTACACATACTAACCCATAATGAAACGATAATAAATGAAATTCTGAAATGTATAATATAAACCATCATAACACTAACATTAAAACATTCACAAGTGATAAACCCATATGAAAAGATTAAATCAATACAATAACCATACACACATATGTAATAATCATGGGATTGCAATAAACATATTTCCACAAATACAACACGAACAATAAACAATATTTACAATCATATCTATGAAGAAAGAATTACATAGTATGATTACACATTACATCAACTTCTAATACATCTCAATGAATAAATACATAAGTTTACATCATAAAACTTCCCAACAAAAGTGGAAGTAATACATCAATACAAAGGTACAACTATAGTACAAAGTATGCATCTAGTAACAAAGTGAACCGTGGATCATGCTATATCTGAAAATCACTGTACATATGCTCACATGAGACCCAATAGGGTGTGTAGCACATTCCACCCAACCACCCCCATGCCAGGAGTAATAAGGAAGGATCCCCGACCAAGATCATCCAAACAAAAAACAACATGACTCAACTCCAAACAAGAAAGATGTGAAACACAAAGGAAAACATAACATCAAGAGACCACTTCTAGAGGCTTGGAAAGATAACAAATCAAGGGATTGCTAATGGAAAGTGCAACAAGAACCAATTTCCAAAATCATAGATCAACATTTAATCTCCATAAGAGGTTCCAACAACAATAAAATTCCAAGCCCTCCAAATGAGATCCCAAAATCAATCAACAATAAAAATCCAAGGGCACCTTTCACCAACACCAATAAAGTTGCCATGAGGCATATATGCAACATTGAATAACTGAAAGGAGGCTACAAAGACAACATCAAGAAATAATTTCCTTAACATAAGACACAACCACCTCCAGATACACACAAAATCAAACATAAGGGAAACTATGGGAGAGTGTCATCGCATAGTCCTGCATGGGTTATCTTGACTACCTTTCTCTAGGCGTCAGCCCCCATCTATGGTTATCCTAACAACCTCTCTAAGTGTCGGCCCCATAGGGTGACTCGTGCAAAACCGTTAACCTCTCACGAAGACAAGGCAACAATCTTGCCAACCATGGCCTTCTCAGCCCACCCTTAGTCTGTGAAAGCCCTAACGAGTGGGCGAGGCATCCTTAATTATCTTGTTAATGTTACTACTACCCAAACCCCCCAGTCTATTTAATTAAGTTATCACTTATTATACTAACTCTTACGTGGGTTATCCTGACTGCCCCTTTGTGCACTGACGCCCACGAAGAGCCACTATTCGGGTGATCCCACAATAGTAGTTTACAATTTTTGGCCAAACTAGACACTGAAATAATTTTTTTAAACTAAATCTTCACTTTTAGGAAACTATAGCGGCTAAACCGTGAGGAATTTGAAGATGATGCAAACTAGAGTTTCATGAAATTTTGTCTATAGATTCTAAATATAATTTTTTCAAAAATTTTGGAATCAGATTGCACTTATTTTTCCATCTCCCTTGAAAACTAGTTTTTTTCAAAAAACAACATTTTTAAAACATGACGCTGACCGTATAACACATAATTTTTTTTCCATGAAGGATAAAATTTTAATTCTTTCAAATTTAGATTCATAACTCTGATATGTAGTTCTTCCAATTGGTTAGATAGTTTTTATTGAATATTTTTTCTTTATCCAAATTGCAAATTCAAACCAATTATAATTCAGACATAGCACGACCGATAACGCAAATTTTTTCTTTTTTTTTATGTATCAAAATTTTATTTTTTCTTTTTTGGATCAAGGACTTCAATATCTAGTGCAATAATATTTTTCATTTTTTTTTTATAATCTGCTATTTTTCCACGTGTAGAATAGAGAGCTTGATTTTCGATGAAAAACCTATATTCACGAGTTCTAAATAAAAAATAAATATAATAATTAAATTAAATTTATTTAAAATTATACTTTTTGGGAAGCTTATAGTAAGGAATACATACTTACAAAAAATAAATTTTAAATGAACTCATTTGATCCCCAAAAGGTAAATCAAAAGTGGTTTTTATCAGCATTTTGATAGGTGTAAAGGAGACTATGTTATAGGTATGGTTTAAAACTAGCGGGGTTCTATCCAAGGGGGTTTGATTTAAGGTAGTTTGATCAAACCCTCTTCAATTGGAATTCTTTAAATGGAACCTTTTAAGGCTTAAATCATTATATTTTCTAAAAATATGTGATTTCAGCAAAAATCAGTTCCTCCCAGAAATTGTAAACCAGCTTTGTGGGATCACCCATCCCTAAAAACTAAAACCACAAAACCAAAGCTCCAAGGGGTTGTACAAACACAAGAAATATTGAATCTCAAAATAGAAACATATGCGAGGCACAAGCATCTCGCTAACATCCATATACATAGATACTCATGAAAAGGGTACAACCCAAGTATAAACTCAAAATCACAACTACAATCAAAATATTGACAAGTATCAAATCAAAAGACATCATAATAAACAACAATTTTCCCACACCTCAGGAAACCTTAAAAAATAACCTTAACTCCAAGAGAGGGTTAACTATCTTGAGGGTTCCCACATGTCCATAAACCAATACAAACCAAAACAGCAAAGGACTCAAAGAAAATTAAAGAATTAAACAACTATTCAGCCTCAAGATTCTGTTAAAGAATGCAAATTTACTATAACTCAACAAACACATTCTAAAATAAGTCATTGCATGTTTTCAACCATAAACAAAAAAATCAGTTTACCCAACATATTTAATTAGAAAAATAACTCAAATTAATTTAATAAAATATTTGCTTTCGATTTTCCCAGTAACAACATGAAATCAAGCATTGAAACTAACATCCTAAGTATTTTTATATCTTTTCACCCAATACATACACATGCATATATATATATATATATATATATATATATATATGGTTATCATATACACCCAATTATCAATATAATATATATATATATATATAATAAAATTTATAAAATTTAAATTTAAAGCAAGCAGCCTGGAGAGGCTATGAACCTCCCCACATGGGGAGGCTGCGGCCAGCCCAGGGCTACGCACAACAGCCCAAAGGTTGTTGTGCACAGTTGTGGGTAGGCTATGTGTAGCCCCCACAACCCACACAACACAACAAGAGGGGCAGGGATAGGGGTACGGCAATGCCGTCCCTCCCCCAACCCAATATAGTTTAATATTTTTTTTAAACCAAGAAAAAAGAAAAAATAATTAACATATATAAATATTATAATGCCATCTACTTCTCAGAAGTAAAAACACAGATAACAGCCATATATTTTCCTTAACACAGAAAACAATTTTCTTTTGAATATATTTATGTTTTCTCAGTAAAATTTAATTTCAAAATATTTATATTTAGAAATAATCAAATTTTCTCAGATAACCACTTGTTTAACATATTCCTATTTTCCCAATTTGACATCAACTTTCCTTAATCAAGAACACAAATTTCTTTTGTTTTCTTTTGAAAAATTGTAATTTCTCCAGCCCAAGATTATAGCAACTAAAATAAATTGGAGAAGAACAAGAGGGTTTTCAATCAACAAAATACAAGCTTCCTTTCATTTGCATGAAAAAAAAAATCAAATTTAGCTAAGATATGAAACCAAGACATTTCCAATAAATTTACAAACCCTCTCAATTTTCAAACAGTATAAATTTTCATAAAAACAAAATTCTTTTAAATATGATCACCAATTCAAACAAAGAAAAAAGAAATAAATAGTAATAAAGGAACCTAGAGTCCTTCACTTTGGATCAAAGTAATGAGCATGGAAACTCCTCCTTCCTCTTTTGAAAAATAGCCTTCACGAACATTTTTCACCTTCCTCAGTAAATTTTCCCCAATTTCTTCTTTCAACTCAACTCTGAATCCTTTTTACAGAGAAAGACCAAAGAAGAATAATACTTTTGTAGACCAATTTTCTTCAGCCGAAAATTCCCCAGTTCCCAGAACTTCTCCTCCTTTTTCCATTAATTAAAAAGAAAACTCTTTTCCTTTTGAAAAAAAAGTCCCTTAAAGAAGCAAGTTTCCCTTCTTTGTATAATTCTAAAAAAAGACTAAACATGCATTCATCCTTTTCATCTTTTTTTTTTTCCCCTTTTCAAATGAAATCCTTTGTTTTTATTTTTATTTGATTTAAAGCTCATAATTATCTCACATAATTAAAAACTATTAATTTAATAGTTATCCTCAACTTAATATTTACTGACAAATCGCAAAATCATTAATTTATTATAATAACCATATTATCTACTTTATTTATTTATTCTTAATTAAATAAAAAACATTTAATTTAACACTTTTAAAAATATACTAATTTAAATTTAACAATCACTAAACAACATTTACCTAATATTTAATCATATTAATTAAAATAACATTATTAATCTACCAAGAAATGTCAAACATAAACATTAATTAAATGACACATAAAACAAAGATTAAAATAAATGAATAACACAATACCATGTAGAACGAAGATGAGATCATGGAGAATGACACCATTAAATACAACAATGAGAATGAAAAAATTGGGATGGGGACACTTCCTTATAAACTCCCTTTCAACTTCATACCCATTGGGTTTATTGGACACGCTTAGGCCTATCACACATGTGGAGTTAGTGTCAAGTACCTGCATCCTACATGAAAGCAAGGTCAAGTAGCATATAAATCTCCAATACATACACACCGTGAAAGGAAGTCACAAGGTAGTAGGGCACTTGCAAGTGAGTGATGCTACACCGTCCTTTCACCAAGACCCACTAGAATACACATCATAATCCATATCTATAAATAAGCATAAAAACATATCATCAAAACATCATACCACAATAAAGCAATAACATATTCAGATAGTATGAACACTACATATCATATGTCACAAATAGTAAATAGTAAATCTAACAAATCAATCCGGTGAAACAACCAAGCTAAATAGTAAATCTACACAAATCAATCCAGTGAAACAATCACCATCACAATTTCAAGTACACAACTCAGCATAAAAGAGTATCTAGAAAGTAACAACAACACGAGGGGTATTATAGGAATTCTAGAGTGGTGAGATGTTTCTTGATTGTGGAGTATTTCAATCATGTGGATACCCAATTTATTCATCTTTATGATAACGCTTCTTGGGTTATTTTGAATGTTTATGCCCTAAATTTGAAGTGAGCTAGGAAGAGGCTTTGGGATATGCTTGGCTTTCTACATTCAGACTTTCAAGACTCCACTTGGTTGGTCATAGGGGATTTTAATACTCCTGTATTTGATGATGAGAATCTAGGTAGGTCTTAGATACCCCTTGATAGTCAAATGGATTTGAGAATGTTCATAGATGATAATTCCCTCATTGATTTGGACCCGATAGGGTCTAAATTCACATAGTCTAATAGAATTTTTGGGAGGGATAATATTAAAGTGAGATTGGATCGTGCTTTAGTAATGGCTTCTTAGTTTGTAGACTTTTCTTGATCTCTCTCTTCCATCAGAAGATGTGGTTTATATTACTATCCTATTTCTTTTGTGGTTGATAAATTTGGCAGAAGGAAATGTTTCCCATTAAATTTTGAAGCAATGTGGTTCAGGGATTCAATATTTATGGATTTTGTTAGGAATTGGTGGAAAGTGAATATAGATGTAAGTGTTATGTACAATATTGCTAAAAATGTCACCTTTGTGAAACAAAACCTTAGGAGATGGAATAAGGTGTCCTTTATGCATAATTTTGATAATAAGAAATCCCTTGCTCAATGCTTGGATTTGGTTCAATTGGAAATTCAGTATAAAGGTTTGTTAGAGGAGCTTTAGTTGTTGGTCGATTCTCTTGTGGCTCAAATGCATGATATTGTTTCCAAAGAGGAGGATTTCTTAATACAATGCTCTTGTGCTATCTGGCTCAAGTTTGGTGATTAGAACTCTAATTTTTTATCTCACTTCCCTCATACACAAATATTCCAATAGGATTACCTCCATTATAGTTGATGAGATGCTTCTGATTGACGATGAGGCTATAAGGATTGGTGTTGGTGGTTTTTTTCAAAACCTTCTCAAGGATAATGTAGTTTGGGATCAACTAAGTGTGGAGTCTACATTGGAAGTCATTCCTAACTTGGTTTCTTAAGATATTAATAAAGACCTTGTTGTGATTCCTTCCTCAAATGAAATCAAGAAATCCACATGTTTTCCTTTGAAAGTAATAAGGCTCCTAGGCCTAATGGTTTTCCCTTGTTGTTCTTTCAATCGTGGTGGGATATTGTTGCTCTAGATGTTATCAATGCCACTAAGGAGTTTTTTGGTTATCATAGATTGCTTAAGGAATTGAATGCTACTTTCATTATTTTGATTCCCAAATCTACTAATGCTATTAGCTTTGGGGGCTTTGGGCTGATTAGTTTATGTAACTCAATTTACAAGATCTTTTCCAGAGTTTTGGCTGCTAGAATTTAGAGGATTCTTCCCGACCTTATTTCCAAGCAACGAAGTGGCTTTGTTCAAGGTCATCAAATTTTGGATTCTATTATTACTGCCCATGAGGTGGCACATTCTCTTGCTTCAAATAGAAAGCTAAGTTTATTTCTTAAGTTGGATCTTCTCAAGGCTATGATTGGGTTAATTGGAACTTTTTGTTGCTATTGCTTTCTCATTTTTTCTTTTTCCAAAAAATCTTGTAGCATGTGGAGCAACTCATTTTGACTCCCCCTTTTTTTATTCTTGTTAATGGTTCCAAAGTTCTCCAATTTTTTTGAGATCTCGAAGCATCAGACATAGAGAACCTATTTCTCCACTTCTTTTCATCTTGATAGCTAAGGTGTTAGGGTGTAATATTTAGAAAGCATTGATGGATGGTTCTTTGAGGGGATTAATTCCCTCCTCCAAGTGTGAGCCTATTACTCATCAACAGTTTGTTGATGACACTATCATGATGGGTGAATGTTTGATCCATGAAATTAGGAATATTAAGTTAGTGATTGTTGTTTATGAGAAGGTTTATGGTCAATGTGTTAACTTCCCTAAGATTCAACTATTTTTCCTCAATACCCCAAAGTTTCTTTGATTAAAATTAGAAAGAATTTTATCGTGTAATCGTGGTGACTTGTCGTCAACTTATTTGGGACGTCCATTGTGTGTGTATAAGATTCCAAACTCATTTTGGCTTGGGATTTTGGATAAGGTTAATAGAAATTTGGATGGGTAGAAGGGTTCCCTCCTTATTCATGTGGGTAAGGTTCAACTCATGTCTCCCACCCTATAGAATCATCCTCTTTATCCTTTGACCCATTTTAGGATTTAAATGGCAAAATTTGAAGAAAATAAAGAGAAAATTATGAGATGGTTTTTATGGTCAGGTGTGGAAGAAAAGACTAGAATTCCATTGGTTTCTTCAAACCTTTTCTATAAGCCAAATAAGTGGAGTGGTATGGGATTAAGGAACATTATGTCCTTCAATAACGCCCACCTTTCCAAGAATATATGGAGACTTATTAATGGGGAAGCTAGTTGGTCCTCTCTAATTATGAATAAATATCTGTCTGGTGTGGGGAGATTTTGAGATTCTTTACATAGGCTCAACCTCCCTCACTGGTAGCTTGTGCAATCTCTTAAGCAATACATAACTTTCACCTCTTTGTAATTGAAAATTATAGTTAACCTTATCCAATAGAAATCTATATCTGCAAAATTAATAATCATAAAAATAATATCTATGTTCAATTTATTTAAATAACTTCGTATACAAAAACATTTAAATATTCCTTTTATATTATAGCTAATACAAAATGCAATTTTTTCACCTTTAATTTGTAAATGTTACAAAAAAAAAACATCAAAAGCATCTAAAACTAAAAATGAATAACAAAATAATATTTTGAATATTATCAAAATATTCCTTTTATATTATAGCTTTATCTAAGTTCAATCTATTTAAATAACTTTATATACAAAAACATGAAGCGGCATGTTGGTTGATATGAAGTGGCGTAACCAATTATTTTGTTTGTTTGTGTTTCTAACGTCGTCTCTTAGTTTCACCCCTTAACACTTTTCTTTAAGCTTCTAGGATTTAATATTACTATTAGGGTTTTTATATTTCTTTTATTTATTTTTTCATATCTCATTTCCTTTACTTTCTTTTTCTAGCAGGAGATTTCTTCTTCTTCTCCTTGTCTTGTTCTTTTTTCTCCTTGTCTTGTTCTTTTTTCTCTTCTCCTCAAAACAAAATATGGTACTTCTTCATATTCTTCGTCATCATCCATATTCACAGGATTAATCTTTTTCCCTTTTTCTACTATTTATGTCTTCCTTTCTTCCTCTCTACACTCTTAGTTTTCATTTATATTTAAGTAGTAGGCTTCCTTCTACTAGAATATGGTTGGCCAGCTTTGAAAGTTCTAAAAGTAGAAGTGGTAGAGAAAGACCTACTTGTGCTTTTAGGTGCTTGTGGAGTGGTAGAAGTAGTTTGTGATATTCCCACAAGACCCTTAGCAGTGTCAAACATCTATTCCATCCTTGTCACCATATTCTCAACATTTTCCATTTTTTCCACCTTTTCCTCTACCTTCTTCTTGATTAATTTGTTTGTTATCTCATCATACTTGTCAAACCTCTCAATAGTGGGATCCCTATTTTTACAAAGAAAAAATTTAGCATATGCAATCTAGTTAGGCCCAGATACCTCATAGGGAAGCTTCTTTATTGGTGAGGTTCTTGGTTCAACTATTTTCATATAAAATTATCTTTATCCACCATAAAAGTGATATCATTATTGTATCTCTCTACAAACTATGAGGCTATCCTATCCCTCTTCTAAATTTCTTCAAGAAATGTTTTGAAAAAACCCAAGAACATTGTATCACATTATTTGATATTTGAAAAACCATGCATGTGGTCCCTAATCTAATGTGCAATAGGAATATCCCTTTTCAAGACCGTATTCTTCAAACAAAGAAATCCCTTCATAAAATATAGCATAAGACAAATAATTAGATTGTCATACCAAAAATTGTAGTGTGAATCCTTCATTTTGTCAAAATTCCCATCATGGCATACCATACTCCTTGGTAAGAGACATCATCCACAGTTAGGGTTCTTTTATTGAATTTTTCTCCTATAAGATTTATAATCTCATCATTATCCACATCCTTCAATGCTAGCATAGGTCCAATGGAACACAACCTAGTCACAACCCCGATGGCTTCATTTTTTATGAAGTAGGGTTGATCAAGCCAAAATATATCTTCATGGATTCAAAAAAAGGTGATTCTAAGCCATTCATTTTTATAAAAAAAGTTGCGAAAACCCTTCCACACATCTAAATGATTTTCATCTACATTCACATCCTTCAGTTTGAACTAGAAATCATCACCCAAGAGATTATTTCTTTTGAAATATTCTAACTTTAGATAATTGTACTCATTTAGCTTTCAGTGATTATAGATGTAGACATCTTCACTATGAAGCACATTGATCAAATGTGAGAAAACATTTCATCCTTATCATTCACAATAGATATATATGAATTTTTCATGAATTTTGGCCTTGGCTTCTCAAAAACATCAATAACTATTGGTGTAGCCATGATAACACTTTTTGAAAATAGGATTTTTCGAGTAAAGCTAAGAAATACCTTTGAATACTATCATCAGAGTTTTCACTTAAATTCACTAAAAAAATTTCTTCAATTCCTTAGCTCTTGTAGACTTTGATATTGTTTGCATGAGATCAAATTTGAACATGTAGGTATTGACTTTTTCATTGTTCTATGGTATAACAAAGATCCATTATCATTCAAGAATATTTCTAACTGAGTTTATTTGATCTAGAAACTTTAGAAAATGCCATAATATCACTAGCCATACACATGCAAATAACCATTAGTTACTATGCTGAATACTTCAACATCCTATGCATTATAGGGGTTTGAAAAGCTTTTCAATTGTAACTCCTCCTAAGACAATAATTTCTTCTAGTTATGAGAGGATCTATCTGCATAAGGAAGATGCAAAAAATTATTGTTTTCTTCACTTTCTTTTATCTTCTTCCATATCTTGCTCATTTCCTTATTTTTCTAATTATTGTCATTCTCCTTTTGAGGAGCATAAGATCTTACATTCTTTCCCTTGCAAACCCTTGCAATGTGTCTTGGTTTATTGTAGTTTTAGCAGGTGATACTAGGTTGCAAAGCATAGTTTCTTATTTTCATATTAGATATACAATCAGTAAACCTATGACCAAACTTGTTGCATGTGTAGTAGTGACCATAGGAGGATTGAGAAGTCATAGCATTATTCTTATTCGTAAAACTATTCCTCATCACTTTAATTTTACATTCATTATGCTTATGACAAAACTTATTACAAGCATAATATTGACTATGAAATGATTAAGAGTTCATACCATTGTACCTTGGAGAACTGAATGAATTCTTAGTCATCTTGCATTTGTATTCAACAACCTTATGTCAAAAATTATTAAAAGAAAAGCAATAACCTTGAAGATAGTGATTGACCCTAGTAGGGGAATATTTCTAGTTTATCGAGGACCTTTGAATACTTTTTATCTCTTGATAGGAAGGAATCCACCTTATTTCCTTCTATCTTGATTTTTCTTTGTATCTTTAGAGGATTTATTCATAGGTTCTTCAGTGCAAAATTTCTCCTCCTTTATTTTAGACTTTCCTTCTACTTTGAATTTATAATACAAGTTTGTAGGTGCACCACTTAGAGGATTTTTCCCCTTTTGAAAACCAAAACTATATTTTTCTTTCAATGGGTTTTGAGAGTTGATCAACTCATCAAGAATTACAGAACCTCATTTTAGTTTTAGACCCTTGTCAATTTTTTCTTTTGCTTTTTTTAGCTCTATTCTTAGAGTGACAATTTTTTCCACAAGATTTTAGCATTCAACTACTTTATCATTGAGCTTATTGTTCAAGAAATCCTCAATCCTCTTTTCTTATTCAACTTTCACTTTGAAATTAGATATCACATCTTCTACGTCTTTGAGTTTAGTCTCACCTCCTTTATCTCCTTCGATTTGAGCTTTTAGTTTACCAATTTCATCTTTTGATTCTCTAGATTATGCCTTCGATTTGATAATTGTGTCCTTTATTTTTTCAAGAATGCACTCATATTTCATATTTAATGCCCATGCTTCATCCAGATCTGCAAGAGAATATCATATTTCTCCTTCAAAATCTACTTCACAATCCTCTAGACTAATGTCCCAACCTTCAACTTCCATTGAATCTAGATCCACTTTTGAAGAAAACATATCATTGATCATTGCTTTAGATCCCATGTATTCAAGTGCAGTATCTACCTCAACTCTTAGGCTTCTCAAAGGTACTTGTCTTTGATACCAATTCTTGAACACACTAAAATATTGAGAGGGGGATGAATAAACATATACTAAAAATTTTAAAACTCCATTTATAGATTAAACATCAAATCACATTAACTGAAAAGAACAAAAATGAAAGCATGCACCCCATAATGACACCAATATTTTTATATGGAAAAACCATTGATGGAAAACCAATGGTGAGAGTTAACTCACAATATATGTAGCTCACTCCTTACAAAAATCACAATACTATTTTAAGGTTCATTACCTAGGGACTTGTAGGCTAAGGAGCACAACCTTAGTGCAAGATATAAGGACATGTTGAAGAGGCTCAGTTCCTAATAGGAGGATACTTGAAAATTACAATGAAAACATGAACATGAATTTCTATGAAAGAAGAATGTAACATATCTTGATGTTGGTGTCCCTTTTTTGTATAATTAATTCATCATACTAACTTTACAAAACTTTAAATTCAAAATAATATAGACACTATTGTGTACAAATATTTTGGCATCTAATGGCTTTCTAGCACTTCTAAGGTTTTTCACCTAAAGGAGAAAGATGGACCAAAATTGGCAATGTAAACACTCAAAATAAATGTAAGGATGGATGAAGTATGCCTAGATATGATGTCTAAATGCAATAAAATTATTAAAGTAATGACTTATTAATGTAAGACCTAAGAAATGCAAGTTGTCTGAAAACACATTGTGATATGCGAGATGATATAATAAATGCAATGAAGAATAAAATAAGGATGCTAAACATAAATTGTGCACCTAGGAAACAGATGAAAAATGAAATGAGCATTGCAAATGCCTCTGAAATTCTAAAAAATCTATCTTTTTAACCAACTAGGACACTTACACCAAGTTGGGCGACTTAGTCCAAGATTAGGGAAATTGCTCATAAATCTATTTCTGTCAAATGAGTATTTGAAACTAGAAAAATATCTGAAAAAACAATGCAGTGGGACTAAGTCACCACTATTGGTGACTTAGTCCACTTTGGATTTTTTGCAAATCTGAAAGTGAAAACGGAAGCCCACTATCTACACTCTATTTTCTGACGAAGACTCGAATCTAAATTTGTGAAAATACCTACAAAATAGAGTATAAATTGATTTCTAATGGGGGTTTTCCTTGGTCAAATGCCTAGTTGGTATTTAAACCTTACAATAGATAAAATCTACATAAAACCCTAGCCCTAAGTGTGTCTAAGACTAGGAAGTTTGAAAATAAGATGCAACCCTATTCTAGTATGCAAGAATAAGATGCATAAATGGATTTAGAACAATTTCAGACTCATTCTAAGAGACACTAAATGACATTAGAAATGAATCTTAATGACATGAAAACATTCCCTAGGCTAAAGATAGAGAGAAAATGGAAGATGGGATCACTTTGAAAACAAGTCTTTAGAATTGATTTGATCTGGCTAGTCACATCTCCTCAACATAGATTTATCCATTCTTATCCATAGGAATCCATGATCAACCCTTTTTATTATGATATATTTGACAAAAACTGAGCTTGAAGACCTACAAAAAACATTAACTTATTGCCTGAAAGCTTCAACTTTGCTATAGAAAGACTAATGAATCTTCTTGTGAAAGATATTTGACTCTTGACTCTTGAATTTGCTTGTTGAAAATGACTTAATGTTGTGAAAAATGGCCTAAAAAAATATATTTATAGGCATTGAAACCTAATTATTCATTATTTTAACTTCACGGGCTGACATCCATCAGGAATTTGAATTAGGTCAGTGATTTGTCCACTCAAAAGTGAAAAATCCTTCAAAAGGCACTAAGTTGTCACCTTGGGTGACTTAGTCCCACTAGGGGTTTTTGGGGTGGGTTTTGTAAAATTTGAGTGATTTGAATGTTTCTCATCAGGATTTATGTGATTTGTGAGTGGAATAGGCCTTAAAGTAAAAAATAATGAGGATTGGGGGCCTATAAATGTAGTTTTTAAAGGGTGATTGATGCAAGGATGTCTAAAAGAGGACTAAATTAGACCACCGATTGTACTATCTCCAAAGGAGTACAATTTTTGTGTCCATAGTTAGCCCCCACTTTAGCACCCATATGACTCTACATGGATATTTAAGGTAAAGGACTTTAAATAGTCAATCTACTATAAAAGGATACTCATTCAAAGACATGAGAATGAATCCCTGGTGTGGTTATCTACAAAACTATAACACTAGGAATTGCATCATGCAACACAAATTCATTAGTTGTCCAAAAATCCTTTTATCTAACTTGTAGAAATCAAATTTGAGGGTAGATATATGCCCCCCCTTGATTCCGCTTTCCTTACGGAGGTGGAATCATGGTAGAAAACTAGCCACATCAAATAAGGAATATCATATCATAGGACATTTCCAAGTACCATGCCACATAATGATAGACAATTGATGATGTCGGGTGTGGAATCATGATTCCAACGCATCAAAGGACATCAAAAATAGAGTTCCCTAGAACCTGTTATGGGGTTTTGAATAGAAAGTAATTTATTAACTCTTAAGATAGGAGGAACCTTAATTTGATAGATTAGAGTAAAAAAGGAATGAAAATAGTTAAAAGAGGTAAAAGTGAAGTAATTTTTGACTTACTATTGCATTTACCTGTTTGTAGCGTGAGAGTGATGAGTGAAGATGTAAATATGTTGAGAAAACAAGACTATAGGCCTTCACAATTGGACATTTTACGGGATCAAGTGGCACATGACAAGCATCATCACGAGGTGAGTTCATTCTGCTACCTGTGCGATGTGTTTATGCAATTAGTTAATGATTTTTCTGCATTTATTGGTTAATTTAGGATCTTGGAAAAAAGTTCACAAAGTGTCCCCTCTTTTCGTGAAGTGTCCCATTTGTTTGCAAAGTGTGCCTTTTGTTTGCAAAGTGTCTCACTTTTTCACAAAGTGTCTCATTTCTTTACGAAGTGTCCCAAAAGTGTTCTAAAGTGTCTAGGGCCTTTAGGAAAGCACACTAGATGAAATTTAGTACATTTTCATGATGAATAAAATAAAAATTAAGAATACTAGACAATTTTTAGAGCATATTTTTTTATTTCAATAGGTACCCACCCATTCGTGGCAATAGCTAGGGGGTAGGCAGTTGATTTTTTTTGAGAGATTTAGCCCCATCTCTTTCTGTAGAGGAGATATAGCACTTGAAAACCTCATATGCATCTATTGGACATACCTCATGCCCCCCATGAGGTACCATGATGCTATGTTATAGTGCTCCATGAGTGCTAGGACACAGATACATGCACTTTCCACATATTGATAGGTGAGATGACTATTACCCTAGAGGATGTACACTGTATTCTCCGTGTTCCTATTTGAGGAGAGTGAGTAAGTTTTGAGAGAGACTACACCTACGAGCAGAAGGAAGATATGTAGTATTGTCTGGTTGGCCTAGTGCATCATGAGCAAGTGAGAGAGCAGATAGACCTAGCAATGTTATTATATTCACAAGCGCCAGTGGTTAGATGGATTATGATGCATATTGTAGCACTAGTTCGCATCCTTGACGGGTGGGTAGCACACCTTAAGGGAGGATTAGTTCATTTGATTTGAGGGATGGAGCATCGTATAGTATATGCCTAGGGTCGATGTATCCTGGCACATTTGTATTATGATCTTGGTAAAAACAAATTTGAGAGGTAGGTAGCATGGTGCACTACACACTTATACAGGTGTGGTGCTTGGAGCATATTACATGTACCAGACTAGTCAGCTTCCCATGTGCTACAGTAGTGGGGTATCCTTAGGCCTTTGGCTATCCTCTATGGTGGTTATGGCAGTATGGGGATTTTCATTTTTGGAGAGTGATATTTGACCAACTAGAGGAGGATGAGCTCTTATGGAAACCTTATTAGCTCACGCTATAGTGGCCAAATCACATGAGATAGTTAAAGAGACTTCAATCAGATAGATATCTAGTTGGCTGACATGATCACATAGTACGTCCTTTCTACTATGATCGAGTCATACGAAAACTCAGACAGATTCAGATGCCCCCTAGGGCACGATCCTTTTTCAAGAGGCTCACTCTAGACCATGTTTTTGAGAGCGACTCTGACTTCTCAGATCATGACCAACCTCCATTATTTGATGTAGATGATGTCAGTGCCACATGGGATTATGAGGAGTGGTGGATGGTGTCATGACTAGCTCTGGTATATCCAATGGATGAGCCTATAGTAGATAAAGGATCACTACTAGATGAGGGAGCTGATAGAGAGGATAGGGCCAAGGAAACATGATACAGAGCTGTAGAAATTTTTACTAATGTTATTGATGATGAGTATGATGAGGATACAAATCCAGGATATGATGACCAGGACAGAGAGGAGGAGGAGCCACCCCTGAGTGAGAGTGATGAGGCAGCAGTTGAGGATCAATATGAGTGAGGAGATCCCTTGTCCATTCGTATGATGAGATCACAAGCAACACTTGCACCGAGCATCTGTACTCATAGTTGTGGAGAGGCTAGCATATATTCCATGCCCCCTACATAGGATGATGTTGATATTTCTCATTCTACCAGAGATATAGGTGATGATATTTGATTTTATGCATGTACTTTAGTGTTTATTTTCTTTATATATGTATATATATTGTGATGATGTGTATTGATTGTGTATTGTTTCTATTTTATAGTAGCAACAAGATATTGGAAAGAGTCCTATCATCAAGTTGTTGCAAAGATAGTGTCAGCATCCATCGAGGTGGATATGGACTCAAATTATGTTTCCCCACCTATTGTGGAGTAGGATCCAGAGTCACTTAGACCATTCGCAAGGTTATGGGAAGCACACGAGAGTCCAAGGAGATGACTCCACCGAGCCGAGACTACAAGAAAGTCATCCTAGACTCCAACAGAGGTTGAGAGACTAGAGGAAAAGGTAGCATAGCTATAGATGGTGAAGGAGCAGATAGTAGGGGAGCATCAGGTGGCCCTTGGACAGATACAGGGCTTAGAGTTTGCACCCATATTTGGTGGATCGTAGTCATGATCATATACGATCATCTCTTAACGTCCTACTACCAGATCATGAACAATTGATCTCGAGGGGTCAAGTACCCATAGACCTTAGTGATATTCTATATTGTGATGATATGTACATAAAACTTTGGATATATATATATATATTGAGCATTTTTTGTTGTATGACTTGTCTTAATGTGTTTGAATGTTAAATGAAAGTTTTATTAATTAAATAACCTTTGTAAGATTATTTTATTAATATCTTCATGATTTAACATAGCTTATGTGATCTAATTAAAACTTATTGCACTTTCTTTTAGATACAACATGATGATTAAGTATATATCATCTAATTTACAATGGGCGTGACTATGGAGCATGGGCCGAAAAAGCAGGATTTTGAATCTCTAAACAATGGAGCAGGCCGTGTAGCAAGATCTAAAGAATTCTAGGAAGAATTGGCACATGTTCTGAGCAAGAAGAAAGGTAAGGATGAATTAGATGAGGACACTAGAAACAACATTCAGGTGGACCCGGGAGGGAAGAAAAATTTGGGGGGCTCCCCTGAAGGACAAGAAGGCAAAAAAACCAATGAAGTGGTAGGGACCATTGATAGGGAAGGAGCTAAGTGCAAACCTTCATCTTTGTTGTTTGGTGTTAAACCAAATGGAAAATTGGTCTTCCCTCTAGTGCATAATTTTTCTAACCCAGTGAAAGGTAAGTTTTCCATCTTTGTGCCTAATCTGATTATTGATCATAATATTGCTTTGATGAACAAATTTATGGTTGAGAAGTTTATGGGCCCTACATCAAATGTTGAGGTGGTTAGGGAGTTTGTCAAAAATAAGTGGAGAATCAATGGTAAGGTCATGGTGGCTACTCTTCCTAGAGGTTTCTTTTCCTTTTAGTTCACTTGCAGGGAGGAAATACTGGCTATGAGGAGTGGTTGACCTTGGGTCGTAGGAAAATCTTCCCTGGCCCTTAAGAAATGGACCTCTCGTATGGATCTCTCTGATTCCATTTTTTAGAATGTTCCAGTTTGTGCTAGACTCTCGGGTCTCCCTATGGAATATTGGAATGAGGAAATCTTCAATGCAATTGCTAATTCTTTTGGAGAGCTTTTGTCTACTGACCCTATGACAATAGCTAGAAAGAGGTTGGTGTTTGCACAAATTTGTGTGGGAGTTTCACAAAATGTTGACCTCCCTTCTTCAATAGATATCCGGTCTAAGTTGGGAACTTGGATGCAAGCTATAGAGTTTTAGTCCATTCCCTTTGCTTGCTTTAAGTGCAGAAAAATGGGGCATTGGGCTAAGAAATGCCCATTAAATGCCAGCAAAGACAAAGAAAATCTCCAGTTTAACCATAAGACTATTTGGAGAAAGAAGCCTGAAGGGGAAGGGAAAGCAAGTAGTACCAATTCCCTTAATGAGGAATCTGACAAGAAATCTAAAGCTCAAAGGAATACCACTAGAATCAATGGCGAAACAGAACCCAAGGAATCTAATGTTTAGAAGAATCAACAAAAAGGGGTAGAAAGTATTTCTATTTCAAATGAAGAAGGAGAAGAAATATTAGAGAATTTTGGGGATGGTAAAAGGGATAAGGACTTTGTTTCTACCACTCTTAAGATTTTATCAGAAGGAAAAGATAATGGGGATCTTGAACTAGAGGATATTCCTATCTAGGGTTTGTCTCTAGATATTGGCATTCCTATCCTAACTACTACTTTTGTAGAATGTTTCCATTTGAGTGACCCTTTTAAACTCTAGGAAAAAATAAATTTGAATTTTTTCAAGGACACCTTTGAGAATCTGAGCCAGAATATCAAACTTTCAAGTGACAATTTGAACCAAATCAAGAATGGCTAGATGGATACTCTCTCTAGGATAAAAGAAGAATGTATGATAATGAATGGGAATCTGGGAGAGAGTTGGAGAGTCAAGAAGATATTGATTGGGAAGAAGTCCTCTCCCAATCGAAGAAAAGGAAGAGAAGTAAACAACAGAATACTCTGAGTGGAGTGGTTACCAGATCAAGAGCAAAGGTAGATTGTGGTGCTACTGAGTATAGCGAAGGAAGAAGGTCAGGTAAATGGTAGCGAGAGCATGAAAGATTTTAGGACATAGCGGATGATGTTCAAAAGACCATTCCAGAGATTCTCCAATCCCCTGGTAAGATATGAAGATTATGTCTTGGAATATTAGAGGGCTTAATAGCCTTCATAAGAGGGATGTTTTGCACAATTTTTTTAGGGATCATAAACTTGATGTTCTTCATATCCAAGAAACTAAAATGTCTAAAGATAAGGTGGAGAAGATTAAAATATTTCAAAACTATGGAATCCAAGGAAATAGTTCAGATGGTGCGACAGGAGGAATTGCTACATTTTGGAACAAAAACTTTATTAAAGGGGAACCTTTGTTGGAGAGATCTAATCATGTGGCTACTAAATTCACACATATCAGAGACAATTTTAGTTGGATTCAGTCGAATATCTATGTTCCTAATGGGAAAGGAGCCAAAAAATATTTCTAGAATGAGCTCTTTGCATTCTGAAGGATCTTTGATAATGACTACTGGGTTGTCAGGGACGAATTTAACACACTCCTTCTGAATGAAGAGAAATTTGGGGGATCTCAGGTGAATTCAAAGAGTAAATTTGATCTTTTGGACTTCATCAACAATAAGGCATTGATTGATCTTGATTTTCAAGGAGTTGTATTTACTTGGTCAAATAGAAGAATTGGTAAGGATCTTATTCAAGTAAGGTTAGATAGAGCTTTAATCTCTGACCAGTGGCTTATAAACTATTATTGTTCTCTTAAAGCTCTTTCTAGAGTGGGCTCTGATCACTTTCCAATAAGTTTTGTGGTGGACCCTATAAAGGTGAAGAGGAACTCTCCCTTTAGATTTGAAAGAATGTGGTTGTCCCACCCCCATATTTTTGATGAAATCAAGAAATGGTGGAATATTGATGTTCTAGGAACTGCTATGTTCAAGATTGCTAAGAAAATGAAGGAAGTCAAACAAAAATTAAGAAGCTGGAAAAAAGAGTCCTTTGGAGACATCTTTAGCATTAAATTTGAACTTCAAATGGAGCTTGTGGAGATCTAGGGTTAAATTCAGACGGAAGGATACGTAGAAAATAATAGGGCAAAAGAAAATGAGCTACTGGTGAAGTTGCATGATATTATAGCTAAAGAGGAGGAGTTATGGAGGCAAAGATCTAGAGTGTTTTGGCTCTCAGCTAGAGATAGAAACACCAGGTACTTTCCTTTGTCTACCTCAAAACATAGGGCTTCCAATAGAATTTCTCACATAGAAGTTAATGGCATTAGATATGAGGAAGAGGAAGACATCAAAAAGCAAGTTGTCCTCTTCTTTAACAACCTTCTCTTGGTAAATGGGGAAGTCAACCATAATGACCAAGATTTTATGTTAGAGGCTATCCCTATGGTTGTTGGGATGGAATATAATGATAAGCTTACTGTCATCCCCTCTAGGGAGGAAATTATGAAAGTTGTCTTTTATTATGAAGAAAACAAGGCCCCTGGCTCTGATGGGTTTCCTATGTTCTTTTTTCAATGGTTTTGGGAGATTGTTGAAAAGGATGTAGTGAATGTTGTTAAGGAATTATTTGGATCCAAAAGTCTTCTTAAGGAATTAAATGGTACTTTTGTGGTCCTTGTTCCCAAGAAACTTGGGGCTATAGAGTTTGAGGCGTTTAGGCCTATTAGTCTCTGCAACTCTTTCTATAAGATAATATCTAAGGTTTTGATGTCAAGAATCCTTACTATCCTTCCAACACTGATATCCCCTCAATAGAATGGTTTTATTCCAGGAAGGAAAATCTTAGACTCTATAGTTACTGTCCATGAGAATATCCATTCACTTTTGGAATCTAAAACCAAAGGGTTTCTTCTTAAGTTGGATATATCCAAAGCTTATGACCGTGTTGACTGGGAGTTTTTATTCAAAATTCTTAGGGTGTTTGGTTTTAGAAGCAAATTCATTTAGTTGGTGAATAGTTGGTTACTACTGTTTCCACCTCTATCATTGTGAATGGGTCTCCTTCAAGATTCTTTCATAATTCAAGAGGCCTAAGACAGGGTGATCCTATCTCTCCTATTCTGTTCACAATCATGGTTGAGAGCTTGGGAAGGAATCTTAAAAGTTTGATTGAAAAGAGGTCTCTTGTTGGTCTTAGTCCTTCTACTAATTTGATTTGGTCTCACCAAAAATTTGTTGATGACACTATGTTGATGGGAAGATCAATGATGATTGAGGCTAAGAATTTGGAAAAAACTTTGGACATGTATGAGAAGGCGACAGGGTAGATGGTCAACAAACAAAAGAGCTCTATTTTTTTCTTTAATACCCCTTAGCATAGACAGGTTAAGATTGCAAGAATCCTTAGTTGTAGAGTGGAAACCTTGCCATCTACTTATCTTGGACTACCTCTATGCCTTAAACCTCTGGATTCCCTTTGGTGTTTGATGGTTGATAGGTTCAATAAGAAGTTGGCTGGATGGAAAGGAGCTCTTTTGAGCCAAGCTGGAAAAATTCAGCTCCTCAAAGCTTCTCTTCAAAATCTCCTAGTTTATGCTTTAAGTGTTTTCAAAATTCCTACTAAATATGCAAAGGCCATTGAGAAGATCCAAAAAATATTCCTTTGGTCTAGTGTGGAGGAGAGAAAGAGGATGCCTCTTATAGGATGGGATTTGGTTTGCAGACCGAAAACCTTGGGGGGGTTAGGTCTTAGAAAAGTCAAAATTATTAATAAGACTCTTCTTGATAAACAAATATGGAGATCCTTCTCGTCTGTTGGAGAATGGAAAGATATTTTAAGAAGTAAATATAGGACCAATTGTGTGTCCCTCAAAGCTTTGTTGGATTCTCCTATTATGCCACATGGTTCAGCTTGCTGGAATGACATGATTTCTGGTAGAAAGATTTTGGAATCAGAGGTTGTATGGTACATTAGAAGTGGCAATCTAGCTAGGTTCTAGGAGGATAGATGGATTTTTAAGGATCCCCTAATCAAAATTGAAAGATTCAATAAATGGGTCGAGTTTTGCAAAGTAGCTTTTGGAGAGTATGTTAAAGATTATTGGAATGAAGGAGACTGGGTGGATTTGTGTGTGGTTAGTTAGGAGTTGGCTCAGCTTCAATCTTCCTCAAGGGTTGTCATATTGGGACATAATCAACTGGATGATCATCTTGTCTAGATGGACAACCCTTTGGGTAACTACTCTGTTTCTTCGGTTGTTTCTCTGCTGACCCTTTTTCAAGACCCCCCTCCTTTTTGGTCTAAAGCATGGGTAAAATAATTGACTCCTAAAGACAACATTTTCTTCTGGATCCTGCTTCAAAATAGGGTGCTAATGGTGGATAATCTTTGCAAATGGGGATTACAAATCCCCAACAGATGTTACCTTTGCAAGAGTGAGGTGGACTCAACAAACCATTTGTTTCTCCACTGTTTGTTTGATGCTATAATATGGGGAAATTTTTTAGCCCTTCTAAATATTTCTTTGGTGTTCCCCCTATCCATTGAAGATTTATTTTCACAATGGAAAGCCCCAACTCAAAATCCTTTCATTCGAAAGTTATGGGCTTTTATTTTCCCTTTTTTTTTGGGGAGTGTGGAAAGAATGTAATAACAGACTTTTTCAGGGATAAGGAGATGTTGGAGTCTAATGTTTTTGAAAAAAAAAAATTAGGCTCATCAAGGAAAACTTCAATGTTGTTCCCAAAAAAGATCTTAATCTGGAAGTTGTTGTCTGCACTCCCTATGATCTAATGATATCAAAGGATTGGAATATCAAAATGGATGTTTCTAAGGCATCTAATTTATCTAGGAAAAGTAGGGAGGGTGTACATTAGTTCTTTCCTCCAAATGGTTGGACTAAAGCCAACTTTGATGGCACTATGAAGGGTAATCTGGGGATGGCCAGAAGTGGAGGTGTGTTAAGGGACTCAAATGGTAACTTTATGGCGGCTTTGGCCATTTCCCTAGGTCATTAAACCAACCATGTGGAAGAGGCAATAGGTGCTTTTCAAGTTTTAAATTTAGCACATAATCTAAATATAAAATATTTATGGCTTGAAGCTCCAAAAACATCATTAATTGTCTCCTAGGTAGGACCCCTCCCTCCTGGTCTATTAAGAACTGGATTGAAGAAGAAAAATTTATCTTAGACAAGCTTGATAAAGCAAAAATCTCCCACGTCTATAGGGAAGCTAATAGCATGGTGAATTACTTTGTGACTGAGGGGGTCAAGAGGGGAGGTTTGAACAAGTGGCAAAATTTTAGGGACTTTGGAGAGTTGAAGTCAGGGCTTTATTAGATTATGATGTTTCACATGGGAAAGAGGAAAATATCTTTAATGATGATAGGGAAAAGGGATAAGTACATCAAAATCAAGAGATTTGATGGGGTGGTGTCAAATAACTTAGTTGTTAAGAAAAAGCAGCACACTTTGTGAGCTCATTGGAATGGTTGCATAAATTTGCAATAGGTTTTTGGTGTTGGTAGAGATTGTAGTGAGGTGCATACGAATATGGGGTGGGATAGGAAAATAATTGAGCCAAATAGCTACAAAATGCACACGAGGAATGCTGAGGTCTAGAAATAGGTTGAGTGAGGTGGCTTGTTTCCATTCCTAGAAAAACATCATGGGCCTGATCTTATGGCTACTAACTACTTTGAGAAGAACTGGAATAATGGAGAAATAATACTCTTTGGGAGAAAGGTGAAACTAGATGAGAAAATCATAGGAGAGGTGATTGGAATGTCAACTGAGGGCATGAAGTTTTATCATGACAGAAGATTTTTAGATGAGGCGATAATCAAATTCCCTAAGAAAGATAAGGAGAAAATGAAACTTGTCAAATTTTCTAAAATCTATTTTGAAATTGACACCATCAAGGCACTTTGGAGAAAGGTGCTTTGTGTCATTTAATGGAGTATATTACTTTGGACGGGAGATTCACCAGAGTTTATGGTCATCATTTTGCTATCCTTAACCACTTTGGCCATAAGGTACAAATTTCTCTACCTCATTACTTGTTTTGTTCTTTGAGCAATAGCCTTGAGGACCACAAGAAAAATCCTAGGAGATACCCTATTCTTCATCTTGTTCTTATTAGGTTATTCTATGAAAATTTTCAAAGCCTGCCAACTTTATCCAAACCGGTTTCCTCCACAGCATCTGAGGACTATGATACAGACAGTGGTGGTTCAGAGAATCATTCTAAGCTTAACCTAGAGAGAATTGTTGAAGCCCATATGTTGCCTATCATGTCTAGTAAGAAAATCTAGCTTTGTAAACCCCAGCTCACGAAAGCTAACCCTGAGATTTAACCCAGCTGCCAGATTCCTGTAAAGAATCTTGCTCTCAAGGGTTCCCTTGCCAATAAGTTGTTTTCCTACTCTGCAGACTCTCTGGAGGACAAAACTAAGAACCCTGAAGCTAGCAAAAACTATGTTTCTACCCCTCCTACCTCTTTTAGAGTTGATGGTACAAGATTTCCCATCTCCCCTAACCTAGATGATTTTAACCTCATTTTAGACCAGGATCAGTCTCGAGATATCCTTTCCTTTGCTAGAAGTGACGTTGGTGATATTTTTAGGGTTATGAAATGGGCCTATCAAGAAATTAATGATCTTAATCACAGAAATAGCATTCTAAATAGAAAGTTAGAGGAATTGGAATTGAAGTTGTCTACTCTAAGAAATGAAGAAGGAAAATGGAAAAAGAACAATATTGGAATGAGAGATGATGACATTGAGGACAAGTATAAGACTCTAAAAGCGGAAATTGCTAAAATAAAAAGCAATATGAAAACTATTGTGGAAAAAAACCATAGAATGGCAAGGCACAATGCCATTATCATAAATGCAATGTCTAAAAAGTTGGAAAATTCGCAATAGGTCTCGCTGGTTGTTGATCTGGAAGAGGACAAGGATAAAAGAAAGAATGAGGACTAAGGAATATTGAAGAGGAACCATGCCAACTTTAAGAGGAAAGCGCCTCCTACTACCTAGATGGACCAGATCTTAAAGAGGGAGGTTCAAGAAATGAACGACATGGAAGCTGAGACAGTGGAAATTTTAAAGTCCCAAGTTTAGTCACCGCTGGTATTTTGTCTGGTCTTTTTGGGGTCTTTTATGTGGCTCTCACTAGCCTTTTTTTGGTGGTTGTGCCTTTGTCAAATTTTTGTTCTCTCTACAACCTCTTTGTTTATGGGGTCTTTGACGATCTTTTCTTTTGTTTGTAAACTTTGTGCTTTCGGGTCCCTATAAAACCTATTTTTTCCTCTTTCAAAAACATGATGATTAATTATGTTATGGTAAATTAAATGTATCAATGATCTAACTTATCATAACACACAAGATGAATGTGAATAATATGAAACCTAAAGTAATTATAAAAATAAATTAAATAATCATTATAGTGCTCAACATAGACACATGATTGATTTGTCTAGAATGAAGCAATGTGAAAGCATGTGGGATATGACCCAATAGCATTAACAACACTACTTTATCATTCATACTATTCAAATGGGGTTAGACATAATACCGACACAAATGTACGACATTGATAGGTTCCTTAAGGGGTGTGCCATCTAGTTTTATTAACATGTATGCACCAGACCCAAAAAAATTATCAACGATGTATGGTCCTAACCAATTAGAACTGAATTTGTCTCTTTCATTTGGGTCGGCATTGATGTTGCACTAATTAGTATATAGAACTAATTCATCCTTTTGGAATGATCGAGGGATAACATTAAGATTGTAATGGTGATGTTTCCTTTTGCAATAAGCTTGAAGATGTTCAATAGTGTTAATGCGCTATTCATCGAGCATCTCAAGCTGGTGTAACCTTTGCTTTCTATAGTGTTTATCTTCAACAAGTCCTTGAAGAGAAATTATTAGCGTGGGAATCTCTAACTCCAAGGGAATTATCGCCTCACTACCATAGACCAAATTATAAGGTGTGGACCCTGTTGAAGATCGAACACTTGTACGATAAGCCCAAAGTGCATAGTGTAATTGTCTGTGGCAATCCCTATAACTTTTATTAATAGTTTTCCTCAAAATTTATTCAAGGAATTTATTAGTTGATTCAACTTGACCATTAGATTGTGGGTAATAAGGCATCAAAAAATGATGTTGTATATTAAAGGCCTCCAAAAATTTCTTCACATCATTATTCTTAAATGGTGTACCATTATCATAGACTAATGTGGAAGGGAGTCAAAAGCAAGCAATAATGTGTTCTAGGATGAAATGACATTAATTCAGCTGTTGTAGATTGAAGAGGAACGACCTCTACCCATTTTGTGAAATAATCAATTACAGTGATGATAAAGGTATTTCCAACGAAAGAAGGGGGTGAAATTTTTCCTACAATGTCCAATCCCCAAACCACAAAGAGCCATATCAGAAGTTGAGTTTTAATTTCATTAGTACCTGAGCATGATGCAAATAGCTATGTTACTGACATTTATGAAATTTTTGAACATAATCGAAGCAATCACATTCCATGTTGCACCAATAATATCCAATACAGATAAGTTTTTGAACCAATGCTTTCCCTCCAAAATGTCCACCACAAGCACCTTTATGGGCTTGGTGAAGTGCTAGAGGTATCTCAGATTTTTTTAAGCATCTATGTAAGATACCATTGAATGACCTTTGATTTAGAACATCCATGAGGATTATATATAATTTAGATGCAAGCTTTCGTAAATGAGCACAAAGGTTTTTGGTTGTTTGCTTAGGAAAGGTACCACTTTTCAAATAGTTGAATATGGTATCATACCATTCACTTGAGTTTTCCTCATTTATCATTAAAATGTCTTCCAGTTTTTTGTCGATCGAAGGTTTCATTATAGGGTGAATAATGAATGTGAATTTTTTTTAAGGATCTTACGGGGATATAAGAGAGGAAACACTTGCCATTTCATTTACAAGACAATTATCTTTTCATAGGATGTTATCAATGGTAAATGTCTAAAAATTCTCTAACAAGTGCATGATAAGATCCTTTTATTTTGATAATTTTTCATGTTTGGCTTGATATGTTCCATTTATTTGTTTAATTATTAATTTCAAGTCACCAAAGACCTTAATATCTTTGACACCCATGATTAAAGCAGCATGCAACCCAACAACTAGTGCCTCATAATCAGTTGTGTTATTTGTACATAGGAAATTTAATCGATACAAGGGAATGGGCTTTCCTTCAGGGGAACCAATATCACTCCAACACCAGAGCCTGTTCTACACTTCGATCCATCAAAGTATAATTCCCATGTAGGAACGTCTATTTCCAACACACTATCATCAAGAAAAGAGTCATTGCTAGGCAATGCTAGAGGAGGAGTATCAACTAAGTGGTCAGTTAAGACTTGGCCTTTGATTGGTTTTTGTGAAACAAAATTAAGGTCAAACTCAGTTAACATAACCCATTTAGCTAAATCTCCTAATAAATCTATTTTATTAAAAAGATTTTTGAGAGAATCAAATTTTTTCATGACTTGTATTTTGACATTTAATAAATAATGTCACAATTTACTAATAATGAATAAAAGAGCCAAACATTGTTTTTCAATTGGTGTGTATTGCATTTCATAATCGATTAAAGTTCGAATAATGTAATAAACATGATGTTCTTTTCCATTGTCATCTAGTTGAGCCAACAATGCTACAAGAGCATGGGAAGATGTACCTATGTAAAGGATGAATTGTTTGTTTGGCATAACAAGTTGTAAAATGAGTTGAGTTGCAAGGTATTCCTTCAAACTCTCAAAGGCCTATTTACAATCCTCATTCCAATCAAAATGCACATCCTTCTTGAGGAGATGTTTGAAAGGTAACATTCAATCAGCTAAGGAGGTGAAAAAATGACAAATGGCTTGAATTCTTCCTTGTAATGTGTGCAATTGAGAAATGTTCCTACGAGGTGGCATGTTTATTATAGCATTAATTTTCTTTATGTCAACCTCAATACCTCTGTGAGATATGATAAACCCTAAAAGTTTTTTACTATCTACTCCAAAGACACTTTTTCGGATTTAGGAACATGTTGTATTTATCCATTCGTTCAAAGATTTTTCGAAGGACATTCACATTATCTTATCTTGTTAAGGATTTGGTAAAGATATCATAAACATAATCTTCCAAGATTCTATGTATATAATCATGAAATATTAATGTCATTTCTCTTTGATAAGTTGCACCTACATTCTTAAATCCAAAAGGCATAATAATTCAACAAAATGTTTCCCAAATAGATGTAAATGTTGTCTTATACTGATCTTGTGGGTTGATAAAGATTTGGTTATAACCAAAAAATCCATCCATGAGTGACAAAAAAGCATGTTTCATAGTTGAATCAACTATCATGTCAATATTAGGAGGAAAATCATCTTTTTGTATAAGAGCAAATTTTTGCCCCATCTATAAATCCCCTTTTTGCCTTTATCCACTTTAGAAAACCAAGCTCAGAGGCTTAATTCCACCTAAGCCCACTGCTTGCATCACACTTGGAACTTGTTTTGAGTGTTGGTGGAGGCATTTCTATCAAAAATGCCAATGCAACACACAGATGTCTATGTGGCATGCTTACGTCCCCGACAAATTACCACGTTTAGAGCCTATAGAGGCATTACACTTCCAATTGGGGGTCAATTTGTAACACCATCCTCAACCAACTGACCTGAAAATGGTTGTTTCTCTTCATCTCTCTTTCATATTCATCCCTTGAACAGGAATTTCATCTCTTGACCACTCCTAGACTTCATACACAAGCTTCACAATCTCACTCCAAACACTTTACACTTCACAACATCAGCAAAAACACTCCACCACGTCATTAGAGCAAGTGTGGAGGAAAACACCATTGCAGCAGAGGCTTGAGTTACTCTCATTTTCTCCCCCATTAGCCTTGAGCCCTCTTGGTGGAGGTGGTAAGCTTTCACTCCTTTCCTCTATTAATTGGTTGAGTAGCATAACACTATTTTGTAGTGCTTTAGTGCTCTTTAATTTTATTTCTACTTTTCTCTGTATCTATCTGGCTATCCGTGGAGGTGGGAACACCAAAACGGGGTTTGACTGAGGAAAACCCCTATACAGCCCCAACATTCTCTCCAAATATCACATGTACAGGTTTTGAAGAAATTTGTTCAGTGGAGGCTTCATCACTCACATAGTTATAAGTATTTCTTTCCTTTCTTATTCTTAATATTTATTAGTTTTAGTTCACTCTACTTCAATTCTGTCACTTTCCTACATTTTAAGATTTATTAGCAATTTGGATAGAAGTAATCACTTAGTCATTTTTTGAGATAAACTTGCTCTCTGGTCTGTACGAGATGCTAGCGCGCATTGTTGTCATCTATATTTTGCACTGACGTCCTTTGGCTGAGAGCTTGTCAGTTTTTCTAGAAGACCTATGCGACCTTCTCTTTCAGATTCTTAAACTTCCACGTTGTTCCATTGAGGTAATATAGGGAATTTCACCCCATGAGGCTCTCTAAACAAAGATAAATTGTGAGTAGCGAATCCCCCTATATCACATTTTGGTGAACCCGACATGAAGAATAGTGTTCTTCAAAAAACTAGGAATTTATTTACCCCTACTTGACGAGGTCATAACTTTTGACTCAGTGCTCAGAATTCAAAACTGTTTGCATTGCTGGAAAGGTTTCCTAGAGAACTTTTTTGCAATCGAATTTTAAGGACCGATGCAAGTTCCAACCTCAATTTTTTCTTCGTAGACCTCTGAAAACGTGAATTACTAGAACATAAAAAATATTGAAAAAATTGTATGGATTTAATTTCTTTTATTAGTTCAATATCTAGTTTTGTTCAAAATTTTAATGATATTACATTTCATGCATGTGATGGTGACTTGGATTTTCCAATGTCACTTGGTATCTTTGATCCTCCTCATGAAAGTCCTCCTACTTCAGAGGATATCTTGTTGTAAGAAGATGAAATCATTAATACCTTTCTTAATGTTACTTTACCTACCCTTCATTCCAATGCACTCTCTTCTAGAGATGATGCATTTGTGAATGATGACTCCCTTCTTCATTATAATGCACTCTCTTCTAGAGATGATGCATTTTTTAATAATGAATCTCATTTTCATTCCAATGCACTCTCTTCTAGAGATGTTGCATTTTCAAATGATGGATCCCATCTTTATTCTAATGCACCCTCTTCTAGAGATGATGCATTAACAAAGGATGAACCTCCTTCCACATTTGATTCTCCTTGGATCAATGTTGAGAATGTTCCTTCAAATAATTATTCCACATTTGATCTTATTTGGATTAATGTTGAGAATATGTATTCAAATAATTTTTCTAGTTGTGATGATTCAGTAAATGTGATCTATGTCTCTGCCACCCCTCAAAGGCCTTAGAGACTGGTCATTTACATGACTCCAGCTAGTCCTCCTCCTAAAAGGGTTTGTTCCATTCATGGTGTTCCATTTGATGGTGGTTCTCTTAATCTTTCTACAGCTCCCTCTTATAGAACAGTAGCCCATACTTACAAGAATAGTATAAATAAACAACCAAGTCTTCTTCAAGCTCCTAAACATATGACTAAAGCATCTACTGATTACGATCTTGCTGAGCAACCTCGGGTTACTCCAACTAAGATCTCGCTGTGGGACTTGCTTCAGTCTGCTCTCATCTATCAAGGTATGCTTTAGGAAGGCTTGCAAAAGATCCTCTTTCCTTCTTCCACTAGGCTAATGGATGCTAATGCATTGATGGCATATATTCATGCGGATTCGCTGAATATTACGTTCTATCCACAAGAGCTCCCACCTCTGAAAGTATAGAAGAAAGTGAATCCTCTATTGATTATAGTTAATATTAATAATATTGGCATTAGACGTACTCTCATTAACGCTAGTTCAGTGCTCAATGTGTGTAGCATTGATCTCTTGCATAAGATTAATATTGACCCATCCTCTATTAATACTTCTTTTGTCGTCCTTCATGGGTTCGATAATGTCAGTCGACTAGCCCTAGGCACGATAGTCTTTCCTTTCAAGTTGGGACCCATTACCGTACCTACCCTTGTATTTGTTATGAAAGAGAAACTACCTTATAACCTTCTTCTTGGTAGACCATGGATTCATGAGCATAGGTCTACCTTGCACAAATATATTAAGTTCATTTCTAACAATAAAGTAGTCACAATCAAGGTTGACCCTGAGGCCATGCACTTATGTGAGATGGTAGGTGATCATCGGGCTTCAATTATGTCTACTCTCATTCCTTCAGTGTCTTCTAGTGTGTCGATGTTTACCCCAGTAGTACCTACTACAAAGGGTACTCTTGAGATGAACATCCCTGAAGAATATCACTCTAAAGCAAGGAGACCTAAGTGCACTCCTCCTACCTCTTCTTAAAGGAATGCATGTCTTGGTGATGATTGGGGTCCCTAACACTTTATAAATTCCTTCATCCAAGAATATAAAGTTGATCCAATCCACTTAGACCTTCTGATAACATCACCCGCTATCAAAGATAACTATTCTTCTTTATCACAGGGTTTAAGGTGAATGCAAATTGTAATGTTCTTGGTGTTGATCCTCCTTCTGAGGAAGAAGATCACACTTATGTTGAAAAGGATAACTCTGGTAGTCCTATCAAGAAGGATGATGGTGATCTCATAGAGAAGCATAATTCCTATTGTTGCAATAATGTTCTCTATGGAAATCCTCCTCCTTTTTCTTCTATCTTCATGCCTTCCACCTCTTGTGAGCAGTCAAACTTTTCTCCACAAGAGAAAGGGTTCCTTCCTACTCCTCATTCTTTGTCTAAGCAAGAGAATATCTAGTTGTGGCTTCTAAAATCCCACTTGATTACTCTTCCTTCTCCTACAAGTAGGAAGTCTCATAAACAAAAACATTCTTTCTATGCATACCATTGAGTGCTTGGCCATTCTGCTAGCGAATGTAAATCATTGAAGGAAAAAATTCAACAACTTCATGATTTAGGTGCCATCAAACTCCTGTTTGATTGATACACCTGCCTTTACTTTGTATGACAAGTGATATCGAGGTTTACCTCTATCCTGTTCTAAGTATTTTTCATGGTTCTCCTCCCCTATATGTTGGGGGTAGTGATAACTCATTTTGGAGATGCGTGTCCTTCTTAAGGACACCTCTCTTTGCTATGTCTTTCAAAATAAAGTTTCCCTTGAGTGGACCCCTTTTCTCTTTTGAATGGTTCCCAAGGGACCTCTTTGAAAGCCTTTCTTTCGAATGAATTCTTTGTGTCTAGCTTAGGGGTAGCCTAACTAAACCTTTCCTTTCAAACAATGTGTCCCTTGAGTGGACCCCTCTTTTTTCACATCGGGTTCTTAAGGGACCCCTTTGAAAGTTTTATGGTCTACATGAGTGGCTACTTTTAGACACACTATATCTATGGGTAGACCTGTCGCCGCTTTAGACATGCTCTATCTGTAGGTAGACATGTCACTGCTTTTCACATGTTCTATTTATGGGTAGACGTGTCACCACTTCTTGACTCAACGAAGTCTACTTCTTTGGGTTTCCTTCATGTGAAATTTCTTGAAGGATACCTTCCTTGCAGGTCTACGGGTCTATAAGTCACTTTCTCAGCTTCTTCCATGTGAGAGATCTTGGGGGATGCCTCGTTGCAGGTATGCAGGTTTGTAAGGCACTTTCATACTTTTTTAGTGATATAGGTTCTCCTCCTTGAGTGAGGTTTGCTTTTATCACCTCTTTTGTGGTGTGGGTTCTACTCCTGAGCAGGTTTTTCTTTCACCATGTGCTTTTGGGTGATACGAGTTTCCTCCTTGAGTGAGGTTTGCTTTTATCACCTCTTTTATGGTGCAGGTTCTACTTTGAAGCAGGTTTTTCTTTCACCACGTGCTTTGTTCATCTCTCTCTTATCTCTTGTATATACCGGATCAAAGATCTACATCTTCTTCATCCTGAGTATATGCTCTTTCTTCAACTTCATAGTTTTGCAGAACTACGAAGTCCTCTTTTGACCCTACACTCTTGGGTTCTCTAGATCATGGTCTGCTTCCTTGATAGTTTAGATATACTTTTCTAACCCTACTCTCTTCTTGATCTACTTTATCGAGCACTCATCAGTGTTAGTGCTCGCTAAAGTGGGGGAAAAATGTATAAGAGAAAATTTTCACCCCATGTGAAAATCCCCTTTTTACCTTTATTCACTTTAGAAAACCAAGTTCAAAGGCTTAATTCCACCTAAGCCCGCTGCTTGCATCACACTTGGCACCTGTTTTGAGTGTCAGTGGTGGCATTTCTGTTAGAGACCCCCATGTGGTGCACAGACATTAGTCCAACGTGCTTATGTCCCTGACAGATTCTCACGTTTGGAGCCTATAGAGGCGTTACACTTCCCATTGGGGGTCGATTTGTAATGCCCTCCTCAATTGACCGACCCAACTATGGTTGTTTCTCTTCACCTCTCCTTCATATTCATCTCTTGACCAATTCTAGACTTCATAAACAAGCTTCACAATCTCACTCCAAACACTTTACACTTCACAACAGCAACATCAACACTCCACCACATTATTAGAGCAAGTGTGGAACAAAACACCATTGCAGCAAAGGCTTGAGTTCGTCTCATTTTCTCCCCCATTAGCCTTGAGCACTCTTGGTGGAGGTGGTAAGCTTTTAATCTCCTCTATTACTTGGTTGAGTAGCATAACACTATTTTGTAGTGCTTTAGTGCTCTTTACTATCATTTCTACTTTTCTCTCTATCTATCTGGTTGTCCGTGGAGGTGGAAACACCAAAACGGAGTTTGATTGAGGAAAACCCCTATACAGTCCCAACATTCTCTCCAGATATCACGTGTATAGGTTTTGAAGACATTTTTTTGGTGGAGGCTTCATCACTTATGTAGTTGTAAGTATTTCTTTCCTTTCTTCTTCTTAATCTTTATGAGTTTTACTTCACTCTACTTCAATTCTGTCACTTTCCTACATTTTAAGATTTCTTAGCAGCTTGGATAGAAGTAGTCACTTAGTTTTTTTCTGAGATCAACTCACTCTCTGGTCCGTCTAAGATTCCAACGTGCCTTAGGGATGCCAATGTACCATGCTATCATCTGTATTCTACACTGATGTCTTTTGGCCGAGAGCTTGTCAATTTTTCTAAAAGACCTCTGTGACCTACTCTTTTGGATTCTAAAACTTCCACGTTGTTCCATTGAGGTAATATAGGACAGTTCGCCCCGTGAGGCTCTCTAAACAAAGAGAACTCATGAGTAGCGAATCCCCCTATATCACACTTTTAAAGAGGCTTTATTCAAGTCACAAAAATCCGTACATATATCCTAATATGATCATCGGGTTTAGCAACTGCGACAATGTATGAGATCCAAGGAGAATAATCAATAGGTTGAATGAAACCTATGTCAAGGAGTTTTTCAATTTCTCCTTTAACATGCAAAGCTATCTTAGGTCTCATTTTTTGTATCTTTTATCGAACAGGCTTAGCATTTTAAGCAAGAAAAATGTTGTGTTACTATCTTCAGGTCTATTCATGGCATATCTGAATATTTCGAAGCAAAATTTCTAGGAAAATCATGAAGAGAATTTGTAGTATCCTCTTGTTCTTCATCATCAAGCCACTTCCTAATATTAATGACCTTTTCTTTATTACCTATGTCCATTGGTATATCAATTGTATCCCTTAAGGGGAGTGCATTTGACTTAGGAAATTTGGGATCATATGGTTTCATGCTTGTATGCAACTTCTCACTTATGTAGTTTTGCTTGGTGTTAATCATAACAAAGGTAACCCATTTCATGGGAGGAGGAGAGGATGTTGTATCACTAACTCCTAACAGTTGTTTCAAATCTTCATCACTTTCAAGATACTCCCATGATTGTGGTAAATCCATATCAAGGAATTCAAGATATTTTAGTGTAAGATTGATTCTTGGTTTACATCTAATGGTGTTGATATTTAGTGATGGTTGTTGAGTTGCTTTTGTTATCCTAGAAAAAGAATATCCCAAACCAGTCTTTGTCTCTTTCGTATTAGGCTCTATAGGGACACAAATTCCTTGTCCATGTTTTCCATGTCCTTTAGCATTGTATCCCAATTGTTTCATAAGCTCATATCCTCATCAATAAAGTCTTTCCATTTCCTTCGGGTTGGGTGGTTGTTGATAATCTATCTCAACAAAATTTGTTGTGTATGTTGTATTTTCTTCCAAAGTAGATGAGACAGATGCTTGGGAGGATTTTTCTGAATTCTGAGTTGAAATAACCATGGGTTGTTCTTGATTTTCATCCTCTTTTCATGTGATTATGTATTCACCCATAAATGAAGGTGTGAATTCTAATGTACCCCAATCATCATCTAGCAATTTAGACATAGGTTCTTCTTGTTTGCTAGTCTCAATAGGTTCTAAATGAGATGTTGGAATGAATTTTTTTAGAGGACTTGTTCCTTTTTCAAGTTGTAAGCAACCTTTAGGCTCGAGGTCTATTTCAACTTGATAAATCTTGTTGTTATAAAAATATTTCATTATTCGATGAAGGGTTGAAGGAACCGCATGCATCTCATGAATCCATGGTCTTCCCAAAAGAAGATTATATGCAAGATCATATGGCATGACATGAATAGGAGTTTGCAAGGTATCCATTCTGACTGTAATAGATAAAGTGATTACACCAAACCTTTTCTTTGTAATATTGTCAAATCCTCTAATAGATAAGGAATGAAGTTTTATTTGTTAGTTATCCACACGTAATCTATCTAGGAGTTTTACACTGCGCACATTAAGGGTAGAGACATTTTTAAAAGGGGTCTTTTGATTCCTATTCTATTTTATTGAGAAATTATCATAAAGGCCTCATTTTTCTTCCTTAATTCTAACGAAAGGAGCTCATGTTGATGAAAGGTAATGCCTACATTAACTGCATTCATTCCTTGTATAAGAGCTGCTACATCATTTGTGTTTGTACAAGGAGGAACCACTATTTTTTGTAATGTTGTTTGAAGCATAGAGTGATAGTTTGGTGAAATTTGAAGACGATCCCAAAGGGATATCTTTGTAGGAGTTCTCTTAAGTTTCTCAACAAGATCATACTCTCTTAATCGAGGAGTACTAGGTAGTATAGATTTGGGAAAATCTAAAGAGGTTGGGGTTGGTTACGGTGGTTGTAGATTATTTATAGTGTAATATGTGTGAGCAACAACATTATGGTGAGGTGGGTAAAGGGTAAACTCAGGTTTAGGAAGAGGTGGAGGATTATGTGAAGGTGGGTAAAGGACAAGTGAAGGTTGAATGACATTAACATATTTTATTTTAGGTTGTTCACAACAAACCTTAGTGGATGGCTTTTGTGAGATGAAGTCCTCAAGGGATTCATCTAACATATTAAACTCATCACTACTAAAAGGTTTGGAAGATAAGTTATCATTGGCTAGTTTGGGTTTGTCATCACAAGCCTTAGTGGAAGAACTTTGAGAGAGAAAGCCTTGTAGAGCTTTATCTAACTTATCCAAGTCATCACTACTAAGAGGTTTGGATGATATAGTATTTTGAATGTAAAGCATAGTTTTTATTGTTTCATTTGATGTTTTGAGGTTTTTGTTTTCATTTTCTGATGAATCTGATCTAGACGAACTAGGAACTAATGTTGAAAATGAAAATTGTAAAAATATAATGCTATCCATAAATTCCATTAAAGAAAATAATGCTAATGCTAATGATTTTATTGTAACAAAAAATAACTCAATAGAAATAGAAAAGTAATGAAAAAATAATTGTATCTTAAGAAACTGGAAACATAATTCTAAAAACATTGATCTGCAAAATGTGTACTAGGACTAAGTCGCCCAAGGTAGCAAATTAGTCCTAGTAGAGGAATTTTTGAGATTTTTCTAAATTTTCTAATGGATATTGATGTGTTCTATATGGTATCATGTAAATCTAATGTTCAAATGTAGAATTTAACTATTTTGCAAAGAAATGAAATACAATAATGCAATCCTAAATGAGCTTTTCATTAATGCAATGTTTAAAACCCTAGAATGCAAAACAATGAAAAACCTAATGCAATATTAATTCAAGTTAAACTTAGGATGTAAATGCACTTGAAATCAGAAGTAAAATTTTCTGATGTCGGGTTCACAAAAATTTGTACAAAGATTGTGGCATCCAATGGCTTTCTAGCACTTCTAGGGTTTTTCACCTAAAAGGAGAAAGATGGGCCAGAATGGGCATTGTAAACACTCAAAATCAATGCATGGATGGATGAAGTATGCCTAGATATAATGCCTAAATGTAATAAACTAATTAAAGTAATGACTTATTAATGTAAGACCTAAGAAATGCAAGTTGTTTGAAAACACATTATGATATGCGGGCTGATAGAATAAATGCAATAAAGAATAAAATAAGGATGTTAAACACAAATTGTGCACCTAGAAACTGATGAAGACTGAAATGAAGATTGTAGATGCCTTTGAACTTTTGGAAAATATGACTTTTTAACCAACTGGGACATTTACACCAAGTTGGGCGACTTAGTCCCAGATCAGGGAAACTACTTAGAAATCTATTTTTTCCAAATGGGTATCTTAAACTAGAAAAATCTCTAAGAAACCAATTTAGTGGGACTAATTCACCACTATTGGTGACTTAATCCACTTTGAATTTTCTACAAATCCGAATGTGGAAATGGAAGCCCACAGTTTATACTTTGTTTTCTAATGGAGACCTGGATTTGAATCTGTGAAAATACCTACAAAACATAGTGTAAATTGATTTATAATGGGGTGTTTTCCTTGTTCAAACCCCTAGTTGGTATTTAAACCTTGTAAGAGATAAAGCCTACATAAAACCCTAGCCCTAAGTGTTTCTAAGACCAGGAAGTCTAAAAATAAGATACAACACTATTCTAATATGCAAGAATAAGATGCATAAATGGATTTAGAACAATGCAAGACTCTTTCTAAAAGACACTAAATCACATTAGAAATGTATCTTAATGACATGAAAACCTTCCTTAGGCTAAAGATAGAGAGAATGGAAAATGAAATCACTTTGAAAACAAGTCCTTAGGATTGATTTGATAGCTAGTTGCATCTCCTCAACCTAGATTTCTCAATGATTCTCTATAGGCATCCATGATCAACCCTTTGCAATGTGATATCTTGGACAAAAAGTTAACTTGAATACCCTCAAAAAACCCTAACTTGCTGCCCTAAAGGTTCAACTTTGTTGTGGATAGACTAATGAATGTTCTTGTGAAAGATATTTGACTCTTCACTCTTGAATTTTCTTGTTGAAAATGACTTGATGTTGTGAAAAATGACCTAAAAACATATATTTATAGGCATCAACGCCTAATTAATAATTATTTTAACTTTACAGGTTGACATCCATTAGGAATTTGAATTAATTCAGTGATTTTACCACTTCAAAAGTGAAAAATACTTCACAAGGGACCAAGTCACCACCCCAAGCGACTTAGTCCCACTAGGGGTTTTTGAGGCGAGATTTTTAAAATTTACGTGTTTTTAATGTTGCTCATCGGGATTTGTGTGATTTGTGAGTGGAATAGGCCTTCAATTCCAAAATAATGATCATCAGGGGCCTGTAAATGTAGTTTTTAAGGGGTGATTGATGCAAGGGTGTCTAAAATAGGACTAAATTAGACCACAAACTGTACTATCTTCAAAGAAGAACAATTTATGTGTCCACAACTATCTCTTATCAATTCATCAATGATTCCATTCTTCTATAAATACTCTTCGCCACAACTCTAAACACCAAATAGTTAAGCTCCATCCCTATATGGGGTAAGAACTTGTGTAATATTAACTCTAATCCCTTTCTAATTGTGACCTAAAAATCTAAAGAAATAATGATGGAGGGGAGTATGGAATGTTTCTTGTAGTTCTTGAAATAATGATTAGAGATCAAGGATAAGGTAAAAGAACTTAGAGTTGGTAAATATTAGCTACATGCCTTCCGCATAGATTCTCATGCATACTAAGATTCCCCCACCACCATTCACTTCATCCCAATCACTTGATGCCATTATGAACCTATTTTTTATCATGATATCTATAATAATGCACTCTTTGATCATGATTCTATTAAGAACATCCAATATCATCTCTCTTCTACTCCACCTCATGAACTACCTTTATTCCATATCAAGCATCTTAGGTTAGGTTATGGATCTCCTAATGCTACCTCTACTAAGCCTTTTTTCTAACTCACTAAGGACATGCAAGCTTCAATTGACATTAACAATATTGAAAAGGATAATCATGAAGAACCTATTGAACGTATTGAAACATAGAAAAATAGGGATCATCAAGGTGAATACATCAAGATGATGAGACACTAATTTTCACTATGAAATATTTAATTATGAGAGCCAAAAAGATACAAATAACAATAAAAAACAAACCCTAACTGTTATAGCAACTATGAGGGAATTTTTTAGAGCATAAAGAGTTGTGTACATTGTCAAAAACTTGTTTTTAGGCTATAAAGGACCCATTCATCTTCAAGGGAGAATGGGTCCCTGTTATGGTTTCTGAAACTAAGATCTGGGTCATTTTCCTTGATGTATGTACTCTCAGATTCTTGGTTGTCAACTCATGAAAACTTGCACTTAACTTTGTAGCTTCAATTATTTTTTCTTGCACTTTTAATGACAACTTTGCAACTTGACAACATTGACAATTTTGCTCCAAATATTTCCTCCACTTCTTCTTCAACCTATAAATATGCAAACACACATTCAAGGGAAGAAAAACTTGTTTATTGTTTGAGAATGGGGGTTTTCCTTGGTCATACCCCTTGTAGGTAATTAAAGAAAATCATGAAATAAAGGAATTGAAGCATGAAACATGAAATACACAATTGATATCACCTTGGATGATGTCTTGTGAAAACAAATTGTAAACTAGCATGCAGTGGCCACAATGAAAGTAGATATTGATCCTTCAATATGATGGGAAACAATGCTTTCAATTAGGTATTCAATGCTACATCCACTTTCTTAGCTCAACAACATACATGAATGCATTGAACCCTTGACATGATGAAATGATCTTGAATTGTTCCAATAAACCTTGAAAATATGCCTTGAAATTCTTTATGAATTCTCTTGCAATGCTCTTGCGAACTCCAATTTGCTATAATGCATGATCGCTTGAAAGACTAGGATGAAACTATGTGAATTAACCCCTTACTTATATTAATTCTAGTGATTAGCCTTGAAATTCAAATAATTGAAGTCGGCCTCAGATCTGGGTGTTAAAGTTATAATGATCTCGACACAATTAAATTCAAAAAGAGGGGTCCTATTAAGGGAGGACCCATTTGAAACTAAAGGAGAATGGGTACTAGCACAACTTTCTAGGACTGTACTTCAGGGGGTTGAATTAACATCAAAAACCTACCTCAAAAATGTATAGAAATGGGGTATCCCTAAAAGGTGAATGTGTCCTAGCACAATTTCTAGGAGCACACTATGGGGAGGTGAAATAACGTAAAAAACCCACCTCATAAATGAAAAGAAAGGGTTGCCCTATGTAGAGAGGACACCTTGTGCTAGTAAAAGTGAATTGATCATAGGAGTGCCGTTCAAGACAAAAAAATTACCAAGTTAAATGTCATTTTTATCTTTATTGGGTGTTGGGATAGATCCTTGAAAGCAGGGCTTGAATTTGAATTAAAAGGGCCAATTAACTCTAATTAACCACAATTAATTAATACCACCCTAAATAAATATTAAAGTGTGTTACAACACTTTACAACACCTAAATAAGGTACAAGTTAAATATATTTTATTTGAAAAATGGCCCATTAGGCTTAATTAATTAAATAAACCTTAGAAAAGTGTGAAAGTGTTTTACAAAATTTTACAACACTCTTGCAAAGGACAATTTAAGGTACATTTCAGTCAAATAAAGATCCTGGAATGATGTGAATGTGTACAATGCATTACAACACCACTCCAAGACATAATTATTTCAAATTTAGGTCAATTATCCAAACTGAATGTGAAAAAGGATTACTTTTTCGACACTACATTTTTCCCCCACTTTAGTGAGAGGATGAACCCATGTAAAAATCACACTAAATTATACATTCAAAATGCTTAAGTATGCAACAATAAAAAATACACAACCATACCCTATCAAATGGCATTAAAAATAAAGAAAAAATAAGGATCAAGTGCAATCGTCCCAACGCAATGTGGATCAAGGTTGTTTTTCCAAGAAAAAGGATCAAGCTTCGATGGTCCAACATGGTGTGGAACACATCTAAGATGTTTTTCCATAACATATGTTGCTCACTCTAAGGTGGTGGAACCTTAGTCTGTTCACTGGGTGAGTTGTCCCAAATATGTGTATGCTCACTCTAGAGTAGTCGAACCTAATTTTGTCCATTAGGTGAGTTATCCCAATGAGGTGAAAAATGAGAGAATCATATTAGCCTCTCATACCCTACTTAAGTTATCCTCCTAACAACTTCGATAAGGCACCACAATGTAATTCTTTTGTAAAATGCTTTTGTTATGTAAAATTTTGTTAAATGGGGTTTTTCTTTAATCATGTAAGGTCGCATCTTAGAGAACATCATGCCTAATGTCTCCAAGAGAGGAAAAATTAAAGAAATATTGCACTCTTGGAGGAAATCAAGCCAAATGAAACCACCAAGAAAAGTATGCATCACAAGAATAAAGAAAACCACACAATGAAAAATGAGTGTCGATGTAGGCCCCCACTTTAAAGTGGTTTCTAACACAATTGTTGTGAGAAGTTGCTTTAAAGTAGAAGAAGATATGAAATATTTCCTCAAAGAACCCTATACCAAGTCATATGTTTCTAGAATAAGTTGCATCATGAAATAGGAAGGAAGGGTTTCCCTCAAAAATACAATGCTAAAAATAACTCAAAACATCACAAGTGAGCCAACTTAACTCATGCCAGTCACATCCAAAGCTTTCTCTCATATAAACATGGAAGGCAATCAACTAGCCAAAAGAGACAACAAGTGACATACAAGGACAAGGCTACCTAACTACTTGCCCCCAGTTAGTGCAAGACAAGGATGAGCCAAAATGATTGATGAGAGGCATGCTAGAGTGAAAATCAGTATTAATTAGAGTGATTAGGTTTTCCCACATAAGGAAGAGAGTCAAACTCCTTAAGATGTTGGATTTTATTACTCAAAGCCTTGCATTTATTAGTAGAATGACCATGAACTCTATGATATGTAAAAAGTGAATTCTTTTTGTAGTAAAATTTCTTTTGCGTTCTTGGGGGATAGATATCAAATGATCTTGGAGGAGTCTCAACAAGATACTCTCTTGATAAAAAGTAGAAGATGTTTCTTTAGTTTGTGACAAAGATATCTCTTGCTTAGTACAAAGTTTCATACTTACACAAGACTCTTTAGATTGTAAGAATTTGTACTCTCCTTTACAGGTGGGTGTAAAATCTATCAAATTCAAATCATTAGCATTTTGTGTGATAACATTGATATTAAGCGAGGATTTCTCTATTTCATTCATTTCTTTTGAAGGACAATAATGAAGACCACTAGTGTCTATCAGTTCAGGATGTTCTAATGTTAATGTTGTTTTAGAAGAATCTTTTCTACAAGAGTGTTGATATTGAGTGAAGGCTTGTTTGTTTCTTTTAATTCTATCAAAGGGCAATAACCAAGAACACGATTTGTTTCTTGAGTGTTAGGCTCTATAGGGACACAAATAATTTTTTCTTAGCACCACATCCTTTTCCACTATAACCTAGTTGTCTCATAAGTTAATACCTTTTCCATAAAGATTTTTTATTTCTTTTCGATTCAATGGTTGTTCATATTTAACTTCGTCAATTTGTTTTTGGTAATTTGTTTGATCTTCTAAACTAGTTTTGGTGGATGCTTTCAAATTTTATGTTGACATTACCAATCTTTCTTTTCCCTTTTAGGACTCTTTGTTATGATCTTGAATTCTCCCATTAATGTTAGTGTGAAATATAAGGAACCCCAATCATTGTCCAATAGCTTATTGACTTCCTCAATTTTCTTCGCATGTTCTTCCTTTGTGATTTTCACTTTGTCAATTGTATACAATACTTCCAAAGGATCTCGTCCTTCTCTCTCGGTGATCAAATAACTTTTAGGTTCAGGATTGGCTTTTAGTGTGTAGAATTTTTTGTTATAAACATACTTTACATGATGCAAAGTTGAATGGGCGCCATTCATTTCAAGAATCCACAGTCTCCCTAAAAGGAGGTTGTAAGAAAGATCATCAAGCATAAAATGGAATGAAGTTTTTAATGTTACTTCTCCAACTCTGATAGGTAATGTGATGATTCCTAGAAGTTGTTTTCGTATGTTGTCAAATCCACAAATAGATAAAGAATCAAGTTTAATATCATTTTTACTCATTTAGAGTATTTTCAAAAGGCTCACACTACACACATTCAGGGTCGAACCATTTTCAACTAGGGTTCATTTTATCACAATTCAATTGATGTAGACTATTATGTTGAAATATTTATATTTATTCTAAATTTCTAAGGTAACTCAATCTGGTGAAAAAAAATCTAATTTCATGCCATTCATTCCTTGAACTAGTGTTGCCACATTGTTTGAACTAGTGTTAGGAGGAACTGTAACTTGTTGCAAAGCTTCTTGAGTAATTCTATGATGAATAGGTGATATTTGAAGTAGTTCCCATATGAAAATCTTAGCAGGAGTATGCTTATGGTGTTCAACAAGATAGTGTTTCTTCCCATTGTTTATGGTCAAATGAGGAGCACTAGGCAAGATTCAATTAGGTAATGGGAGGGATGTTGAAGGTTTTTGTATTGGTTGTAGATTGTTCTTAGTGTTGTACATTTGACCAATGGTATTGTGACTCAGTTGTTGTGAAACATTGTTCTTAGGTGGTTCAAGGATGAGGACAAGTTTATCTTGAGTTTGTGATTTTTGCAAGGGTGGATAAATGATAAGTTTAGGCTCAAGAGAGTACTTCAAGGGATATCTAATGTTCTTAACCTTAGAAGAATTATTTTGATGTCTTGGTGAAGGGGAGTCTAAAGTCTCTTCATCATCTTCATCGAAGAAAGTCTGATCAAAATTGTTTGAAAGACATGTTTCATTTTTCTCATTTTATTCGAGCATGGTATCCTCCCTAGGAGGAGAGTTTTAAGAAGAAATACAAACTATATGTTCATGACAGTTGTTGTTTGCTTCATCTAAAATGACTTCATCTCAAACAAGGGAATGATTAATGGTAGGGTTGTCTTGCTTGTCAAGGAAGGTATTGTCTTGTGCAATAATGTTTTCCATAGGGGTAGAGACACAAATAAAACTCTCATAACTCTCATTGGTTTGATCTTCTAACACCAAACTATCTTCGTCACAAATAGGAGAGATATTAGAGGAAGACCAAATTTGATTATTATGATTATCCACCATTATATTCTCCTTCACTAAAGCATTCTCACGAGGAATGAATGAAGATTAGGTAAGGTGATCTTTAGAAATGTGTCCATGATCTCATTTTCTTGTGAAATAATATCTTCCAATGTAGGATAGTTTATAGAAGAGGAGCTTTCAACATTGTCATGATTCTCAATGAATGCATCTTCTAACAGTGAAATACTTTCATCACATGTAGGAGAGGTATTAGGAGAAGAGGAACTATGACTATAATGATTTTCTATGCTTTCATCTACTTCTATTACATCATTCCCACAAATGGGAGAGATAAGAGGGGTTGTAGGTTGAAGGAAAGTGTTAACACTTTCACTCTCTTGCACTAAGAGACTCTCATAACTAGGGAATGTATTGAATAAATGACTAACATGCTTATTGACTAACTTTTTCCTTGCAAACTTGTAAACAAAAAATACTAAGATGCATGAAAATTAATCTAATGCAATGCAATGAAATGTGTAAATGTAGTTTTTCAAATTCTAAACAAGGTAATTTTCTTATTACACTATGGAATAGAATGAAAATGAAATATTCTAAATGAAATTTGGACTTTTGACAATGCACTAAATGAAGAAAATTAAGCTAGATGCAATGAATTTGATGAAACAAAAGATGAGAAAACTGAATAGAAAAGTAATAGCAACAAATGGAAGCCTAAAAGTGAGATTTCAAATTCAAAAAAATGTAGATCAGGATCTAACAGGGAGTCATTTTCTAGTATGGGCGAATGGGTCCTGGTTAGGTATTTTTGATTTTTTTCATATGTCAAAAGGTACAAACTCAGCCTAATCAGGGGCTTTTTCACTAGTAAAGGCGAATGGGTCCTAGGTCAGGGTTTTAAAGACATGAAAATTGTAATTTAAAAGTTATTTTATGTGCTTTTTGTGCCCAGTTTCAAACTGTAAATCTTATGAGAGAAATTTATATAATTTGATGACCTAATGCAAATGAAATGATGACCTATATGATAATTTTACAAATACAATTTTGATTCAATGTTTTAATATGAATGATGAATAGTACACTAATATGCAAACATTATGCAGAAGTATTGTAATATGCATGTAATTTTTTGAATTTTTTATATTTAAACAATTGAAGAATGCAAATTTAAACCCCTATATGCAATGTTCACTAATGCACAATGAAGAAACCATAAATGCAATTAAAATCTAATGCAAACTAGGATTTATGATTTTAATACACTCCAAATCAGAAATTAAGATGTTCAAAGGGGTCAAGTTCACCAAAATCAAACATAGAAAATTAGGGTTCATCAAGGTGAATAGATCAAGATGATGAGCCACTAAATTTAACTATGAAACATTAAATTATGAGAGGCAAAAGATGAAAATAACAATAAAAAAAACCATAACCATTTTAGCAACTATGAGGGAAGTTTTTAGAGCATAAAATAGTTGTGTACCTTGTTAGAAACTTGTTATTCTTAGGCTACAAAGGACTCATTCACCTTCAGTGGTGAATGGGTCCCTATTAGGGTTTCTGAAACTGGGAAATAGGTCATTTTCCTTGATGTCTACACTCTTAGATTCCTGATTGTCAACTCACGAAAACTTGCACTTAATTCTATATTTTCAATTCTTTGTTCTTGCACTTTGAATGAAAACTTTGCAACTTGACAACATTGACAATTTTGCTCCAAATCTTTCCTCCACTTGATCTTCAACCTATAAATCTACAAACACACATTAAAGGGAATAAAATATTGTTGATTATTAGTGAATAGTGGTTTTCCTTGGTCAAACACATTATAGGTAATTAAACCAAATGATGAAGTAAAGGAATTGAAGTGTGAAACATGAAGTATGCAATTGACATCACCTTGGATGATGTCTTGTGAAACAAATCTACAAACTAGCATGTACTGGCCATGAACAATGTAGATCTTGATCCTTGAATATGATTTGAAACAATGATTGCAAATAGATCTTCAATGCTACTTCCACTTTCTTAGCTCAACATCATACATGAATGCATTAAACCCTTGACATGATGAAATGATCTTCAATTACTACAATAAACCTTGAAATCTACCTTGAAATTTTTTATGAATGCTCTTGTGAATTGTGAAACATTTTTTTTCCTTAGTTTCTCAATCTTTGGTTTCTTTTTTTTTTGGCTTCAATGATGTCCGAGTTTATATAAGGGTATGTGCAGGATCATCATGGAAAAAATAGGCCCTTACATGGCAAAAAATTCAAAAAAATCAGAGTTAGGAAACTTGACGTAAAATTTTGAATAAGTTATCTATACTATTTCAAAAATATGTAAGAATAGAATCTATAGAAAATTGAATGTAGTTTCTAAACTACTAGGTTTATTTAAAAAGAAAAAATCTATTTGGTGAAAATTTGAAATTTCAATGCAGTACTTAAATTTTAGGTAAAAAATCAGAAGTAGGTGTTTGTCGACCAGCTTAACCACAATAAAATGATAATATTTTTAATAATATTTTAGATATAAGTAGAGGACTCATGTCCCGATGTGATGCATATTTATTTGTAATTTTTTTCCAAGTAAATAATTAATTATGATTTTTATTACAACTTTTAAAAATATAAAACTCGTATGTCGACCACTTTAACTTGGTCAAAACTTCATTAAATTCTTTTTTTTTTTTAATCCTATAGTATGCAAAGAATAGAATGTGACACATGTTTTGGATTCAAAAAATGTGATACTGTTTGAAAGCTATATATATTTTTCAATCAGCCTATCAATCAGGACTTTAGTCGTAATTCAAATAAAAATGAATAATAATTATTTATTAAATTCAAAGTAAAGTATAATTTATATATTGGTAGAAATCTAAGAATCTCCTTTAAAAACCCTTTTCGTTTCATCAATTTTGGATTAAAAAAAAGTTGTCAGCCATATACCCTACAAATGCCCATCATATCGCCACTTTTTGGTCCATCATGATCCTGCACATACCCGTAAGGTTTGTTAGAAAGATGAGAAATATGCCACGTGGTGGTTGCATGAATTTTTTGTATCATTTTCCTTTCAGAGGAGGGTCTGGGACATACATCATTTTGGCAGAAGTTTGGCAGAATTTTTCTCCAAAACATTTTTTAGAAAACATATGATCTTCGCCCACATGATGTGTCATCTCTTTGCTATAAGAGAATATCTTTTGGGAGTCTTTCAGAGCTTGTTGGCCTTTATTTTCTTGGTTTTTGGGAATGGAAGTTTTGCGTCAATGCCTCAAGGTAATGTGATTGGTCAACAAAACCCTTTTGCCAGAATGTTATTAGGATTTGGTCATTTACGGGCCTACATCTTTGCTAAATATCTAAAAGACATTAATGCAGTAGTTGAGAATTAATGAGCAAAGATATTTGGGGCCTAACCAAGGATCTAAGATCATATTGTGAGCTATCAAGTATCAACATCTAGCAACAATTACTTCTATGTTGAGGTAGTGTTCTCTTCTCTACTCTTGGTGGCTATATAAGGAGGGTGACGACACAATGGGGGGTTGGATTCCAAGTTACAATTTCTTTGTTAAAGAAAAGTTTATTTAGTTTTCTTAGATTTTTTATAATTATTTTCAGAAGCAAGTTGCAAAACTTTTTTACTTTGGCATGTTATATCTATTAAGGTTTAAACTATTGTCAGATTGGCATCTGACCTCTATTTCAAAGTTCATTTGATATTTAAAAGTATAAACTATTGAGGAGAATTTGTTGAGGCTATGCATGTATGGCCTTTTTCAAGTATTCTTTCTTTATACTATCGTTTTGAATGAAATAGTGTGTCTTGCAAGCTATATCTAGAAAGTTTAAGTAGTGGATTTCTATGTTGTATGCTTATGTGATAGAATACTAGCTTAGGAAAACTGCACTATGTCATTAGACTTCTCTGTTTTCTAAACATTATTATTTTATTGTACTATGTTGTATTAGGAGGAAGATTTCATGTGATTTCTGAGATATTGTTCTGTTAATTATAAGAAATATTTATGTTTGATAAGTCTTTAATGAACATTGCCTACAGAAAGATTTGAAAGTATGCAATCTGCTTGAAGTTAACCTTTGTTGTTCATTATCTTTCCAATAATGAAAGCTTGTGGTGTTTTGTGTCTATTTATATTAATCATAGGAGTGGTTTGGGTTTGAAATGTTGTAAAAGCTTTGGAACATTGCCTTTTATGTTTTATATTTACATTTCCTTCTCCCCTTATCTCAAAACCCCAAAGAAGAGTTGACTTTCAATAAAAATCCTAGAGGTATTCAATGAGACATAATTTGTCCCTCACTCACTGAATTTCCCATAAGACCATCGGAGAGGTGCAAGCTTTGATGATCAATAGTTCCTTTTTTGGAACATCGGGTGGGACAAAATCTTTCCAAATGCTTGATTAGAAGTCAAAAATATTTCTTGAATCAAGCTAAGGAAGGAAACTTGAAGTTTCATTCCAAAGTCCAAACAAGAACATCTTCAAGAGGTCACTTCCAGTTACTCTCAGTTACCTGCCCTGACCTCTAGGAAGAGAAGACTTACAAGTTTTGTATCACGTATAAGGAACAATAGAGTAAGAAGTAAGAGCTCAATATCCAGAGCTTTATCTACTCCACCTAGAGGCTTAAATTTCCAAATTAGAATACTTTTATATCCGATTCATAGGAATCTTTTCTCTATGGCTCACATCCCTCCCCCTACTCCTAGGAACTTTGTAACATGGGATAGTGGTAGCCCGTTGAAACCACCCACACCCCCAGATGTATGGTCTACCATACCCGCTAATACCCTCAAGGCTATCCCTAAATTTTTCAAAGAATATTTCAAAACCCCTTCCGAACACCTTCAAGATATAGTGGATGTATGTAGGGTACATAACATAGCAGAGGAAAATATCACATTAAGATTGCTAGTTGCCTCTTTCAAAGGAAAAGCACAAGATTGGTATTGATCTTTGGCTTTGGGTTCTATCATCTCCTAGGATGAACTTGGAGGATGCCTATTCAAACACTTCTCAAAGAAAGGAGACTGCTCCTCATTGTTGCAGCAATTGATTACCATCAAGAAGGCTCCACATGAGGCCATGAGCAACTTCAACACTAGATTCCATAGGACCTCGCAAAGAATCCCCATGACTACTTGACCTCAAACCGTCATGGCGTTCATGTTCCATCTGAAGGCTTTTAACCTAGACATCGTAGTCATGATAACTTACATGGGAGGAGATATCTTTCCTGATGCATATGAGGTGGTGGTACGCATGGAAAACAGTCTAATCGATGTTGGGAAGCTCTCACAAGGACCCCCTATGCCTATGATCACAAAACTCTTTGGAACATCTCAAGAAGATGCTTCTCCAAACACTTCTACTACACAATCAATGTCGAACATTCCGCAATCGATGTATGTGTATCTTGCCACGCAAAGCAATGCATCGGGCTCCAACTCAATTATGACAGATATTAACAACATAAAGAGTCTCATGTGAACTTTTGCTAATGAGTTGGTCATCATAAAAGGGGAGTAGACGATGCCCCCAAAGCCGAGCACTCAAACCTATGGAAAAAGTAGGACATCCTATCAACATAACACATACCAAGGGCTATCTCAAGGAGTAGGCCAAAAAATGATATCCACAAACTAGATATTCCTAGTCACCATGTTGCTTCAAATGGTAAAATACAGCCAGAGCAAAGAAATGATCCCAGGAAAAAACAATTTGGCGGAAGAAGAGAATGTGTGGTACTTCCTATGCATCAATATCCATATGCCCCAAGATTTCCTGAAGGGGAATATGCAACAAAAGATAGTGGAACAAAGAGGAAAAGGTGTAATTCCAAGTGCAAATGAACACAAGTCTCCCAAAATGGAGAATGTTCGTTATAGAGCACATATGCAAGGGATGTTCCTCAAGCAAGAGCTACACATTACACCCAATCAAGCATTGTTCTTGTGGATGGAGGAAGAAGACACAATATTCACAAAGGAAGCTCCTATGACTAGCACTCAGCAAGTACAATCAAATTGCAACACGAGGTCTAAAAGAAGGCTCACCAGAGAATACGTGCAACAACCTCTGCCACGACCTCAGCCACATCAACCTTAGTCACAAGAGAAGCAGTTTTAACCACCAGTCACCTGAACCATCCCAAAAACACATAATCTACCATGACTCACAAAAAGGATGAGTGAAACACCAAGCCACGTCATGTCAGAAGGTTTTCTTCTGAAAATAAGAGAAATACCATCGTTTAAGACCAAGGCCCAAACAATTAGGATGCTTAACATGGTTGAGTAGTTAAAGAAGGTGCTCACCAATGTATCATTGTGTGATGCCATATCCATCCCCAAACAAAAGACTCTACTTTAAGAAGCATTGAAGAAAGATGAGAAAATGCCTCAGATAGGAGTAGCTCCTATATGTGATCAAAGAAAAGACAAGGTACCCACGTCAGACCCTGAAGCGCCAAAAGCTACAGTGTATGAAAATGACATAGGCAATGCAAAGGAGAAAGAGGTAAGCAGACCAAAGATCACACCTTTCTTTTTAACATTTATTATGGGAGATAAACTTTTTCATAGCAATATGATTAATTCAGGAGCCAGCAGGACTATCATGCCAAAACAAGTGGTGGATGCCTTGAAGCTTAAGTATGAGCATCTTAAAAAGGGAATCATGCAACTTGATGAGAAGAAGGTTCTAATAGTTGGAAAAATAAAGGACTTATCTCTGACCCTTTTCTCATGCCCAAGTCAAACAGTCATGCAAGAAGTAATAGTGATAGACATTCCACTTGTCTTCAGAATGTGTCTATCAAGAGATTTCATCACCAGGCTTGGCGGATATCTAGCACTTGACCAGGCCTACCTCATATTAAGAACCAAGCACAGGGCGAAAATGAAGATCCTTTATGAATCTCTACATCTCGAACATATTGCGGATAATGCATTCTTATGCTTCGAAGTTGTGAATACTTCCATCTCTCAATAAGAGCAATATTGTGTAGAAATGCTAGAAGATGAAGAGGATAAAAGTGGGTGGACTCCTAAAGAAGTGCTACAAGTCTAGGTGCCTATGTAATTTTTGACAATGATCAAACTTTTTTGAAACTTATGAAGGATCAAGAAAAATCCAATGACTTCTCTAATAATTGTCTATGGACCCTATATTTTGACAGTGCCAAGTGTAAAGTCAACGCCAGATCGGGTGTCCGATTACTATCCCCAATGGGATCTGAAACTCTTAGAGCTTATCATTTTCTATTTTCATGCTCCAATAATGATGCAGAGTATGAGGCCTTGGTCCATGGTCTAATTCTTGCTAAAAGAATGGGTGTAAAAAAGAGTGCAAGTTTTCAGAGATTCAGAGCTAGTGGTGAGTCAAGTCCACAACCAAGAAACTACAAAGAACATCTAAATGAATTCATATAGACATCAGATTTGGGATCTGGTCGAGAGTTTCAAAGCTTTCAACATACAAGTTATTCCCCAATCTCATAATAGTGTCATTGATCAGATCGCATCTTTTGGGTCATGATTTGAACCAATTTTTGACTCAACCAAGCAGAATACAGTACAAGTTGTCATCCGACCCTCAATTCTCAACAATGACAAAAACTGGCAAGTATTTGATGATGATACTTAGATTGCTATATTCGTACAAAAGGGAGTGGATCCCAATTATTTTCCCCCAAGAGTAGATTTTTGTGAAGGACAAGTCATTCAATTAAAAGGGAACAAGCTTCCTAAAGGGTTGATTTTCCTCAAGAACCTTTTTGATTGTGAAGATGCTAGAAATGGCAAGCAAAGGTTCACTGAAGATGAAAGAGATTATGAAGAGTTTGATGTCGAAAGTGGTAGAAAGTTCAAGGTCAGAAAAGAGAACTCCTCAAAAGGATAAAGAAAGATTAAGGGATTTGTGCTATGAGTACGACGGAGTTATGGCTTGGACCTATTATAATCTGAGAGGTTATGACCCACATATAATTTAGCATGCCATTGACTTGGAGGAAGGGTCGAAGCCTGTCTAATAGAAGCAAATGCCAGTCAACTCGAAGGTTGAAGCCTTGATGGCATAGGAGCTCACCAAGTTGGTCAAATCAAGAATCATATATCCAATCAAATATTCCACCTAGGTGTCAAATCTAGTACCTGTTCGAAAGAATAATGGTGACATCAGACTTTGTGTCAATTTTTGGGATTTGAACAAGGCCTCATTAAAGGACCATTACCCCTTGATATCAATGGAAAATATTCTACAGATAGTATCCAGATCTAGAATGTTCTCACTGCTTGACTACTTTTTAGGATATAACCAAGTATACATAAAGGAGAGTGACCAACATAAGATGGTGTTTTCCACTAAATGGGGGACATTCACATATGCCAAGATGTCGTTCAGACTATCAAATGCTGGTGCAACCTTTCAACGAGCAATGGATATTACTTTCAAAGGTTTAATCAACCTCACTATTTTGATATATCTAGATGACCAGATGGTCTTTTCAAAATCAAAGGATGATCATTTTGATCATCTAGAAAATGTATTCCAGAAATTCCAATAGTCAAAGATTTCTTTAAATCCAAAAAAATGTTTTTTCAAAGTACCTCAAGGTAAGCTACTTGGCTTTGTAGTGTCTAAAGAGGGAATAGAATAGATCCCAAAAGGGTTAGATCTATAATGGAATTACACCTTCCAGTAAACCAAAAAGGACTTTAGTCATTTCTAGGGAAAATCAATTTCATTAGCAGGTTCATTTCATACTCCACCGATATTGTGAGGCCTATGAAACTAATGATTAAAATGAATGAGTTTTTCAAATGGACCTCTGAAGAAAAATAAGCTTTTGAGTGAATAAAGATAGCAATTTCCATTGCTTCGGTCTTAGTTAATCTGTATTTTTCCAAAGATTTCCTACTTTATGTATACAGTGGTTAGGATAGTATAGCTTCAGTGCTTACTCATAAAAGTGATCATAATGATGGAGAACATCCTGTTGCTTTTCATTCACAAAATTTGGAAGGTTATGAGGTCAAATATAACTTTGTGGAAAAACAAGCTTTCGCTATAGTTAAAAGTTTAAAAAAGTTCTGACACTTGGTGTCGGACAACAAGATCACTATCCTTGTAGCACACCCTAGTGTGCGAAAAATATATTATAGAAGGTGAGATCACCAAAAAAGGATAATATTGGATCACTAAGATCCTAAATATGATGTAGACATTAGACCAACCAAGCTGGTTTGAGGAAGAGTCTTGTGCAAATACATCACATAGGAAATGAGTCTTGCGGCTAAAAAAGGACACTGATCAAGTCTACTCAAACCAATTTGAGTCTGAACAAAATTGGTCCCTAATAAAACTTAGTATAAGCAGAAGGGATATTACCTAACTAGCCTTCTATTCAATAAAATGGGATACTACTGATTGCAAAGTGCCAGGTATGTATTAATTGAGGATGTACTAAGAGAAATTATGATGGTGTGTTACTTCGATGTCTCGACAACCTATAAGCGGAAAGAGTTCTTAATGAGTTTCATCACAACCCTGAGGGTGGACATTTTTTTGCTAAGACTACCACTTTAAAGATAATGCAGGCATGATATTATTGGCCCTCTATGTTTTCCAAAGCACATCGTCTGGTGCAGAAGTGTACACAATGCCAATATTTTGTTGGTAAAAGAAAGAATATTGCTTTACCATTGAGCTTGATTGTAATCAAAGAACCCTTTACCCAATGGGGTTTGGATTTTATCGGCATGATAAATCCTATTTTCAGCACCAGACATAAGTGTATACTCATGGCAATGGATTATTACACAAGGTGGACAAAAGTTGTAGCCCTAAAGAATGCAACATAAGGGGAAATTGTTAATTTCCTTGAAGAAATAGTGGCTAGATTTGGTCTGCCCAAAAACATCATATCCGATAATGCTCAAACTTTTGTTGGGTCAGGGATGTTATATTTTTCTATTAGACATGGGATTTTCCTTAGAACTTGATCAAATTATTACCCACAAGGGAACAGGTTAGCAAAGTCCAACAAAAAACTAATTAGGTTAACAAAATGCATTAGGTATGAACAATAAAGAGATTGGAATAAACATTTATGAGCTTCCCTATCGGTGGACCAAATTACACCCAAGCAGATTCTGAAGACCTCTCCTTATGAGTTGGTGTACGAAAAAGAGGGAGTGATACCCATTTCCATAAAAATTTCTGCTTTACAGCTACTAAAAGCCTTGGAGATTTAACAAAATGGTGGAATGGAAGTACAACTTGCAGAACTACTCAAGCTGGAGGAAGGTAGAGAAAAGGCCCATGGAGCCATGATAAATCACTAGTAGATAGTCAAGTGATGGTTTAACAAAAAGACTTCAAGCCTAGGATTCAAAGAAGGGAGATCAGTGCTAAAGTATGATGAATGTATTGCAAAACCAGGGCAACACACAGAATTTGAAGCACTATGGAAGGGACCTTCCTGAGTTAGTGCATGTAAAGAAAAGAACGTGTAAGAGCTTGAAGATATGGAAGGTAATGCTTTAGATATACGAGTGAATGTATTTAGCTAAATATTTTCCATTAAAATACATAGTTCTTTGAAAATTTTAATAGTCATGTACCATATGAACAAAGAAAATTTGTAAATATTTCAAAAAATTTAGAATAAAGCAACTAAAGAGGAACACTAAAGAAACAAAATCTTGTATTGTATTATATCTATCAAAAAATTTACATATAATGCAAGCTCGAGGCTCAATTTTTTAAACATAAGGATCTCTTGAGTAAACCCAAAAGGATTTATGGAGCAAGAAGATCAAAAGAGGAGGAAACATGCAAAAACAGTCAAAAGGGCTTCCAGCCGTCACCCAAGAAGCTGTAAAGGATCATCATTGGGTCTTCTTTCTTCTTCCTTTTCTTTTCTTCCTCTTCTTCTCTTTGCCTGTCAGGATGCAAAAAGGGAGGGAGGATGAAAATACAATGGATGCAACATAGGCTTAAGGCCTACTCGTTGCGAATCTGCACCAAGAAGTCGAAATGCTTCCTCTAGGGCAGCCCCAAAACCTGTTCCATAACATATTCCTACAATAGAAAGGTAGCCGCTAGCTGAGAGGAGTAATGATGCGTCTCAACATCCATAGTATGGAAATCGGAAAGGAAGGGGAACTAGGGTACATCTATGCCAAAGTCCACGTGCCTATGAAGGTCCACAGTGCTTGGGATACCAACACCAGGGGTGGCTACTTGCACTATCTCACCAAGCCCTTCCATCAACGAGGTGTTGAACATCTCATGATACAATTCAATTATCATGGGTTTAGACATATTCAAGTCTAGGAATGAAGCCACAAAGTGAGAAAGCACATTGTGGTTGCTTCAGAGCTTGTTCTCATCGGTAATAAATACTACACTAACTACCCACTTGAATGCAGTTGTGACAAGGGGGTTCACATTTCTTCACAAAATGCTTGACTCAGTCGCTAGTGATCTCTCCTGCAAAGTTGTATTGAGGTCTCCTGGGAACGAGCCGAATGGGAATGCCTAAGCCAACATACATTTTGATAAAGTAGCAAATTATGGTGGAATGGGAATAAGAAAAATCTAGCTAACTTAAAGAGACTATATCTTCAAATGAATGTTGCAAAAGGTGGTGTAGCTATATATAGAAAAGGTGAGCTAGAAAATTCAACCAACAAAATTTATATTTTTGGTTAGACGACATCAGAAAGTTTTAAGATAGAATAGAGTAAGGTAGATAAATCATACAGAGGATCAAATAGAATGTCCTGAGAAATAAATTTGGGCATTGGCAGTAGATTCTCTCATACACCGATTGTTGAGATGTGTCCTTCACCATCATCAATTCTAGCCAACTTACTAATGAGAAAAGACATGGATCAATGCGCTAAAAACTTTGACAAATTAATGGTCACATCTTTTCAGGGGGTACCTTCCATCACTTCAACATGTTCCATATAGCAAAAGGCACGTGCTTCAATGCAAGGAATTTATTTGTAAAAGAGGTGGCGATGAAAATGTCCTAATTTCATCCTCGTGGTTTTCTCAACATTCCCAAGAGATATGAATCTCATGTTCACATGTATCACCTCGATGGCAACATTTAATGGACCAACCATAATAGTGTTGTCTTAACTACATGTACAAGCAGAGAATTAATTGCACTAAAAAGTAGTTTTTTCCTTTCCAAGCAAAAGGAAAGTGACTATTTTTGCTAAGGAATTCTCTGCAACTTCTTGATAACAATCATGGTGAAACCCTCAAGCTCTTGAAGACAAGCCATAGCTTCAGGTGGATGACCTAGATATGCCAATGTTTTTGGGCGGAAGTCATTTTCCAATGCCCCGATAGTAGAGGAGTTACCTTTCTAATTTTGCAAGGTGTTGGTGGATAAGCCTTTAAAATGTTTGCTAGTGAAAGATATTGCCGACAAGGTTTTTGACCCCAAGTTGTCGGTTAACACTAAAAATCTCAAAGAAGGTACCTTTTAGAGAAAGGAAAAGTATGGGTCAACCGATGGGGTTTTGTTTCAACTCTAGGATTGTGGTTTCCCATAGTTCATGTTGCCCAATGTGCATCCATGCCCGAAGTTAGTCGATGCATGTACTAGGAGATTCAACAAGGAAATAAGGGTCATTTAGAATGGCAGGATTCGAGTTATTTTTTTTGCTCAAGCCATATGGGACATCTTGTGCATTCATATGACCTGGGATGCAGAGCCTTTTGATGAAGAAAACATGGACCTCTTCGGGGAAGAAAAGTCCAAAAGGACATAATTTTATGAAGAAACCAAGAACAACTAGACAGATGTCATTTTTCCTTTCCTCTTTCATACAATAAATTCAAGAGAGACATGCAGTAAGTGTTCTCAATGCTGGCCTGGGTTTTTGGTCTTGATGGTGATGCTCATGTTCTTCTTTTTTAGTTCAATCTAGCCAATGTGCTAAAGAGAGAAAAGAACCAAATGAATTATGATTTTTCTAAGATAATAGCTAGAAACATGTTGATCTAGCTGAAGAATGGGTATGTGCAGGATCATCATGGGCCAAAAAGTGGCGATATGATGGGTATGTGTAGGGTATTTAGGTGACGATTTTTTTTACCCAAAATTGATGAAACAAAAAGGGTTTTTAAAGGAGATTCCCATATTTCTACTAATATAAATTATACTTTACTTTGAATTTAATAAATTATTATTATTCATTTTCTATTTCAATTATGACTAAAGTCCTAATTGATAGGCTAAATGAAAAACATCTATAGCTTTCAAATGGTATCACGTTTTTTGAATCTGAAACATGTGTCACATTCTATGCTTCACATACTATAAGATTAAAAAAAATGAATTTTATGAAGTTTTGACCAAGTTAAGGTGGTCAAACATACGAGTTTTTATATTTTTTAAAAGTTATAATAAAAAATTCATAATTGATTATTTACTTAGAAAAAAATTATAAAAAATTATGCATCACATCAGGACATGAGTCCTCTACTTCTATCGAAAATATTATAAATAAATATTATCATTTTATTGTGGTTAGGGTGGTCAGGCAGACACCTACTTATTTTTTTTCTAAAATTTAAGTATTACTGCATTGAAATTTCAAATTTTAATTAAATAGATAAATATTTTTTTAAATAAACCTAGTACTTTAGAAAATACATTCAATTTTCTATAGATTCTATTCTTGCATATTTTTGAAATAATATAGATAACTTATTCAAATTTTTACGTCAAGTTGCCTACCTCTGATTTTTCTAAATTTTTTGCCACTTAAGGGTTTGTTTTTTCCATGATGATCCTGCACATACCCGAATTACATAGCTAATTCTAAGTTCAAGTATTGCTCTTTCTTGGCCCATTTATTTTTTTATCAGAATTATGAATGGCTGGGGAGAAATGTATCAATGTCTAGGCTAGATGAAAGGGGTTGTCTCCAGCCAGTTTCTATGTGGACCCATATACTTTCTAGAATAGGGGGATATTATTGGTTTGTAGATCATTTTTTAAGGCTAGTGCTGCAAGAATTATTGCCTCACCCTCTTGGTCATTTCTCGTCTGAGGTCCTACAATGGATGAAGATCTTGTCAAATTCAGTGGACTATTTCATAGGCATAGACTTAACATTTATCAAATTCCACAACTTTCTTGATGAGTCTTTCCAACTCCCCAAATTTGTGATAGATAGAGTCTTCACACTAGAGGCATGTCACAGCTAGGTGACCATTGTCGACAAAATCTATGTTGCTAGAAGAAACAAAAAAAAGTTATATCTACTTCCCTTTAATATTGCTAATAGTCGAGTATTGTTGATGAAGCTATTTTGTGAAGAGGAGCCTAGGGATCTATTGGAAGCCTTAGGTCTGGTCCTCATTTGTGATAAGTGGGACTACAACCCATGGGGACTTTATACTGTAATACATGAAGAGTGGGAATACTTCGAGAGGGGGAAGAATCTGACTTGGGAAAGTGTCGAGGTGTAAATTGAATTAAAACACATCCCTTTCAAGTGACCATAATGGTTGAGATTCTATACACCATAGGTGTCGTATGATAGGAACCTTTTGATGAACAAATCTATCAATACGCAGTTGAAGAAAAAGAGTTGGTTAGAGAGAAAGAAGGAAGACTTCTGGAGGTTCTGATAGGAGCTACAGTGCCTTAATCTGCTTGTCAAATAATTTCAATAGGATGAAGAATTCAAGGAGATTTACTATAAGGAGGCCAACACTGATAACAACAATCTAAAGACTAGCCAAGAAATTGATGAGGAAGAAATCCTGCATTGGGTTTCTTGACTTCAAGAATTTGACAACCAGAGGGATTCAAAGCGAAGGGATTCACAAGCTCTATCCTCCTCTAGTGCCCAAGTCAAGGAAAGAGAGCCCGATGATCTCCAAGAGCGTCATCTGATACGGTCATCGAAGACCAAGTTTTAGAGGGCTTGATGGCCAAGAGATCAAAACATGTTAGTTCCAACCATGAAAAGAGAAGGTGGGTCCAAGATCTAGGCATATCCGACATTTCGGCCCAAGGAGAAGAAGTGGAGTCCACCCTATAAGATTTTTTGACTACTACGATCCAGGTAAGTTTCACTCCCTCTCTTCTTCATGTTTCTACATCCTTGGTTACCTCCTTGCCTCCTCCCGTGGAAAGGAATTCTTCATCCTTGGACCCTAACATGTTAATTTTAAATACACCCCCTCTTGTTTGTAATAAACCCCTAGAAATTACCCCGCAGCCTGAGTGAGTAGCATCTACCTCAGCTCCTATTAAATCTTTGATTGCCCTATCAAGGGCCCCTCCAAAAAGAGCTGAAACATTTGTGCTAACCCCCACTCTTGGCCCACGATCATCTGAACAAACACCTTTCTACTCGACCATGTCTCTCTTCACCCCTACTGGAAAGTCCCCCACTCAGCCTCAGCTCAATGTGCCACCCTTTTCCATGATAACGCTCCCTTTCACTTCACTGCATGCTCATACATCTAAGGTCTCCCTCTTTGTTACCCTTTTTGTTTTTCCTCCCAATGCCACTATTGCAACATAGAATGTCAATGTACCTCAAACCCTCCTAGATCATTTCAATACAACCAATTTGGCTTGATGAAATGCTAAATAGAGATGGCTATTGAAGAATGTTGAGTTTCCAGCTACCAAGAAAATTGAAGCTTGCTACAATGAGCAGTGGAATTCTCTCCTAATTAGCACTATGATGATGCTCGCAGAAAAAACTAAAGGTTAGATGTAGATGGAGGATTATGACATCTAGACAACAGGTCTAGATCTGAATGAAACTCACCCATGCAACAAGGTGGTCTTGGCTAAGACTTCCCAGTAGGTAGTATATGCAAACTATGAAAAGCTCGGAAGGAGATTAAAGAAGTGTGAGGCATATTTGGTTAATGTGATGGAAACAGTGGGTAGATTGCAGAATTAAATCAAGGCTAAGGATGTTGAGTTGGCCTGCATAATGCATATTCAAGGTAAGCAAGGGGAAACCTCAAAATTAGTCGAAGAAGCACAAAGCCAACAAGTTTGGCTACATGCCAAAATTGAGGGATTAAAAGTTGACCTCACCATCCAATGTTAGACCAACATGGAGTACAAAATTTTTCATGAAAATCTACTAGATAGTGTCCAATCCCAAGCTTCTAACAATGTTAGGAAGGCACAAGCAGAGGTAGAAACATTGAAGTTGGAAAAACAAGAAGTTGTATCCACTTTGTAGGCCCACGACTTAGAGATGAGAAGAATAAGCTCTGAACTGGCCAACACTCTCAAGGAGAGAGATTGAGTAGAGGAGAATGCGAGAAATAAAGAGATTCAACTCAATTAGGAGTTGGTTGTTAAATAGAAAGCCAGGTTTCTCCTGCTACTAAAAATAAATTGGTGTCTTCACACTAGGAGCAGATTGCAACTATAGTTCCTATTCTCTGCCCTATCTTGCAATTCTTGAGGGATGTCTAAGAAATAAATGGAAAGATTGGCTTTATGTCTGATCATATATTGCAGACATATGACTTTAGACTGGCATAATCACAAAGTTTCATTTCTAGGCTTTGTGTGGCTTCCAATGAAGTTCTAAAAGATGCCAGGATTCCTAGTCAAAGAATTGCTTCCATCAAAGCAAGTGAGTTTCTCAACTCCCACAAGGTCGCCAAAAAGTGTAAAAAATTTCAAATGATGTTGGCAAGGAGAATTGAAGAGATAAAAAAGGATTTCAATGTCTTGATCAATTATGGGCTACCTCTCTTTTCTCCCCAGACATAGATGAGCAGATAGTAGAACATATTACAAAAGCTATCAAACAAAAGGATCAGACTTCTGCAGAGGTTCTGAGTTCAAGTACAACACATGTAGCCCATGAGATCGAGCGTAATTTTTTTTTCCTTTCTCATCTTTATCATTACCATGGAGTGGTTACTGCAAGATAGCAAGTCATGTCTTTCAAAGAGGTCTTCCAGCTTAACCAAGTGCACAAGCTTATTTGCAATAAACCCTTACCAACCAAAGAAAAATGGTAGGTGCAACACTCCTCTTTGCTTAAAACTCTAGGAATTTCCAAAGAGTTGGGTTCATACCTCTGCGAGCGAAGGTCCCTATGAGTCGCCAAAACTGTGAAACATTTTTTTCCTTATTTTTTCAATCTTCAACTTCTTCTTTTTATGGCTTTGGAGATGTCTGGGTTTATATAAGGACGGTCGAAAAGATGGGAAATGTGCCATCTGGTGGTTACATGAAATTTTTGTATCATTTTCCTTTCGTGGTCCCAAGACACGCGTTAGTTTGGCAGAATTTTTCTCCAAAACATTTTTCAGAAAACATATGATCTTCGCCTACATGATGTGTCATCTCTTCACTATAGGAGAATATCTTTTGGGAGTCTTTCAAAGCTTGCTAGCCTTTCTTTTCTTGGTTTTTAGGAATAAAAGCTTTGAGTCAGTGCCTCGAGGTAATGTGATTGGTCAACAGAACCCTTTTTCAAAAAAATTCTTAGGATTTGATCATTTACGATCCTCCATATTTGCTAAATATCTAAAACCCATTAATGAAGTAGGTGAGAATTAATGAGCAAATATCTTTGCGGCCTGACCAAGGATCTACGATCAGATTGCGAGCTATCAAGTATCAACATCTGGCAACAATTACTTCTATGGTGAGGCAGTGTTCTCTTCTCTCCTCTTGGTGGCTATATAAGGAGGGAAACAACACAATGGGGATTTGGATTCCAAGTTATAGTTACTTTGTTTAAGAAAATTTTCTTTAGTTCTCTTAGGGTTTTTAGAATTATTTTCAAAAGCAAGTTGCAAAACTATTTTACTTTGGCATGTTATATCTATTAAGGTTTGAACTATTGTCGAATTGGCATTCGACCTCTATTTCAAAGTTCATTTGATATTTAAAATAATAAACTATTGAGGAGAATTTGTTGAGACTGTGCATGCATGGCATTTTTCACTTGCTTTCTTTTTTATACTATCGTTCTAAATGAAACACTATGTCTTGAAATCTATATCTAGATAGTTTAAGTAGCAGCTTTCTATGTTGTATGCTTGTGTGATAGAATAGTAGCTTAGGAAAACTAGACTTTTGCATTGGACTTCTCTATTTTTCTGAAAGTTTTTATTTTATTGTACTATGTTGTATTAGGAGGAAGAGTTCAAGTGATTTCTAAGATATTGTTTTGTTAATCATAAAAAATATTTATGTTTGATGGGACCTTAATGAACACTGCCTATGGAAAGATTTTAAAGTTTTCATTGTACTTGAATTTAACCTTTGTTGTTCATTCTCTTTCCAACAATGAAGGGTTGTGGCATTTTGTGTCTATTTACATCAATCACAGGAATGGTTTGGGTTTGAAATGTTGTAAAAGCTTTGGCACATCACCTTTTTATGTTTTATGTTTACATTTCCTTCTTCCCTTATCTCAAAACCCCAAAGAAGACCTAACTTTCTATAAAAATCCTAGAGGTATTCGGCGAGACACAATTTATCCCCCACTCACTGAATTTCCCATAGAATGTTAGAGAGATGTAAGCTTTGATGATCAACATGAACTCCAATTTTCTATAATGCATGAGTGCTTGAAATTCTATGATGAAACTATGTGAATTAACCACAATTAGATTCAAAAAGAGGGGCCTTATCAAGGGAGAACCCATTCACCACTAAAGGTGAATGGGTCCTAACACAACTTTCTAGGACCGTGATTCAAGGGGGTGAAATAACATCAAAAACCCACCTCAAAAATGCATAGAAAGGGAGTGTCCCAAAAAGGTGAATGAGTCCTAGCATAATTTCTAGGACCACACTTTAGGGAGGTGAAATAACAACAAAAAACCATCTCAAAAAATCAAAGAAAGGGGTATCCTATATGGAGAGGACACCTTCTGCCAGTAAAGGTGAATGGGTACCTAGAAGCACCTTTTAGGACACCAATTTACCAAATTAAATTTCATACAATATCATTGTTGGGTGTCGGGATAGATCCTTGAAAGGAAGGCTTGAATTTAAATTAAAAGGGCCAATAACTGTAATTAACCACAATTAATTAATACCACCCTAGATAAATGTGAAAGTGTGTTACAACATTGAAATAAGGTACAAGTTAAATATATTTTATTTGAAAAAGAGCCCATTAGGCTTAATTAATTAAATAAACCTTAGAAAAGTATGAAAGTGTGTTACAACACTTTACAACACTCTTCCAAAGGACAATTTAAGGTACATTTTAGTCAGATAAAGATCTTAGAATGATGTGAATATGTACAACACATTACAATACCACTCCTACACATAATTAATTCAAATTTATGTCAATTATCCAAACTAAGTGTGAAAAGGATTACTTTTTTTGACACTACAGGTATCACCAATCTCTTTAAGGATCACATCTTTACCATTTCATCCAACACATCAAACTCATCCACATCCATCCATCACCTAGACTTGGATCAACAAGCATCAACCAAAAATAAGAAGGATATCGATCAAAAATCCTTTATCAAATAGAAATCTAAAACCAAAAGAAAAAGGAAAAATATAAGAAACTAAAAAATCACCATCAAAAGTAAAAGAAAGGAAAATTAATCTCCTATCATGCCCCTTCCTCTATAATAACTCGGGGCATCTATCAAAGAAAACATCAAGAAATGGTCTTGCTAATCTTAAGTTTCCATCCTCATCATCTTTGTGCAACACATAAACTTTACCTAATTCACCCATATCCATATATTCATGTCGTCACTCCACCCCCCTTGGCGATGTCTCTTGACAAACCTTTGATGGTGATCCCTTGACATGATTTAATCCAAAGTTTACCCAAACTCCTTTTCTTTTGAAGCACGATGGCCCTTGTAGTGCATAAAATAGGGATTATACCTTAACTTCCTCCATCTACTACATAAAACATCCTAAATAATCCATCTATATCCATCCATCATGCTTTATCATTGATCTATTAAAGCTTTTTTAAAATTATAATATCATCATCAAGTCTCATCTATCCAAAAAATAAAAAAATACAAATCCAAAGAATACAAAAAAATCAAAAGTCCAAAAAAATTCAAAAAATCCAAAGAGTCAAAAAGGAAAATAAATAAATAAAAAATAGTAAAGAGAAATAATTTGTCTAATGGTGAATTTACCACTTTGATGGTGCTTTGGATAAGTACCATAGTGAAAACATTGAAATATGCACCATGTGTAGTAGTCTCTTATCCACCATCTCCTAGGATATTATCCTGACATCTATATTATTCCTATTTATATCATAATAAACTACCACCTCATCCATCCATTAATCCAAAAGTTGCATCCAAGCTTTCAATCCTTAATTTAAATCGTATCATAATCCTTTCTAAGAAACACTAATCAATCATCCAATCCTTTCGTCAATCAATCAATCAATCATCATTTTAATCATATCCTTGCTTAAATGATTATCCAAGTTTGAGTAAGGAAATCAAAGCCTTTCTTAGGCAATTATCCAGGTCTAGTGTAAGAAAACAAATCATCATAATCAATCATTATCATCATCTTTTGATCTTTGGCAATAGATAATTTTTTTACACATATGTTTAAGTGAGTCTTTTGTGTTGATTGATATTTTGATCATTATCTTCTTAATCGATGAGTACATCTACTTACCACTACCTTGTTCTATCTATATCTTGGCATTTCAGAACTAGTGTATAATAGGGCATCATTTTTATCTTGTATTTTGTGTTTCTCATTGCTTGAGTGTCAAGTCCATTGAAATTTTACCTTTCCACCATGGTTCATCATACCTTGGTCCATAATTGCCTTTTCTATATCAAATCTTATTATTTCTCAATACATAGTTATAGTGAGTCGATAATTCACCTCAATCATCTACTATTTGTCTTCATATTCCTAAGAAGTAGTGCATGAACTAGAGTTTTTAACCCCAATGAAAATCATGAAGAAAAATAACACTAAAGATGAATATCATTGAAATTTAAACTAAATTACTTGAGATAAAAAATAAAATACATAACAAAATTTACATGATTGGCTTCTACCTCTATCAAAGCATTAAAGATAAACCTACTATTGCAGTACCCCTATATTATAGCAGTGAAACTTTATCTTTAATCAAACCAAATTTGAAAACAAAAAAACCTCAAGCATAAGGGTAAATAAATATTTCAACTTCTAGGTGCTTCTTCCACTATGTTGTAATCCACTCAGACAACTCACATAATTTCAACCATACTATCACAAATTTATAAAAAAAAATAGTGTGTCAAGTCAAGCTCATCCTCAATTTTTATGTTCAAAGAATAAGCAAGAAGAGAAAACTTTTCAAAAGAAGATGCAATAAAAACAAATTTTGAATGGCCCCTAGCATTATGTGAGTTTTTCTACACTTGGTCCTTCATATGTCATATAGAAGTAGGACTATAAAAATTTAACCTTAAATTGAGAGCACCAAAATTTTCTTTAAGTAGTGAGATTTGGATGCCAATCGACTCACTTAATCCATACACTAAAAAAATTGAAGGGGATCCATTCTTAACATTTTCATTTGGAGAAAATCTTGGAAAATTAAATTTAGTTGATAAAAAGACACATACCATATAAAAGTTTCAAAGAGAGTGGAATCCATCAAGCCTACTCTTTCAATTTTTCTATTATAAATCATATACTGTATAACATAATTTCAATTTTTCTATTATAAATCATATATTGTATAACATAATGAAGCTAGTTCAATGTAAGTATTTTTATTAAATATCAAATACAAATCAAGTCAACTTTGAGTATACTCTAAATACATTTAAATTTATTGATATATTTGTGATCACAATAAATCACATGGATTCACATTTTTTATTTTGAATAAATTTAAATGTTTGCTCAATGGCTACATTCATATGGAATTTGACGCCTAATTCCTTCCTGCTATTAAACGCCCATGCAATTTGACGCCTAATTTCTTCCTGCTATTCCCGAGTATAATCGGTTTTTATGTCGAATAGTTGCAGAATTTGGTCAGGTGATAAATCTTTGATCATGTCAGCTACAGTATCACATAAGAATTCGTAAAGATTGTTTATCTTCAAGTAATGAGAAGCCTACACATGCCACATAAACTGCAAGATCAGTTCTAAAATATAAAAGAGAAATTTACAGAGAAGTACAACATGGATGGTGTATAAAAAGTCAAACATACCATAAGAACACCGTAAAGTGTTGCTTGACTAACATCTACAAACCGCGTATCCCAAGTTTTTATATCTTCCTCTGAGTGGCCAGATTTGTTGGCTTCCAAATGATATTTGATGTATTCAATAACCTTTGCTAACATCGTGCTGGAAACATTGGGCACAGGTAACTTAGTGTGGGTGCCTCCAAGTTGTATACAGTTTTTTATGAGCTCCATCTGCATAGCCACCTCATACTCCACATCAATTTCCCTCTCGTCTGAGGTTTTAAATGTCACCTTGCCTTGCTCCGCCATCACTAATTTAACTCTGTACAAAGTAGAAATCTAAATTTAACTCTGTACAGAGTCCTAACAACAAAGTTTAATTAGAGGGACCGCTGTGAGAAGATAAATAGCAAGGGGGTATTTAAAGAACACAATGTTTGCTGGGCGTCGGTTGGCATGGAGCGTCGTCTCGACTTACTGTGTCTATTCGTTTTTTTCTAACGTCGTCCATTAGTATTAACCCTTCAAATTTTAGTTTCAAGTCCTTGGATTTGTTATCACTCTTAGAGTTTTTAGATTATTATTCTTTCCGTATCTTATTCTCATATCTGACCTTCCTTTCTTAGTGTTGTGCTTCACTAATACATTCCATTTTAGGGTTTGGTTTGCTTATTCAGATATACTAGCTTTTATCTAACTTATTAATCATTGTGTGAGTTTTAGGATTTTACATCGGACATCTATATTAGATCTAACTAAGTAGGGGAGAGGGGTTCATAGTGGAGCACCCTAACTTCACATTTCTCAAAATTCTATGTGGAAATTTCAAATCACTATTTTTAACAATAGTTTATTTGACAATTCACGTGCTTCTATATTTCATTTTAGGGCCACATCATCAATATGATGCCACATCAACATGGTTTTTGTTTAGGTATCCAAAAAAGGCCCAAAAAAAAGTGAGAGCGATAGTGGTATACTAAGTCATGTTTTATTGGTGCGCTAATGTGGCATCACATGATTTGTTAGTTTGTGTATTTTATGGATAAAAAGTGTTTTGCAATTGGATATTAAGGTGCTTCACTATGGGACCCACTGAGGACTACTTCTATCCCCACTATTGGACCCCACTCCACTATGGACCCCTCTCCCCTACTAATTTTTTTATTTAAAGTAGATGATACTAATTTTTTATTTTTGTAATCTCTTCTTAAACCCAACTTCTTGAAATATTGGTTGGGTGAATTTCTCATGTAGAACTTACCTTAGTATCAAAACATGACTTGATGGACCATATTTGTCTACTATGTCTTGATGGACATGATTTCTCCACATGAGTGTCTTGGTGAATCTCCCTCCAATTCTCAAAACTACATAATAAAGAATTAAAAATGAGTCGAAGGTAATTTTGATGACCTTTGAATGTATCCTTAAAGCCTATTTGAATGTCACATGTGTCTGACCACTCTAAGATGTGGAGTGAGTCCTACCTAATTTAGATTTGGTATTGAATTGAATTTTCAATTTATGTTGATAGACTTATTTTTGGTGACTTGAGGTTGATGCCTTATTCAACACAAGTTAGCTTTTGCAAAAGATTCTAGCATCAAGGTAGAAAATAAATTTCAGTTCATGGTTTTTAAATTTATAACACTTGACAGACAATGCATTGAAGACATTGTAATACAATGTACTCTTACACATGAATAAATTATCATTTCTAGTAAATGTGTTATTTTATGAGTTGTGTATGTTTTCGCTATAGGACTAGGCAATCTAGTAAGACCCATTTGGTTATGACTACAAAAAATTCTTACACACAATTTTTCCAATAGTTAAAATAAAGCTAATCTTATTAGAAAATAAATAGAAGAAATATGTATTTTTATGATTTTTTATGAATGTTTTTTATTTAACTCTATGCATTTCTTGAATTGACATTTTGAATCACATTTAGTGATCCAACATAAAGAAGAGAAGATTTTGAATTAACATTTTGAATCACAGTGTCATCTTCATGATGATGGATCACTAAGAGTGTTTTGATATGTCAATTCAAAAAAAGCATACATAGTTAAAATATAAACATTCATACTATTCTAAACATGGATTGTGTAAAAAATATACCTACTATTTGTTATTATTTTTAATATATTTAAAAAAATTACTAAAAAGGGTATAACATACTTAACTTATGAATATTTGAATTTTCAAAATAAAATATTAATTTTGAATGATTATACATAACTTTTTAAGTAACCTATTATTAAATTACCTTCACCATTGCATAGGGATTCTTGTAACATTGTCAAATATGTAAAAAATTCAAAAACCTAATTAGTAATGAATTTTTTATGACATTATTTGTAACAAGCATGTTTTAGAAGTTTTATGGAGAGGAGGTTGGGCCTTAGCCCCTATTGAATGGGCCCTAGTTAGCTAGAAGATTGTGGTTTGGCTTAAGGGCTTAGTTCCCTAAGTGCTAGAATTCAATCCCTATGATATGGTCATGACTAAGGGTGTGTATTTTCATGCAACTATGGATTGGATGTAGAGAAAAGCTCCTTGTGCATTATATGGAAAACTCTAGAAACCTTGAAATCTGAAAGGAATAAGCATTGATATCAAAAGGTTATTAAAAATTGCTAAATTCTAGACTACAAAACGAAAAAAAATTTACATAATTTTAAAGTTTGATTTCAATGTTTAAAATAAAAAAATCAATTTAATATTTAAATAGCCCAAAAAATGAATAAGATTATTAACTCAAATTTATTCTATATACAAAGTTCCTAAGCATGCTATTATTTTAAACTAATTGAACAAATGGATTAAAAAATTAACACAACAAAATTAACAAAATACCCATGTGTATATCACTTATTAGTCCCTAACATAAGGTAGAGACTATTGTTTTCATGTGCATTTTCCTACATTAAATTGCATTTGCTATGTTGCACTGACCAATCATATTCTATAATTTGAACATATTCTTTTTGTATTTTTATAGTTTGAATTTAAAAACTTATTTTTTATATATAAAAATTAGTATTTATCTCTTTTTTCATTGGTAAAAGCGGCTCTATAATTCCTTTTTCTTTAGGAAATTAGGAAAATAGAATGATAGGAGATAAATTTGGGTGGATATTTTCACATTAAATCTGAATTTTGTTGGCGTTTTAGGTGTACAGAATAACTGAATGCATAGTTAATGCATTGAATGTCACCAAGTAAAAAGCTGTTGGAAGCATTGTATTGTGGTGCATGCTAATTGTGCTTTTTCTATTATCGAATAATGCATTACATATAAATGCAAAGTCGGTGTTTGTGTTCATCTAAACTTGAAACCCTCGACACTCTCTATCTTCTGATAATCTAGACATCTTTGCCGAACGAAATTTTCCTTGAGGTATGTTCTCTATTTTCTCAAAACTCTCATATTTTAGCATCAAATTGGAACACTCCTCACTATTTTACAACTTCTCTTTCGCATAGGAAGATAGCTAGGGTTGTAAGACTTTGGTTTTACAACTGCTTATTCTTTTTCTTGAAAGTTTGTCAAGCTTCTTTTTCCCAATCATATCCAAACTACATAAGTAGCACATAAAATTTATAATATGATGATATCACTTCATCATCATAACTAGGTCATTTAGATTTAGATTGTTGCATAGAATTCCCTCCTTGAATTGTGGCATAGATTTAGATTGCTTTGAGAAGATTGATGAAAAAATTATCTTCATGTCAATCTTCACCTTGTGGAACTTCAACTTCATCTACACTACAATCTATGGGGAAGCTAATGAATTTATTTACAACAATAAATCATGCCCTTGATATTTCTCTTGAGTTTGACCCATGATAAGGATTGTTTTTGTAGAATCTGCATCTCAAGCACTACAATTTTTATTTTTTAATTAGCAACAACTACCAGCTTAACCAACCAAGCATTTTCCATATAGATTAGAATTGTTAATTTCAATAACTCAACATTCACCATGGTAACGACAATCAATGTCACACTTATATTCTTGCACTCTAGGGTGTTAGGTTCATACAACTAGGGTCATTCCTAGACCTACGACTTAAGCCCCAAGGTTCGTCATGACCCTACCTATGTATCCCCTCATGGGAATCAAAGGAATCATAGTTCACCCCACAATGATAGAGGGATTTCAATCTCTCCTCTTGTATGAGATCTATTATCTCACCTTAACCCATGACTATTAATTAAGTATAAGTAAGTTATCAACTTAGCCAATTATAATATAATGTTAATAACTTCACCGTCAAGTGTTGGGTCCATACCGATCATTACCAAAAATTAATGCACAGACATCCACAATATTCACAAAGGGTCATTCATATTGTAATCTCAAAGATTACACACAATGACTATCACAAGCATACCTCAATATACACAAGTCAGTTTGCTCATATAAATCACAAGTACAACAATGTCAGGATCATACACAGATCCCAAGTGCAACCACAACTGGATCATACATAGATCACAAGTGCAACAGAGGTTGGATCATACATCAATCACAAGTATAATGATGATTAGCTCATGCGTACATCACAAGTACAACCATGATTGTCCCATATGAATTTCACATTTACATTAGTGACATGCTCCAACATATATCACAAATAAATAGTGACCAGCTCTAACACACATCACATATACACAATGACAAGCCCTGCCATGCATCATGAATACACAATAATGAGCTCCAACATACATCAAAAATACATAGTGATGAGCTCCAACATGCGTCACATACACATAGTGACCAAATCTAACATACATCCACAATGGTTGATTAATATGGCTAACACATGTCCATAATGCATCCTAGATAGAAAGAATATTGGTGCATTGCGATATACAACGTGGGTCCATCCTTTCCACCAATCTTCTACACCATTGGAAAAATGGGAAGAGGATTCGATGCATCTCATACTACACCGTGGTACCATCCTCAACCCCACAAGGATAGGTATACAGTCTAATAGTTGGGAAGGGGATTTGGTGCATCCCATACTACACCGCAGGTCCATCCCTCATCCCAAGGGTTTTCCCCAAGTAGTGAACCTAACAAACCCGGTAGATTCTAACTTCAATCGTCTATAGGCCACCAACGACAAGTCTGTCCACCCAGGAATAAGTAGCTCCCGACATATACCACCTTGTGACCTTAGTGGTATTATCAACTATCTCCTTCACAACCCTAGGTAACACTGGCCTCAATCACTTCCATGCCCTCAGTGATAGCCAGTGAACCCCCTCAATAAAATGTTAGCCCCAAATTACCATCACCCACACGGATGGGTCCCTACCCATGCAACCGTTACCATATCTTAATCATAACCAGGGTAGCCTGTTGCCTTCACCTCCATGAACTAGGTGAATTCTAACTAATTCCTCACAGTAGCCAAGACATCGATCATTGGCATGGTCCAATGACTACCTATCACTACTCAAATATCCCAGAGGTTTACTCTTGGATGGGTCATACATAACATGAATCACAATCATAGTGAACACATATATGGGCCTATACATATAGACCTCTAGATATGGAGTCAGTTTTTACAACACATAAATTCACATGGAACCAACACAAGATGGACTTTTCCCATCATATACATATATTCAATTAACCAAATAAAGAGTCAATCTTCACTTACTTTATAAAAGCATATTAGGTATTAAATACATAGTATTAGATTCCCTTAACTTTCACATACCCATTTGGTACCCATTCAGTCTCAAACTGAAGCCTACTAAAGAGAGAAGGTCAAACCAATCAAGAACAACCTCGACATCTGGGAGTTATCCCCCACTAGACCCTCCCCTCTATAGACTTGAAGTCACAGGAGCATCATACTTCGCCTAAGGACCACCTACATTCCTGCTTCCAAATGGGTCAAAGTGACACGTAGTTCTCCTACAAGGTCTCTCAAAGGATACCTACACTCCAGTTCCTAATTTAGAAAACCCATACTGCAACACTTCCATACACGTATGTCAAGACTGAACCTTGTCACCATTATTATTCCTAATCAAATTAAAACATTCTTAGGTTCGTCTTATCCACATAGGCTAGGCTATTATGCATCCTAAAATTACCTTGGTTCTCACAAACCCATAGGAAGCACTTCCCTCTAAAATTTGAATATTAGGTTCAATATTAAGGTTCACATACTCAAGGGGTCAATAGATATATTTGAAGGAAACCCCATAGTATTTATAAGTTTGTTTTAAGTATAATTAATTCTTGATGCTTACTTAAGAAAGTTGGAAACACTGTATACAGTGGATCAACATATGACAATGTAAACCCAATGATAACATTGTTCTTGTTCTACTTTCCTTTACTTTATCATGCAGCTCTATATTCTTATAATAGTTTAGTTTTATAATAGATAGCTTATTCGTACTTTCCCTTTAAGTTAATCCTAACCTTAACAATCATCAATAAAGTATCAAGAGATGATATGTGGGATTTATCTCATAACACCATCTCAAGAGCATTGTCAACCTAAACAATTTTCACTCTCCACCTAGCCTGCAATCATATCGTGGTTTATTACAACTAAAATATCCAGGTCATTCACATAATAATTCCAATATTAGGGTTCTTGTATTTAAGAGGTTGATAAAAAACATGTAGTCATCTAAAGCATTTATCATAGTGTCAATGAATCATTAAAATGTCAAGTTTCACCATTAAGGATATGTTTAGTAAACTGTATAGTTGTAGTACCATTAAATGGAATCATCATTACTTATAATATTGTATAGCATCGAGCCAAGGCTCATAATTATTGCATATACCGATATACTCTGATTTCGACCATATCATAATATGTTCTTTGATATATTTACCAAATACAATAAACTCAGGTTTAAAACTCATCCACTAACCTTAGACTTATTAAACAAGCTTCATATCATATATCATTGAAATAGATGACAATTTCCTTCTATTTGATCATAAAGTAATGTGGTACAAGTATAGTTTTAGTTTCATTAATGAAGTCCTTATCAGTTACATTATTAAGTGATTGTATGACAAATTTTGCATCAAGTGTATTATATTTTTGGATAATATTATAAGGTGTTCTAATCACTAGATATTTAACCTAGACTTCCTTGCCATCTTGTTTCATGTGGAGTTTCAATATAGAGTTTTAATGAACTAAAGGTAAGATCCTATTTGATCTCCCTCCATAGTCTACTCAAATTCCTCACTTGAATATTCAAATAATCCTCCCTTGGCTATAGAAAAACTCCTTGTTTATGATTTCCTAATAATCCCAACTTTCACACATCAAGTATTCTAGCATCTAAGATCTAGGGCCACCCGACGAGATGCTAGTTACCTCTTGATCTTGGTTTCCTAAATACTTATAAGGAACAACTTTTATTTTATTTAATGTCATTCTATATTGTGGCCTAGATATATACCGGCTATGTTACCAAAATTTGCATCATTCTTGTGCTTGATTATAAAATTAAACCATAATTATGAATAAGATGATATAATATCCAATTTATTAATTATTCAACCTTTACACATAACATGAAACACCTACAACAATAAATAATTCCCAATTTCTTATATTTAGTTGACTAATCATAGTTTTTTTTTAAAAGAACAAAATATCAACTCATCCTTTAGATTGTCCAATGAAAATTGAACACCCTAGAGTCATAGTTGTGACAAGATATGGGTGTGGCATACTCTCTTTTTTTATATGACTGAGAATCACAAAAATGGGAAATATATGTTAGGTTGATAATTATTTTCCACTCTCTTCCTGTTGTGATTGTGGCACAACTCTATACATCACATTGATTTGTTGACATGTAAGAAAGTCATTATTGTGCTATAAATAACAAAGATGGAGTGGGTTTGGTTCCTTTCTACAACAATGGAACTACAATAATGTTGATAGTTTGAAATTGGCTCAAGCATGAAAACAAGGTACAACCATGATTTTTGTATACAATGAATATGGCATAGACATTACAAACATGGCCCAACATTTTCAAATATCAAAGAAAAATAAACAAGAGCACCAAGTTAATATTGAAGATGCCAACATCAGATAATTTCGCAACATTTGACCAAGTCTCTCTAATTTAAGGAAACATGAGAATACAACAAGCAGGGCACAAAATCTTGGTGAGTAATAGTGATTTAAGAATATAGTGCAGAGGCATAAAATGTGGCATAGAAAACTAAAGGTCACCCTCCTAAAAATAAATATATATATGTAGCCATGCTTCCAACAATAGGGAATTATTCAGAATGTTGTTGCCTATGCTGGATAAAAATATAGAGACAAACTAAATAGGATTTTAAACTGAGAAAGAGTAAATGCAACATTCAACATAGAACATTATACATAATAAAGTTTATATTAGAAACAACATAAAAAAATTTATTATTGCCTTATGAAAAAAGAGAGTTGCTAGTGCTCTTTTCTACCCATACATTCTTCTACTAAAAAATAGAGTATCACTTGCTTCATTTTACAAAACAAAGTCATTTTGCTCAGCTACAAGGGAAGCTTCCAGAATACACACAAATACAAGAAGAGTCTAGATACATGCATTTTTTTAATTGAAATAATCTAGATGTATCAATGAAGAATAGAAGAAGAGGCAAGAAGAAAGAAGTGAGTAAATGTGGTGGTTATGGTAGATATCCAATGGTGGCAGGGAAGATTAAAATGTGTATGACAAAAATTCCATGTCACCAACACTCCCCCTTAATCTTCATTGCCATGTATATCTACAATACCAATTGCTTCTCGGAGATGCTTGAAAACATTATTTGAAAGCGGCTTTGTAAAGATATATGTTAGTTGTTCTTCAGACCTACAAAACTAAATATGTGTGTCACCATTGTTCACCAATTCATGAATAAAATGGTACCTCATATCAATATGCTTGCTCTGTTTATGAAAACATGATTTTTAGATAAAGCAATTGTTGAATTATTATCACAAAAAATTTCTGATGGTGTCTTTTGTGGATGCTTCAAATCTGAAAGTACTCTTCTCATTCACACTGCCTGGCAAGCTATTGATGTGGCTGCAACATATTTTGCTTCAGCTGATGAGAGTGTCACAATTGGTTGTTTTTTTGATGCCCAAGAGATAGCTCCTAATCCTACATGAATGATATACCCTAAAGTGTTTTTTCTATCATCCATGCTACCTCCCCAATCACTATCTGTATATCTAATCAGCTTGTATTCATCTGAAGATATGTACAAAATCCTAAAGCTCCTAGTTCCAACTATATATCTTAAAACTCTTTTTCCATCTTTCCAATGTGATTCCTTTAGTTTTTCAATGAATCTAGAAATGAGACTAACCCCATACATGATATCCGGTCTTGTGGCGGCTAGATACATAAGGCTGGCAACTAATCTTTTGAATAAAGTTGCATCAACACTAAGACTTTTGTCATCCTTGCTACGTTTTAAACCCATTGCAATAGGTGTAGGAGCTGGATTTACATTTTTCATCTTAAATCTCTTCAACAAATCATTAGCATACTTTCTTTGACAAAAAAAAATGGCTTGGTCATTTTGACTTACCTCTATACCAAGAAAATATCTCATGAGCCCCAAATCAGTCATATCAAATTCTCTTTCCATGGCTGCCTTGAATGAGTTAGTTGACATGTTACGCGTGAATATCAAATCATCTACATACAAGCACACTATCAAGATTTATTCTTCATCATTCACTTTGACATACAAATTTGGTTCATTGCCACACTTGTTAAACCCATTGTTCACAAAATAAGAATCTATCATGTTGTACCAAGCTCTAGGAGCTTGTTTCAAACCATATAGTCCCTTTTTCAGTTTGTATACCTTATGTTCTTCTCCCAAAACTTCATAACCAGGTGGTTGTTTTATATACACTTCTTCTAAAATTCCATTCAAAAATGTTGATTTAACATCTATTTGGTAAACCTTCCAATTGTTTTGAGCTGCTATAGATAAGACCATTCTTATGGTATCCAATATTTCCATGAGTGTGAATGTTTCATTGCAGTCTACGCCTGACTATTGTGTGAAGCATTTAGCTACAAGTCTTGCCTTGTGCTTCTCTACTTTTCCATCAGTATTATACTTTGTCTTGTAAATCCACTTAATTCCAATCACATCCTTGCCTTTAGGTTCAGCTCTACTATATCCCAAGTTTGATTCTTTTCAATTGATTGAATTTCATCATCCATGGCTACAATCCAATTTTCATCCTTAATTGCATCTTCAAAATAAATTGGATCAGCTTGCGTTAAGAATGCAAAATTAGAGCATAAATCATCATTTTCAGTCTCTTGTATTTTATCATATATCTCCCTTAGACTTTGTGTCTTCTTTGAAGTGTTTATAGATCTCAATCTTAGTGATGCAAGTGTTGGATTAGAGGACTCATTGCTATTATTACTTATTGGAGTAGTTGGATTTGGAGTGGTAGGTGCCCTAGAAGGTGTTGTAGGAACATTTTCTTGTGTAGTAGGCACAACTTGAGTTTCATTTTCTTCATTTTCTTGTGAAACACTAGCTGCAATTGTAGTTTTTTTGTCTATGCTACCATCCCATGCTTCTTCTTCAACAAACTCAACATCATGACTTATTATCAGCTTCTTTGTGATAGGATTGTATAGCTTATATGCCCTGGATTGCTCACTATATCCCACAAATATACACTTCTCTCCTCTATCATTTAGTTTCTTTCTCAACTCTTAAGGTATCAATGAGTATGCTACACATTCAAAGACCCTCAAATGTGCTATGTTATGCTTCCTTTTGCTCCAAGCTTCTTTTGGTGTTTTATTTACCATTGCTTTTGTTGGACATCTATTCAATATGTATACTGAACATGCAACAACTTCAACCCAATATTCATTTGGTAGATGTTTTTCTTTTATCATACTTTGTGCCATTTCCATGATTGTTCTATTTTTTCCTCAACTACTACATTTTTTTGAGGAGTATACCTTGCTATAAATTGTTTTCTTATGCCATTTTCCTTGCAAAAAATATGAAAATCATTTGATATGTACTCTCCACCTTGATCGGTTCTCAATGTTTTGATATAGTATCCACTTTCTTTCTCAGCTTTTGCCTTGAACTACTTAAAAACAACAAATGTATCTGATTTATATTTCAAGAAATAAACCCACACTTTTCTACTGAAATCATCAATAAATGTCAAGAAATAAAGCTTTCCACTTATGGATGGTGTTGCATAGGTCCACAAAGATTTGAATGGACTATCTCAAGTGGATGATTTTCTCTATAAGATTCTCCAACTAGAAATGCTTTCCTATGTTGCTTTGCCAATATGCAACTCTCACATGTTATCTTAAGTGGCTCTATTGGTTGCAATCCATATACCATTCTTTTCTTGTACAACAGTTGTAATCGTTTGAAGTTTAAATGCCCAAGTCTTAAATGCCATAGCCAAGATTCATTTTTGTATGAAGCTTTGAAAGCTAACTCAACAACCTTTTTCAATCTTTGTGGCTCTAAGAATAGTTCACTTTGGATTCTAAGAGGTAACATCCTAATTTTTGTCATCTCAACTTTTGCAGTTAGCCTATTGCTTGGTTTCTTATCTAGAATCACACATTCACCATTTTCAAAGTATATTATATATCCTTTTTGCACAAGTGGCCCAATGCTTATGAGATTGTGTTGCAATCCAAGAACATAGTATACATCAGAAATATATTTCTCCTCACGTTGCTTAGTTTTTATGTTAATTGACCCTTTGCCCATGATTGAAACTTGTTGATCATTTCCCAATTTTACTTCTAATTTTACTGAATTATCTATTGTTGCAAAATCTCCTTACTCCCACTCATATGATTACTACAACCACTATCTAAAAATTATACTTCTTTGGAGCTCTCTTGTGCTACATTGCATGTTATCAATATGGTATTTTGTTCACTAGTGTTGGGTTGGTTTTCATTTGTAAAATGTGCTTTTTGCTTATTCATGTCATATTGCCTTTTCCTACATTCTGATGCAAAATGCCCAAATTTATTGCAATAATGACACTAGATGTTGGAGTTATCATCCTTTCTCCTTGATGATGACTATGAGAATGGATACACCCCCTTCCTCTTGTTGGTGTAGAATGGGTATGTGGGCTTGATGTTGGTCCTCTACTCTCAAATTGTGTATTTTCTTTTCCTCCTCTTAGTGTAAAGCGTCACCTGCCTCTACTGTAATTTGATCTTCCTCTTGTTTTGCCAAATGATAGATGAGTCTTGAATGCATTTTCCAATAATGATGTCCCTAATCGATTTAATCTTTGCTCATGTACTAAGAGTGATCCCATTAATTCATCTACTGATAGCTGAGTAAGATCTTTGGCCTCCAAAATGGCTACTACTACTGGATCAAACTTTGTAAATAAGCTTCTAAGTAATTTCTCCACAATCTTTTGATCTTCAATGGTGTCTCCATATGATCTCATCTGATTTACTATTGACATTGCATGAGTGAAGAATGAATCTATTGAGTCTAAATCCTTCATTTGCAGGTTTTCAAAATCACTTCTAAGAATTTGTAATTTTGCTATTTTCTCCTTGTCTATGCCTTGGTAAGCTGTTTGCAAACTTTCCCATACCTGTTTTGATCTTGTAGTAGGTAAAACTTTTGGAAAGATTGATTCCTCCATTTCCTGTTGAATGATAAACAATGCCTTAGCATCCTTCTTCTTGTTTTTTTTCAACAAATCCTTCTTAGCTTGTGACAGAGCCTGATAAGCGTGCTGGTTTGCTAGTTTAGGGAACCCATTTTCAACCAAGTCCCAAACATCCTGGTTGTAAAACAGGGTTTTCATTTTTATGCTCCAATATTCATAATTTTTGCCATTGAAGATTGGAATTTGGGATTGTGCAATGATTCCACTTGTTCTTGCCATGATTTTTAAAATAATTTTTTTTCCTTTGTATTGCTATTCCTTGGTTTCTTTTCAATCTCTTCAATTTTGCAAACCCTTGCTTTATGTGTGATGGCTGCAACCTTCAATATATATGATTTTTGCAATCTACCAATAGCTATAGTTTTTCTAATAGCTTCAACAAAACTACTGCGTTAATCTCTGTTAACATCTACATTCAAGGGCCATCTACAGTCAACGGGGATCTACACTCTTTCCTGGGTGGCAAATTCACTTCTGCAAGTCTTCTTTGACTTAATCTTCATCCTCGCTGTTTACAATCTCCTTTCCCACTTCAATCCATCCAAGCTTTGCTCTGGTCAGTAGCTCTAATACCACTTTGTTGGATAAAAATACAGAGACAAACTAAACAAGGTTTTCAATTGAGAAAGAGTACATGCAACATTCAGCATAGAACATTATACAAAACAAAGTTTATATTAGAAACAACATAAAGTTTTATATTATTGCCTTATGAAAAATAGAGCGCTGCCAATGCTCTTTTCTACCCATACATTCTTCTACTCTAAAACAAAGTATCACTTGCTTCATTTTACAAAACAAAGTCCTTTTTCTCAGCTACAAGGGAAGCTTCCAGAATACACACAAATACAAGAAAAGTATAGATACATGCATTTTTTTAATTGGAATAATCTAGATGCATCGATGAAGAATAGAAGAAGAGATGGGAAGAAAGAAGTGAGTAAATGCAGTGGTTATGGTAGATATGCAACGGTGGCAGGGAAGATTAAAATGTGTACAACAAAAATTCCATGTCACCAACAACCTAGCCATGAGGTTAATGAAGCAATTCTAGAGACATTTAATAGGGGGAAACCCCCAATTGCCATTCATGATCTGATTGTTGTTCACTCCTCGTTCATCTATCCCCCCAATATCCGTTTACATTTTAGTTATTAAAATGTTGTAGTTATGCCAATTAAAAATTAGACATTACACCAGTATATGCTCACTACTTATGTAACCAACCAACAAAAAAATAAAATTTAAACATATATTGGTACAATTATGTTTTCAACACAAGTCAACTTGCACAAAATAAAGTCATTTATGAATTAAAAAAGGTACAATGATGTTTACAATAACCACTCCATGCAAGTGGCTTAAAGCTTCTAGTGCATGTTATTTACATGTATACATAAACAGTTAATGGTGCACAATGTCACATAATTTAAAACATTATAAACAATTAATGGTCAACATTCTGACATAATACAAAACATTGAACAACTTTATAAGCTATCAATTGCACAATCACCCACACATCCCTTGACATCTTCATGCATTAACTCCATCTACTTCTGGTACCTGCATAAACAGCTAATGGTGTAAGGCTCCTAATATACCAAAAAACATAGTATAATTCATATATCTGACTTAATTTAATAGAGCCACCTATTTTGACAATTAAACCAAATATAAAATTGATTTCCTAAAGGCCACGAAAAAACTCAAGCATAGATGGCCACTGCAAATTGAAATGACAGATTGTGTCCCACAAAAAAATCAAAATTGAAACTCACCCACCACAATTCAATGCATTCAATTTACCCATTTGAATGAAGTTTTAAGAGGGAATTTCCACGGTCATTTTCATTACGAATTCTTAAATATCCTCTGTAGATTTCAGAGCTTAATATGGCAACTTCTGCACATTCCTCTTAAAAGGGAGCTTATTCAGGTCTGTACACCCAAAATAAGTAAATTCATGTTTTTTATTTATCAGTATACTGGATTTACATTTATGTTGTCTATTTCATTATTCAATATTCTCTTTTATATTTATGTACTCAGTGTTTACATTATTTTCACCCTCTTTGTTTTACATTTATGATGTCTATTTCAATATTCATGGTTAATATTTTCTATTTAAGTACTCGCTGGTTACATTTGTTTCAATATTCAATATAATCTTTTCTATTTAAGTGCTCACTGGTTACATTATTTTCAGCCATATTGTTCTACATTTTTGTTGTTTGTTTCATTATTCAATATACTCTTTTATATTTATCAGGCATAATGTTTTATTTATTCAATATATTTAGTGTTTACATTATTATTAGGCTTAAGGCTTAATGTTTACATTTATGTTGTCTGTTTCATTGTTCAATGTAATCTTTTTATATTTCTGTACCCAATGTTTACATTAATTTCAGGCATACAAATAATTTTTCTTTCACTCAGCTATTCAACTTATCATTATTTAATCATATCATAGTTACATTATATTTATATTTATATACTCCGTGTTTATATTATTTTCAAGCATACCAATAATTTTGCTTTCAGTGAGTTGTTCAACTTAGCATTATCCATTATTTAATAATATCGTAGTTACATTTTTTTCACCTGCATTCATCATAAATCGAAGATTATAATAGCAACATTATATACCATACATCAAATATAATAACATCAGCATAACCCATTTTTTAATCATATCACAGTTATATTCTAAATATGTCTTTAATAATGTGTAGGGTTTCATCATAGCAGATTGTATATATATATCAATATATATAAAATCTGATAAGAATGTGTACGGTATCATCATAGAAGATTGTATATATATATATATATAATCTAATAAGAATGTGTAGGGTTTCATCATAGAAGATTGTATAGATATATATATATATATATAAATCTGGTAATAATTTGGTGTTTGATTGCATTTTGCCATCTTTAAAAATCATTTTTGTGTATGGCATGAAGGGTTTGACTGTAATCATTTATATTTACATGTGACTACCGACTGGTAGAAAAATGATCCCTCATGAATTATTTTGTCTTATTCTGTCATATTCTTATCAGACTGTAGACATACATACATACATATATACATACATGCATATATATATATATAGTCATATAGTCATATAGTCATATCAAGCCATGTAGAGTTTACATGTGACCAGTACAAATTTGATCCACCTCTCTCACCTACAAGATTGTTTTTTCAATAGTGGATTTTTGTTGGGTTCGATGGTGTTTTATTGCATTTTGGAATCTTTAAAAATCATTTATGTGTATGGCATGAAGGGTTTGACTATCTTATTCTAACTTATTCTGTCATGAATTACTTTGTCTTATTCTGTCTATGGCATCAAATTTTTGACTGATATGCCTTTTATTGACATTATACTATGAAGTAATCACATTTAATCTGATTTAAACAGAACATTCACTGAATTTTTACCAATTATCATCATGAAATTTATTGGGTATATAATAAGATACTTAATCTTCAAAGATTTTATCATTTAATCTTATATGGAGCTGCAAAAAATGTCTCCACCTCTTAATAACATTCTATTTCCACATTCCATGACCATTAGTAATCAAGATTTTTGGATAAGACTGTGTGCAATTTTTCTTCATCAACGTTTTGGATCATGGAGTATGATCTGAAACGTTGATGAAGAAAAATTGCGCATAGTTTTATCCAGAAATCCTGATTACTAAGTCTCCACCTCTCTTTACTTGCAAGATTGCTTTTTCAACAGTGGGTTTTTATCAAGATTTCTTTTTTCAATAGTGGATTTTTATCAAGATTTATGGATAAAACTGTGTGCAATTTTTCTTCATCAATGTTTTGGATCATGGAGTATGATCTGAAATGTTGATGAAGAAAAATTGCACATAGTTTTATCCAGAAATCCCGATTACTAAGTCTCCACCTCTCATCACCTACAAGATTGCTTTTTCAACAGTGGGTTTTTTTGGGCGTCGTTAATGTTTGAGCGTTATGATTTTTGTTCACATTATTCTATGAACTAATCTCATGTTATTCTTAGCTGCACTAACAAGTTATTCAATTTTTACTGTTCATATAGGTTAACTGGAAAATTATGGCACCTGCTAGAAGTAGAAGTAGAAGTAGAACTGATTTACAACTTCTGGGAGGAACTGATTTTTGCTGAAATCACATATTTTTAGAAAATATAATGATTTGAGCCTTGAAAAGTTCCATTTAAATAATTCCAATTGAAGAGGGCTTGCTCAAACTACCTTAAATCAAACCCCCTTGGATAGAACCCCGCTAGTTTTAAACCATACCTATAATAGAGTCTCCTTTACACCTATCAAAATGCTAATAAAAAACCACTTTTGACTTACCTTTTGGGGGATCAAATGAATTGACTTAAAATTTATTTTTTGCAAGTATGTAGCCCTTATTATAAGCTTTCCAAAAAGTATAATTTTAAATAAATTTAATTTGATTATTATATTTATTTTTTATTTCTCGTGAATGTAGGTTTTTCATCGAAAATCAAGCTCTTTGTTCTGCACATGTGGAAAAATAGAAGATTATTAAAAAAAAATTAAAAATATTAGTGCACCAGATATTGAAGTCCTTGATCCAACAAAGAAAAATAAATTGAATTTTGATACATACAAAAAAAGTTATGCATTATACAGTCGCGCTATGTTTGAATTATAATTGGTTTGAATTTGAAACTTGATTTAAAAAAAAAAAATTCAATAAAAAACTATCTAACCAAGTGGAAGCACTAGATATCAGAGCTGTAAATCTAAATTCAAAAGAATTAGAATTTTATCCTTCATGTAAAAAAAGTTATGCGTTATACGGTGAGCGTCACTTTTTAAAAATGTTATTTTCTGAAAAAAAAGTAGTTTTTGAGGGAGATGGAAAAAGAAGTGCAATCTGATTCCAAAATTTTTGAAAAAAATATATTTAGAATCTATAGACAAAATGCCACGAAACTATAGTTTGCATCATCTTCAAATTCCTCATGGTTTAGCTGCTATAGGTGCCCGAAAGTGAAGATTTAGTTAAAAAAAATTATTTCAGTGTCTAGTTTGGCCAAAAATTCTAAACCACTATTGTGGGATCACCATACAAGGGTTGTAGGAAGAGGAAAATGTGCAATTAGAGTAACTCGTGGGGTCCACTTCATTGAAACACAACCTGATGAGGAAGTTCATGCAAATCCCATCCCACAAGATGTTCTTGATTCTGCAGATGAAGCCACCAACACAACAGAAGTTGAACCTCCTGTTTAGTCAAATGTTCAACCTGCTATGCAACTGCCCTCACCTGTACCCATTAGGCAGTGGACATATGCTGATATGGAAGGAGCAGTTAAGAGTGTTGAAGAACACATGTCAATCAGGGTAGCAGCAATCAAGTGGGGTATGCCACCTAGCAGTTTGAGGGCGTGGCTGTTAGGACAAACCACCACAAAGAGGAGGGGTGCACGTACAATTTTAACTGAAGAGGAGACTGAAGTTGTCGAATGGTGCAAGGACATGGCAAGATTGGGCCACATACTACAAGTAAATCAACTACAAGCCACAGTTTCCCAAATAACTGCAGGTCGACCTAATCCTTTCACAAATGAGGTCTCCGAGAGGTCATGGTGGGCAGGATTTCGAAGAAGGTAACCAGATTTGACAATCAAAACAGCTGAAGGAGTGGATAGTGACAGAGCGATCATGGTTCATTCTTCTGTCGTGCAAGCATTATACGATAACCTTGAGAACTTGATCAAACTTAACCACTATGGAGCAAGTTGAATATGGAACTGCGATGAGACTGGTATTCAAGCTGGTAGGAACTGTGGCATGAGAGTTATTGCCAAATTGGGTACAAAATGTGTACCACATTTGGTTTCAAAAAGTAGAGAGTGGATCATAGTGCTGGCTTGTGTAAGTGCAGCTGAGATAAGCATTCTCGGGTTCTACTTGTTTAAATCAAAGAGGCACATGCAAAACTATATCTTTAATTGCAGAGTAGGGGCATTGATAGCAGTCCAAGAACATGCGTGGATGACAAAGGAACTATTTATCAATATTACATGTGATTACTTCATAGAATAATGTCAAAAAAAGGCATAGCAGTCAAAAAGTCGATGACGTAGACAGAATAATTCACGAGGGTTCATTTTTCTACCAGTCGAAAGTCATATGTAAATATAAATGATTACAGTCAAACCCTTCATGCCATACACAAAAATGATTTTTCATTTTTCTACCAGTCGGCAGTCACATGTAAATATAAATGATTACAGTCAAACCCTTCATGCCATACACAGAAATGATTTTTAAAGATGCCAAAATGTAGTCAAACACCGTCGAAGCCAACAAAATTCCACTATTAAACAAGCAAGCTTGCAGGTGAAGAGAGGTGGAGACGTTACTGCAGCCGAAGGTCGTCGTCGTGGTTGCAGAGCCAAAGTTGGTGGCAGGAGAGAGGATGTAGCGAGGAACATTGTGGAAGGAAACCACGAGAGATGAAGACTTTAGGGCTTAAAGCTGCCTAGCAACCCGCGGTTAAGTTAACATGTACACGTGGTTTGATGAAGGCTTAAGGGGTACGTGGTTAACTCATATGCGTGGTTTGATGGAGGAATATGGGGCACGTGGAGAACATTTTAATGTGATGAGGTTGATGGTAAAGGGGCCACCTCCTAACGGACCCACGTGATATTTTGATGGGGCCTGCATACAAACGTAACATGAAATAGGTGAAATGATAAATGGTAATAGGCAATTTTTTATTTTTATTTTGGATTTGTAATGAACAGGTATAGCGAAATAGTGAGGATGTAGGGGATGGAGGTAAAAAAAACCCCCTTTTTGATCACCTTTCGCTTTACGATTTCCACAAGACGTGTTTGAAATACCTAGAAGCCATTTTTTTCTTTTTAAGGTCACAACTCGGTTACGAAGAAGTCCAAAAAAAAAAAAATTGAAATCGGGCCTATTTTGCACTCTACACGAATGCGCGAAGTTAGCCCTGTCGGCTACTAGTACGTTTCCCCTAAAATTAGTATGGAAATGAAAGAAAATACTGGCCTGTCTCAAGCTACCCAACACTTCTCATATACCCTCCCGCTCTCTTTTCCTTTGTAGGCAGTGACGATGTTGGCAATGACTGTGGAATTTGGATTTACATTGCTTCAACATTTTAAACGCATGTTCACTAATATACTTTGTGCATATTCTGCATACTTTCCCCACTCTCACTCACGCCATTGTCTGCACTATTCTCCCATTCTCCTCGGCAAATCCAGTCAACCTCCTTTATCCCCTGCGTTCTCTCTTTTCCTCCTGTCTTCAGCATCAACCTCTCCTCTTTTTACCTCTCACCACCTGTTCTCTGTTTCTTTCACATCGCCTTCCTTTTCCTCGCATTTCTCTACTCTTTTCTCTTTTGCGCATGATCTTGGTGTTTCTCCATCTGTTTTCCCTCTACGTCTTTCATTGTGTGTGGCCTCTCCATCCTTCTATCGCCTCCTCTCTGCATTTTTTCCAAATATGCGTGTGTCCCACAATGATGGGGTTGTGCCAGTTTAAAAATATCCTCTTACTTCATGCGATTTCTCCTTTCTATCCCCAAATTCTTCATCTCTTTTTCTTTGTCCAAAATCGTGTGCCTTCTCTGTGCTCTCTCGCTGCCTTCTTTTCTTCATGTGGTCATAGCTGAATGACTGTTTTCTTTTTTTCGCAACAATTTGACCCACGTACTGCAATTTTTCCTCCTCCAAAGAAGGGTCACCATGCCTTATTGATGGTACGACTCTGCCCTTCAATCACACACCCCTCTCCTCTTTAACGATGGTTGTCTCATGCATTAATTATTTCTTCTAGTTCCTTCGACTATGCCTGATTTAAGATATTTTCTTTTATTAACTTTTATTTGTTTTGTTGACCATTCCTACGTGGAAGGCGTCCTTTGACCAGGATGTGACAGTTTTTTTGTTTTATCTTGTTTTTCTCGAGTTTGTCAGATAGTCTCGGTCTTTTAGAGAAAATAAATTTCATCCTGTTCTCCAAGGCACCCATCGCCATTATGGATTTCAGCATAACTTCGGGTATACCCTGAATGCTTTTTCTTCTTAAACATAGGTGACTGATGGGGTTTTACCATTTGTGGGCTGGGGCGACATCTCTTGCAATGAGGTGCAATCTAGGGTTGACAGGATCACATGTGAAGGCGACTGGTGTCATCCCCAGTCAAGAAATCAAGCAGCTTAGTTCAAACTCTGGCAGCTCATATGCACAGATGTATCTTTGAGCCCTGAACCTCAATTATCAAAAACTAGTTTTTACCCGGAGACTTTTCTACCTCAGTCACCCATGATTTCCTCTTTTCTTCTCTCTCTAATGATATCTGAACTCTCTATCACTTCTATGCATAAAAAATACATCTGCATCACAAGATTAGTCCTTCCCAAACAAGCTTGCAAGATCTCTGCTTTGCTACCACTATTCCAGAATCTAGATTTTGAGATTTTCTGAATTCTTTGTATATTTTGGATTTTAAAACAATTTAAAAACTAAAACAACAATTTGGAAATAAGCATGTGGCTGGGGACTCGTGAAACAACTCTTCTTATGGTGATATCAAACCCTCAATTACATGCTCTAACATTGCCCAATTTAACTACTATAATTTCCTTGCATAATAAATATCAGCACTGATGCAATGAGTTGAAATATGTAACGGCAGAAATATAAGACATTTTTTAATCGTAGTATGCTTTTTGCTTATAAATATTTCACTATGATATTTCAGTTTTAAATCTCATACAAAATAGACTCACAAGGGAAAAATATTGGTTCAACTGATGCTGACAGCAGAATTGATTAAGTGTATGGATGTGGGAGGCCCTAGGAGGGTATTTGCCATCCACATCTGTCAACTTAAGTGCTTCCTTTCCTGCAATTCACTTTATCAGTGATTAACAATTTTCAAATGTGCAATATGACTTAGCAAGGAAGTTCACAAAGCTGCCCTTAAACTCAGTCCCTTGAAATGCAATGAATGCTCTTCAGAATTCCTTCTCAATTACCATAGAGACTATGTACACAATAATTTTCCAAATGAAGGATCTCAATTCTTTATTGATTCTTCCAAAAATCTGACAATTTCATTGCAGTAACATTTGGCTTTTTCTCCACGATTGTACTTTTTCTACCAAGGGAGTAAACTGCAATATTAATTTGACTGTCACACAATTTAAATGTTGCCTATACAATGTTGCCCAGACGTAAATGGTTAAGAGCCTTGAAATGCCATTCATCAACTGCTGTTATATAATCATGCATCAAGAAGTATTATCTTTTTACTTCCTATGGATTTTACCCCCACTATCAATTGGATAATTCTTATAGATTAGTGCAGTTATAGATATATTACCTAATTATGAATGTTTTTGATAAAGTTCTATGCCAATGTATTTTGGAGAATTTCTCTGCCAAACTTTTCTCACTGAAGTTGGAGTGCTTGTTTATATGATAGTTGATACATAAACATTAAATTTTAATAGAGATTTTGCACTCTGGATAACTTGTCCTGTAAAGCTCAACCACTGCTAGAAAGAGAAAGATATATACATGAATCACTCGTTATGGCTATGGGCTGTTCTATTCTTCTCTCGGAAGCGGATGTGGTAGTTCTTGTTTTTGTTTTACATATTCTTTAAAAGACATTTTGCATTCTGAATAATTTGTTCTGTAAACTCAACTACTCCTCGGAAGGGAAAATTCATACGTGTACCACTCAATGTGACAAAGAGACAATTTGAGTCTATCTTGAGAAACTCCTGTCTAGATGGAACTTGGAATAGCAATTCATTAGTAGTCTTTTGTTCGATTATTGAATTTTTGTCAGCAACTTGCAGCCCAGCTAATGTACCCTAAATTAATGAATGTAGAGGGGAATATGTCTTGTAAATTAGAGCCTTTTCCGTTTCATAAATGATGACTTCTGCATGTTACTTGGCTTTAAATTTTCCATTGAAATTAAGAACACTTTGATGAAATTTTGATCACCAAGAAAACGTCTTGGAATAGGAGAATTGAAAACTGCTCTCAGAGAAAACCTTGAATTTTCTTTTCGCCAGTTTTCCAAACTACTTCACTACTTCTAAACTAAAAATTTGAAATTTTTTATTATTCAAAATTATATTGCATTCCTCTAGATTCTATAAACATTAATCAAAATTCATGAAGTTGCATTGCTTACAACGTAAACATTTCTTTAATTTGAATTAACAAGTGGGGGCTAACTTTGGGGACGATGCCCATGAAAATTTACAAGGTAAACCCTTAACAATACAACAACATAACAGTAATTCAAAACAAATGGCATGATTCCTTAGGAACCACCAACCACATAATTAAGATTGAGTGTCAAACTGGCAGGTCCATGGCTATAAATTGCTACGAACAGAAATCTATAAATGGACTAGTATGGAACCTCTATTACAATATGCTGTCATGGCATACAAGCAAATAATCAATTGAAAGAATCTAATCATCACTACCACAAATGTATCTCAACACAGATTGAAAGATAGATCGACTTACAGACCAGCAGGGCCATATTAACCACCAACTGCATCAAGCTCCTTATCTTTTTCATTTCAATCCTTCAACTTTTGAACACTGATGTTATCATCTTTGCCAGAGCTATCTCTTCTTGCATCATTCAAATGCCAGTAACTTCCATAAGGAGGTAGAGAGGGCTTAGGCCCTAAAGAGCCCATCTCTTGGCTAGTCCACCAGCTCCAGAGCTAAAGGGTTTTCTTTACATACATGGCAATCTGGACCAGATTCAGGCAGTATATAATACATGATGTAAATGAATGCCTTCAGGTCATTCATCCTATGATTTAGTCTGAGCAAAAAGCTCTTGTAGATGTAGGCTTGGAGCCTCGGTGCTAAGCACCTCCTCTTCCAAAACCTCACAAAGCATAATAAATGGTCTTTATAGGTTGGAGTTAGCTTTTTAAATTGTAGGTATACTTTCATATGCAATTTATGTCTCCGCTTTGATTTGAGGAAAATCAGTTATTTGAGGTTCTTAAGTTATATGAGTTGATATTAGAAAACATTTTCCATTGAATTAGTTTTAATGGTACTATCAAACTTCAAATATCAATGTAGAACTCCATCTTACATTGAATGGAAAAACAAATCCATTGTAAAATGTTTGAATAAACCTAAACAATTTTAACTATTTAACTAAAGTACTTTAAAAGAAGAATATTTCTAAATTTCTTTTACATAGCACATAGCATTGATAATAGTAAATCATCATAACTACAAATTTAACCTGCAAAATATCCTAAAACATTAGTTGTTTCCTCTATTTGATTAAAAAAATCATTTATGTTAATCCAAATGCCAATCACATTACCTTTGACATGTAATGCCATGTCATAATTTCATAACAGTAGAAGTCATTTAGCTTTATGCGCCGCTACAAGATCAATTGTGCTTTGCATTGTTTTATCTAGCATGCATTTAGCCTCATCTTTACTAGTTGCTATATAATCAATTATGGACTATATTTTTTTATCTATCAATTTGCATTGTTTTATCTAGCATGCATCTAGCCTCATCTTTACTATTTGTTTTATAATAAATTATGGACTATATTCTTTTATTTATCAATTTCAACACATTTATTTATCTTGGGATCAATAGATTACTAAATTTTGTGTTATATTTTTGGAGAAGGTGTTCAATACTTGCTTCTCTATTTTATTCTTAGTTACTTGTACTACTACAATTCATTAAACTATTATGGTGACTTATAGCCAATATATTACCCAAGCTTGCAGGACCCTTCTTCGTAGTATAGGAGCCAAAAAGCAGGGATAATGTTAATTTTTCCCTAGTACATGAGACATGAAATTTTGTTCTCTTCACCCTTTACTATATAAATTTGCCGTTGATATGACTTTGATGTTTCTTATTGCACCACTGGAGTGTTTTTATGGTGTACATCATCAATTTTTGGCTATTTTTTGAACTCAATCTACATTGAACTCATCTCTCTTCATTAGCGTTGTTACTATTTTTTAAGAAACACATAAATTTTTTCTTAGTTTTCTAATTAGCGCTTGTTATAGGAGCAAATAGTTCTAATTGGAGGAGGGAGAGGGCAATATCAATGCAAGTGTGGTCAATTTTTCAACAAAAAACTACATGGTGAGATTTTGGAATCAAGCTTCTCCTTTCTTTGCAACAATATAAAAAATCTTTAAAATAGTAAATGTAAAAAAAGATATAAAAAAGATAGAACTTTCATTCTTCAAGTCTATCTGATAATTATGCATTCGATAAAGTTGTAGAACATAAAGGAGAAGAATGATTCAAGAATCTCACTTAAATTTCTACACTTGTACTAATATGGTCACTTCTTTCCAAGTGCGACTAGAAGTATTCCTTCATGTTATAAGGACTAGTTTGACAAATTAATATAGTAAATGACATATTCCATGTCATTCATAAAGATGAAATAGTTCAAGTCAACAAGTAGATTAATATTGCAATCATTTCATTGGCAAAATGTAGCACAAAGAAATATGAATTGTTGCAATCATCTAATATGCAATTCCTATGCAATGTTTTGCTCCTTCAGCCAATCACATTGTATAATTTAAACATATTCCTTCGTATTTCTATAGTGTGAATTTAAGACCATATTTTTAATGTTTACAAAATATTATAACCTACTAAGAGGTAGGTTACAATTACAATTTTTCAATAAGTATTTCATATGTTCGGCTAGCCAATCACATTCTATAATTTTTTTAAATATTTCTTTGTAATTCTATAGGTTGAATTTAACAACATATTTTTAATATTTAAAAATTATTGTCCATATGTTTTCCTATTGGTAACAATAGCTCTATAATTCATTTTTCTCTAAGGGAATTAAAAAAGTAGGATTCACATATATGAATTTTGGCATATATTTTGGAATTAAATGCAAATTGTGAGAGGTTTCCTGGCAAGCTACTGGCATGGTTGGCTTTTAGTTAGAAAGCATTCCCCTAGTTTCTAATAATAGGAATCCTCATTCTCAAATTTCTTGAGAACATACTAGATTCTTTCTCCCTGGCTTGCTTTATTTTGAATAGCATTGGAAATTTCCCTCTAAATGCAATTTTCTTCTTCAAGTAATAAAATTTGGAACTTTTCAATGTACTTAAGAGACTTTTTGAAGTCCTAAGTACCTAGTTGGATAGGAAGAAAAGTCAAAGAAATGTGTATTTTTATCTAATTAATTCAATGTTTTGGTGAAGCATCATGCAATATTTAACATTAAAAATCAACCTTTTATATTCTAGAACACCTTATTATGACTTTTTTGTTGTGTATGGGAAATGTCACATAGATTTTGAAAATAGTTCATCTCACTGTTCTTGGTGAGCAAGTAAAATATCACCTAAATTTTTCACTTTTTTCTTTTCTCATAGTATACAAAGGTGTTAAGCACACTTACCTATAGAGATTGGATAGCTTTTCTGTAGAGATTTTTCTTTACAACTTCAGCTAATAAAATTTCATCCTTGGATAATTACTTGAAAATTCAAATTAGTTATAACACATGTAAGGTTTAAAGTGTTTGTTATTGCGTTACAAATTTGTTATTGCATTACATACTGATTTGGCATTAGGGTGCAACACACGAAAACTAGGGAATTCTAAGAATCAAAACAAATTAAGGCCATACTAGAAAACTATGCAAAGCTCTTCCAATATATTTGAAATTCCCCAATTTTCCTTCGTGCCAAATGACATAGAAAATATGGAGTCACAATCTCTACAAAATGTTAGCAAATCTCATTTTTTCATTGGTCATTCATAGCCTCAATATCATTCATGGGAGGGACTTAAGGGACTTAATGTTTTAAACTTTTTGATTTCACTTACTGATATCTCTACTTTATATTTATTATGCATTTAGACTATTCAAATTTTTTTCATTTCATAGAATAAATGCAGTTAGGGTTTTGGTGCTTTATAGATTATGTCAATTCTTACACTATATTTGATATCTTTGAAAATTGACACCATTTTTCTTTTTCCTCCTACCTTGACTTCTTAGGTTGGTGCATTCGATTAGAAATGTTGTTATGGGTAAGGGTTCTAGTTATCCCCGTTGATGCTTGTTGGACTTAAAATTTCACCATTAGTTGTTCCACTATCATGTTATTTGTTCAATTGTTTGTTTAATTTCTTTCAAATACAACTATTGGTTACAATAATTGAGTGATGATCTAGATTTCACTATGTTTCTCTATAGCTTTTGTAATTATTTTCTTAGAAATTTCAAATATTATGTTGTTTGATGGGATAATTTACAATTAGGTTTTTGAGGAATTTTTTATTAGCATTGTATGATACTAGGTTTTACTATTTGATTATTTGTTACTTTCCAAAAAAAAAAAATTGAAAATTTGAATTTTTGTGTCTATATTGGAGGTTTACCATCTGTGGCAATGCTCATAGTGTGTCATATTTTGCTAATAATGTTTTCTTTATTACTTTATGTGTATGAGAACTAAAGTGTTTTAATCTCTATTATTGCTTTTAAGGTAACATGGCATCCTTGATTTATTATCTACCCATTAATTATAATTTTTGACATTTGTATGTTTGACGGTAAATGAGGGCTTACTTCTCTCTTGTATTATATCAATTATTTATTTACATAAACTTTTTCTAGCATTTGGCAAGACAAAATTTGTTAAGGTATAAGGGTTTTAGTAGGTTCCATTTCTTTTAGGGGTTCCCATATACAGTGATGCTTTTATTGTTTCAAATTTCATTCTCAACAATTTGTTGTTCATTGTTTGGCTTGAGCTCTTCCCATGTTTTACAGAAATTTGTTTTTAGGATTTTAATTTTTTGATATCATTCTATTGTGAGTAGGTTTTTGTGCTATGTCTCACTTATTATAAGGTTTATGGCTAGACAAGGGATATGTATTATTTCGGGACTCTGAATTACTAATAGATGGTTTCTATTTTGACTTGTGATTTCTAAATGTTTTTGAAAGAGGAAAAAATGGGTTTTACAGGGACCTGAAACCACAAAGTTTACAAAATAAAGTAAGCATCATTAAAGACAACAAATTCAGAAAGGTTGTAAGAATAACAACAGTAAAAGACCACAGCCACCAAAAAGGCCAACGAAGGCCACAAAATAAAAAACTAGACAAAAATCCAATAGTAGCTATATTTGTGTCTTTAATAAATCAATAGTCTCAGCTTCTAGCTCATTCATATCCTGAAACCCCCTCTTTAAGATATAAACCATCTGTGTAGAGGGAGGCACTTTCCTTTTGAGATTGGCATGGGTCCTTTTTGAAATACCTTGGTCCTCATTCTTGCTTTCCTTGTTCTCTTCCAAATCAATAACTAGTGAACCCTGTTGCATTTTTTCCAACTTTTCAGACACAACATTGATAATAATGGCATTGTGCCTAGTCATTTTATGGTTTTGTTCCACAACTATTTTTGAGTTGTTTTTTATTTTAACCATTTCCTCTTCCAGAGATTTATGTTTTTCCTCAATGTCACCTCCTGTCTTCCCAATACTGTTCTTTTCCTGTTTCCCTTCTTCCTTGCTAAGAACGGCCAACTTAAGTTCCAACTCCTCCATTTACTATACAAAGCCCTATTTCTTTGATTAAGATCATTAATTTCTTGATAGGCCCATTTCAAGACCCTAAAATTTTCATTTATGTTGTTTCTTGTAGAGGCTAGAATGTCACCAGATTGAACCCAGTCTAATATTAGGTTAACATCACATGGGTTGGGGGAACTAGGAAATCTGGTACCTTCAAATTTGAAAGAGGCACGAGGGGACGGCACAAAATTTTTTCTTACTTCAAGGTTCTCGGCTTTATCTTCCAAGGAGTTTGCAGAGTAGGAAACCAACTTGTTGGCAGGGGAGCCCTTAAAAACATGACTCTTTAAGGGGATAGAGCAGTCGAGGTAGGTCTTAGTGTTAGGTTTGGAAAGTTGGGGTTTTTTAGACTTGGTTTTCTTACCAAACATCTCAAAGGATGGGTGGGCTTCAACAATTCTCTCCTAGTTAGGTTGAATCTTTGGACCCCCACTATCCATGTCATAGTTCTCAGAAGCCATGGAGGCTATAGGTTTAGATAAATCTGACATGCTTTGATAGTGTTCATATATTAACCTAATAAGACCAGGATGAAGAATAGGGTATCTCCTAGGGTTTTTTTTATGGTCCTCGAGGCTATTACTCGACCAACATAGCAAGTAGTGATGCAGAGAAATCCTTACCTTATGGTGAAAGTGGTTAAGAATGGAAAAATGATGCCCATACACTCTGGTAAATCTCTCGTCTAGTGTGATATACTCCATGATAATACACAGTACCTTTCTCCATAATGCCTTGATGGTGTCAATTTTGAAGTAGCTATTGGAAATTTTAACTAGTTTCAATTTCTCCTTGTCCTTCTTAGGAAATCTGATGACCACCTAATCAAAAAACCTTTTATCATGATAAAACTCCATGCCCTTAGTGGACATCCCAGTAATCTCCCCTATCATTTTCTCATCTAGCTTCACCTTTCTTCCAAAGAGAATTATTTCATCATTGTTCCTGTTCTTCTTGAAGTAGTCTGTGGCCATAGAATCAGGCCCATGAAGTTTTTCTAGGTATGGTACCAACCCACCTTTTTCAATCCGCTACCAAACCTTGTCGTTCCGAGTGTGCACCTCATAGCTTTTAGGTTCAACTATTTTCTTGTCCCCCCTATTTTCGTTTTCTCCTCACTATAGAATCTACTAGTGCCAAGTACCTATTATAGAATTATGCAGCTATTCCAATGCACCCACAAAGCATGCCAATTTTTCATCCCTTCTAAGTAACATGATGCGGCCCAATAAAATCTCTTGATTTTGATGTACCTTGCCCCTTTCTCTTTAATCACTAAATGTATTTTCCTCTTTCCCATGCATAACATCATAATCTAGTAAGGCCCTGAATTCATCTCTCAAGTCCCTACAATTATGCCACATATTCAATCCTTGCTTCCTAACCCCTTTATTCACAAAGTATTCTGCCACACTGTTAGCTTCCCTATAGATGTGTGAAACTTTTAATTTTTCAAACTTTTCAAGAATAGACATTGCTTCCTCTATCCAATTCTTTATCAACCAAGATAGTGGGGTCCTTCCTAAGAGACAATCAATAATATTTTTAGAATCCCCTTCTAGCCATAAATTTTTTATATTCAAATTGTGAGCTAACTTTAAAACTTGAAAGGATCCTATAGCCTCTACTACATGGTTAGTTTGGTGGCCTGGGGATATTGCCACAACTACCATAAAGTTACCATTTGAATCCCTTAGTACACCTCCACTTCTAGCCATACCCGGGTTGCCCTTCGCAGCTCCATCGAAGTTGGCTTTGTACCAACCGTTAGGAGGAAAGGTCCAGCAAACACCCTCCCTACTTTTCTTAGCTGGCTTGGAAGCAAATGAGATATCCACTTTAATATTCCAATATTTAGCTATCCTCAAATCATAGGGAGTGCACACCTCCACTTCCAGGTTAAGATATTTTTAAGGAATCACGTTAAAGTTTTCCTTTATAAGCCTAAAAAATTTCTGAAAGAAATTATTCTCTGACATCTCCTTGTCCCTGAAGAGTCTATTATTACGTTCTTTCCACACTCTCCAAGAAACAAAAGGGAATAAGAAATCCCATAACCTTCTAATAAGGGATTTTGAGAAGGGGCCTTCGACTGTAAAAAGTAATCTTCAATGGTCTAGCAGAACACACAATAGATATTCCAGAAAGCTAATAATTTTCCCTAGATTAACGAAACAAACAGACAATGGAGAAACAAATGGTTGGCTAACTCTACCTCACTCTTGCAGAGATAGCATTTGTTGGGGATTTGAAATTCCCATTTACAAAGATTGTCCACCATAAGAACCTTATTCTAAAGCATGATCCAGAAGAAGATATTGACTTTTGGATTCAAGTGTTTAATCCAAGCTTTTGCCCAAAAGGGGAGGGCTTGAGAAAGGGACAACAAAGAGACAACCGAAGAGACAGAATAATCACCTAAGGGGTTATCCATCCAAACAAGAGTGTCATCATGCTGAGTTTGTCCCAAACTAATAGCCTTTAAGGTGGATTGAAGTTGAGCCAACTCCTAACTAATTATGCATAAGTTCACCTAGTCTACTTCATGCCAGTAATCTTTGACAAGTTCCCCGAAAGAAGCTTTACATTGCTCTTACCATCTATTGAATCTTTCAATATTAATAAGGGGTTTCTTAAAGAGCCATTTATCCTCCCAAAATCTAGCTTGATTGCCACTTCTGATGTGCCATCCTATCCTTGATTCTAGAATTTTTCTACCAGCAATCATATCATTCTAGCAAGTTAAGCCATGAGGGAGGATAGGAGAATCCAACAGAACTTTGAGGGATATGCAGTCAGCCATATATTTACTTCTTAAAATGTCTTTCCATTCTCTACCAGAAGAGAAAGATCTCCATATTTGTTTGGCCAGGAGAGTATTATTAATATTTTTTATTTTTCTGAGACCTAAACCCCCATAGGTTTTTAGTTTGCGAACCAAATCCCAACCTATAAGAGGCATTTTTCTTCTTTCCTCCACTCTAAACCAAAGGAATATTTTATGAATCTTTTCAATGGCATCAGCATATTCAGCAAGGATTTTGAAGAGCTTAAAGCATAAATTGGGAGGTTCTGAAGAGAAGCTTTAAGAAGCTGAATTTTTCCAACTTGGCTCAAAAGAGCTCCTTTCCAACCTACCAACTTCTTTCTGAATGTGTCAACCAAAGAGCACCAAAAGGAGTCTAGAGGTTTAAGGTATAATGGAAGTCCAAGATAAGAAGAAGGTAAGGATTCCACCTTGCACTCAAGGATTCTAGAAATCTTCACCTATCTATGCTCAGGGGTATTGAAGACAAAGATGGAACTCTTAAGTGACCAATTGACCATTTGCCCCATCGCCTTCTGATACACGACCAAAGTTTTTTTCAAAGTCTTGGCCTCATTCATAGAAGATCTTCCCATTAGCATTGTGTCATCAACAAACTGTTGCCGAGAACAAATCATATTCTTGGAGGAAGGACTAAAACCTACAAGAGACCTTCGATCAATAAATCTCTTAAGATTCCTTCCTAGGCTTTTAGCGATTATAGTAAAAACAATAAGTGAGATATGGCCACCTTGTCTTAAACCTCTTGAATTTTGAAAGAATCTAGAGGGAGATCCATTCACAATAATAGATGTGGAAACCATGTTAATCAACTGATTCACCAACTTAATGACTCTGCTACTGAAACCAAATCCCCTTAGAATTTTTAATAAAAAATCCCAATCAACATGGTCATACTCTTTGGAGATGTCCAACTTAAGAAGAAACCCTTCAGTTTCAGATTCCATAAGTGAATGAATATTCTCATGGACTGTGACTATGGAATCTAAGATTTGTCTTCTAGGAACAAAACCATTCTTCTAAGGGGAAATCAGCGATGGAAGGATAGAAAGGATCCTTGAAGTCAATACCTTTGATATGATTTTATGGATAGAATTGCGAAGACTAATAGGTTTGAATGCCTCAAACTCCATTGCCCCTGGTTTCTTAGGAATAAGAACCACAAAAGTAGCATTCAGTTCCTTAAGGAGCCTTCTAGAACCAAAGAATTCCTTAACAACATTCGCAACATCATTTTCCACAATTTCCCAAAAGCATTGAAAAAAGAACATTGGAAATCCATCATGCCCAAGGGCCTTGTTTCCTTCAAAATAAAAGACAACTTTCCTGATTTCCTCCATAGAGGGGTTGGCTGCAAGCTTATCATTGTCTTCCCTACTTACAACCTTGGGGATGGCCTCTAATAAAAAGTCTTGATCATTTTGACCGATTTCCCTATTAATTGGAAGAAGGTTATTATAGAAGAGGACAACTTGATTTTTGATGTCTTCCTCTTCCTCAAATATAGTACCATTAACTTCTATGGAAGAGATTCTATTGGCAGCCCTATGTTTAGAAGGAGATAAATGGAAGTAACTTGTATTTCTATCTCCAGCAGAGAGCCACAATACCCTCGATCTTTGCCTCCATAACTCCTATTTTGCTATTATGTCATGCAATTTCACTAGCAACTCATTTTCTCTATCCTTATTATTTTCAATGTATCCTTTCTTCTATATTTTGTCCTAGATATCTGCAAGATCCATTTGAAGTTTAGACTTAATACCAAAAATGTTTCCAAAGGACTCTTTTTTCCATCTTCTTAAATTGTGTTTGACTTCTCTCAGTTTTTTAGAATTTCTGAACATAGCACTACCTGAAACATCAATATTCCACCATTTCCTAATTTCATCATAGATAAGGGGATGGGATAGCCACATTCTTTCAAATCTAAAGGGTGAGTTTTTCTTCACCTTTATAGGGTCTGCCAGAAAACTTATGGGAAAGTGATCCGACCTAGCTCTAGAAAGAGCTTCAAGAGAGAAAAACTAGCTTCAAATCCATTGATGAGAAATTAAAGTTCTATCTAAGCTAACTTGAATAAGTTCCTTACCAGTTCTTCTATTCTACCAAGTATACTGAGCCCCTTGCAAGTCCATATCAACCAGCTCCTTGTTGTTGATGAAATCAAAAAGATTAGACTTACTCTCCTGATTCACCTAAGCGCCTCCAAATTTATCCTCATTCAGAAGGGGGGTATTAAATTCGCCCATAACTATCCAATGGTCATTTTAAAAAATCCTACGGAAAGTAGAGAGCTCATTCCACAAAGATTTTCTAGCTCCTTTCCCATTGGGAGCATAGATGGTCGATTGAATCTAGCTAAAGTTATCTTTGATATGTGTGAGTTTAGTAGCCACATGATTTTTTCTCTCCAACAAAGGTTCCCCTTTAATGAGGTTCTAGTTTTGAAAGGTAGCAATGCCTCCTGACGCACCATCTGAACTATTTCCTTGAATCCCACAATTCTAAAACATTTTGATCTTTTCCACCTTTTCTTTGGGAATTTTAGTTTCATGTATGAGGAGAATATCAGGTTTATGATCCCTAACAAAATGTTGATGAAGTTGATATTTTAATTTTTTGGGGGGTTAAATTTAGTTTTTGTATGTATGGTAGTAAGAGAGGCAAGAGCATCATAGAATTAAGGGGGTAGTGGTCGAGGTGGCAGTGGATAGGAGGGGGCTGTGGATTCTCTACCCAAGTTGCATTTTAATAATGAAAATATTGTAAACCATAGGATAAATAGTTCACTCTGTTCCTGGTGGGATTTTTGAAAAGTGCATTATTAGGCAATAGAGATTTGAAAACATAACTCTCCTTGAAGTTAATTTTGCTTGAACTGACACTTATGCATTTTTATAAGATTATGGAAAGGAATAAAGTTGTAAAACAATTTGATGACATCACAACTCAATTGGAAGAAGTCCTAATTATTCTACCATATGCCCAACTTGAGATATCAAATGAAGTTCAAGAACAAGTAACAGGTTAAAACCATCAGGTGTTACAATGTTTTTCTCATTAATAATGCATTTTACTTTTGATATTTATGTGACTACTGAAATTTACTTGTTATTCATAAACTTTGTTTTTGAAAGAGGAAAAAATGTGTTTTACAAGGACCCAAAACCAAAAATTTTACAATCAAAAGATAAGATCGTCAAAGACACCAAAAGAAGAAAGGTTGTAAAAACAACAAGTCCATAGCCACCGAAAAAGCCAGCAAAATCCACAGAACCAAAAAACCAAACAAAATGCCAACAACAACTAAATTTGGACCTTTAATAAATCTGTAGTCTCAGCTTCCAAATCGTTCATATCCTAAAGCTCCCTCTCTAAAATATGAACCATCTGGGTAGTAGGAGGCACTTTCCTTTTAAGGTTGGCATGGGTCCTTTTTGATATACCTTGGTCCTCATTCTTGCTTTTATCCTTGTCCTCTTCTAGGTCAACGACTAGTGAACCCTGTTGTGTCTTTTCCAACTTTTTAGAGATTACATTGATGATGATGGCATTGTTCCTAGCCATTATATGGTTTTTTTCCACAACAATTTTCATGTTATTTTTTATTTTGACAATTTCCACTTTGAGAGTCTTATACTTTTCCACAATGCCACCTTCTCCCATTCTAGTATTGTTCTTTTTCTTTTTTTCTTCTTCATTGCTAAGAGTGGCCAACTTCAGTTCCAGTTCCTCTAACTTGCTATACAAAGCCCTATTTCTTTAATTAAGATCATTAATTTCTTGATAAGCGCATTTCAAAACCCTAAAAATATCACCAATGCCATTTCTTGCAGAGGTAAGAATATCACTAGACTAAACTTGGTATAAAATGAGGTTAACATCATCTGGGTTGGAGGAGCTAGGAAATCTAGTACCATCAGCTCTGAAAGAGGCAGAAGGGGAGGGAATAAAGTTTTTTCTAACTTCAGGGTTCTCAGATTTGTCCTTTAGAGAGTCTATAGAGTAGGAAACCAACTTGTTGGCAGGGGAGCCCTTGAGAGTGGGATTCTTTAAGGGGATTAATTAGTCGAGGTAGGTCTCAGTGTTAACTTTAGCAAGATGGGGTTTTCTAGGCTAGGGTTTCTTACCAGGCAACTCAGAGGACGGGTGGGCTTCAATAATTCTCTCCTAGTAAGGTTGATTCTCTGAACCCCCACTATCTGTATCATAGTCCTCAGACGTCGTGGAGGCAACAGGTTTGGATAAAGCTGACAGGCTTTGATAGTGTTCATATTAACCTAATAAGAATAGGATGAAGAATAGGGTATCTCCTAGGATTTTTCATATGGTCCTCAAGGCTATTACTCAATGAACAAAACAAATAGTGAGGTAGAGAAATTGATACCTTATGGTGGAAGTGGTTAAGAATGGAAAAATGATGACCATAAACTCTGGTGAATCTCCCATCCAAGGTGATGTACTCCATTATAACGCAAAGCACCTTTCTCCACAATGCCTTGATTTTTTCAATTTCAAAATAGTTGGAAATTTTAACCAGTTTCAATTTCTCCTTATCCTTCTTAGGGAATTTGATTACCGCCTCATCAGAAAACTTTTTGTCACGATAAAAATTCACACCCTCAGTGGACATTCTAGTCAACTCCCCTATAATTTTCTCATCCAATTTCACCTTTCTCCCAAAGAGGATTATTTCACCATTGTTCCAGTTCTTCTCAAAATAGTCGATGGCCATAGTATCAAGCCCATGAAGTTTTTCCAGAAATGGAACCAACCCACCTCTTAGAATCTACTTCTACGCCTTATCATTCCTTGTGTACACCTCGTAGCTATTTGGATCAACTCTTTTCCTATCCTCCCATTTTCATTTGCACCTTAATATAGTCTCTACCAGCATCGAACACTTGTTGCAAATTAACATAGCTATTCCAATGTACCCACAAAGCATGCCACATTTTTTCCTAGCTAAGTAATATGACACGACCTCATCAAATCTCTTGATTTTGATGTACTTATCCCTTTTCCCTTTAATAATTAAATGTATTTGCCTCTTTTCCATGTGTAACTGTATAACATCATAATATAGTAAGGCCCTGACTTTAGCTCTCAAGTTCCTACAATTCTACCACATGTTCAATGCTTGCTTCCTTACCCCTTCATTCACAAAGTAGTATGCCACATTGTTAGCTTCCCTATAGACGTGCCATACTTTAACATTATTTAACTTGTCTAGAATATAATTTGCATCATCAATCCAATTCTTTATCAACCAAGAGGGAGGGTCCTACCTAAGAGATAATCGATGATATTTTTAGAATCCCCTTCAAGCCATAATTTTTTTATATTCAAATTATGAACTAACTTTAAAACTTGAAAAGCTCCTATAGCCTCCACCACATGGTTGGTTTGATGACCTAGGGAGATGGTCACAATCACCATAAAATTACCATTTGATTCCCTTAACACACCTCCACTTCCAGCCATCCCTGGGTTTCCCTTCGCGGCACCATCAAAGTTGGCCTTAAACCAACCATTTGGAGGGAAAGTCTAGCACACACCCTCCCTAATTTTCTTAAATGGCTTGGATGCAAAAGAAACATCCACTTTAATATTCCAATCCTTTGCTATCATTAGATCATAGGGAGTACATGCCACTACTTCAAGGTTAAGAGCTTTTTGGGGAATCACATTGAAGTTTTCCTTTATAAGCCCTTTTTTTTTTCAAACACATTATTCTCTGAAATTTACTTATCCCCAAAAATTTTGTTATTATGTTTTTTCCACACTCCCCAAACAAAAAAATAGAATGTAAAAGCCCATAACCTTCGAATGAAGGTATTTTGAGTAGCAGATTTCCATTGTAAAAAGAAATCTTCAATGGATAGGGGAAACACCCAAGAGATATTCCAGAGGGCTAATAATTTTCCCCAGATTATGGATACAAACGAGCAGTGGAGAAACAAGTGGTTAGCTGACTCTGCCTCACACTTGCAAAGGTAACATCTGTTGGGGATTTGAAATCCCTCTTTAAAAAGATTTTCCATTGTAAGCACCTTATTCTAAAGCATAATCTAGAAGAAGATATTGACTTTAGGAGTCAAGTCTTTAATCCACACTTTAGACTAGAAGGGAGGGGGAGCTAGAGAAAGGGACAAGAAAGAGACAACTGAAGAGATAGAGTTTTCTATCCAAACAAGAATATCATCCTATTGAATCTGCCCCAAATTGACAACCCTTAAGGAATATTGAAGCTAAGCCAACTCTTGACTAATCACACATAAATTCACTCAGTCTCCTTCATACCAATAATATTTGACAAGCTCCCCGAAAGCAGCTTTACATAACTTAGTCAATTTATTGAATCTTTCAATTTTGATGAGGGGTTCCTTAAAAATCCATCTATCCTCCAAAAATTTGGCTTGATTGCCACTTCTAATGTGCCATCCTATCCCTAATTCCAAGATTTTTCTACCAGCAATCATATCATTCCAGCAAGCTAAGCCATGAGGTAGAATAGGAGATTTCAGCAAAGCTTTGAGGGACATACAATTGGTCATATATTTACTTCTTAAAATGGCTTTCCATTTTCCACCAGACGAGAAGGATCTCCATATTTGTTTTCCTAGAAGAGTCTTATTAATAACTCTAATTTTTCTAAGACCTAAACCCCCCAAGGGTTTTGGTCTACAAACCAAATCCCACCCTATAAGAGGCATTCTCTTTCTTTCCTCCACTCTAGACCAAAGGAATATTTTTTGGATCTTTTCAATGGCCTCAACATATTTAGCAAGAATTTTGAAAAGTCTTAAAGAATAAACTGGGAGGTTCTAAAGAGAAGCTTTAAGGAGTTGAATTTTTGCAGCTTGGCTCAAAAGAGATCCTTTCCATCCTGCCAACTTCTTTCTGAACCTCTCAACCAATGAACACCAAAAGGAATCCAGAGGTTTAAGACATAAGAGAAGTCCAAGATAAGAAGAAGGTAAGGATTCCACTCTACAGCCAAGGATTCTTCCAATCTTGACCTATCTATGCTTAGGGGTATTGAATAAAAAAAGGGAACTCATGTATCTATTGACCATCTTCCCAGTCGCCTTCTCATGTACACGTCCAAAGTTTTTTTCAAAGTCTTGGCCTCATTCACCGTATATCTTCCCATCAACATAGTTTCATCAAAAAACTATTGATGAGAACAAATAAAATTAGTAGATGAAGGACTAACACCAGCAAGAGACATCTATTCAATCAATCTTTTAAGATTTTTTCCTAGGCTCTCAACCATTATTGTGAATAGAATAGGTGAGATAGGATCACCCCGTCTTAAGCCTCTTGAATTTTGAAAGAATCTAGAAGGAGACCCATTCACAATAAGAGAGGTGGAGACCGTAGTAACTAACTGATTCACCAACTGAATGAATCTGCTGCTAAAACCAAACACCCTTAGAAATTTAAATAAAAACTCCCAATCAACATGGTCATAATCTTTTGATATATCCAACTTAAGAAGAAACCCTTCAGTTTTAGATTCCACAAGTGAATGGATATTCTCATGGATTGTGACTATAGAATCTAAGATTTTCCTTCTTGGAACAAAACCATTGTGCTGATGGGAAATCAACAAAAGAAGGATAGAAAGGATTCTTGAAGTCAAAACCTTTGATATGATTTTATAGAAAGAGTTGCAAAGACTAATGGGTTTGAACGCCTCAAACTCCATAGCCCCAAGTTTCTTAGGAATAAGGACCACAAACGTAGCATTTAGTTCCTTAAGGAGCCTTCTAGATCCAAAGAATTCCTTAACAACATTCACGACATCATTTTCGACAATATCCCAAAACCATTGGAAAAAGAACATAGGAAATCCATCAGGGCTAGGGGCCTTATTTCCTTCAAAATAAAAGAAAACTTTCATGATTTCCTCCTTAGAGGGGATGGCTGCAAGCTTTTCATTATCTTCCCTCTCCACAACCTTAGGGATAGCCTCTAATAAAAAATCTTGGTCATTTTGATTGATTTTCCCATTCACTGAAAGAAGGTTGTTATAGAAGAGGACAACTTTCTTTTTGATGTCTTCGTCTTCCTCAAATATCGTACCATTAACTTCTATGATAGAGATTCTATTGAAATCCTTGTGTTTAGAAGTAGACAAATGGAAATAATTAGTATTTCTATCTCTAGCTGAGAGCCAAAACACCATTGATCTCTTCCTCCAGAATTCCTCCTCTTTAGCTATTATGTCATGCAGTTTCATCGACAACTCATTTTCTTTAACCTTATTATTTTCAATGTATCCTTCCCTTTGAATTTTGTCCTGGATCTCTGCAAGCTCCATTTGAAGTTAGGATTTAATACCAAAAATGTTTCCAAAGGATTATTTTTTTTAGCTTCTTAATTTTTGTTTGAATTCTCTCATTTTTTTAGTAATTTTGAACATAGTAGTACCTAGAACATCAATATTCCACCATTTCCTGATTTCATCAAAAATAAGGGGGTGGGACAGCCACATTCTTTCAAATCTAAAGGAAGAGTTTTTCACCTTTATAGGATCTGCCACAAAACTTATGGGAAAATGATCCAACCCTACTCTAGAGAGAGCTTTAAGAGAGAAAAAATAGCTTATAAGCCACTGATGAGAAATTAGAGTTCTATCTAACCTTACTTGAATAAGTTCCTCACCAATTCTTTGTTAATCAACATATAACGGTACTACTTTTTGGATCTTTTCTAGCACCAGGTTTGAGTCTTGAAGCATGCTCCTATTATTGTATCTTGGGATAATTTATTTTCAATGTATATATTGGCTCAAATGAAACTTTCCTATTGTCATGGTAAGCTTTAAGTCTATTTTTTCTTAAATATCATTGTACCATTGGTCATTCACAACCTCAATATCATTCATAGGAGTAATCAGTTGTTATTGGGAATATTTTGGGATGATTGTAGATTCATAAGAAAACTTGGCAATTGGAATTTGGAGAGTTTCATGTTAGGTTTTCAAAATTTATTTTTGTTGTTCATCATCATTTTTGGATAGATATGGAGCAACATTTTCTAGAGGATACTATCAATATTATTTCTATCCATCATAAAGCCCAAGGTTGCTGATATATATGTTCTTTCTACATATTTTGTTGCTAATTTTGACACATATTTTTGGAGTGACTGCCCTAGGGTAGATCTATACAATTGTGTAAGGGTTTGGAGGTCCCATACCTTCCCAAGTTGATAACCCCTCATTATTATCGATTGCCTTATTTGGGGGATTGTTGCACAATTTTTTGAAGGTGTTGGAATTGTGGAGTAGTCCATGAAGGATTGTAGAAGCATTTAGAAGGCCATACCAAGATGAAATCATTTCCCTATTAAAAAAAATATTTTGTTTACAGTATAAATCATATTTGCATAAGTTGGTTCAATATCTGCATTTTTTGTAAGTAGATTTGATATTTGAAAACTTAGAAATATTGTTTCACTAAATTTATGTCCACACTATACTTGTGCAATTAATTGAATATCAAATATGGAGTTTATTGTGATGTCATGTACTATTGTCATGCTTCTACAACAATATATTCTTGAGTGTCACACACATATTTGATCAATCATTTCAAAATATTCATTTTCAATCTTAATATATTGTTCTACTTTATTTTGCTTGTCAAAATTTCAGTATGCTCAGCTTAGAACTTTAACAAATTTCTTCGACAGGGACTCTAGCTACATGCATCTCTTGTTGCAACTATGTATCTATGTGAGGTGTATACAAAATAATTTGTGAGTATATTGTACGATATTCTAAACCCTCATATGTGTGTTTATATTTGATGATAATGAGTATATCTCCTATGTGCCATAAAAGATTGTAAGAAAATATGTATATGCTTAAACTTCATTTTTATATATCTAAACACCCTATGTATATTCTTGATTTTATGTATATGCTTATATTAATACACTATACTACAAACATTTCACCACATAGTTATATAATTCCATGTATATAGTATAGAGTACACAAACATATAGATTTTTCACGATCATGTAAAATTTAATATAATAATACATTTCACCTTGTACCAAAGAGACAAATTAATTCCTATAAGAAAAATAGAAAGTTTTATATGTCAAAAGGAAATTTTCACCTACTCCAAACATAATCGTGAGATTTATTTTTCTCCCAAATACATGTATAAATATTTGATCCCTAAAACCACTCAAGAACCTACAAAAACTACTTTCTCATAAGCTAGAAAAAATAATAAACACATAAATGGATTTAGATAAGGAGTAAGCAATAATTTAAAATTAAATTATGCCAAAAATGTAAAGAAAAATATTTATTTTCCAAAACAAAACAAACCTCAAATAGAGTTCAAGAAAGGAATTCAAATAACAGAATACCATGAGTAGTCAAGTACAATTATACCATAAACTCAATTGTTTAATGATTTTCTCCAATAACTTAGTTGATATCTAGATGAGTAGTGAAATACAATATTACCATAAAATCCATTACATATTTTGAAAGTATATACTTAGCTCAATATTTGATGATTGAAAATGGATGAGAGGGTGCCACAATTTATTTATTTTTGGGAGAGGTAATGGATAGTTGACATGTGACAAAGATATAAAGAATGAAAGATGAATGAATGGATTTTCATAAGATTGAAGAGAGAATGAAATGTTGATATGGATTTATTAAAATACAAAGGGATATGATACATCTTAAATTTGAAACGTATAATTTGCAACCATCAAAGATATAAGGGATAATTTTACATAGAATTTCTTTATTCTTGGGTTTGGTCGAAAGAATATTAGAGCCATTACAAGAAGTTTTCATAGGTATCCTTTATTCTTGGGATTGGTGGAGGGGATATAGCCATGATTAAATATTATTGTTTGATTATTTTATCTATGTGTGAGGTAGAAAATATGAATAAAAATTTATAGTAAATTTGTTTCCCTAATATGAGATGGAAAAATTTAATATTAAAAAAACTAGATTATTTAATTAAGTGGGAAAATTTAGGTGAATGGGACTTTTATTTGGTCAATTAGGATAAGGTTACACTAAGGAAATATTTAGCTATCTAAAATAGTATAGTGTAGAAAAATGTACTCCATTACTTTTTCACACTTTTTTTGGTCCCCCTAAATTAAATTGGCCTTAATTATGCCTTAATAATCCCTATCTTACATTTACAAGCCTAATAAATTAGGTTTTCTGAAGGGGAAACCTAACAACAATTAACTCCAACACATTATTGTAGTGTAGAAAAAAGTATCCCTCGCTTAATTTGGGAATTTTTAATCATAAATTGGTGTTTATTTCACCTTGGTCTAGTGTTGTCAGGTCTTTTACACATCCACATTAGGTCTTGGTCCCTTTTTAAACTAAAATAAATTAACTTTTCCTTAATTTAATGTTGTAAAATGTATGTATTTACATCTTCACATTAAATTTGGGATTCTTGTAAATTAAGTGGACCTAATCTAGTGTTGTAATGTGATTTACACATTCACGTGGGATTTAGGGGCCTTTTAAGCTAAATAGACCCAATTTTTCCTTAATTTAGTGTTGTAAAGTGTATTTATTTACACTTTCACATTGGATTTTTGATCCTATTTAATTTATAACCTTAATATCATCATTAATAGGCCCTTATGACCCCGTATTATGCATCCCAGGGCATATTTCAATAAAAAGACCTAACAAGATCAACATATAAGGTTAATTTCTTCACTCCTGGACACTGTAGCTGGGAAAATAGCCCCTATGGGACCTATTCACCACTTTTGGTGAATTAGTCCCATCCATGTGGTACTCATTCACCTATCTTGGTGAATGAGTCCCATTTGAGCTATTTTCAAGGTTTGAGCATGATAAACTAGGTTTTAAGTTTAAATTTCTTCTATGTCAACTTTTGGGATCAAATTAAAATTTATTTGAGTGGATTACCTATATAAAATAGCTTCCAAATCATTATTTCAACTTACATTCATGTCATCAAGTTAAGAAAACAAGAGTTAAGCATTTTAGGACTTTACAAGATCATCAAAATAGCATTCAAGATCATTTCTAAGGCATTCAAGGGAAAATAATTCATCAATTGTTGTAGCAAATCAAGATACATCATCATGTAAATAATTTCAAGAATCAAGCATGTTAGTGAGCTAGTGTTGTGATGTAGCATTAAAGATCCAAGATCAAACATTATTCTACTTCTATTGGCAAAGATCAAGTTATACATCCTTCATGGCCATTTCATGTGGAGTTCCAAATTTGTAAGACATCATTCAAGGTATCATTGTTCATGTTTCATATCATGTGTTCATGTTTCATTTCCTTGTTTCATTATTTCATCATTTGGTTTAATTACCTAAGAGGGGTTTTACCAAGGCGAACCCCTATTCCCTAACAATCAATACTTGTATTATCTTTCCTTTTGTAATTGTAGATCTAGGTGCTTTAAAGACTTGAAGATCATTGAAGACTAGGTTACAAAATTGTTGGAGTTTTCTCCCCATTTGAAAGTTCATAATCTTCACTAAAAGGTCATCTACACCCTTGAAATCAGAGTTTTGGATCCAAGAATTTGGAGGAGAAGATCTAAATTGGACTCATTCGCCACAAGTGGTGAATGAGTCCCACTATGGGTGCTTTTTAGTTTTTTTTCAGATTTGGATACCCATTGGAGCCTATGAAAATGGGGTAATGATGATGTATTTGCACCCACTTTCAAAGATGTTCCACTCAAGGATAACCCTAGAGATCTCAATGCAAAAGAGAAAGAGATCTTGCAATAGGGTTGTCCTAGGGACTAAATGTGATCTGATGAGGGGTTCACCACCAAGTGTAAACTAGGAAAAGATAGTGAATTATAAGGTAAAATGCAAAACCCTAATTGAATGCAAACTAACTCTAAATGACCTAGAAAGATGAACAAAATACAACAAAAAGTTGTAAAATAGAAAGTGTGCACCTGGGAAACTAAAGAAGGTAGAATGGAGGTCTAGGTCACTAAAAAAAATTCTATCAAGGATGACTAGGATTCATTCACCAAGTTGGGTGAATCAATCCAATTTCTAGGAAAATGTGCAAGAACATGTTTATGCCAAAAAGGTCTCCAGATCTATTAAAAAACTTTGTCAAGCCTGTGTAGTGGGACTCATTCGCCACTTGTGGTGAATCAGTCCACTTTTTCTTTTTTGGAAGTTTCAAACCTAATTCTATTCCTCTCGGTCTGCTTGGATCTTCCTGATTGGTTTCTAGATCTGAAACTGTTAATTGTCACCTATATGTCTTCTCCAAGTCTTTCCAAGGATTGATGACAAGTTTAGCAACTTTAATCACTTGAAAAAAATTCTCCAATATTGCTCCTTATGAAATATGCAACCTAAACCTATAAATCACATGCAATGGATAGGGGAAATGTTGTGGGGTTAGTGAATAGGGATTTACCTTGGTCAAAGCACTTGTTTTTAATTAAACCTTGAAATGAAAGAAAATGTGAATGGAGAATGATGAATGAACAAAAAGTAATGTTGTATCTCACCAAACCCTAGCAATAAGGTGCTACAAATATGTTTGGAATGGATAAAATGGATGTGGTTCTTGACTCTTGCTTGAATGAAGTTGATCTTTCTTGAAACACTTGATTGAATCATAAACTCCACATCACAATTGTTAGCACAATAACAAACATGGTGAATGCAATATTTGACATAGAAATTCACACTTGAATGTTGCTCTAAAATTCTTGATAATATTCCCTTGAAATCCTTTGAATGCTCTTATGAACTCTCTTGAATTCTATGTGAGAATATGAGTGAAAGAACCTTATATTTATACTTGATTATGCAAGAATTCCCAAAATTACAACACTACAAGCTGACATAAGGTCTAAGAGAATAAAATACTATGTACAAGAAATTTGAAGTGGATTTGAATTTTCATCAGACAGGACTCATTCACCCAAGGTGGAAAATGAGTCCCATCAGACATAATGTATGGGACCAAAAATGAAAAGTGCTTAGAAATGTGTGAAAAATAGTTCAGGGCCAAAAGATCTAGGTGAGATCCATTTGCTCAAGGTGGTGAATGAGTCTGAGATCCCTAAATCTAGGCCACACTAGCCAAAAACACCTAAATTATGATTAGTTACTAATTGGTGTCGAGATTATCCTAGAAAAGATGTAATAAATGAGGCATGTGGATGCAAAATGGGGCCAATTAAAGCATAAGAAAGCCCAATTATTAATCACAAGCCTAGAAATGTGTGAAAGTGTGTTACAACACTTTACAAAACTTTAAATAAGGAAAGATTCAAATTTGATTTTGATTAGAAATAGGTTTATTATGCTAAGTTATTTGATTAAACCCTAGAAAAGTGTGAAAGTGTGTTATTACAATGCTTTAAGTTATTTGATTAAAGCCTAAGAAAAGTGTGAAAGTGTGTTATAACACTTCACAACGCTTTAGCAAGGTGCCATTAAAATCTATTAGTTCACAAGGATCCAAGACTTAATGTGAATGTGTCAACCACATTTCAACACTAAATCAAGGCAACATTAAGCCAAAAATTACAAGGAGGTCCTCAATGAGCTAGAAAAGGTACAAGGGTTACTTTTTAGGTGTTGAATGAGTCCCACCAAACATAAAGTATGGGACCAAAAATGAAAAGTGCTTAAAAATGTGTGAAAATTGGTTCAAGGCCAAAAGGTCTAGGTGGGACCCATTCACCCAAGGTGGTGAATGAGTCCCAGATCCTTGAATCTGGGCTGCACAAGGTGGAAACACTTGAATTATTATTGGTTACTAATTGGTGTTAGGATTATCCTTGAAAAGATGCAATAAATGAGGCTTTTGGATGCAAAATGGGGCTAATTAAAGCATAAGAAATCCAAATTATTAATGACAATCCTAGAAAAGTGTGAAAGTGTGGTACAAAACTTTACAACACTCCAAATAAGGCAATATTAAAGTTGATTTTCATTAGAAATAGGTTTATTATGGTTAGTTATTTGATAAAACCCTAGAAAAGTGTGAAAGTGTGTTATAACACTTCCCAACACTTTAGCAAGGTGTCATTAAAATCCATTAGTTCATAAGGACCCAATACTTAATATGAATGAATCAACCACATTACAACACTAAATCATGGAAACATTAAGCCAAAAATTATAAGGAGGGCCAAAACGAGCCAAAAAAAGTAGAAGGGTTACTTTTTTGGTGACCACTCATTTGCTTGAAACCCACTTTTGTGCAAAAATCCAGAACTGGGATTAATTCACCCATAATGGTGAATGAGTCCCACTAGGTCAAAAAATTAAGTTTTCCAAAAATTTAGAGCTATTTCCAGCCATCATCAAGTTTCAAGGTGCACACCATTCATTTCATTGCTTTTTTGTTCTATGTTGCTTACATTCCTAAGCCATTTCCTAGGTCATTGCATTGAATTAGGGTTTTACATTTCATCTTGCATTTCATTGTCTTTTCCAAGTTTATACTTGGTTGTGAACACCTCTTGTAATCTAAAATCATACCCTAAGCTAGTCCCTTAGTAGATCTCTTTCTCCTTTACATGCTTGAGGTTGAGATCTCTAGGGTTTGTCTTTGAATGTGGAGTATAGAAGGTTTGTTTCCTAGGGTCCTAAACCCTAGTAGACACAAAATTCTATCTTACAATAATTAATTACCTTGAGAAATGTGTGTTCTATGAATAGGTACCTATGACCCATTCACCCATGGTCGAAAGGGTCCTCCCTAGGCCTTTAGAAATAAATTTAAAATATGTTTTTGGTGGTATTTTAATGTCCTTGAATTCAAATTTCAATATCATCTTGTAATGTTTAATTTCTGAGAAATTAAGGATAGATACCTACAAATACAAGGTATTTTTATCAATTCAAATATAAGTTTCTTAATTCAAATTTCACAAGAGAAAATATTATTGTCAAGAAAATTCAAGAGCAGATTTATTAGTGATTCATTGTAGCAATCAAGATCTCAAGCATCACGTCAAGGTCTTATGCATCATGCACTTCTTTTGGAACTAACATTGCAATATAGGTTTCAAAGATCAAAGTTAAGGATTCGAGTCAAGATCCACATCCATTGAAGCCATTTTATCTAAGATCAAGATCAATATTTTAGTCCTCCAATGGTTTATTCAAGGGTTTGTTGAGTTGTAACATTGTATTGTTCATTCATCAATCCTTTCATGCTTTATTATTTCACTTCAAGGTTTAATTACCAAAATGGTTTTTGACCAAAGAAAACCCCCATCCACCAAAGACAAATATTTTTCTCCATTTTGTGAATGTGCAAGTTTATATTTTGAAGAAGGATTGAAGACAAAAAAATTATGAAGTAACAAATTTGCAAAAAATTTATCATATTTATTGTCAATCAATGAAATCTCACCTACAGACTTCATTTCCAATTGTCTAACATTGAAACTTGGATCAAATAGAAGTTGTAAACTAACACCATAGGATCATCAAACTTGAGTAAAACCTCTACACAAAGACCCATTCCTCTGTGGGAAAATGAGTCCAAGACAACCTTCAAAAACTACATTTTGGTGATTTAAGCACACATCACTCTGCCATTTTCTAGATATGTAGGAATTTTTTGTTTGTCTTTATTACACATTAAGTTGATGATTCAAGTTTGAATGGACATAATTTAGTTGATTTAATATTTTTAGTTTCACTCTGAAAAGTATTGTTGAGGCTCATACCCCTATCCTTAATCATAAGGAAACCAACAAATTCCTCCATTGATTTTACTCACCTAAGGGTCGTGAGTCAATTCTTTGTGGGGATCTCATTTCCTAATGAAAATAAGAAGATAAGTTTATCAACCCCATTTTCCCCATTTCATATTGGTGAAACCCTATTTTCCTATGTTTCATTTTGGTGAACCTGAATTTTGAACATCATAATTTCTAATTTGGAACCCTAGATCTAGATTTGCATTCTTTTTCATTTTAGGTCTCAAATTTGGATTACTTTGATTTGCATTTTTATAGTCTTAAAGTGCATTTTGGCATTGTTGAAAATCTAAAAAATTACAAAAATTAGCATAGTGTTAGACTCATTTTGCATAATATTTGTATAACATTGCATGATCATTCACTTATCAAAAAATGGAATGAAAATTGCATCTCCAATGAAGTATTTTTCTTGTAATTTAGCATCATTTCACACTTGCATTTAAATTTTATTTACCAGAGATCTGAAAGTGTAACTACCTATTTGCAACAAGAATTTGGAAACATAAAAAACAACTCAAAAATTTATAATTTAATTTTTAAAAACCTTAATAGAATACCCATTCGCCTATGGGCGAGTGAGTCCCTAATAAGGCCTATTTTTGAATTTTTGTGCACTAAAAATTCTTTGTCTACATTCTATGTTTCTACATTTAGGTTTCTATTTCAGTTTCTAGAATTTATGTTTTCTACAATCATTTACATTAAGGTTAATTGGTCAATTGAACTGCACTTCAAACATAAAAAGAAAAAAATAAAAGAATGGGATTACAAGACATCATTTTTAGTCTTTGCATAGCATAATTAGTCCAATATCATGTTCTAAAATCTGAAAATTGCAATTACTTTTTACATGTCAGGAATTACAGGGCATTAATTTTTTTCTAATGGGAATATCCTCAAAAACACACTTAAGGATGCTCGGAAAGTGTATTAAGAGGTCATTTAAACATGAGAAAGGGTTAAATTAATGATGAAAAGTCTAGAAAAGTGTGAAAGTGGGTTACAACACTTTACAACACTTTTAAATAAGACTTGGTATTATAAAAAGAGGTTATTTAGGTGAATTATGATGAAAAGGTCCTAGAAAAGTGTGACTATGAGTTACAACACTTCATAACAGCTTTACAAGACATATTAGAAGTCTTAATGATTCACAAGTGTCCATAAAAATGTCAACTATACATTTCTTGGTGACACACTTTCAACAATGTAAAGGGGACCATCGGGTGCATGTTTAATTATGTCATTTGATAAGAAAGAAACATCAAGGGACATATTGGTTTGGTCGGCTTACAAGGTTGAACCTAAATTATTCCAATCATAGTATCCATAGGATTTTCCTCATTATCATTCATGTTTTCATCATTTGTGTCAACATTCACCACATCATTCTTGGCATCACTAGCTTTCATAAAAGAGACATTATGTTTTGGTATAGGATTGGTAAAGATTTATAAATTTTGGGTGGGAGGGAAAACATAATTAGTACCTTGATCATCTAAAACATGTTGTTCAGGACCTCATTAAGTCCAATCACATCTAAATTGGTGGTGTTGATGATCAAGGTACTAATTATGTTTCCCTCCCACCAAAAATTTATAAATCTTTACCAATCCTATACCAAAACATAATGTCTCTTTTATGAAAGCTAGTGATGCCAAGAATGATGTGGTGAATGTTGACACAAATGATGAAAACATGAATGATAATGAGAAAATCCTATGGATACTATGATTGGAATAATTTAGGTTCAACCTTGTAAGCCGACCAAACCAATATGTCCCTTGATGTTTCTTTCTTATCAAATGACATAATTAAACATGCACCCGATGGTCCCCTTTACATTGCTGAAAGTGTGTCGCCAAGAAATGTATAGTTGACATTTTTATGGACACTTGTGAATCATTAAGACTTCTAATATGTCTTGTAAAGCTGTTATGAAGTGCTGTAACTCATAGTCACACTTTTCTAGGACCTTTTCATCATAATTCACCTAAATAACCTCTTTTTATAACTTACCAAGTCTTATTTAAAAGTGTTGTAAAGTGTTGTAACCCACTTTCACACTTTTCTAGACTTTTCACCATTAATTTAACCCTTTCTCATGTTTAAATGACCCCTTAATACACTTTCTGAGCATCCTTAAGTGTGTTTTTGAGGATATTCCCATTAGAAAAAATTTAATGCCCTATAATTCCTGACAGCCACTTAATTTTCTTAAATGGGGCTAAGTTGCCAATAGGGTTGACTTAGTCCTTTTTGGTACAAAACTCAAAATTATTTCAAATTCCTGGCGAAATTTCATTCAAACCCTTAAGGTTGGCCTGCGATGTGTTATTTTCAGGAAATTTAGTAAGATCAAGTATAAATAAGGGTTTTTCCTCTCATTCCCCCCCTCACATTCATTTCAAGCATCCACTCAAGCAATTAACTTAATCATTCTCAAGTATTCAAGAAATTTAAGCATAATCAAGTAATCCATTGGAGCACTTCATTACATATCTTCAGATTTCTACATCAAGGGTTTGGTAAGATTATGACATTGCATGTTTTATATTTATCATTCTCTTTCATGTCATTTCATTTTATTACCAAAGTGGGGTTTGACCAAGGCAAACCCCTATACTCTAACCCTTAACCATTTTTCCCTCTTTGCATATGTGTTTGCAGACTTTGTAGGAAGATTTGTCAAAGAAATAGGTGTTAAAAAGGGGTCAAAAAGTCATTAAATATATTCAAGTCAACATAACCCTAATTCAATATTGGAGACTCTTTTTATCTCATTTTCTGTAGAGTCAAGAGTGGACACTTGTCAGAAAAGCAAGTGGAGACCCAAAGTTACAAGATCCTATCTCAAAATTCTTCAAATATGTAAGTGGACTAAGTCGCCATGAGTTGAAAATTAATCCTATCACTAGGCCCAAAAAGTGGTTTCTACATTTTTGGATAGCCATTTGGAAAATTCCTATTTTGGCAAGTTTTTCCCAAAACTAGGACTAAGTCGCCCAACTTGGCATAAGTGTCCCAGTCAACATTTTCAATCAATTTTTTTTAAATTCTAGAATCTCTCCACATTAGATTTCAGATTCCAGGGGCACCTCTTCAGTATTGTTTAGTTATTTCATCATTTACTTGCATTTTTAGGTGTTTTTACATATCACAATGTGTTTTCCACCACTTTGCATTTCTTACGTTTAACATCATTAAATAATTTTATTTTCACATTGGTGCATTAGTAAATCATAATTATAAAAATTACATATCATTTTATATTAATCTTGAGTGTATAAATTTTCATTTTTGACCCCATTCCTTTCTCCTTTTAGGTGAAAAACCCTAGAAGGAGCTTAAAGTAGTTTAGCAATCCAAAATGATTGTCCACATTTTGGTGAACCTGACCTTGTGAACATATTTACCTTTGAGTTCAATTGCATCCTAGGTTTCATTTGCATTGCATTACATATTGCATTGTTTAAATTGCATCGTAGGGTTTTCAAAATTGCATTAGTGAAAAGCTAAAATAGCTTGCATTTTTGCATTGAAAATCATAAAAAAATTGCATTTTCATACTGTAGTTGTATCTATGCATCCGAAGGATATAAAATTGCATTCAATTTTTTTGAAAAAATTCAAAAATACCATCAGTGGGACTAATTTTCCACACTGGGTGACTTAGTGCTTTTGCACATTTTGCACTAAAATTTAAGTAAGTCTTTTGGTATTTTCTACATTTATGTTTTCTAGTATTGCATTCTTGTTTCAGTTTACAAAATTTCTCTTATTTTCAATTTATTATTCCTAGATTGCATTTTATTTGCATCCAACCCACCTCTTGTGGTATTTGTATGAGTGTTTGGTGCCATATTGATAATGCTTTAGTAAGAAGAAGTTCCCGACTCATGGCATACCATGATAACACACTTGTTGTGGACCTTGGGTTGTCTTGAGTTCCTTCTCCTAGTATGGAAAATGGTGCATTAGACATGGATGCTACCACTAATACACATTTACCTTCACATACAATGCATGTTGACACATCAAATTCTCACATTCCGCAAGATAAAGTCATTAACATTCATGAGGATTTAGCAGATTTGCAACAAAAATTGTGTCTTGAAAATATTTCAACCATTGTGATTCCTGCTATAGACAACATCAATCGAATGCTTGAAAGTGATGAGGGAATAGATGCTATGAAACAAATTGTTGAGATATACCAAAAACTTGCTTCTTCAAACTCTAGCACATCTCAACTAGCAAACACTGTGGTTAGCCAAGGAGGATCTCACATTCCTCCTCCTTCAACTGTAGCGTCCATACCTACCTATACCACTCCTCAAGTTACAACAAACATGCAACAAATTAGTCATGTGACTCCTTTCACTATTCCAACTAGCATTCCTAGTTCTTTTGTGGCATCAAATGTTCCATCCTCCACCACCTTCACCCCTATTAGTGCCCCCTTCACTTGTCCCAACATTACATATAATCCATCAAAATTCTCTCTTCCACCTCAAACCACTTACACTAACCCTCTCCTTGCACAAATCTTCCAAACTATATCTTCCATGCAACAACAAATATCTACCATAAACCAAAACCAAACTGCACCACCCACCTACTATGTCCATAGTATCCCATTATCTTTGGAAATCTTATGGACATCGATCCCACAAGAAATTGAGATGCCTAGGTTTGAGAAGTATGGAGGTAAAGGAGACCCTACTAATCATGCCAATGCCTATACAACCTTATGTAGTGATTTGGTCCTTGACGATAAACTATTCGCTAAACTATTTCCTAGGACCTTAAATGACACTACCTTGGAGCAGTTTTCAAACTTACCCAATAATTCAATTTGATCATCTAATGAACTTTTTGATACCTTTGTAATTCATTTCCAAGTCCATATGACTCCCAAAAATACAATGGCCGTGAACCATCAATTTTGTGGTTCTATGTGTTTTTCTTGAACTATTAGGGCTTTTCACTTAAAAGGAGAGAGATAAAACACTAAAATTGAGGTGGTTCACTCAAACTTAAGTATGCAAGATGGAATTAATACTAAATGAAATGATCTAAATCTAGCTAAGTGATGAAATTGATTGATTATGAATGCAAAACTAATGAAATATGCAATGTTTGAAAACATAATGTAATATGTAGAAAATGAACTAAAAACATAAACTAATGCAAACATAATTGAATAAGGTCTAATAGAGTGCACCTAGAAGATTTTGAAAATTGGAAAAAATCACTATTTATCACTAGTGGGAGTCATTCGCCACTAATGGCGAATCAATACTCCTATTGGTAAAAAGACCGAAAACTACTTTGCAACTATTAGGAACTGGCTTTTGACAAAATCAACTTTTCCAACCTACAGGTGAGACTCATTCACCAATGGTGGTGAATTAGTCCTCTTCAAAAAAAATTCAAATTCAAGAGTCAATTCTGTAGGTCTAGATCTTCATTTGTCTTCTTGTTGGATTGATAGAGTCAAATCTGTAGAAAACAGACTGTAGGTTGTCTCCAAGCTTGAATTAGGGTTTGGTTGACTTGAAATACTTTTATGACTTATTGACCACTTTTCAACAACTATTTACTTGAAAAATCTATCTACAAAACCTGCAAACACACATGCCAAGAGGGGGAACTGGTTAAGGGTTAAAGTATGGGGAGTTGCCTTGGTCAAATCCCACTTTGGTAATCAAACCCTTGATAAATAAATGAAATGAAATGAAGAAGGAAATGATGAATAAACAACATGCAAGTGTCCTAAACTCACCAAAAACCTTTTTAAAGAAGTCTGAAGATATGTCAATGAATGCTCCAAGATGCTTCAATGCTTGAATGAGATGATTGAATGGGTGATTTAATGCTTGAATGAATGGGGGTTGAAATGGATGTAAAAACACTTATTTATGCACACTTATGCTCTAATTACCCAATAATACAATATCACAAGCTGACATAAGGTATTTTTGAATAAAAACTCGAAAGAAAATTTGAATTATTTTGAATTTGGGGCCAAGAGGGAGTCATTCACACTCTAGGCTTGCAAGTGGATTTTAGGAATTAAGTTGCATTTAATGTTGTTTGTCAGGTTTACATTCAAAAATACATTTAATTAAGACTTATGAGTGCATAAAGAGGTCAACTAAAGCATAAGAAGGTGTCAATAGTGATAACAAGCCTAGAAAAGTGTTAAAGCTTGTTACAACACTTTACAACACTTTAGAATAAGACTTGATAGATGATAAAAAGGTGATTTTTAAGTGAATTGCAATGAGAAGAGTCTAGAAAAGTGTAGAAATGTGTTACAACACTTCACAACACCTTCACAAGACATCATAATTTGAATATTTAGGACCTAATGTGAATGCAGAAGTTACATTTCAACATTAAATCAAAGAAAAATAGATCAAGCATCATGAGAGAAAGACCTAAAAGACCATGAAAATTTCAATGATCCATTTTTCTATGGTACAATATGATTTAATGAGATGTAAACAAAATTCAGATGAAAAAGTAACTAATTTCATTTCACGCTATCAATCATTGTATGCTCAGGTAGATGTCCAAGGTTCTTGATTCACATTTCCAAAAGATGTTTATCAAAAACTTGCAATCTCCAATTCAGGATAAATTTACCATGATGAAATTTCCTTCTTTCATGCATTTATGCACAACCCTTTGTGATTATCACAATTCAGTTAGCAGTCATGATGCAAAGTCCACTTCCAACCGAACTGATAAATATAAACCTAGTACTTCAAAAAATTCACAACCATTTCAAAAACCAAACAAAGGGATTTTTACAATTCAACCCCCTCCTCAACAACCACCTCAACCTATCAACAACCAAGTAATAGCTATTAAAGTTGTGATACCTTACAATTATGGAGATCCAAAATGATAGTTTACACCATTACCAAACACTCTTAATAACACCATGACCCAACATATATAGTAAAAAATTATTTATTTACCTCTTGTTAAAACATTAGATACAACCAAACCTTTGCCTCCAACTTTCCAACATAACGCTTATTGCCATTATCATAGAAAAAATGGATATGACATAAATAATGTAAGCATCTTAAAATCATAGTGCAAGACCTCATCGATTCTAGTTGTCTATCCATTTCAAATGTTAATGCAAAAGGAAGTACGTTCATTGCCCCACCTAGTCAAAATTTACAAATTTTTACCAATCCTATGCCTAAACATAACACGTCATTCATCAAAGCCAGTGAAACTCAAAATAATGATGTGATGATTTTCAATAAAGAAACTAAACATCCTAATCCTATTTCACATACACCCTCTATGGGTATGTGCAGGGTCATGATGGGCCAAAAAGTGGTGATATGATGGGTATGTGTATGGTATGTGGTTGATGACTTTTCTTTTACCCAAAATTGATGAAATGAAAAGGGTTTTTAAAGGAGATTCTCAAATTTCCACCAATATAGATTATGCATTACTTTGAATTTAATAAATAGATATTATTCATTTTTTATTTGAATTATGAGCAAAGTTTTGATTAATATCTTGATTGAAAAAAATCTATAGCTTTCAAACAGTATCACAGTTTTTGAATCCAAAACATGCATCACATTCTATGCTTCACATACTATACGATTAAAAAAAATTGAATTTCATGAAGTTTTGACCAAGTTAAGGTGGTCAAACATACGTGTTTTTTCAATTTTAAAAGTTGTAATAAAAAATTCATAAATAATTATTTACTTGGAAAAAAATTACAAAAAAACATGCACCACATTGGGACATGAGTCCTCTACTTATATCTAAAATCTTATAAAAAAATATTATTATTTTATTGTGGTTAGGGTGGTTAGACATAAACCTACTTCTTATTTTTTCTTTGAAATTTAAGTACTAGTGCATTGAAATTTCAAATTTTCACCAAATAGATTTTTTTTTAAATAAACCTATTAGTTTAGAAACTACATTCAATTTTCTATAGATTCTATTCTTACATATTTTTTAAATAATATAGATAACTTATTCAAATTTTTATATCAAGTTGCCTAACTCTGTTTTTTCTAAATTTTTTGCCACTTAAGGACCTATTTTTTCCATGATGATCCTAAACATAACCCTATTAATCCTATAGATGAAATGGTAGGAGAAATAGACGTTATCCCTCGTAAGGGCCAACCTAAGAAGAATCTTGATATTAGTTTCTCTTCTAAATATATTCTTCCAAATATTTTTGATGGTCCTCTCTACATAGCCGAGTGTATTTATGATAAGCCCACTAATGGGATACTAATAGATCTCGCATGTGGAGGGAATGTGATCACTGATGAATTTTGGTCTTACATGATCTTTATCAAGATAACTATGAAAAACCAATAGCATGGATCAAAACACATAATGGTTTCATGTGCCCTACGATTGGATCAATCATTCTTCCATCACAAATAGGACATAAGACTATGGATGTTACATTCTCTATCATTCCACAATCAGATTAGTTTTGTCTACGGCTAGGCTATCCATGGCTTCACTCGATGAAATTTGTTCCTTCAGTCATACACAAATCTTTAAAGTTTTTGCATGACAATGACATATTCATTATCCACCATAGTGGCTTTAACCCTTCATCTTCTAGAGGAAATTTCACCTTAGAAGCCTTTTGGCCAGATCCCATGGAGCCCATAACACCTCACAAAGATTTATTTTTCATTGTTTATCAAAATTTTAAAGAAAATAAAATGTCTGACTTGTCCATCCGTAATCAATCCCCATCTGCTATCCTAATCCTAATTCTTGATGAGATAATGCTTCAACCTGAGCCCAAAACAAAAAAAATGATCAAAAAACACTAAACACTTCCCCTTCTTCCTCCAAATGTTCACAAGATAATGAAACCAACCTCTTCATGCCTCCTCACATTAAACAATTTTATAAAGCAAAATAAAAAGTGATTGACCCATCTCCTTCGGTTCCTCCTATTCCTCCCCTTCGAGAAGAAAAGGAGCCTATTGTGGATCAAACCATTCTTACACCCACACATATTCAAAATATAATCAAAAGAAACCATAGTGCTAGGGAGCATAGGCGTAGATGTCATCTCTTTGTGCATCAATTGAAAACTAAAAACAATAAAGAAAATCAACCTCCACCTTTGACAAAAGAAATACTTGATCACCCTCCTCCTCCTGACCCATTAAAAGATAGTATGTTACAACCATCACAACAAAATTATGAAATACAATAGCCCCAACTCTTGATACACCCTTCACTAGAAATTAGCATTCGTCCTCCCATCATGATTAATCTAGATGATGATGATGATGAGAAGATTTCTAAAATAGATGAAGAACTGCATAATGATCTAAATTCTTTATTTTCCTCTTCCATGAGCTTAAATGATAAATCTCTCACACCAAGTGAAGAACTTGGCACTTCCCCTAGTTTGACACTTGCAGTTCTCCCTTTAGATAGTAAATTTCCCTTGCAATACACTAAACATGACTGGGAGGCGAATGACCTATTAGATGGTTGATTTGCATTCGCCTCGCTAGCCTTTTGAATTTTTCTTTTATTTTCTTTTTATTCTTGTGTGTATCATGTCCTCTCATGATGTAACATTTGATGTTCTCTCTCTCTTTCTGCACTTCCTCTATTTGTACCTCTATTCTTCTATATGTCATACATTTCCTTTTCTTTTTTGATTTATTTTTTGTTTTCCTTTTGGGGATGATGCAAGGCATTGAGACCGAAATGTCTCCTTCATGTTGACCCAAAAGATTTTCCTTTTCTTTTTCCTTTTCATTTTTTTTTTTGTTGTTTTTTCCTTTTGGGGACGATGCAAAGCATTGAGACTGCAATGTCACTTCCATGTTGACCCAAAATGGACTTTCTTTTTCTTTTATTTTTCTCTCTTTGTGTCATTCTTCTAGTTCTATGTATTTGGGGAATGATGATAGTTACGAGATCTTTAATAAAAATATTGTAGCAATGAACATACTAACCCCAAATCCATAGATCCCTTATGTGTTTGTTGTATTCCTTTTTGGGGGCAACCCCTCTTTCTTTTGTTCCTTTTCATGATGCAACCTCACTCGGAAACATATGACTTGGCTATAGGGACCTTCCAAGTTGGCTTTCATGTCTTGTTTCTTTTTATTTTTGTGTTTTTCCTTTGCTACTTTAAAGTAATTTCTCATAGAATGGTGTGTAGAAATTCCTTTAAAGTGGGGGCATACATTGGCATTATTCATTTTCATTTCTCTTTTTTCTTGGTTCTTAGTGTAGCCTTGTTACTTCATATGAGGTATTTGTCACTTTGTGGATGACATTGGGTGTGATCTCCTTCATAAGTGTGATCTATCCTAGCATATTAAATTCCTCTTGGTGGCCTGATGCGACACACTGCATCCCCTAAGTTGCAAATATTTTATTCATTGATTGGTCCTCTCTTGGAGACATTAGACACAATGTTCCCTAAGTTATAGACGTCGTATGATCGTATGATCTAAACAATACTCATTTGAATATTTCTTTTGCATGTTGCATTTTGTATTTACATGGCCACCTTGCATAACACAACTTGCATGCCTATGGTACCATTGCATTTTTTCATGAGTTCTAAGCATACCAAGCTTTGCTTATCTCATGATGCACGAAATGACATTGTCTTTACGGTGCCTTATTAAAGTTATCAGGAGGTATAACTTTCATATGGTTGAGCAGGAAGCCCATTTTGTGACACGATTTTACCCATTGCCACTTTTTGTGGATTTCTCACCCTGCACACAACTAGAAGTTCTGTGGCCCCAAAGTGAGTATACTTGGGATTTCTCACCCGACGAACAACCATGAGTTTCATCACCCTAGAGTGAGTACACATTTCTTTTTCCAAATAAATATCCTAGATCTGATCCACAAACCGACTGGAAAAATGATTGAAGCTTTCCTTTCTTTTCATAATTAATGTATGTTCCTTTGTGCCTATGTTTCATTTTCCATGAGACTGTCATCCTGGGGGCTTGATCAACCCTCTTGATCATTTTTGTCTCATCTTACTAGCATGTGTGCATTTGGATCCCTCTCGATGTGCATGTTGGGCTACTTTAGCAACAGTTTCAAGCAAGTTGATCCTCTTACTAAAGTGGGGGCTTTTAGTGTGTCACCAAAAAATGTATAGTTGAAATTTTTATGCCCACTTGAGTCCCTCTTATGAAGTTTCGCTTGATTTTACCTATATTTAATGTTGTAAAGTGTCCAACATGTTCACATTATGTCTTGTACCCTTGTGAATCATTAAGAATTCTAAGATGTCTTGTAAAGGTGTTGTGAAATGTTGTAACTCACTTTCACACTTTTCTAGGACCCTTTCATCATAATTCACTTACATAACCTCTTTTTATTACTTACCAAGTCTTATTTTGAAGTGTTGTAAAGTGTTGTAACCCACTTTCACACTTTTCTAGAGTTTTCATCACTAATTCAACCCTTTCTCAAGTTTAAATGACCCCTTAATACACTTTTTGGCCATTTTTAAGTGTGTTTTTGAGGATATTCCTATTACACAAAATTTAATGCCCTATAATTATTGAAACCCACTTAATTTTCCTCAATGGGACTAAGTCACCAATAGGGGCAACTTAGTCCTTTTTGACACAAAACTTAAAATTATTTCAAATTTCTAGTTGGATTTCATTCTCTAACACTTGAGGTCAGCCTATGATGTGTTATTTTCAGGAAATTTAGTAAGATCAAGTATAAATAAGGGTTTTTCCTCTCATCCCCCCACCCCACATTCATTTCAAGCATAAACTCAACCAATTAACTTAATCATTCTCAATCATTCAAGCAATTTAGGAAGAAACAAGGCATCCATTGGAGCACTTCATTGCATATCTTTAGATTTCTACATGAAGGGTTTGGTAAGTTTATGACATCACATGTTTTCTATTTATCATTCTCTTCCCATTTCATTTCACTTCATAGGGTTTGATTACCAAAGTGGGGTTTGACCAAGGCAAACTGCTGTACTCTAACCCTTAACCATTTTTCGCTCTTTGCATGTGTGTTTGTAGACTTTGTAGGTATATTTGTAAAATAAATAGGTGTTGAAAAGTGGTCAAAAAGTAATCAAAGATATTCAATTCAACATAAACCTAGTTCAATCTTGGAGACACTTTTTATCTCATTTTTTGCAGAATCAAGAGCAGACACCAGTCAGTAAAGCAAGTGCAGACCCAAAGCTACATAATCCTATCCTTAAATTCATGAAATCTGTAGGTGGACTAAGTCACCACCAATGATTAACTAGTCCCACTTTCAGGCCTGAAAAGTGGTTTTTGCATTTTTGGATACCCATTTGGCATATTCCTATTCTGGCATGTTTCTCCTAAAACTGAGACTAAGTCGCCCAACTTGGCGTAAGTGTCCCAGTCCACACTTCAAGTCAATTTTTTCAGGATTTTAGAATCTCTCCACATCATATTTCAGATTCCAGGTGCACCTCTTTAGTCCTTTTCAGTTATTTCATCATTTACTTGCATTTTTAGGTGTTTTTGCATATCATGATGTGTTTTCCAACACTTTGCATTTCTTGGGTTTGGCATCATTAAATCATTTTATTTTCAAATTAGTGCATTAGTACATCATAATTAGAAATATTGCATCTCATTTACATTAATATTGAGTGTATACATTTGTATTTTGGACCCCATTCATTTTCCCGTTTGAGGTGAAAAACCCTAGAAGGAGTTTAAAGCAGATGTGCAATCCAAAATCATTGTCCACAGAAAGAATAAATTACAAGCCCACTAATGGGATACTAATTGATCTCGTCTATGTAGAGAACATGATCACTAAAGAATTCTTGTTTTTGCATGAGCTTTATCAAGATACTTATGAACAACTAAAAGCATGGATAAAAACACATAATGGTTTTCTTTCCCTATGATAGGTTTGATCATTCTTCCTCTAAAATTTTGATCGAAACAATTAAGTGTCTCATTTACCATTATCCTAAAATTGGATCAATTTTATGCAAAGTTAGGCTACTGATGGCTTCACACCATGAATGTTGTCCTGCCGATCATTCAAAAAAGCTTGAAGTTTCCCTATAACAATCAAATCTTTACTATGCACCATTGTGGCTTTAATCCTTTGTCTTCTTGTGGGAACTTTTCACTGGATTTCTTTTGGTCCAAACCTAGGGAACCTATCACATCCTATTAAGATTTATTCTTTACATCTTACTAAAAGTTCAAAGCAAAGCAAATATTAGAATTATCCCTTAGCAACATGCCTCAACCCATGATTGAGTCTCCCTTCATTGATGAAGCCATGATTGAACAAAAAGTCCTTCCAAAAATCCAAAACCAATCCATGACAAATCCTTCACCTATTCCCTATAAAAGACCAAGAGATAACCATACAAGTCCTATTGTTCCTCCCAAGGTAAAAAAAGTTTATAAAATTAAAGAGAAAGCAGTTGAGCAACCTCACATTGTTCCTTCTAATCCACCCATGTGGGAGAAAATAAACCAATGGTTGATAAACTTTCTCCTACATAATTCTAACTTGAAAATCATAGAAAAAGAAAATGAAATTCTCGAGAGTGTAGGGATAGGCATCTTCCTATTGCTTGTCAGTTACAAGAAAAGGATGAATTAGCAACTCAAGATCAAACAACTCAAGAAATTCATTTTGATTCTCCACCTTCACAGCAACAAGAAAGTCCTATATCTCTATAACAACATGAACAAGTACCTTGGATGATGATGATGAGTTGCTAAAATTGATGAAGAAATGTATGGTGAATTAAATTTGTTGTTTTCCACTTCTTGGAATTTGGATGATAACAGAAATGATTTCCCTTCTATGAAGAGACTCACCATGCATTAAACCTAGTGATGCTCCTCGTACAACAATTTTTGTTGTTCCTTTCACTAGTTATCTACATTTCAAATATGATGAAAAAAATTGGGATGTGGACAACTTGCTATAGGTTGAATCACATTTTTCATACTATTCTTGTCATCTCTTCATGTTCTTTTTTATTACATGTGCATAGTGTGATCCCCCCCATATTATTCTATTTGACATGTCTTTATGTTCATTCCTATATTTGTATTTACATTCTTCTATATTTCATAAATCTTTATCTTTTATCTTGTCTTGAGTTTTTCTTTTGGGAATGGTGTAAGGAATAGAGATATTTAGGTCTCTTCCATGTTGACCCAAAATATTTTCTTTGTATTCAATCTCTATGTTTCATTCTTCCAGTTCTATGAGTATTTGGGGATTGATGGTGATTCTAAGCTCTATTATATCACTATAAAAAAGACATAATATTGATCCCAGATCCATGGATACCTTATACATGTTATCTTAGGATTTCATATGGGAGGAAACATCCTTTCTAACGAGGGAGCAAACCTAAGACACAAAAATAATGCACACAACTAGCAAAATTTATTATTATTCAACAATGGAAATATTATATGTAGAGGATCCCAAATCCTCGAGCTCTGCTAGACATGCCAGCTACATAAGTTTTAGAAATTACAGAAAATTATAAAAGTTCCCCTTTAGCAGCATTCGAACTCTTTTTCCCCAAAAAGCTACTCAAAAATTAGAAACTAGCCCATAAATAGCCTATTTTCCCTTTGGAGCCAAAAACAACATTTGAGTTATGAGTTTTGGTGGTTTAGCGCCAAAAATTACAAATTGAAATTCAAAAATTAAGTCTTAATTTGAAAATTGGCAATTTTCTAAAAATCGACCAACTTTTGGAAGCCATAATTTTGATCTAGGACTCCATTTTTTCAACTGTTTGAACTGTTGGAAAGGTATCAGAGTGAAGAATGCGCTACGAACATGATTCATCTATTCTAACAATTTTTGGGCATGTACGAGACCGTTTAGTCCCTCAAACTGGACTCAAAAGGTTTTTTAGGACAAAAAGCATAAGCTGGAACTTGAATAACTTTCAAACCGTGAATGATCTTGACCTGATTATTTTTCCAAAGTGCTTATTTTTGTGTCCTGAACCTTCCCATAAATTTATGTCTTCCCACACCTTCAAATTCACACATGCTAAAAATAGCAGTTGAGTAGAAAAAGCAGAAAAGCAGTTTTGAAAGTTGGAAACTCTTATTCAACGAAAAGGGTATCCAAAAATGCAAAAACATCTACAAAAAGAAAACAAAAGGAACATAAATGGAAAGCATGTTTTTGGGTGATGCAAGATTGTCCTCACACCACTGGATGCTCCTGCATTAGACACCCATGGTAATTTGAGAAGTGACCCCATCACATCTTAAATGATTGAGGAAAACCCAAATGGTCAACCTTTGCCTTAGACAGCCAGGATGAATCTTCTATAGGCCTTCCTCTCCACTTCACCAGATATTCTTCATACTACCTATTTCTGGTACTCCTTCACACATGGCTATCTAGGATTTCTTCAATCTCCTCCTTCTCTGAAGTAGGTGTTGGAATGCCACATTGTTCCATTGTTGGTACTTCCTCTGCACCAGCTTCATGATACTCTGTCAAATCTAAAATATTGAACACATGGGAATTGTTGTCTCCATCTAGCAACTCTACCTCATATGCATTCACTAAATCATGCCTCTTCAAAATTTTATAGGGACCAAACTTCTTCATCTTCAATTTGTTATAGGTTCCCACTAGAAACCTTTCTTTCCTCAAGTGGACCATCACTTCATCACCAATTTGAAACTCCTTATATCTCCTCTTTTGATCTACCTTAGCCTTATACTGCATATTCATCTTGTTAATATGTTCTCTTACCTTCTCATGTATATTCTTGATGTGCTCTGCAAATTCTTTAGCCTCGACACTTGTCTTCTTCTCTTAGTCCATCTTCCTCGATTTTGGAGCAGTCCTGGGACTACCTCCATACACAATCTGGAATGGTGATCTACCAGTGCTTATGTTGACAAAATTGTTGTAAGAAAATTCTACCTAGGGTAAGATCAAGTCCCATCCCTTAGGTTTATCTCCTACCAAGTATCTGAGTAGGTTACCTAGATTTCTATTCACAACCTCAGTCTGCCCATCAGTTTGTGGATGGTGTGTAGAATTGAACTTCAACTCTGTTTTCAACTTCTTCCACAAGGTCCTCCAAAAGTACCCAACAAATTTTGTCTCACGATCTGAGACTGTATATGGTGAAATCTATAAATGGTTAAACCTTAAAACACACATTAGCATAGTTAGTTTAAAACAAATCAAAATTTCAACATCCATATGAAATGATACATCAATGCTTTCAAATGCAAACAAATGACAAAAGAAAACTAAATAAGCACATGAAAAAATGAAGTAAATCATCTCATATTGGATTGGTGCTTCTATGGAAAGACACCCTTTCCCAATCGTTGCTTAAGCTCAATGATGAAAAATTATATCAAGATACTATGATGCAATGGACAAAATCAGTTATCAAATGAGGAGAGTGACTTTGCATAGGATTTGTGGATGATTTTTGGAGATTGTGGAGGATTTTCTCAATGGAGATGATATCTATTTAAAGATTCTAGGTTGAAAGAATGATTATGAGAGAGTAATGTGGGATCAAAAACAAGCCAATGAAAAGAGGCCACTTGTCAACTTGTGAGTGGTTGAGGATTGTGCAAGATTTGGGGATTGTGCCAAAGAGAGGGAGATTTCAAATTTGAATTTGAGAGTAAATGTTGAGTGGGGGACATGTAAGAGCTTATTAATTGCTTTGTTGGGTGTACATGTCCACTTTATTTTGAATTCAAACTTGAGGGAATATTCCTCAAAGATGCCATGTTGATGGAAAATGTTGATTTAATAAATCAATAAATTGATTTATATGTGCAAGTGGAAAAATCTAGAGAATACAAGTGACATGCATTAGATTAGATTTAATCAAGATTAGATTAGCTTAGATAATGATAAGATGATTTGACCTTTTTGACTTGAATACTTTGATTTGTTTAAATCAAAAAGGGATGAAAGGTGATTTCAGATTTGATTAAATAAAAGGCTTGATTTATTTAATTAAAAGGAGGGTGATGGGATCAAGTTGATTTATTTGATTTAAATTCATGACTTTAGGAGATTGAAAAATAAACTTGATTTATTTGTTGAATGGATGAATATGACCTAATTGAATGCATTATGCCAATTTTGCATGTCTATAGAGACTATACTCTTTGGCAGACCATGTAGCCTCAACACCTCTCTGAAGAACAAGTCAACAATGTGGACTACATCATGGGTCTTCTGGGATGGGATGGAATGTGCCATCTTTGAAAACATATCAACTACCACAAATATTGAATCATTCCCTCTTTGTGTCCTTGGAAAACCAAGGAAAAAGTCCATACTTATATCCTCCCACGACCTCTCTGATACAAGTAAGGGCTGATACAACCCAGTATTCTAGCTCACTCCTTAAGCCATTAGACATACCTTGCAACTCTGCACAAACTTCTTCACATCCTGTGATAATTGAGGCCAATAATAATTCTCACTGATAATTGCAATGGTATTATCCCGACCAAAATGTCTTCCCATTCCTCCACTGTGCTTCTCCTTTATCAAGTTCTCCCTCATGGAACTCTTTAGAATACAAAATTGGCTTCCCTTAAACAAGATACCATCCTGAATTATGAAATCTAGCCACTTCATCCTATCAACTATAACAAGCTCCTTGCAAGCTTTCCAAGCCTCTGCAAAATTAGGATCTTTAGGATACAATGTCTTGAGTTCATTGAACCCAACCACTTCAATCTACATCTCTGTCAACAATGTTTGCCTCCTACTTAAGGCATCTGCAACCCTATTCAACTTGCCACTCCTATGCTTTAAAGAAAAGGTATAACTCTGCAAAAATTCTACCCATTTCATATGCCTTTGATTTAATTTTCCTTGACTACTCAGGTACTGTAGTGCTTGATCATCAGTATAGAAAAAAAATTCCTCCAGCAAAATAATATGTCTCCATTTCTTTAATGCTTGAAATATTGCATAAAATTCCTAATCATATACATAGTACTTTCTCTTTGCATCATTTAAATTTTCACTGAAATAGGCAATGGGCTTACCTTCTTGGCTCATCACTGCTCCAATGGCACAACCATTGGCATCACAATCCACCTGAAACACCTTATTGAAATCTAGGAGGGCTAAAACTGGTTGCTTTGTCACCTTCTACTTCAATAGGTCAAAACTCTTTGCTGCTCCAATACTCCACTTGAACTCTTTTCTATCCCCTCTCATTGTTTCCGTCAGGGGTGCACAAATACTATTAAAGTTTCTAATGAACATTCGGTAAAAGTTGGCCAAACCATGGAAAGATCTCACTTCAATAGCAGTTATTTGGGTATTCCATTCTAGAATAGCCTTCACCTTCTACTGAGACAACAAACCCCAAGTACACTAACTCCTTCACAAAACTACACTTCTTCAAATTAATCAACAATTTCTCTTCTCTCAACTTCTCAAAAGCTCTATGGATATGCATTAAATTCTCATCCAAATTCTTACTGAAAATCAAAATATCATTTAGATATACAATAACAAAACTTCCCAGAAACTCTTTCAATACATCATTCATGAGTCGCATGAATGTGCTCAGTGCATTGGTTAGCCCAAAAGGCATGACTAACCACTCGTACAGGCCCCCTTCGGTCTTGAAGGAAGTCTTCCATTCATATCCCTCACGAATTTGGATCTAGTGATATCCACTCTTCAGATCAATCTTTGTGAAGTACTGAGCTCCACTCAAACAATCCATCAAGTCATCCATCCTTGGCAGGGGAAATATGCACTTGATTATTATCCTATTTATGGCCCAGGAGTCTGTACACATCCTCCACTCCCCATCCTTCTTCGGTGCTAGTACTACAGGTACTGCACATGGGCTCAAACTCTCTCGAATCAAACCCTTTCTCAACAACTCTTGCACTTGTTTGTTCAACTCCTCATTTTTTGCAGGAGTCATTCTATGAGCTGGGTATGTGCAGGATCATGATTGGCCAAAAAGTGGCAATATGATGGGTATGTGGCTGATGACTTTTTTTAAACCAAAAATTGATGAAATGAAAAGGGTTTTTAAAGGAGATTATTATCTTTCCACCAATATAAATGATTCTTTATTTTGAATTTAATAAGTAATTATTATTCATTTTCTATTCAAATTATGACTAAAGTCCTGATTGATAGACTGATTGAAAAAAATATATAGCTTTCAAATGGTATCACATTTTTTGAATCCAAAACATGTGTCACATTCTATGTTTTGCATACTATAGGATTAAAAAAATAAAATTTGCATTTCATGAATTTTTGACCAAGTTAAGGTGGTCAAACATACGAGCTTTTTAAATTTTTAAAATTTGTAATAAAATAATCATAATTAATTGTTTACTTGAAAAAAAATACAAAAAAATATGCATCACATCAGGACATGAGTCCTCTACTTATATCTAAAATATTATAAAAAAATATTATCATTTTATTATGGTTAGGGTGGTGAGATAGACACCTACTTCTTATTTTTTCCCTAAAATTTAAGTATTACTGCATTGAAATTTAAAATTTTCATCAAATATATATATATATATAAACAAACCTCGTAGTTTAGAAACTAAATTTAATTTGATACAAATTCTATTCTTACATATTTTTCTAATTTTTCAATTTTTTACATCAAGTTGCCTAACTCTGATTTTTCTAATTTTTTGCCACTTAAGGGCCTATTTTTTCCATGATGATCCTCCACATACCCAGCTACCTTATTTGCAAAACTAGCTCCAAGGATCAAGTCAATCTGATGACTAATCTTCCTCATTGGTGGTAAACCCTTAGGTACATTATCAGAAATAATCTCCTGAAACTCATTTAATACTCCAGAAACTTCTACTGGCACCTTCTCACTATCTTCCTTATCCATTCTAGGAATCAATGCATAACACATACACTCATGCTTGATGCCTTCTAAAAAATTCCTTCCATCAACAGAACAAATTCTAGTACTACTCCATACCTTTTCTTCATCCTTCTTTAGGGGTTTCAACTTATGGAAAACTCCATCCTTCATCAAGGAATAAGTGTTTGCATGGCCATCATGTACAACACGCCTATCGAACTGCCACGACCTCCCCAACAACATGATGTGACATGCATCCATGGGGATTATATCACATAGTACCTCATCATGATAGCTCCCGATCTTGAACTTCACTAGGCACTGCTCATTGACCAAAAATTTGTGGTCTTTCTGCAACCAGATAATCTGATATGGATGTGGATGTCTTTCCCTTTTCAGCTTCAACTTTGTAACCATATCTTATGACACCAGATTATCAGTGCTCCCACTGTCAATAATGACATCACAACATTTTTCTTCACACTTGCACCTTGTGCGAAATAGATTCTTCCTCTATTCTGGTTCCTTCTGTTTAGTCACCAGGGCTCTTCTAACCACTAGGGCTTCTCCCCTTTCAGCATCATCTAAATGCTCGGATTGAGCCTCCTCATTTGCATGTGCAAACTTTACACAACCTTTCGCCCTTTTGTCTTTTCTTCCTTCGTGTTGTGGAAATTCATAGGCTCGATGCCCTTTTTCACCACAATGGAAACAAGTTCCTCTAAAACCACCTCTTCCAGGCCCTGGCCTACATCTTCCTCGTCCTCTACCTCTTTGATCACAACTATTTTGATCATGAGGGTGATAGAAGTTATCATTATTCTGGCCTCGACTAGTACTCACATCTTCATTTTTCCTTTCATCCTCATTTCGGCTCCCAAAGATCTTCCACTACCCCTTCCACTTTGACCTCCTCGTCCTTTTTACTTGCTGTCAAATCTCTTGTTCAGCTTCTCCTCACTTTTAGATAAAACTGGTATGCATCCTCAATGGTGGTCATTCTGACTAGGCTTAGCTCCTCTTGAATGCTCGGTCATAACCCATTAAGATAACTAGCTACCTTTTCCTTGTTAGCCTCTACATGGCCCATTCTGATGATCATCTTATGAAAATATTCTGTGTATTCTTTCACAGATCTACTTCCTTGCTTCAACCCTTGCAATTTCTTTAGCAGATCTAACTCGTAGTCTACTGGTATAAACTGCTTCTTCAATTTTCTTCACCATTCGATCCCAACTACTGATCTTTCCTTTCCCTCTTCAATTTCTCTCCAACTGGACCTCTTTCCACCAAATATTTGCATGGCTCTTCAACTTTTTTTTTGCAAACTTAACTCGATCTAGGTCCTCTACTTCTTCATACTCAAAATACTCTTCTAGCTCATTGATCCAATCGATCAACTCTTTCGGGTTCAGACTTCCAGAATAACTGGGGACTTCTATTCTGGGTCTTTTTTTGATCTTCGAAATGGGCCTAATCAACCACATTTGATCTTGATCAATCGCTTCTTCTTCCTCTTCTACATCTATATCTTCCACCTCTTCTTCATCCTTGCTTTCTCCTCTCCTTCTTGGGTTTAACCCTCTTCTCATCTATTCCTGCAATGCATGAATTTGTCTCTAGAGGGCTCTAAAACCCTCGACCACCAATGGATCTCTTCCACCGGAATTTTTCCCACCTCTGCCACCTTTGGCATCACCACGCCTACCAGTAATCACTCTTGGAGGCATCTTGAATATCTTGAACCCGCAACCACGGTCCTAGTGCAAACTACCTCATGATCGACAATTTGTCCACATGCTCAAGAAAACCTCACTCTGATACCACCTAATGAGGGAGCAAACTCGAGACACAAAAATAATGTACACAACTAGAAAAATTTATTATTATTCAATAATGTAAATACTACATGTAGAGGATCCCAAATCCTCGAGCTCTACTATACATGCTAGCTACAAAAGTTTCAGAAATTACAGAAAATTCCAGAAGTTCCCCTTTCACAACATGCAAACTCTTTTTCCCCAAAAAGCTACTCAAAAATTAGAAACTAGCCCATAAATATTCCTTTTTCCCTTTGAAGCCAAAAACAACATTTTATTTATGAGTTTTGGCAGTTTGGTGCCAAAAATTACAAATTGAAATTCAAAAATTAAGTATTAATTCAAAAATTGGAAATTTTCCAAAAATCGGCCAACTTCTAGAAGCCATAACTTTTGGTTCGGGACTCCATTTTTTGAACCGTTTCAACTGTTGGAAAGGTCTCAGAGTGAAGAATGCGCTGAGAACCCACTTCACTAGTTCTGATGATTTTTTGGCCCATACGAGACCGTTTAGTACCTCAAACTGGACTCAGAAGGTTTTTCAGGGAAAAAAGAAGAAACTGGAACTTGAATAACTTTCAAACAGTGAATGATCTTGACCTGATTCTTTCGCCAAAGTTCTTATTTTTCCATCTTGAACCTTCCCATAAATTTATGTCTTCCCACGCCTTCAAATTCACACTTGCTAAAAATAGCAGTTGAGCAGAAAAAGCAGAAAAGCAGTTCTGAAAGTTGGAAACTCTTATTCGACGAAAAGGGTATCCAGAAATACAAAAACATCTACAAAAATCAAACATAAGGAACATAAATGGAAAGTATATTTTTGGGTGATGCAAGATTATCCTCACACCACTGGATGCTTCTGCATCACTTTCATGACATAGCTATATCTTGAAAACATATGTTTCACATAGGGATTTCTGAATAAATCTCTCATGAGTTGGTATTTATTACGTTCTACTTTAAAGTAAATTATCACATCATGGTGTTTAGAAATTTCCTTAAAGTGGAGGCATGCATTTACATTCTCCTTTTGACATGTTTTACCATGAATCATGTTTTTATAGTGAGGTTGTATTAATTCAGGTGATGTGTTGTCTTCTTGGTGACATTGGGGTTGATGTCCTTCAAGAGTGTGAACTTTCTTGGCATATGACATTCCTCTTAGTGGTCATGTTATGGCTTGCATTCCCCAAGTTGTGAAACTTTTATCCTTTGAAATTTCCTCTCTTGGTGGTTATTTCAAGCACAATGTTCCCTAAGGTGAGACCTTACATACTGAATCATAAATTTTATGGGTGTGAAATGCTATGTCTCTTTTGCTCAATTAGGGTCTTTCACCTAATCAAGAGAGATAGATCCCACATCAAAATCTAGGTGGTTCACTCACACTAATGCAAGTATAATGTAAGTGTGCCTAAATGAAATGATCTAAATTCAAAAAATGATAAAATTGATTGATGATTTATGCAAAACCTAAGAAATATGAAGTGTTTGAAAACACGGTGTGATATGCAGAAATAAACTAGAAACATGCACAAATGAACTCAAAACTTAATGAAATTGAACATAGTGCACCTAGAGATTGAATGCTAATGCAAGAAGGTTCTAGAATGTCACCAAAATTAATGCTAATAACCAGTGGGACTCATTCGCCACTGATGGAAAATTAGTCCTTCTTCTAGTAAACTTTGTTGAAACAGTTTTCTGACTGTCGGGAACTGAAAATTGAGCAAAACAACTTTTCCAGCTTGGCAATGGGACTCATTCACCAGTGATGGAAAAAATTTCATCCCACAAAAATATACAAATTTTGAATTCAACTATGTGGGTCCAGATCTGTATGTCTTCTTGTCAGGTTGACGGAACCAAATCTACAAAAAATGGGTTGAATGTTGTCTCCAAGCTTGAATTATGGTTTTGTTGACTTGAATAGCTTTGATGACCTATTGGCCACTTTTTAACACCTATTTCTTTGAAAAATATTCCTACAAGACCTGCAAGCACACATGCAAAGAGAGGAAAAATGGTTAAGGGTTAGAGTATATGTATTTTCCTTGGTCAAATCCCACTTTGGTAATCAAACCCTTGATAAAGAAATGAAATGAAAACAAGAAAATAATGATGAATAATTAACATGCAAGTGTCCTAAACTCACCAAACCTTTGTTGTTTAACTCTGAAGATATGTCAATGGCTACTCTAAGATGCTTTATAATTGCTTGATCAAATGATGAAAATGGTTGAATGCAAGAATGTTGATTGATTATGAATGAGTGAATGAGATGAATGGGGGTTAAAATAGATGGAAAATCACTTATTTATACACACTTATGCACTAATTACCCAAAAATACAACATGGTACGCTGACATAAGGTCTTAATGAATAAAAATCCAAAGGAAATTTGAATTTATTTTGAATTTTGTGCCAAGAGGGACTCATTCACCACCCATGTTGAATGAGTCCCACTCTAGGCATGCAAGAGGGGGTCAAAAATTATATCAAATTTTAATTTTTTTTTCAGGTTTGTATTAAAAAACACACTTAATTAAGGCCTATAAGTGCATAAAGGGGCCAAATAAAGCATAAGAAAGGTGTAGTTAGTGGTGACAAGCCTAGAAAAGTGTGAAAGCTTGTTACAATACTTTACCACACTTTGAAATAGGACTTGGTAAGGGTTGAAAAGGGAATATTTAGATGAATTATAACAAGAAGAGTCTAGAAAAGTGTAGAAATGTGTTACAACACCTCACAACAACTTCACACGACATCATAATTTGAACATTCAAGACCTAATGTGAATGCATAAGTTACATTGCAACATTAATCTAATAAAAATAGGTCAAGAATCACAGGAAAAATACCTAAATGACCATGAAAATGTCAATGGTCCATTTTTCTATCATATATTTAGCCCCCACTTTAGTGAGAGGATGAAGATGCTTCAAACTCACACTAAAGTAGCCATGCATATCAAGAGGGATCCAAATGAACTTATGCTAGGAAGATGAGATAAAAATTATCAAGAGGGATGATCAAGCCCCTAGGATGAAGATCCCATTGTAAACTAAACATAAGAACAAAGGAACACACATGTGAAAGAGAAAAAGAGAAGAAAGAGGAATAGGAAAAGTTAGATCAAGCTTTGATAATTTGTCCAACTAGTTGTGGACCAAATATAGACTATATTTCCTAAAAAATAAAATGCATAATCACTCTTGTGTGACGTAACTCATGGTTGTCCACTAGGTGAGAAGGCCCAATAGGTGAGAAACATACACTTGGATGGTATGTACTCACAAACACATAGGTGGATATGGGGAAATTCATGCCACAAAATGGGCTTCCTGCCCAACCATATCAAAGTTATACCTCTTGATAACTTTAATAAGGCACCACAACGAAAAATTTTGCTTTGTACTTCATGAGACAAGCAAAGCTTCGTATTCTTAGAAATCATGAACAAATGTAATGACAACATAGGCATGCGAGCTACATTATGCAATGTGGCCATAATAATGCAAAATGTAAAATATAAAAATGTAAAATGCAAAAGTGTTTAAAGGAGTCGTGTTTAGTTCATGTGAGATCTATCACTTAGGGAACATTGTGTCTAATGTCGCCAAGAGATGACCAATCAATGAATAGAAAATTCATAACTTAGGGGATGTAGTGTGTCACATTAGGCCACCAAGAGGAATGTAATATGCTAAGATAGATGACACTTATGAAGGACATCACACCCAATGTAATCCACAAAGAAAAAAAAATGCATTGTATGAAGTAACAAGGTTGCACTAGAATGAAGAAAAATAAAAATGAATAAAGAATAATGCTAATGTATACCCCCAATTTAAAGGAATTGCTACACACCATTTTCTGAGCAATTTCTTTAAAGTAGCGAATGAAAAATACAAAAAGAAAAAAAGACATAAGAACCAACTTGGAAAGCACCTATGCCAAGTCATACATTTCTGAGTAAGGCTACTTCATGCAAATAAAAGGGAACAAAAGAAAGAGGGGTTTCCCCCAAAAGAAACACAATAAACACATAAGGGATTGATGGATTTGTGTTCAGTATGTTTGTTGCTGCAATTTTTTTTGATGAAAGAGCTTGAAACTATCATCGTTCCTCGAATACATAGAGTTGGAAGAATGACATAAAGAGAGCGAAAACAAAAGAAAAAGAATTTGTTTTGGGTCAACATGGAAGATACATTACAGTCTCAATGCTTTACATCTTCCCCAAAAGGAGAAACTCAAGCAAAAATAAAATGAAAAGGTGAAATAAAAGGAAAATATTTTGGGTCAACATGAAGGAGACATTTTAGTCTCAATGCCTTACATCATCCCTAAAATAAAAATATAAGAAAAGAAAAAGTAAAAAGGGAAAGAGACTATTTGGTTCAACATGGAAGAGACATAGGGCATCTCAACACTTTGTGCTATCCCCAAAAAGAAAACACAAAACAAAAGTGAATAAGAAAAGGCAATGTACGACATATAAAAGAATAGAGGTACAAATAGAGGAAGTTCACAAGAGAGGGGGAACATCAAATGTCACATCACGGGGGAAGATGATATACACACATAGAAAAGAAGAAAAAGAAAAATGAAAAAGGCTGGCGAGGTGAATGCAAATCAACCAGCTAATAGGTCATCCACCTCCCAATCATGTTCAATGTATTGTGAGGGCGGTTGACTATCCAATGGGGGAATTGAAAGTGTTGAACTAAGAGAAGTTCCAAGTTCTTCACTTAGTGTGGTAGATTTATCATTTAAGCTCATGGAGGAGGAAAATAAACAATTCAAATCATTATGCACCTCTTCATCTATTTTAGAGATCTCCTCCTCATCATCATCATCATCTAGATTAATCACGACGAGGGGAAACATGGTAATTTCTAATAAAGGATGTATAAGGAGTTGTGGATATTGTATCAGATCATTTTGTTGTGATATTTGTATTGTACTATCTTGTGGGGGGTTAGGAGGAGGAGGGTGATCAGGTATTGCATCTGTGAAAGGTGGAGGTTGATTTTCTTTGTTTTCCTTTGTTTGTAACTAACTAGAAAGGAGACAATGAGGACGCCTAAGCTCTCAAGCACCGTGGTTCCATTTGATTTATTTTGAATTTTTTTTGTAAGAGTGGGTGGATCCACTAGAGGCTCCTTTTCTTCCTGAGGAGGAGGAACGAAAGGAACTAAATGAGATGGTTCAATCACTTTCTCTTTGGATTTATAAACTTGTTTAATGCAAGGAGGCATGATGGGATTGGTTTCATTATCTCTTGGGAATTTAGATGATGAAGGTGAAGTGTTTAGTGTTGGTTTCTTCTAGAATTTCATTGTTTCTTTAGGTTTAAATTTATGTTGAAGCATTGTCTTATCTAGGATAGGAGTAGCAGAAGTGGACAAGGGCATGTGGTGAAGAGACAATTATGCTATTCATTTGGATTTGAACTTTTGATAAGTAAGGAAAAATAAGTCTTTGTGAGGGATGATGGGCTCCATAGGTTTAGGTAAAAAGGCTTGTAAGGAAAAAATTACCTTTAGAAGAAAATGGTTTAAAGCCACTATGGTGGATAGTAAATATCTCATTGTCAAGCAGAAAATTCAAATATTTGTGAACAAATAAAGGGATAGCTTTCATCAAGCGAAGCCAAGGATGACCTAGCCACAGACGAAATTGATCTAACTGTGGAATGATAGAGAATGTTACATCCAATGTTTTAGGTCCTATTTGTAATAGGAGTACAATTGATCCAATCATAGGGCACACAAAACCAGTATGTGTTTTAATCCATGTTATTTTTTTGTCATAATCATCTTGATAAAGATCATGTAATACTAAAAATTCTTTTGTGATCACATTCTTTCCACAAGAAGGATCTATTAATATCCCATTGGTGGGCTTATCATAGATGCGACTGGCTATGTAAAGAGGACCATCAGGAAGCTTTTTATGTATATCGTGAGAGGAAAAAGTAATATTAAGAGATTTATTAATTAGGCCCTTATGAGGGATAATGTTTATCATAATCATGAGTTCATCCATACGGTTAACATGGGTAACATTCAGAGTAATAGCATGTTTAGTATTTCTATCAACATTCATCACATCAATGTTTGAAGGCTCACTAGCTTTGACAAATGAAACATTGTGTTTAGGCATGGGGTTGGTAAATATTTGTAAGTTTTGATTGGGAGGGGAAATGAACTTATTTCCTTGATCATTGAAACCCGCAATGGATAGACTACCAAAATCAATGAGGTCTTGCACTAGGTGTTTGAGACGCTTACATTATTCTGTGTCATGTCCATTTTGGTGATGAAAATGACAATAAGAATTTGATTTAAAGGTGGGGGATAAATGTTTTGTAGTGTCAAGGAGTTTAATTGTAGGAAAAGTAATCATATATTGTAGTAGTAGTTGATTCATTATGTTATGGAGAGTATCAAGCAAGGGGGTAAATTGTCTCTTTGGGTCCCCATAGGTAAAGAGCACCGCTGCCTTAACAACTGCCACTTGATTAGGAATGGGTTGAGTTAGTTGTGGAGGAGGGGGATTGAACTATAAGAAGCCTTTGTTTAGTTTTCTAAAGTTTTGTGAGTTTTTTTGGTTGGTTTGTTTAGATTTCTTATCTCAGCTAGAAGTGGATTTTGCATCATCACTAGTAACCAAGTTGTGGTAGTCATAAAGGGCTATGAATAAATGTATAAAAGAAGGAATTTTCATCATGGTCAATTTATCTTGAATGTGAGTTTATAAATTTTCAATAAACATCTTGATGAGCCCAAAATGTGCTCATAGTTTGGATATTATGATGAACCTTTAATACCTTTACTTTTGTTATTCATGGTTGTTTAAACTCTTCTGAAACCTTTTATTGGGATATCCTTTAGCAAAACACTTTCATGTTCCTGCAGCCTATTGTGTTGTCTTGTCTACATTTATTACCCCGTTAACTCCCTAAATGATTGGTATATCGCATATAGTTTTTGAATGATGAAATAGATTTAAATATGTGATTAATGAATGGATATTGTGTATGTGCCATGCACCTTTTCTTTCACATCTGTTACCTTGTGTTTCACAGGTTGTTGAAGAAAGTATTATCGAGTCAAGCACAGCCGATCTCGGCCTTGCAGTAAAGTCTATTTACTGCACGACTTTGAGGAAGCTCTGGTGAAGACTCTTTGACCGAAACCATTGGGAAGGATTTTTAATGACAGTCAATCTGGAAAGAGTGGAGCGCTAGATTCTTTCTGGATCGGGTTGAACGATAAATTCATTTATGAAGTCTGTTCCTTAATTTTGGGATACACTTTGCTTCCACATCTTTCTTTGTTAGGGTTAGTTAGTTAGTTGTTCTCCTAATTTTAAATAAGTGCTCCTCCTGCGCAAGTGAGCAAGAAGTTGGTTAGAAGTAGGATACAAGCATAGTGATAGGGAGATAGCAGATATCATGTAAGAGTCAGTATAATAATAATAAAAAGCAGAATCTGTATGAAAAGAGATAGAGTTCGTTGTTAGTTTTCATATCAACAAAGCAATGTATACCATTCTGAGTTTATGAATAAAGTTTGATGAAGTTCTGAGTTCAACACTTGTGTAATTAGTAGATGCTTGCTAAGGGGGCCCACTTAGTAAGTATCTATAGCTAGTTAGTTAGCTGTTCTTTTTATGTTGATCATCAGTTAGATTTCATCTTTAAAGTTTTTGTACAAACTCAGTCTTGTATTGCTCCTGTAGCATCGGGAATCCATCCATGGGCCTGTTCCTACAACATAAGGCCTGTTCATAGTTTGTGTCTTGGTCGTAACTATTATGATTTCTATTTTGCTTAAATCATGGTTGAGTTAAAAGAACTTTGCATTGCCTTCCTGTATTGTAGATAGAATTCTTTCCAAGTATTTATTTCTGTTAAGTTGTGACCAAAACTAGTTCTTAGTGCATATATTGTGCTACGCCATTCAAAGTATACGTTCCCTGGTTTGACAAGTAAATGAATGACCATAAAGAGATATTGGTCACCTGCTGGAATGTCCAATTCCTAGGATAGGTTTTACTGTGATTTTCATATCCTTTTGTGGGCGCGACCATTTTTGGCACTATTGCCGAGGATGGTGTCAAGCTAAGAATTTGTCAGAATTCATTTTTAGCATTAGTTTAGTTTGTTAATCAAAAATTTTCAAAATCCTTCAAATCACCATTCATTCTATTGCATGCATAGAAGAAGAGATGTGTTGGGAAGGTTTCTCCCTGAAAACCTGTTTGTTGAACTACCATTTGACCCAGCCGACAAAGAACCTGAGGAAAATCCATTTGCTCTGATATTCCAGCAAGCAAATATGGCAAATAATCCACCTCTTGCTTTTGAGTTTCCCATTGTTCCCCAGTGAGATACTGACAATCTTAAAAATATTCCTTCTTCACTACTTCCCAAGTTCTATGGCCTAGTTACGGAGGACCCTGAAACTTTCATGTTTGAGTTTGATATCCTCTATCGCAGTTATGACTATACTTCAAATGCTCACAAGCTGAAGTTGTTTCCTTCCACCTTGAAGGAGGGAACTCTCAGATGATTCATGAGTTTGGGAAGAGGTGTTGTTGATAGTTGGACAGCCATGCAAATAAAATTTCTTGAGAAATATAAGGAATATTGTAAGAGTGGCAGTAAGGGAGACGATATATTAAGAATTCAGCAGAAGGAGGATGAAAGTCTGGAGGATTATATTTCAAGATTCTTATTTTTTCTAAAAAAGAACTCAAATCATACTCTCAATGAAGACTCTCAGAAACTACTTTTTCTAAGAGGGATCAGTGATGCATGTATAGATGCTCTGGACCTGATGGGAGGAGGTGATATAACCCAACTGCCTTGGGATGATATTAAGAAAATGTCTTAATTACTCCTGAGCAAATGTGAAGAAGGGTAGAGGTCATCAAGCTATAGTGGGTAAGTCTTCTTCCAGTGGAGTTTCCCAGAAGGAAATCACAAATTTTTTGTCTGATTTCAAGCAGGAAATCATTAACAACATGGCTACATAGTTGGACACTATGCAAGCTCGGAAGAAATATGATGAAGCTGAAGCAATCTTGGCCGAGTTCTGTCCACATTGTAGACAGAAGAAGCGTGACTGGAGATGCAAGATGGTGGCCAACATGGAGGCTACACAGTTGCCTATTGATTTTAAGATGATAGAAGGTGATGATGATCAAGTCTTCTTTGTTGCACAAAGGAGGCCATGGGCCCCAAGACAAGGTATGCCTCAAGACCCTTTGCAAAATTTTGGTTCATATAATAGTCAATGGAAAAATCAGTACCCTCTAAACTATGGGCCATACTCCCAACCTCAGTGGAATAACACTTTGCCAAACACCTAGCAAAACCGTTGGCAAGCCTCACAAGGAAACTGGCAACCACCTCAGCAAAATCAGTGGCAGCCTCCACAAGGGAATTGGTAGTAGCCTAACCAATGGAGAGGAGGCCAGCAATGGTCAAATCAAACCGCAGGTTTCCTGTAGCAACCCCAGCAGAAATCCATTATGCCACCTATTGCACCTAATCAAGGTTAGAATCCAAAATCAATCCAACTACCAGCTCAGGCAGCACCTAATCCAAATAACCAGCAACCGCAGCAGCAGCAAGTCTATTTTGTTGATCATAATCATCAGCCTGCCTATGCTCTTAACCTGAATAATATTAATTTATGTTCAGGAACCATGCTGCCCACACCATCTCCTCCCATAATCTCAGAATTACCACCTGAGGAGACTAACCAAGAAGACGAAGATATCAATGACCAAGCCCAACCAAATCAGCCAGTTTAGATTCCATCATTATCTAAGTCATCTGATCAGATGCCCCCTCCTTTCCCACAAAGATTGGAAGGTGAAAATGTGAAGAAACAAGAGGAACTCACCTTTGATATCCTTGACTAGCTAAAACATATATGTGTGAAAATTCCCTTGTTCCAAGCAATTAAAGAAGTACCTATCTCTAGCAAGGCCATCAAGGAGGCATGTTTGAAGAAACCAAGGAGGAAAAAGAAAGACCCTCAAACTGTCCATGTAATAGGCCAACTCTTTGACTTAATGCTAGGGAAACTTAGCATCCCAAAATATTTAGATCCAGGAAGTCATGTTGTGGAGATAAATGTTAATGGGTTGCAAATTAAGAATGCCTTAGTAGATCTTGGTGTAGCTATCAATCTCATGACAAAGGACCTGGTTGTAAAAATTAATATTTTAGAAATAAGGACTACACCTATAATATTACAGCTTGCTAATAACTCAACTATCAAACCTGATGGGGTAGTCGAAGACCTAGTAGTCACCTTGGATTCCTAGGAATACCCCACTGATTTCATGGTCGTATCTCCAAAAGCATCATTGGGGGGATACCCTGTCATACTAGGAAGGCCTTGGTTGGCTACTACTGATGCCTGCATTGGTTGTAGGTTAGGTGACATGACAATATCTGATGGATATAGCACAAAGAAACTTACTCTCTATTCTCCAGCACTGCCCCAACTTGATTTTGGAGATGTTGCTTAGCCAGATTTGGGAGAAGAGGAAGAAGTGAACTCTATGGCCAATTTAATGATGATTACCAAAGAGCCTTTCATTGCACACCAAGAAGAAGAAGATGTACTGTCTAATATCTTGTTGAATAACTACGGTACTGAATACTTTCATTGTGAGAAAAATCCATGTTCCTTGCAGACTATTCTTTCTCCATCCACATCAGCTCATTATCCTGCAGCAACAGATTGCTTGCACACCTTACTACCCCATGAGGTAGACATGCCATTTCTGTCTAAAGTATCTATGATAGACTTAACCTTCCAAGTTGACGTAGCTGCAGGAAAAACTTTGTGCATTAATAAAAACCTCACCAGCAAGCAACAAGAATCCATGATAAAAATGTTTACCAATCATAAGTCAGTTTTTGCATGAGACTATGGAGATATGAAGGGCCTAGACCCAAAACTTTGTACACATCGCATATATATTAACAGTGACTTCAAACCTGTTAGGTAGCCTCAAAGAAGAATCAATCTAGCTTTGAGAGAGATTGTTAAAGAAGAATTGTAAAAAATGTTGACAGCTGGCTTTATCTACCCAATCTTTGGTAGTCAATGGGTTTCCCCACTGGTCATTATTCCTAAGAAAAGAGGAAAATGGAGGGTATGTGTAGATTACAGAGAACTTAACTTAGCAACAAAGAAAGATTACTTTCCTCTTCCATTTATTGATCAAGTTCTGGATAATTTAGCTGGAAAGAAGTACTTCTCATTCTTGGATGGCTTCAGTGGATACAATAAGATCAAGATTGTTCCTGAGGATCAGGAATAGACTACTTTTACATGCCCTTGGAGAATGTTTCCCTATTCAGTTTTGCCTTTTGGTCTTTGTAATGCTCCTGCAACTTTCCAGAAAACAGTCATAAGCATCTTCTCAGACATCTCATATGATTCATAGAAATATACATGGATGACTTTACTGTTTATGGTACAATATTTGAGGAAGCTCAAGCTAACTTGAAAAAAGTACTACAAAGATGTGAAGATCACAACCTATCGCTGAATAGTCAAAAGTACTTCATGATGATGTAGAAGGGAATAGTGCTCAGTCACTATATTTCTGCTGCAGGAATTCAGGTTGATCCTACTAAAATTGAGATCATCTCTAAGTTACCTTCTCCTACTAAGCAGAAGGAGGTACAGAGTTTTCTAGGCTATGCCAGATACTACAGAAGATTCATCAAGGACTTCAGCCAAATAGCAGGTCTCTTATACAATCTGCTGAAGAAAGATGCAGAGTTTTCTTGGACAAAGGAATGTGAAAAAGCATTTCTTGACTTGAAAGTCTCCCTCACATAGGCACCTGTTCTGAAAAGACCTGATTGGTCACTCCCATTTTATATTCATACTGATGCCTTGGATTATGCAATTGGGGCAGTGCTAGGGAAGAAGGATGGATCAACTGAACATGCACTCTACTACATAAGCAAAAATTTGCAAGGGGCTGAATTCAACTACACTGTTACAGAAAAAGAAATGTTGGCAATCATCTACGCCCTTAATAAATTCAGGCATTATATCACTGGTTATCAGATATTTGTCCACACTGATCATGCAGCAATCTGGTATCTCATGAACAAAAGCTCAATATCTGGGAGACTGGCAAGATGGTTGTTGCTAATGCAGGAATTTGACATTACAATTGTGGACAAGCCAGGTAAAGCCAACATAGTTTCTGATTTCCTTTCTAGAATTCAAAGGAAAGATGACTCTGCACTTATTGAAGACTCCTTTCCTGATGAGCACCTATTTGCAATCAAGGTTATTCATCCATGGTATGCTGATATAGCAAATTATCTAGCAACAGGAAAAACTCCTCCTCAATTCTCTCCTAAGGAAAAAAGACTATTGGTAGAGAAAAGTTTTAACTTTTCTTAGATTGCAGATTGCATGTTTTATACAGGGCCAGATCACGTTATGAGGAGATGTGTACCAAAGGAGGACACTCATGATATATTGCATGCCAACCATGATAAGCCGTGTGGTGGACATTTTGCTGCCAAAATGACAGCAATGAAAATTTTAAATACTGGTTACTATTGGCCAACTTTACATAGAGATGTAGCCAAGTATACAAGGAGATGTGACAGATGCCAAAGGATGGAAAGACCAACTTGCTCTGATGAAATGCCTCTATTTCCACAAATTATAGTTACACGATTCGACAAATGGGGACTAGATTTTGTGGGACCAATTGACCCACTTTCCAAAGGTAAGTCCTACATTCTTGTGTGCACAGATTATGTCACAAAATGGGTAGAAGCTAAACCTATGAAACATGCTAGGGATAATAAAGTGGTTGAATTCCTATATGAGGAAATATTTACTAGGTTTGGTGTTCCTAAGGAGATAGTGACAGATCAGGGAGCACAATTTACTTCTACACTTATCATAGCTTTAGTCAATGAATATAATATACGACACAGGAAATCAACTTCTTATCACCCCCAGGCCAATGGCCAGGTTGAGGTCACCAATAGGGACATAGAGGCCATTTTGACTAAAACTATAGATTTGCATAAGGACTGGGCCGTAAGGTTACCAGAAGCTATATGGGCCTACTGTACTACCTGGAAGACTGCTACATGATTTACACCTTTTGAAATGGTGTATGGTAAAATAGTTGTGATGCCAATAGAATTTGAACATAAGACTCTCTGAACAGCACTGGAGCTGGACATGGATTTAATAAATGCACAAAAGGACAGAATCATGCAACTCAATGCTCTGGATGAACTCTGAAAGCATGCTCTACAGCACACTGAGATGATACAGAATCAGCGAATAAGGTGGCATGATAAATACATTAAGGAAGAAAAATTTAAAGTAGGAGATTGGGCTCTTCTTTACAACTCACAGTATAAGGACAGTGCAGGAAAATTACAGACCAGATGGTTGGGGCCGTATGAAATTGAGAATGTATTTGCTAATGGTATAGTTCAACTTGTTATGATTGATCCTGTTAGATTCAAGCTGTTGGTTAATGGACACCACCTCCGGTTGTACCATAAACCAGTCTCAAAAGAAGAATTCATGCAACAGTTCGTTCAGGATCCTACTGCTACTCTTCCTACAGCCAAAGGCTTTAGCCTTTCTCTTGCAGCTTCACCGTAATTTTGAAAAGCATGCTTATAATAAAGGTTTTCTTTTTAAGGAAACCATTTTTTCTTCATTTTCACTTATCGCCACATCTCACTTCTTTATCTTCCATCCATCCCATCCATCCATTCTATCCATTCATCTCGTCCACCCACATCACCCATCCACCTCATTCATCCACATCACCCTTAATTATGATATCATTCCCAACTATCAACTCATGCTAAAGCCGTCATCTTTCTCAACACATGTAGGCATTTATCAAAGGTATGCCATATCTTTTGTTATCGCATATTTGATTTATTTTATTCTATTCATTTACTATTATGACTGTACCAATCATTATTACCTGATCTCCACCTATTCTTTAGTACATGTGAGGACACATGTCATACTCTAAGTAGGGGGCGGGGTAATCCACTTTTAAAACCTATCTTTTCACCACTGCCACAACTACTCAGATAACCTTTCTTTATTATTTTTCTGGTACTTTCTAAATATGATCGCATGTCTTTTTCATTGCATGTTTTTCTTATGAATTACAATCAAAACTGCTTGTTCAAAAAGTTCATTTTTGGAAAAGAGAGAAATGTGACGGCACGACAGAGAAAAAACCAGAACAGAAAGGGAAATAGAGAGGAAATTTTTGAATTTTTAGCAGGGAGTTGAGTTCAGCTAGGGAAAAACTATGAACATGGGTGGTCAGCTAGTGTGACATTAGCCTATAGCTCATGAGTTATTATTGCAAAATCCTTAAACAGTCTAGGTATTCAGCCTCTGTGGATGGTTAAACTACTTCTTGAGTTTAAATGCTTTTAATGAAGAGGTTGCTTGCGAATTTTTGAGAACCCTTTCTAAAGGGGAGGCTACTGTATGGGATCTAAGGGTTGTTGCAACTGAAGAAAGAATTGCTGAAATAACCGAGCTTCCAGCCGTTGGAGAAAATTTTTCTTTGGATGCTGCCTCTACAAGGGCTGAATTTTCAATACCCACTGATGGACCTTTGGAAGTCTCCAAGCAGGGATGTAAGTGAGTATCGTTGCCTCCTTATTTAGAATACGCTGCTTACATAATTAGGTATTTAATCTATGAAGGTCGTTTCTCTTACCTGCATTCTTACCATTTTAAATTATTAAGTCATATCAGGCATGGGTTAGTTGTAAATGTTCTAAATTTCTTGTTAAAATTTCTAGAACAAAGTGCCCATGGAACCCAATAGGGGAAAGATAATTCTATTGCTCACCATGGCCTTATAAAATTATTGATTGAACACTCTTTGAGAGATGTCTCACCTCTTTCCTGGCAACAATTTGTTGCCTAAAAGAGCTTGCAAATTCCAGAACCCCCTAGGGTACGTACCCCACGGCCTTAGAAAAAGAAAGAAGAAATTGCATCTACCAGTAAAAGAATAGGGCAAGGGTCATCTGCTCCTATAGCACCTAGTCCTATAGCTCTCACACTTGAATCCTCTGCTCGGGTACAAACTAGGTCTGCCACTAGGAGAGAGAAGGGAAAAAAAAGGCAGAAGAGTCCCCAGAGTCTGACCCTTATTCTCAGAAAAGGCAATGCTCTTCTCCTGTAGCATCTTCCCCTGCAGTTGTCTCTCCTACAACAACACCTGTTGCTATTACTAGTTCACCATCATCCTCTGGCAGGGCAGAACCCTCTAGACTGACCAGAAAGAGGAAGGCTACAAGAACACCTCATGTAGCCGCACCAGTGCCAAGAAGAGTTTCCACAAGGAAATAATGTAAGACCTCCCCTACTTCACCTCAACTAGAGGTTATTATAATTTTAGAAGAGTCCGTAGAATCTGAATTTGATGTTTCTCAGAATATGTCTGAGAATGCTGCATAGAGTTTATTCGTTCCTGAAGAGGAACAAATTGAGACAAAGGAAATTGAGCATAATGAAAAAGGGGTACCAAGTCTTGATGACTTGGCTACCGCTGCTATGGAGATTTTAGAGGAAGCACAGTCTTCTCCACTGCAGCAACGAGAATTCATCCTGCAGCAAGAGTAGCAATAGACCAAACAATTAGATGTGGCCAGTGAAGCTACATTTCCCCTGCCACTTGTCAAGCCATTGTTGTTTATAAGAAAATATTTTTGATTGAGTTTCTGGAATATGTCAAAGCTAACTGAGAACCAGTTACATTGCAAACCCTGACTTTTCGACACCTAGCCTAGACTGACACGCAACAAAGTCTATGGGAGGTAGAAAGGAAGAAACTAAAAAAGGAAATTGAAAGTCAAAAATAGGAAATTCTTGAGTTACAAGGAAAAATGGATGAAATGTTAAAAGTAACTGGTCAGATTATGGAATGTAGACCACCACCCAAAGTTTATGCTCTGTTCCTTCAGGAACAATTCTTATGGTTCCAACTAATGAGAATTTCTAGAAATCAAGATCCTATACTTCACACTGTTAAAGAATTCTACGACGCATACCAAGCAGCCCCTAATTGGTTAAGATATTCTATGTGTGAATTTTATTTGCATGGCTTTTTAATTCCATTTGAAATAGAATTGAACCCTCTTCTATATATTGGCAATATCCATTTGAGATCATTTATGTCATGGGTAGAAAATGAAGCAAATTATGGCAGGCAATGGGAAACATATGAGGAAGTCGAAAGGAATGAGCCTGTTCCATTGCGCCCTCAAATTTTAGACCCCCATGCAATGTTAAAAACCTGGTTTACTCTGACATATGGCATTCAAAATAATACAGCCAGAATGAAAATATTTGATCTTAGGAAATAGGTATATGATGAATTTCAGGAACAGTCATATTCATTTTGGAGACTGTCATACACCAGAAGTGAGAAAAGGTGGGAAATATTAACTGTTGGGCTAAGAAGGTTTGAGCCTTATAGTCCCCTAAATTTCACAGCAGCTCTTAAATGATCAAGCAGATATATACAATTGGGACATCAAAAGAGATTTTAACTATGGTTGCCATTGACATTTAGACCTCATGTGCTAATGTGGCCCCTTTATCCTTACTAGGCTACAAATCTTAATGATGATTCAAAAGCCCGTAGGTATGAAAGGTGGCAGACTTTCAAAAGATTTTATTATAGGTTTGGAGCTCCATTTCAGAGTCATGCCACAACCACTGATTTCAGAGAAACTACCAGGAAAGTTAATGCTGAAGGACCAGCATTGGGCTAAGTAGGGGGCAGATGATGAGCCCAAAATGTGGTCATAGTTTGGATATTATAATGAACCTTTAATACCTTTACTTTTGTTATTCATGGTTGTTTAAACTCTTCTGAAACCTTTTATTGGGATATCTTATAGCAAAACACTTTCATGTTCTTGCAACCTATTGTGTTGTCTTGTCTACATTTATTACCCCGTTGACTCCCTAAATGACTGGTATATCGCATATAGTTTTTGAATGATGAAATAGATTTAAATATGTGATTAATGAATGGATATTGTGTATCTGCCATGCGCCTTTTCTTTCGCATCTGTTACCTTGTGTTTTGTAGGTTGTTGAAAAAAGTATGATCGAGTCAAGCACAGCCGATCTCGGCCTTGTAGTAAAGTCTATTTCCTACACGACTTCAACGAAGCTCTGGTGAAGACTCTTTGACCGAAACCGTTGGGAAGGATTTTTAATGACAGTCAATCTGGAAAAAGTGGAGCACTAGATTCTCTCCGGATTGGGTTGAACAGATAATTTCATTTATGAAGTCCATTCCTTGATTTTGGGATACACTTTACTTCCACGTCTTTCTTTGTTAGGGTTAGTTAGTTAGTTGTTCTCTTGATTTTAAATAAGTGCTCCTCCTGCGCGAGTGAGCAAGAAGTTGGTTAGAAGTAAGATAGAAGCATAGTGATAGGGAGATAGCAGATATCATGTAAGAGTTAGTATGATAATAATAAAAAGTAGAATATGTATGACAAGAGATAGAGTTCGTTGTTAGTTTTCATATCAACAAAGCAATGTATACCATTCTGATTTTATGAATAAAGTTTGATAAAGTTCTGAGTTCAGCACTTGCGTAATTAGTAGATGCTTGCTAAGGGGGCCCACTTAGTAAGTATTTGTTGCTAGTTAGTTAGCTATTTTTTTTCTGTTGATCATCAGTTAGATTTCATCTTTAAAGTTTTCATACAAACTCAGTCTTGTATTGCTCCTACAGCATCAGGAATCCATCCTTGTGCCTGTTCCTACAGCATAAGGCCAGTTCATAGTTTGTGTCTATGTCGTAACTGTTATGATTTTTGTTTTGCTTAAATCATGGTTGAGTTAAAAGAACTTTGCATTGCCTTCCTATAGCGTAGATAGAATTCTTTCCAAGTATTTATTTCTATTAAGTTGTGACTGAAACTAGTTCTTAGTGCATATATTGTGCTGCGCCATTCAAATTATACGTTCCCTAGTTTGACAAGTAAATGAACGTCCATAAAGAGATATTGGTCACCTGCTGGAATGTTTAATTCCTAGGATAGGTTTTACTGTGATTTTCATATCCTTTTGTGGGTGCGACCACATCTTTTGGATATGTGAATCAGGAACCTTGACATCTACTTGGGCATGCAATGACTGACAATGTGCAATGAAATCAATTATTTTTTCACCTGCATTTTGTTTACACCTCATTAAATTAGCCATTGTCTTTTTGGGATTCATATGGACTTGGAAATGACTTAAAAATGCATCAACAAATTCATTAAATGATCGAATTGAATGATTGGGTTAGTTTTAAAACCAATCCAAGGTAGTGTCCTTTAGGGTCCTAGGAAACAATTTAGCTAACAGTTTATCATCAAGGACAAAATCACTGCATAAGGTTGTATAGGAATTGACATGATTAGTAGGGTCTCCTTTACCTCTGTACTTCTCAAATCTAGGCATCTCAATCCATTATGGCATTGGGGTTCTTAAGATCTCCAAAGATAATGGGATACTACGGACATAGTATGTGGGTGGTGCAGTTTTATTTTAGTTAATGGTGGATATTTGTTGTTGCATGGAAGAAACAGTGTGAAAGAGTTGTGTAATGAGAGGGTCAATGTAAGTGGTATGAGGTGGAAGAGAGAATGGTGATGGAGTGTATGTAATGTTAGGAGAAATGAAGTGAACACTAAGAGGGGTGAAGGTGGTAGATGATGGAACATTCGATGCCACAAAAGAACTAGGAATACTAGTTGGAATAGTGAAAAGAGTCACATGACTAACATGTTACATGGTTGTTGTAACGTGACAAGTGGTATAGGTTGTTATGGATGCTATGGTTGAAGGAGGAATGTGAGATCCTCCTTGGCTAACCACAGTATGTGTTGGATCAGAAGTGTAAGGACCATGTTTGTTGTTTATCTCAACAATTTTTTTCATAACTTTTAAGCCATCGTCACTTTCAATCAAGCAATGAAGGTTTTCTATAGTAGGTATTATAGTGGTCAAAATTTTTTCAAGACATAAATCTTGTTGCAAATGTGCAAAATCCTCATGAATACTAATGACTTTATCTTGTGGAATGGGATCATTTTGTGTGTCAACATGTATTGTATGTGAAGGTAAAGGTGTATTAGTGGTAGTATCCATGCCTAATGCACCATTGTCCATACCAGGAGTAGGAGCTCAAGAAAAACCAAGGTCCACAATGAGTGTGTTATTGGAGGATGCCATGAGTTGAGAACTTCTTCTCACTAAAGTATTATCAATAGGGCACCAAACACTCATACAAATACCACAAGAGGTGGGGTGGATGAAAATGCAATGCAAACTAGGGATAATAAAATTCAAATAATAGAAATTCTATAAACTAAAACAAGAAGGAAATACCATAAAAAAAAATGTAGAAATTACTGTGAAAATGGTAGAAATGGATGTGTAAAAAGTGCAACTAGACTGATTTTCCTAGGGATGAATTTTTTTGTGATTTTTCAAAAAAATTAAAGGGATTTTTATGCTTTTTTAATCCAAAACTGAGATGCAAATGAATAATTTGAGTTTTCATAACGTGTTGAAATGCAAAAATGAAATCTATATGAGATATTCACTAATGCAATGTTGTAAACCCTAGGATGCAAAAATAATGCAAATGCTAATGCAAGAGCTAATGCTATGAGTCCTAGGATATAAATGAAAATGCAAATCAAAAAGATATAATGTTCACTATGCAAGTTCACCAAAATGAACCATAGATTTTATGGGTGTGAAATGTTATGTCTCTTTTGCTCAATTAAGGTCTTTCACCTAATGGAAAGAGTTAGATCCCACACCAAAATATAGGTGGTTCACTCAAACTAATGCAAGTATAATGTAAGTATGCCTAAATTTAATGATCTAAATGTAGAAAACTAATTAAATTGATTTATTATTTATGCAAAACCTAATAAATATGATGTTTTTGAAAACATAGTGAGATATGTGGAAATGAACTAGAAACATGCATAGATGAACTCAAAACTTAATGAAATTAAACAGAGTGCACCTAAAGATGGAATTTTGATGCAAGAAGGTTCAATAATTTCATAGAAATCACTACTAATGACCAATGGGACTCATTCACCACTGATGGTGAATCAGTCCTTCTTCTGGTAAACTTTGTTGAAACTAGTTTCTAACTATCAGGAACTGAAAACTTAACAAAACAACTTTTCCAGCCTAGTAGTGGGACTCATTCACTACTAATGGAAAATCAGACCTCCCACAAAAATCTATGAATTTTTAAGTCAACTCTATGGGTCCAAATCTATATCTGTCTTCTTGTGGGGTTGATAGAATCAAATCAATAGAAAATAGGCTAAATGTTGTCTCCAAGCTTGAATTAGGGTTTTGTTGGCTTCAATAGCTTTGATGACTTTTTGACCACTTTTCAACACCTATTTATTTTACAAATCTACCTGCAAGACATGCAAACAAACATGTAAAGAGGGAGAAAATGGTCAAGGGTTAGAGAATAGGGATTTTCCTTCATTAAATCCCACTTTGGTAATCAAACCCTTGATAAAGAAATGAAATGAAAACAAGAAAGGAATGATGAATAAATAATATGCAAGTATCCTAAACTCACCAAACCTTTGTTGTTGAAGTCTAAAGATATCTCTATGGCTGCTCCAAGATGCTTGATAATTGCTTGATCAAATGATGAAATACTTGAATGCAAGAATGTTGATTGATGATGAATGAGTGAATGAGATGAATGGGGGTTAAAATGGATGGAAAAACACTTATTTATACACAATTATTCATTAATTACCTAAAAATACAACATCGCAAGCCGACATAAGGTCTTAATGAATAAAAACCTCAAGGAAATTTCAATTTATTTTAAATTTTGTGCCAAGAGGGACTCATTCGCCACCCATTTCAAATGGGTCCCACTTTAGGCATGGAAGTGGGTGTTGGAAATTATATTGCTTTTAATGTTTTTTTTGGGTTTGTATTAAAAAACACACTTAATTAAGGCCTATAAGTGCATAAATGGGCCAAATAAAGCATAAGAAAGGTGTAATTAGTGGTGAAAAGCCTAGAAAAGTGTGAAAGCTTATTACAAGACTTTACAACACTTTGAAATAGTACTTCTAGTAAGGGATGAAAAGGGAATATTTACATGAATTATAATAAGCAGAGTCTAAAAAGGTGTAGAAATATGTTACAACACTTCACAAGACATCATAATTTGAATATTTAGGACCTAATGTGAATGCATAAGTTACCTTGCAACATTAAATCTAAGAAAAATAGGTCAAGCATCACAAGAAAAAGAACTAAATGACCATGAAAATGTCAATGATCCATTTTTCTATGGTACAAATACATATTAAGCATAATCCCTTCAAACTTTTCTTATTCTATTTGCATTTTTGTTAATAAGTGTCTAGCATAATGAAGTTTTCTAGCCCAATGAAGCATGAAGTTAAAACCTTTTTCATGGCCACCAAGAATAATACACCTTGCTACTAATTTTTGTTCATGAGTTTCTAGAATAACACATCTTGGTAGCACTCTGAAACATGAAGTTACAACCTTCTTCATGACCACCAAGCATAATACACCTTTCTTGCTAGTACAACCATTTTTATTCATGAGTGTGTAACATCACACAACTTTCTAGCCTTATGAAGCACAAAGTTCATGTTTTTTGGAACCTTATCAAATTTATCAAGAGGTATAAATTTTGGTATGCTTGTACATAGGGAGCCTATAGATTAGGCATAACTTTCCCATTAGCCACTTGTTTTATTTTTGTGATTACATACCTATTATGTGTGTGTCTCACTTTGTATATTTTATTTTTATAGTGAACAAAAGGTTTTCATTGTAAAAAAATTTTAACAAACAACTAAGGCTTGATCCATATCCACATAGAAATATAGTAAAGGTTTGATCCACCCCTTTTCCATTGTTTCTTTAGGTATTTGGAATTTTATGATTATCTTGTCATTGCTACAACATATCAAACATAGGCATGTGTATCATTCTTACTTTGTTGGTTTTCCATGAGATCTTAGATCATTGGGGCTTGATCATCCTTCTTGACCTTTTTCATCCTACCTGTCCAACATTTGTACAATCAGAACTCTCTTGATTGTCTACTTTAGTGTGAGTTTTCACTTCTACTCATCCTCTCACTAAAGAGGGGGCTAAATGTACTATAAAAAATTATGCTCCTTTACATTTTTACACTTTTTTTGGGTCCCCTCAATTGAATTGCAGTTAATTATGCCTTAATAATCCCTATTTTACATCTACAATATTAATAAATTACATTTTCTGAAGGGGAAACCTAAAAATAATTAATGCCAACACATAATTAATTAGCTTGACCAATGTGTGTTCTAGGAATAGGAACCTAGGACCCATTCGCCCATGGGAAAATGGGTCCTCCCTAGGCCTTTGGAATAAAATTTAAAATTATTTTTTAGTGGTATTTTAATGTCCTCAAATTTAAAATTTAATCCTAGCTTGCATTATTTAATTTTCAAGAAATTAAGGATAGATACTTGTAAATTATAAAAGGTCTTTTTATCAATTGAAATATAAGTTTCATAATTCAAATTTCACAAGAGAAAATATTATTATCAAGATAATTCAAGAGAAGATTTATTAGTGATTCACTATAGAAATCAAGGTCTCAAGCATCATGTCAATGTGTTATGCATCATGCATGTTTTTGGAGACAACATTGTGATGTAGGTTTCAAAGATCAAAGTAAAAGATTCAAATCAAGATCGACATCCATTGAAGCCATTTCATGGAAGATCAAGTTCAAAATTTCAATACTCCAAACATTTATTCAAGTGTTTGTTGAGTTGTAACATTATATTGGCCAGTCATCAATCCTTTCATGCTTTATTATTTCAATTCATGGTTTAATTTCCAAAATGGGGTTTGACCTAGGCAAACCCCTACTGACCAAAATCAAATATTTTTCTCCTCTTTGTGAATGTGCAGGTTTATAGTTTGAAGAAGGATTGAAGACCTCAAAAATTACAAATTTATAAACTTGTCATATTTTTTGTGAATCCATAGAATCTCACCTAAAAAATTCATTTTTGATTATTTGGCATTAAAACACGGATGAAATGGAAGCTACAAACTAACACTAGAGGATCCTAAAAGTTGAGTAAAACCTCTGCACAAAGACCCATTCACCTATGGGAAAATGAGTCCCAAACAACCTTCAAAAATTGTATTTTGGTGATAGGTACACATCATTAATATGCTATTTCTAGATCTACAAGAAGTTTGTTGTTTCTGTCTATATTATGCTTTAAATTGACGATTCAAGTTTAAATGGGCATAATTGAGCTGATTTACTATTTTTATTTTTTCTCCTAGAAGTGTTGTTTAGGTTGATACCCCCATCCTTAATCATACGGAAACCATTACATTCCCCCATTGAGTTAACTTACCTAATATTTGTAAGTCAATTCTTTGTGGAGATTTCATTTCCTAATCAAAATAGAAAGATAGGTTTATCACCCTCATTTCCCCCATTCCATATTGGTGAAACCCTATTTTCCTATGTTTGAAATAGTTATACCTCTTTTTTAGATTATGACTCATAACATAAATGATACATAATCTAAAATTACTTCCATCCATAGTTTAACTTCATCCCAATTAGAGAGATATAATCATTTCACTAACAAAATTATATATGTAAATTTTGAATAATATCCATCATATTTTATATAACTCATCATAATCCTACTAGTTCATAATATAATCAATAAAGATACACATTAATATAGAAAACATTAAATATACAATCACATAAGTGAGTAGTCACTTATCTAGTTGTTGTCTTCATCTTCCTAATAGTTAGTGCATGAATTGGAGTTATGACCCCCTATTAAGATCATGAAGAAAAAAACAAGACTAATGATGAATATCATTTGGATTTAATGCTCAAAATGTTTTGAGATTAAAAATGGAATACACAATAAAATTTACATGATTGACTCATACCTCTATCAAAGAATTCAAATTAAACCTAATATAATAATACCAATCTAGTATACCATGAATGTTTGGAGTATATACTAGTGTCATCAATTAAAAATAAAATAATGTAATTTAACCAAATATTTATAATTAAAAAAATTAGTATAACTTACCCCAATAAAAGTTGAAATATGACAACTACCATTAATAGGTGAACTGATATTGAATTTATCAGATTCACTTATTCATCATTAAATGTAACTTTTATGATCATCGTCGATATATGATTAAAAATATAATGTAATATATTTACTATTTTTTGCAAAATTACATACATATTGACTTGGCATATCTTTATTTATCAAAATTGAATAATATATATGGTAATATTTCCAATAGAAACATAAACTATAATGTACCAAAATCAAGATCAAATGTATAGACACAAGACTTGATGTAGAGAATTTTCTTAAAAAACCCACAAACTAGCCTATTACATTGGAAATTTATCTTTAATGGAATCAAATTGAAAACAAAAAAGCCTCAAGCATAGGGGAAAATGAATATTTCAACTTCTAGGTGCTTCTTCCACTATGTTGTAATCCACTCATACAACTCAAACAATTTCAAGCATAAAATAAAAAATTTATAGATATGATATTGTGTAATGTCAACATTATCGTCCATTTTTATGTTGAAAGAATGAACAAGAAGAGAAATATTATTAAAGGAAGATGCAATATACCTAGATTTTGTATGGTCCCTAGCATTGTGTGAGTTTGTATACGCTTGGTCCTTCACATGTCATATATAAGTAGTGACATTTGGAGGCCAATCTACTTAATTAATCCATCCACTAAGAAAATTTAAGGGGATCCATTATTCAAATTTTCCTTTGGAGAAATATAGGAAAATTAAACTGAGTTGGTAAAAACACACATCCTATATAGAAGTTTCAAAAGGAGTGGAATCAATTAAGCCTACTCTTTTATTTTTTCTATTTCTAAATCATATATATCTTATAATGAAAAATAAATGTGGTAAACCTGCATAAAGAAATTAATTTCATTTCATGATTTTAGATAATTATGTGTACACAAAATAATAATAAGGAAATCTTGGGCTTCACAAAGTCTACTCTCCTTGTTGTAGTTCTCTTTAGATGTAAGAATGCTACTAGAGCTACAAACATTTTTTTTGAATTTTATCATTTAAGTATGGAAAATTTGTAGGATGAGAAATTCCATGTATATAAAGGGCTTTGACTCCACCATCTATATCAAATTGTGAACCATGCATATGGGAGGAAAAATGGTGATGAACCAACAATATTCAAATTCCACCCTTTTATAAGGTATGATGTGATGCCCTAACAATTTTCTTTGTTTCCCAAGACATACATAGTTATTCACCTCTTTCTATTTAAAAACCATGTTTAACTTTTTTTAATAGAAACCTATATGAATTTCATATAAAAATTATGACATTAAAGATCCTTTACCAAAGTTCTATGCTTAAATATTAAATTTTAAAAATAATATAAGAAAATATTAGAAACCAAAATCAATTAATAAGCATAAAATTAATGTCTAAATTCAAATTTATTTACTTAACTTTATGTAAAAAAGCATTTGAATATTTATTTTAACTTATATCTAACATAAGATGCAATTTCCCCACCCTTGATTTGTAGACATTGCGAAAACTAAACATCAAAATCATCCAAAACTTATATCTATCTTTAGAATATTAATACTAAGATTGACCTCTTTCTATTTAAAACCATGTTTAACTTTTTTCAATAGAAATCTATATGAACTTTATATGAAAATTATGACATTAAAGCTCCTCTACCTAAATTCTATGTTTTAAATACTAAACTTCTAAATAATATAACAAAATATTAATAACCAATTTTTTTTACTAGAGTGAACTATAAATCTTTGATTAACAACCATCAAAATAATATCTAACTTCAATTTTATTTACTTCATGTAGAAAATATTTGAATGTTTCTTTTGACTTATACCTAACATAGGATGCAATTTTTTCACCCTTGATATGTAGATGTTGCAAAAACTAAATATCAAAATCATCCAAAATTAAAAATCACTAACAAAATGATATTTGAATATTATTGATTCCATCAAATTAATATTAACATGAAAAGATGTATTAAGACAAACTCTTAAATTTATTCAAAGATATGGAGTCTATCAGGTGAAGTCATAACTTATATAATTATGTTAAAAACATTTGAATATTTCTTTTACCTTATATCTAACATTTGATGCAACTTCTTCAATGTTGATTTGTATGCATTGCAAAAACTAAAGATCAAAATCATCCACAGCTAAAAATGACTAACAAAAATGACGTTTGATTATTTTAAATTAATATTAACATAAATAAAATCAACAGATGTATAAGATGCACTCTTAAATTTGTTCAAAATATTCTGAATCTGTGAAGTGAAGTCATATAATTATAACCTTCATCCTTATCAACTATGCTCTATAAGTACTGCTTCGAGCAACCATTGAATGAATGAAAAGATTTTTCGATCAACCTATCAGAATATTATAAAACTAATATAAAGTTTTCAATCAAACGCCCATGAAATTTGACGCCTAATTTCTTCCTGCTCTTCCGGAGTATAATCGGTTTTTATGTCAAATAGTTGCAGAATTTGCTCAGGTGATAAATCTTTGATCATGTCAGCTACAGTATCACATAAGAATTCGAAAAGATTGTTTATCTTCAAGTAATTAGAAGCCTGCACATGCCACATAAACTAAAAGATCAGTTCTAAAATATAAAAGTGAAATTTACAGAGAAGTAGAAAGTGAATGGAGTATAAAACCAAGATCAGTTCTAAAATATGAAAGAGAAATTTTCAGAAGTAGAACGTGAATGGTGTATAAAAAGTAAAACATACCATAAGAAGATCGTAAAGTGTTTGTTGACTAACATCTACAAACCGCCTATCCCAAGTTTTTATATCTTCCTCTAACTGGCCAGATTTCTCGGCTTCCAAATGATATTTGAGGTATTCAATAACCTTTGCTAAGATCGTGCTGGAAACATTGGAGACAGGTAAATTAGTGCGGGTGCCCGCAAGTTCTATAAATCTTTTAATGATCTCCATCTGCATAGCCACCTCATACTCTACATCAACCGTCACCTCGTCTGAGCACTTTAATGTTACCTTGCCTTGCTCCGCCATGACTAATTTATTGCCTGCACCAGAAAACTCCACAAGTAGAAAATCGAACCTTAACTCCCTACAAAGCCCACACAGGAAAGTTATGAATGACATACACCGATGTGAGAAGATAAATAGCAACACAGGTATTCCACATGAAGCGGCGCGTCGGTTGACATGAAGCGGCGTGTCTGTTTGTGTTTCTAACGTCGTGTCTTAGTTTTACCCCTTAAAATTATTGTTTAGGCTCTTAGGATTTAATATTACTATTAGGGTTTTTAGATTTCTTTTATTTATTTTTAGATATCTTATTTCCTTTCTTTTTCTTTTTTTTCTAGAAGGAGATTTTTCTTCTCCTTGTCTTGTTGTTTTCCCTCTTCTCCTCAAAACAAAAGACTGTACTTCTTCTTTTTCATATTCTTTATCATCATCCATATTCACAAGATTAATCTTTTCCCTTTCTTCCTATTACTTAGGTCTTAGTTTCTTCCTCTCTGCAGTCTTAGTTTGCATTTGTATCGAAGTAGCAGCCCTCCTACTAGGAGGTGGTTGGGCAGGTTTGAAAATTTTAGGAGTAGAAGTGGTAGAGAAAGACCTACTTGTGCTTATAAGAGCTTGTGAAGTGGTAGAAGTAGTTTGTGATATTCCCACAAGACCCTTAGGAGAGTCAAATATCTTTTCCAACCTTGTCACCATATTCTCAACATTTTCCACCTTGTCCACCTTTTCTTCTAGCTTCTTCTTGGTTAATTTGTTGGTTATCTCATCATACCTACCAAACCTCTCAATAGTGGGATCCCTTGTTTTATAGAGAAACATTTTAGCATATGCAATCTAGTCAGGTCCAGAAACCTCATAGGGAAGCTTTTTTATCAATGAGGTTCTTGGTTCAACTATATTCATATAAAATTATCTTTATCCATCATAAAAAGTGATATCATTATTGTATCTCTCTACAAATTGTGATGGTATCCTATCCCTCTTTTGCATTTCATCTTGAAATTTTTCAAAGAAACCCCAGAACATTGTATCACATTGTTTGATATTTGAAAAACTATGCATGTGGTCCCTAATCTGATGTCCAATAGAAATATCCCTTTTCAAGACCACATTCTTCAAACCAGGAATTTCCTTCATGAAACATATCATATGACAAATAATCAGAGTGACATACCAAAAATTATAGCATGAATTCTTGGTTTTGTGTGAATTCTCCAACAACTATTACTGCAAGATCTCATAAAGATCATAGTCATTTCCTTCACCATCTGATGAGAAGTGTATATGGTTGTGGCAGTAGCAGACCCTTCCCTAATTATGAAATAAACCTTATATGTGATTCCCATCATGGCATACTATACTCCTAAGTAAGAGATGTCACCCACAATTAGGGGTCTTTTATCAAATTTTTCTCCTGTAAGCTTTATAATGTCGTCATTATTCGCATCCTTTAGTTCTGGCATAGGTCCAACATAGCACAACCTAGTCACAACCTTGATGGCTTCATTTTTATCAAGTAGGGTTGATCAATCTAAAATATATTTTCATGGATCTTACAAAAGGTGATTCTGATCCATTCATCTTCATAAAAAATGGTGGGGAAACCCTTCTACACATCCAAATGATTTTCCTCTACATTCACATACTTTATTTTGACCTAAAAATTGTCACTCAAGAAATGATTTCTTTTGAACTCTTCAAACTTCAGATGTTTGTACTCGTTTAGCTGTGAGAGATTTTAGATGTAGACATCTTGACTATGAAGCACATTTGATTAGACGTGAGAAAACTCTCCATCCTTGTCAGTCACAATAGATATGTATGGATGTTTCTTGAGTTTTGGCCTTGGCTTCTCAACAACATCAATAACTATTGGTGTGTCCATGATAACAGTTTCTAAAAATATGATTTTTCAAGCAAATATGAGAAATACCTTTTAATAATGTCATTAGGATATTCACTTAAATTGACTAAAAAATGTTCTTCACTTCCTTATCTCTTGCACACGCTTGATATTGTTCGAATGAGATCCAATTTGAACATGTAGGGATTAAATACTCTTCACACCTACCATAATTGCTCCACATTAAATGTTTAAATTTTGTTTTCGACACAAGTAACTTTTTCATTGTTCTATGATATCACAAATATCCATTATCATTAAAGAATCTTTCATAGAGAGTGTATTTGATTTGGAACCATTAGAAAATGCCATAGTATCACTAGCCATACATATCCAAATCACCATTAACTACTATGTTTGAAATGTTTTACAATTGCAACTTCCCCTAAGACAATACTTTCTTCTAGTTACCAGAGGATCTATCTACATAAGGAAGAGGTAAAAATCATTCTTTTCTTCACTTTCTTTCTTCTTCAGCCATGTCACTATTATGGTTTCTAGATTTTTAATTTTTATTTTTTCTTATCTTATTTTAAATTTGTCCCTTCGTTTTTAGTCTTGTGTTTCATTTATACATTCACATGGGTATGTGTAGGATCATCATGGAAAAAATAGGCCCTTAAGTGGTAAAAAATTTAGAAAAATCAAAGTTAGGAAACTTGACATAAAAATTTGAATAAGCTATCTATATTATTTCAAAAATATGTAAGAATAAAATCTGTAGCAAATTAAATGTAGTTTCTAAACTACTATGTTTGTTAAAAAAAGAAAAATCTATTCGGTGAAATTTTGAAATTTCAATGCAGAGTACTTAAATTTCAAGGAAAAAATAAGAAGTAGGTGTATGTCGACCACCCTTACCACAATAAAATGATAATATTGTTTTATAAAATTTTAGATATAAATAGAGGACTCATGTCCCGATGTGATGCATTTTATTTTGTAATTTTTTTCCCATAAATAATTAATTATGAATTTTTATTAAATTTTTTAAAAATATAAAAACTCGTATGTCGACCTTAACTTGGTCAAAACTTCATGAAATTCAATTTTTCTTTTTTAATCCTATAGTATGCAAAGCATAGAATGTGACACATGTTTTGGATTCAAAAAATGTGATACCATTTGAAAGTTATAGATGTTTTTCAATCAGCCTATCACAAGACTTTAGTCATAATTCAAATAGAAAATGAATAATAATTACTTATTAAATTCAAAGTAAAGCATAATTTATATTGGTGGAAAGTTGAGAATCTCCTTTAAAAACCCTTTTTGTTTCATCAATTTTGGGTAAAAAAAAGTTGTTAGCCACATACCCATCATATTGCCACTTTTTGGCCCATTATGATCCTCCACATACCCTCATTTTAGGGTTTGGTTTACTTATTCATACATATTATCTTTCATAGAATCTACCCATTTTTTTGAATTTAAGGGTTTTTCATTTCACATATGTACTATATTAGAACCTAGTATTAGTTCTTTGATTTAAAATACATGGTACTAATTTCCTATTTAAAATAAATGGTACTAACTTCTTGATTTAAAATAAATGGTGTTAATCTCTTGATTTAAAATGAATGGTTTAATCAATTGAGTCATCTTAATAGGTTTTACATCTTTATTTCATGCTCTTGTGAACCATACACTTCTCATGTTTGGATAGACTAGTATTTTATATCATGGACTTTTATTTCCATTTATCCTTCACACCAATTATTTCTTCCCTTATTGGTTATATCATATTTCTATAAAAAAAATTGTGGTCAAGTTATCCCTAATTCATTTATGCTATTTTAGGATACAAATAGGATCAACTTATATATACAGGTATTATATCACTTCTTTTGTTTGTTTTCTTCATATGGGAAATTTTTTACTGTATTATTGTCACTATTAATTTAATTATTACTGTATTAGAGAAAAGTTTTCAAATTAGCTACAAGTAGCAATAAACTAAATCCCCAATCAGCAATGGAGAACAAACGAAAGAAAGAAGCAAATAAACATGAAACAAAGTCACCTGGTTTTCAAACCTCCATTGGCCTTCTCCATCTTGCTACAACTTGTATAATTTCCCTCATATTTGCAATGCAACTTTCACCTATGCCTAAGACAAGCAAGATATTCAAATATTATATGCCCAGTATTCAAGTTCTCGAGCATGCTGAAAATAACTTTGTGTCTAAAATGGATTGAGAGAGAGCCTTTTAAAGAATTCCAAATTGAGAATGGATGGTCAGGATTAAAAGTTGGTGAAGCCCTAAGATCAAATGCTAGGATTAAATGTGATGAAGAGGATTAGGGTTAGGGAAACATTAGGTCAAAGTTAGGGCAAGCTTTGAAATGAAGGGTTGAGATTTAATTGAAAGCAATTAAATCAATGGTGGAGAAAAAGAGGTAGCTGGAATTATATAAATTATTTAATTTATGGAGGAAAGTTGAATTTTGGGAAATAATGGTTTAATTCATAAATTAGAATATGACAAAAGACAATAAATAATTATTTTAATTATTTATTTGGTGGGATGGAAAGTGGGTTAAATAAATAAGTTTATTTAATTGAAGAATAAATGGTAATGTTATGGAGGCAATAAGGATTGATTATTGACATATTTAAATAAATAAATGTAAATTATTTATTTAAATAATCATTGAGGAATAATTACAAATTATGAATTAGGACATAATCAAATGATTTAATTATGTGAGGAGGACATTTGACAGAGAAAAATGCAATTCAAGGGCCTAGGTCATTTTTATGTGTCTACATTTTTCCCCTCTTTGACATAATATAGTTTATTGTGTTGTGTCAAAGAAAACAAGCCTAAAATATGCCCCAGTGTGAAAGTAGCGAGAGGAAGAATAGCAAGGAGGTAGTGGTATGCCTGCTTGAGAGGACAAGTGAGTTCAATGAACACAAGTAGGCTCTCAAAATTGATGAGAAGACTAGAGGATGAAGGAATAATAGAAATGTTAGCACAAGAGACATGGATGTTAGGATGAAAAATGAATAATTCAATATTTTGCTAAGTAAAAAAATAAGCATTGCATAATCATAATTGGGTGGTAACATGTGAAAAATGGACAACAAACACCATGATATGACATACACCAATGTGTGCATGGTCATCCACTTGCGAAAAACAAATAGTCATAGACAAGGAATGTTCTAACTCATACTAAGGGCCAAATTGCTCCAATATTTTTTTCAAAACACACCAAAGACAACAATCAAGGAAAAATAGGTCATGAGACATAATCACACTTCTAAATCCTTCATGGGAAATCCTTGAGGTAGCTAGTAACATGGCCAATAGACAAAACAATAAAAAGATAAGACAAAATATACCAACAAGATCAACATCCATTCAATATGTTTTCCAATATTTATTTGACCAAGGTGGATTGCTTAACAGTTCAATAGTTTTGACAGTTTCACGATGCTTGTCATCAGGAAGGACACATTCTAAAAAGGCTAATGACTATGTGATGAATCCCATCATCTGGAAAGACACATCTTGAAAGGAAAATGACATTTTGATGAGGTCAAATTCCAAGAAGGATGCATCTTGGAGGGCACCATAAAGTGACGAGCCTAACATTGTTTTGGAAATTTGACTGATTTTGACTTGAGGACTAATTGGACTATATTGTTTGTTGGTTTGTGATTTGAATGTTGATGTTTCGATGATTATCTTGTGTTTGAGTTTGACTATGTCTAACTTATTTGACTGATGCAATGAACCCTATAGGACTGACCTAGGTGGCCTCGAGGGCTCATCGATAGATGGCCTTGCCCATGTCATGCACTTAGAGACCTCTTAGTTTGACATGTCTCTTGACTTTGTTGAAATGTCAAAGGGTTTAATCATGATTTTATTTGACAACACCTAAAGGACTAACCTAATGCCTTAGGGGCACATCAACAAATGACCTTTCCTACATCCAGTCACAAAGGAAACATAGTTCGACAATGATGAAAATTGATTTAACGTTCTCTAACTCTGTGTTTGGAGTTTTGAAAGTTATTTGGATGTTTTTTGTGTTTTTCGCATGTCTTTTATTTTTTTGAATTTTTGAATATTTTATTTTTTTTCCTTTTGAAATGTTTTGATTTTTTTGTCTTTTGGGGATTTTTTATTTTTTTGTCTTTTTGGGAATTTCTTATTATTTTTGTGTTTTTGGGATTTTTTTTTTCTCTTTATGGGAATTTTTGAACCTCTAGTGAGCAATGTAGAATACAAGGAAACTAGGTGTTAGGAAATATGCCCCTAGCCAGTTCTAGGACTAACCATCAAGGATGGGATGGGACTGGGTTTTATTATGGATGAGACATGGAGGAGAATTTTTTTTGCAAGACATCAACCTTTTGAAAGTCATGATAAGGATGACCAACCCTTATGATGGATGATGCGAAGATGATGGAGAGCAATGGAATTATGACAGATGAGGGTGGAAGACCAAGTAGAGTGATAATAGAAGACAGAGTAGAGATTGACTATGCATGGCCCCTGTTTGCCAAGTTTTCACCATCGTACTTAACCAAAGAGCCACCAAAGTGGTTTTTTCTATTGGATATATTATTTATCTTTACTATTTTTATGATTTTTGGATTGTTTTGTTGTCACCAAGACACCTATTTGCCAGGTTTTCATCAAGGTAACAATTTTCTTGATTTTTCATTATTTTTGTATTTTTATGGTTTTAACATGGCTCTCTAAAGCTATGTATAGAACTTACACAAGTGCAAGTTGTTAATAGAATCTGAAAAAGGTTCCCCTTCAAGTGTGGACAACTGATAAGCACTAGAAGGGTATGTGCAGGATCATCATGGAAAAGACATGCCCTTAAGTGGCAAAAAATTTAGAAAAATCAGAGTTAGGCAATTTGACGTAAAAATTTGAATAAGTTATCTATATTATTTCAAAAATATGTAAGAATAGAATCTATAGAAAATTGAATGTAGTTTCTAAACTACTAGGTTTTTAAATATATTTGGTGAAATTTTGAAATTTCAATGCAGTAGTACTTAAATTTCAAGGAAAAAATAAGAAGTAGGTGTCTATCTGACCACCCTAACAACAATAAAATGATAATATTTTTTTATAATATTTTAGATATAATGAGAGGCCTCATGTCTTGATGTGATGCATATTTTTTCGTAATTTTTTTTAAAGTAAATAATTAATTATGAATTTTTTATTAATTTTTTTTTAAAATATAAAAACTCGTTTGTCTGACCACCTTAACTTGACCAAAACTTCATGAAATTCAATGTTTTTTTTTAATCCTATAGTATGTGAAGCATAGAATGTGACACATGTTTCAGATTTAAAAAATGTGATACCATTTGAAAGCTATAGATGTTTTACAATCAGCCTATGAATCAGGACTTTAGTTGTAATTCAAATAAAAAATAAATAAAAACTATTTTTTAAATTCAAAGTAAAGCATAACTTATATTGGTGGAAAGCTTTGAATCTCCTTTAAAAACTATTTTTGTTTCATCAATTTTTGGTAAAAACAAGTTGTTACCCACATACCTTACACATACCCATGATATCGCCACTTTTTTTCCCATCATGATTCTACACATACCCAGAACCAAAAGATGTTGTTATGACATATGGACCCAACCAGTTGGGCTCAAATTTTCTAGGTTTCTCATGTTCTACTTGATTTTTTGGATTCTCTATCAACACTAAGTCACCAATGCTAAAGTGTCTAATCAAAACCTTTTTATTGTAATTGCGGCAAAGGCAATTTTGATATGCATGTATATGAGTCAAGGCTCTTTGTCTACATTCATCAAGTAATTCTAACTCATGCAATCAGGATATATGATATTCCTCATTGACAATGAGCCCTTTCATGAAGACCTAGGGTATGTGCAGGATCATCATGGAAAAAATAGGCCCTTAAGTGGCAAAAAATTCAGAAAAATATAAGTTAGGCAACTTGACGTAAAAATTTGAATAAGTTAAATCTATATTATTTCAAAAATATGTAAGAATAGAATCTGTAGCAAATTGAATGTAGTTTCTAAACTACTAGGTTTGTTTAAAAAAAAAATCTATTTGGTAAAAATTTTAAATTTCAATGCAGTGGTACTTAAATTTTAGGGAAAAAATAAGAAGTAGGTGTCTGTCTGACCACCCTAACCACAATAAAATGATAATATTTTTTTATAATATTTTAGATATAAGTAGAGGACTAATGCCTTGATATGATACATATTTTTTTGTAAGTTTTTTACAAGTAAATAATTAATTATGAATTTTTATTACAACTTTTTAAAAAATATAAAAACTCGTATGTCTGACCATATTAACTTGGTCAAAACTTCATGAAATTCAATTTTTCTTTTTTTAATCCTATAGTATGCGAAGCATAGAATGTGACACATGTTTTGGACTCAAAAAATGTGATACCATTTGAAAGCTATAGATGTTTTTCAATCAGCCTATCAATCAGGACTTTAGTCATAATTTGAATAGAAAATGAATAATAATTAATTATTAAATTCAAAGTAAAGCATAATTTATATCAGTGGAAAGCTAAAATTCTCCTTTAAAAACCCTTTTCATTTCATCAATTTTGGGTTAAAAAATAGTCGTCAGCCACATACCCATCATATTGCCACTTTTTGGCCCATCATGATCCTGCACATACCCCCTATATGGAGGGGACTTCGACCTTGATAGGAAGGATAGCCTATGAACAAAAGACTAGGGAAAATGGAGTCGCACTTGTGGGTGTGTAGATGCTCATGCGATACACCCATACGGTAGGGTTAAACTGGATGTGCCAATCATGGCCAACATCATTGATAGTCTTTTTAAGAATTTTGATTATGGTCTTCTTGGATGCCTTAGCTTGGTCATTGCCTTGCGGGTAATATGCTGTGGAAAAATGATGTTGAATGTGGAATTTCTCACATAACTCATCGACATCCTAATTTTTAAAGGGACGACCATTGTCAATGATAATGGTTTGAGGGACACCATACTGGAATATGATGTAATTAAGGATGAATTTGGAAAAAAATTCATCGGTGATGTATGTCATAGGGAAAGCTTCAACCCATTTTGTGAAGTATTCAGTGGTAGTGATGATGAACTTATGGTCATTTGATGAGGTGAGATGAATTTTTCCTATGAGGTCAAGTCCCCATTGGGCAAAGGGCCAAGGTGAAGTGATGGGTTGAAATTCTTGTGCAGGTGCATGAATGAGGTCACTTTGTATTTGGAACTATCGACATTTTCACACAAAGTGATAGGCATCATGCTCTATTGTAGGCCAATAGTGTCCTAGTCGCATGATATTTCTAGCTAGGGTTGGTCTACTAGAATGGGATCCGCATATACCTTTGTGTAATTCAAATAAGGTAGTTTGTGCTTCATTAGTGTTAAGACATCTAAGTAAGGTGTTTTGAAAGCTACGTCTATATAAGATCACCGATGATGGCATAGTGAGCGGCTTTGCAAATGAAGGACTTGTGATAGTTGTTAGAGAGGTGGGGTGGTAGGGTCTAGGAATGTAAGTAATCATAGATATCCTTGTACCAAGGGGAATTAGGGCCAAAAACCTCACATACCATTTTGAACTCAGGGACATCAAAGGCATGGACCAATAGTCTTTCCACTAAGAACTCATACTATGAAATATTGTTAGGAATATCCAAAAGAGATCCAATAGTGGTGATGGTATCTACTACTTTATTTTCAACACGTGGAACTTGGAAAAGGATATGTCTACAAAGTATTTCCTAAAACTATCAACTATTCATTTGTATGAGGTCAATTTCTCATCCTTAGTATCATAGTAATCTTTGACTTGTTGAATGACCAATTGTGAATAACCGAAGACCTATAGACTCTTGATTTTCCATTTTATTGCCATACGTAATCGTCTCAACAAGGCTTCATACTCTACAATGTTAGTCATGCACAAGAAGGATATCTTGAAAGATTTAGGGATTGTATCCCCTTGAGGGGTAATAAATAATATACCTACCCCTTATCCATGATTAGTATCTAAGCCATCAAAATACAATTTCCATGTTACTCTTGTGTCTAGTGTGAATATTGACTTGTTAGGAAAGTCTGAAACTAAAGGGTGATCGACTTGTGTGGGTGCATCTGATAGTTGGTCAATGATGACTTGACCTTTTGTTGCCTTATGTTCCATATACTAAATGTTATATTCACTAAGTATCATGATCCATTTGGCCAATCTTCCTATTAATGTTGCCCTACTAAGTAGATATTTAAGAGGATCTATGTTTTCCACAAGATTAGTATAATGGTTTAGCATGTAGTGCCTCAATATTTGAGTGGTGAAAACCACTACAAGACAAGCACATTAAATTAGAATATAGTTAAGATTGTACCCTACCAAACTACAACTAATATAATAAATTGCTCGTTCCTTTTTTGTATGGTCATTTTGAGCTAGGAATGCCCCAGTGCAATTGTATTGTCTAAGATGTATAGAATTAGGGATTTTCCATCAATATGCAACATCAGGACAAGAGGAATCAAGAGATATTATTTAATCTACTAAAAAAATTCCTCACACTTGTTTGTCCAAATGAAAGGAACTCATGTGTGTAACAAATACTAAAAAGGTTGACAATTATCTTAAAGTTGTGTGATGAAGCACCTAATAGACTAGAGTCATCCATATAGTGTTTGGAGTTGATTTATTCCTTTAGGGGGAGGAATGTCTAATATTGATTTAACTTTGGCTAGGTCTACCTCAATGCCTCAATGGGAAACCATGTCTCCCAAAAACTTTCCTAATGTCACATTCAAGACATATTTCTTGGGATTTAGGTGGACCTTATATTCTTCTAGCCAGTTGAAAATATTGTCTAGGACTCTTAAAAGTGTTCACCACATGTCAAGGATTTTCCCAAAAGATCATCAACATAGTCTTCCATCAATGTGTGCATGAGATCATGAAATATGGTGGTCATAGCTTTTTGATAGGTTGTGCCTGCATTTTTCAGTCCAAAGGGCATGACATTCCAACAGTATGTACCCCATGGGAAAGTGAATTTCATCTTGTGTTAGTCTTCACGAGCGATAAAAATCTAATTATACCCCAAGAATCCATCCATGAGAGACAACATCTTGTAGCCAACTGTTAGGTCGACTATGATGTCTATATTCAAGAGTGAAAAATCATCCTTTGGACATGCTTTGTTCAGGTCCTAGAAATATTTTCAGATACAGATTTGTCTGTTCAATTTGGTCACTGGTACGAGGTTTGAGATCGAGTCTACATAGTCAATAGGCCTTATGAAACTAACATCCAATAATTTCTTAAGTTCAACTTTGATCAACATAGCTATTTGAGGGTGCATTTTCCTAAGCTTTCGTTTGATCGACTTTGTGTTTGGATGCAATGGTAGATGATGCAAGACCAACTCAAGATCCAACCCTAGCATATGAACATAACAACGCCATGCAAAATTGATTTTGCATTCTTTGAAAAATGCTTGAAATTGTGGTTTTTCCTTTTTTGTCAGGGATGTTGCAAAGAGAATAGTCTTAGGATTATTTGCAGTACCGATGTTGACTTCTATTATGTCTTTGATCGGCATTGGGATCTCTCTTGATTGATAGGGAGAAATTCTAACCCTTCATCCTTGGGTTCCTATTAGAGGTTTTTTCCCTTTGATGCATTCTTTATTTTTACTTTTGCTTGTCAAAAGGTGCCTTGTGGTGTTCACCTAAAGACCGTTCATTTTTTATTTTATTTTTGTCATTTTTACAACTAGAGGGTGGGATAGTCTCACTGAAATATGTTGCAGTGTCAAGAGCAATTGTGAATCCATCCTTATGGTTCTGATGTGGTATGCCTTCTCATAGTCCAATAAATTCAACAATGGCCTCATTAGTTTTAAATATGTCTAAGGTAGGTGGATCTTCTTGGTCCTAATAGATTAATTGTGGGTAAACAAGGGAGATACCATCATCGGTGTTAGTGAGGGATGGAAAAGTAGATAATAGAGTAAAGATAGGGGTATTATTAGGGTCCCAAAAGGATCCTATATATCCTCATCCATCGATGGTCTTTGGTGGGTCAGGTTCATGAAAGGAGTCAATGCGAATATTGATATCCTTGATGTTGGTAAAGAATGGACAAGGTATGCCAAACACTTGAAAGATATGATCAAGCTCATAATTACTAGTGGTGCAAGATTTCTACTCATATTCATTAGAGTTGATGTCATCATAATAGATGTCGGTAGGATCCTCGGATGTCTCAACATCTTCTGAAGCACTCACATCCTTATTTGAAAGCACCTTAGTACTTGGAGCGCCAACCTTAATGGGTATGAACCCTAACCCTATGTTCTTCGACTACTTAAGAGGCATCAAGGGTACTCTCATTCCATTTTTATATATACCAAGTCCATTGATTCCATCATAACCTTGTTGTTTCATGAGCTCAAAATATTTTTGATATTGTTCTATCAGTAAAAACAACAAATCTTCTTCATCTTTGTAAATCTAGGCTGAAATGTCCCCAATGTCTTCTGTGTTTACCTCTCTCCATTTTGTGAAGGTTGTGTTGGGAGGAACTTTAAAAATAACTTTGGATTCTATCTTGAAGCAAGGCCTACCATAAAACTGGGGAGACTTAGGTAGCTTTGTGATGCAATAGGCAATATTCAGTTTATACTCACCACAACCTTTGTCTTGGATCTTGATTTATGGGTTGGCAGGTGGGGTTTTGGATGTGTATGATTTAATGAGGTTGGAGGGATTTACATAACTGGATGAAGTGGATGCGACAATGGATGTGGAATCTTCTTGATTGATAGGCACCTGGAATTTGAGAACTCCCCTTAAATTAGCGCAATATTGGAAGGGATCAGGATCACCAGTGATTGTGACTTTAGTGCCATTATATGGAAATTTCAAGCATTGATGATAGGTGCAAGGCACAAATTTCATGGCATGAATCCAGGGTCTACTGAAGAGAAGGTTATATGGAAGTTCAAGATCGAAGACCTGGAATGTGGTATCCATAACTATAGGTCCAACTCCAATAGGGAGTGTGATAACACCCTTGGAAGAGAATTCTTCTTCATCATATTCCTTGATTACAATACTTTTGGTTTTGTCTACACATGCTTCAGAATAGCCCAATGCCTTGACCAATTCTAAGGTATAAATTTTTAGTTCAACTCCACCATCTACCAGGAGTTGTCTGACCTTGTGTTCATGGAAAAATACCTCAAGGTGTAATGGGTCATTATGGTTAGAATTTTGTGTAGAGTAGTCTTTGTCAAAAAAGGATACATGGAGTGAATTAGCCAAGTATCCAACCAAGGTTTCAAATTGGTTGACGTCCAGGTTAGTGGGAATAGAGGTTTATTTTAAAGTCTTATTAAGGATAGCTTTGTATTTAAGTGATAGGCATAAAAAATCAAGGATATAAATATGTGCAAGTGTCTTTCCCAATTGGTTGACACGATTGTATTGATGTTTGGATTGTGGCTACTTTGAAGAAGGACCAGATAAAGTAATCTTATCCCTGTGGGTAGTGACAGTGCATTTAGGAAATCTTTTAATGTTGATTATGTGGACATAGTCGTCAGTGGCATGAAGGTGATAAGTTATTTATGAGTAACCAAAGGTAGTCCTAGCATAATTGGCTTGGTTGTCTATCTTTTGACCCGAACTAGAGGTTTTTCAGAACCATGGTCTTGTAATGGATTTTTGAAAATCATGTGGTCTTGGTTGGAAGTTTGTTGTTGTCCTTTGACCTCTATGGTACCATTTTCAATAGGTCTCAGATTATGTTCTTCAATTGATGACTTGAGGAGGTCTTAGGCCCTTTGATATGGTGGTAGTCACAAATGGTGTTGTCATCCCACCAAGAGGGTTTGAATTATTCAGGGTTATATGGTTTTGGCTCTAGGAATTGTATAACATGTGATTGTACTAGCTTCTTTAGGAAAAATTCAATTGGTTTAGGTAAAGGAGTGTATTGTCTTCGTGGGTATTTCTTTGGTTGTCTTGGGGGTCCTCATTCTTGAGTATGTTGGACCACATTAGTTGCTTGGTTGGGAACATATGGTGTGTTTTTTTCACATTGGGTGCTTTGAGAGTCAATATGGGTCCTATTTTGTTCACAACTTTTACGATTATGACTTCATCATTTGGTACATTCTTATTGCGAGACCAAAACTTTCTTTTTCATTAGAGGTCTATTGGTTGTGTGTGTTTTTGTTTCTATGTGTGATTTCGCCTTGGGCGATTAGAACATTTTCTAATGTCATGTCTTTCTCAACTATGTCTGCAAATGTACTTGTAAAGGGTGTTTCAAATTTGGCTTAAGATTTCCTATGAACATGTCCACTTTTTTATTTTTTAGGAATCTTGATGGGACATTGACTTGCCATAGTATGCCATCTTTCGAAGAAAGTAATAAAGGGCTCTCTTTCATCTTGTGTCAAGTGGCATAAAGTAGCAATCGTGACATATTTTTCAATGTTATAAGCATAATTCTTCATAAATTTATTGGTGAGGTCATCCCATGACTTTATAGACCCCTTAGGTATCAGTGTGAACAATTCAAATGTAGGCCCAATAAGACTTCTAGGGAATATTCTCAAAAGATAGGAGTGATCATATATGACATCCACATAAGTAGTGGTGAATTATAGTATGTGCTCAAGAGGATTGCTCTTTCCCTTATGCTTATTTAAGTTAGGGATGACATACCTAGGATGGAAAGGAGGAATGTATATGCTAGTGTCATATGGATAAGGATTGTAGATCATGTGATGAGTACATCTTCTTCTTTGACACTTTCATCCCTTCCATTTGCTTTTGTAGGGAAGCCAACTGGGTAGTCAATGCGTCTATTACAAGATTATTGGAAACATTGTTATGAGGTCCCAAATTTGTCTTGTGTGGTTCCATGTTTTGGTTTGAAACATTGTGTGTATGTGGTGGACTTTGATTGTGTCCATGAGTATGAATGGGTGATGTGTAAGTTGGGATGTGGGAAGTAGTTGAGCTATGGTGAATTTTTTGGGTGTGTTGTCTATGTAGTTGGTTGCCAAAAAGGACTCCTTGTGTGTAGCCATATGATATTTCAAGAGGTTGTGTCATTTATGATCCATGTCCTTGTTGAAAAGAATTAAAACCATGTGATGTGTTTGTATTTTAACTATGTGGGGAATTCATGGTTTGTCCTTGCAATGTGTTTGTATTGATATGAGGACCTTGGGACATGGTGTTCATGTTTGATTGAGGTCTTTGTTATATTGTGTTTGTATTTGATTGAGTTCCTTGGATGAGAACCCGCCTTGCCTTAGGTCTACCAAGGATGTTAGATGTGAATCCCCTATGGCCTAAGATATGATGACCCAAAGGGAGTAAATGTTGAGCCAAAGGGTTGTGTTGTGAATAATGGTTGAGATGTGGTTTGTGTCATGGGATGTGACATAGATTGTGTCACAAAGATGGATGAAGTGCTGGTAGTTGTGGTATTTGGGCGTGTTGTTCCAATGGGTATGGAAATGGTAAGTTGTGATGTATATTGTATTTGGCTTGTTTGTGTATTTTCCTTGGGTGAGGTTGCTACACATAAGGCATTGAAATCAAATCCTTGAGGTAGTTTAACTCCTTCATGTAATAGTTTGGCTAAATATCATTCAGGGTCCAACATGAAAATTTTGTCCACAAGAGAGGCTACTTCGGGATTTTGTGCAATGACCTCTACTTCTTCTATGAACACATTTCCATCTTTTCTCTAACAAGGAATTGTTCGAAAGGATTGTGTGTCTTTGGTTGGTGATAAGATGTAGACCCCAAGTTTACATGGTCATGACGATCAAGGTTGGTATTGTTGTGAGGATCATTAATGGTATTTTCAAAATTGAGTGTGCTCGTATAATTGTAAAGGTCCTCATTGTCATGAAAGAGATCCATTGCTCAACATTTCTTTTGCATTCTAGTTTCAACCATACAAGGCTTACTCAAAATGAAGATAGCAGTTATGAGACTAAGGCTATGTTTTTGTGATCTTTTTGAAATAAGCTATGCCTAAATGTAATGAAACTATATTTGTTTTTGGTATTTTTAGTATCTTGAGGATAAAAGATGTCTAATGGATGCAACAAGACTAAAAGTGAAAATGATAATGTTGGATGTTATGAAGTCTAGAATGTATGAACATGCTCTTAAAGGTCCAAAATTTTGTGGTATGAATGATGCGAATGACTAGGAGGTGATGGATACCAATCATGAACTTGAGGGCTTAAACACTTTTGAAAGATGTAAGAATAGGATCACTAACTATCCAAGGTAAGCCAATGTTTCAACTAGGATTTTCAAATGGCCTTTTTCTAGGACAAGTGAAAAGAGTGACAAGGTGAGTTTCCCAACCAAACTTGTGAGTAGGAAAGTATCACCAAAATGACAAAGGACTAAGTTAAAAAGTGACTTGGTCAAATGAAAATCTTTTGTTGAAGCAATGATGTGTGCCAAGGTATAAAGAGTTCTTCTATCTTAAAGTCCACAAGGTGTCAAGACGAAAAGTTTGAAAAAGGTAGTCTAATGGGATGTTAAGATATGCAAGAAATTAGGATGCTAAGATACCTAAAATGGTGACCTAATAATAGAATGATGATATGCAAGGTGAATTGACAAAGTTTCTAGTTTTAAATAGGAATCACAACAAGAAGTTGGTATGAAAATGGATTCCAGATTCCAAGAGTTTGACCTAATTTTGGCAAGAGTTTGACCCAATTTTGATAGTTTGGTTTGAAAATGTTGTTTGGTCTAATGTTGTGAAGTGTTGCAATTTTCAAGTGTAAGGTTTTTTTTTCCTTTTTTTTGAAAGAAACACACATAAAACACAAGCAGACATAATGCATTTTGAGTTTGATCTTGACAAACACTTTTGAAAACACTTTGCACAACCTAGGCTTCTCAAGAGATACCACTCACTAGATCCCCACTCATATTTCTCCAACCACTTAAACAAGGAAGAAAGCTAGAGACTTGGTGGCACTGGCTCCCCTCCACAACACTCACTCTTGGGCTCATCAAGTCTCAATTCCCCAAAGAGGAATTTCTACCTCTACACATGCTTAGTGAAGATGTGAGGTGGGTTCAAAATGATCATTACTACACTAGGAAGTGAAAAAGGATTTTGGCCACTAAAACAAAGGCTCTCACTGAATCCTCAGGGACATGGCACCTCACAAGCGCCCAACAAGCCACTTAAGGCTATAATCAATCTACTAGGGGCTCTTATATGTTTACTATATGTACCCTATTTTGAGTGACACTGCACGGCTAAGGCCTACATACTATGAGGATTTGACAGTTTAGTCTTATCCTTTTTATATACCAGTCTGAGAGAAAAACTGGTTGGAGTTGTTCCCTCTTGCGAGGTAGGCCCTCTAAAGTTAACAAAAGCAAGACAAAGATGTTTTTTGATCACCCAAGATCGCATGGAGCACAAGGGGAGTGCATACACAAACACCATTTCCTCACAATCGCATAATGTTTATTTAAATTCCAAAACCAAATGTGTGGGTGGTTGTACAAAATTTCTAAAGGTGTTTCTGATTCTCAAGATTGCCAAATGGCATGAGAGAAGCACATACACACCTAGAAACAAAATGCAAACCATAAGACAATACAAGCACTAGAAAATTTTAAACCTGCTTAATACACTCAAGATAAAGCAAATTAAAGCAAGAGCCCTGCAAAGCACAATTAGTAGTTTTGGCCTATAATCTTTGATAAGCAAAAGTTTAGGTTTTAATTCTCGATCTTGCAACAAAAGGTCAAAGATTAGTCACAAATAGAAATCAAACTTAGAAAGAAAAATAACATTAGTCTAGCTAATGAAAATTAATAGAAAAACATTAATCTAGTCTAAAAATACAAAAAAAATCTAAAAATTTAAATCTAAATAAGGTTGAAAATCTAATGAATCTAAAATTTAATTAAAACTCTAAATTTACAATCTACAAGCTAATTAAAATAAAATGTAATGAAATTAAAAGCTAATTAAATTAAAAATCTAAAAAAACTAAAATTGAATCTCAATTAAAATCTAAGATTTAATAAGGAATCTAAAAAATAATCTAATGAAAAATTTTAAGCTAATTATGTTTTAATTAAAAATCTAAATTAAATGGAATTTAAAATTTAAATCTAATGAAGATCTAAATGAAAGAAAACCTAAATTTAAACTAAATTAGAAAAATCGAAATTTAAACTAAATCTGTCTAAATTAATCTAATAAGAATCAAAACTAAAATTCAGAAAAAATAATCTAATCTAATTAAAAATCTAAAAATCTAGAAATGCAAAATAAAATTAGAATTTAAACAAAGAGTAAGATTAAAATTAATATAACAAAATTTATCAAAATTTAAATTTCATTATGAAAATTAATGTAAAAAAAAGTATAATTTCTAAAGAAAAGAAAACCCTAATCAAAATTTCAAATCTAAGCTAAACAAGGTTTTTCCAAACGCTTTATCAAGTTGTTGCAGGCTGTAGTGCACCAAATAGGAGAGGTGAAAGGTCCAAAACAGTGCAGGGTTTTGGAGGAGCAGACTGCTGCCAATAATCATTGTGTTGATGAGTTATGTCGTAGCATTATTGAATACATTCTGTGTTTTCAACCAATTTTCAGTGGAATTAATGAATGCACTCTGTGTGGTCAGCTAAATTGCAGCTGCGAAAATCCTTCATGCACATGGCTTTTATGAGAAGACAATAGAGTTTCCTATTGACTATGGTAAATGTTTGATGTTGTCATAGTTTATAGCCACCTAGGTGCCAAATCACAAGATATTGAGAAGATTTCGTGCTAAATTTAAAGCATTAAAAAGGCATGCCATCCAAACCTATGTTCCATGATGAGATGCACTCCATCTTTTTTAACGAACAGTGGGCGCAGAATTAATGAAGGCACTCCCTATGTTCAACCAACTTGCAGCCATGGCAAGCTCTCATACACATGGCTTTTAGGAGAAAAAGATATGGGAAACCCACGTACCACCTTGCAGTGCACTGTATGTTCCACTTTTACACAGGATTAAAGCTCAAGTTAGTCATGTCATTTGAGAAGTATATATCTATGGAAAAGGCCAATAGAGATCTCAAACAAATGCAATAAGTAGATCAGAAAAAAGTTGATTCAAGTGGCCAATACTCTCCTCTCGCTAGTGGTAAATTTGGAGCATTAAGACAAGGCGCAGGCTTCGACATCCATCTGAGCACATTTAAATGCAAATCAATAATGTTAGTTGGAATAAAATACATATTTAATGTTCGGTTCCCTTTGAGTTTATCTACTCGATCGGAATAAAAATGATTCAAAACAAGAATAACTTTCTAGACATAGACTAAAGCTCTTAGATTTGAAGGAAAAGTTGTTTAGGCATAGGTAGGATCGCAGGCCTAGCACTTTCTCTATAACCAATAAAAGGATCCAACATTCGGCTTCAAACCCGTGAATGGTTCCCTCCAGCAAGAGCATTGGTAGTTGTATCTAGTGTTAAAGCCACTCATCATGCCTAAGTGAAAAAAGTACTATGTAGCTGATGATGGTGATCAAATTCTTGGTGACGATCCTTTGGCAGCCTCGAGTGGGTACGGAATAGTTTGAAAGGAGAGCAAATATCGGATAGTATATCGTTTGGTGAATATCATCTATGTTCTTGGTATGAAAGAAGAGAATGATGTGGTTGATGTGGCAATGCTCAATATGAAAAAGAGTATATCTTTGGAACACAAAAAATGGAATTTACCGTAAGGAAGTGGACAACATTCTGAATCAAGTTTGTAGATTGGCAAGAGAAAAGCCAACCAAGAAAGGCACAAAGATCGTCTATTTACTGGCACTAATCACGCTTCAGTTATTGGCAAGAAGAAAGAAGAGAATGGTGAGGTCTTTGTTCAGATCCAATACAAAAATTGTAGCGCTCTCCTATTCTCCAAAAATGTAACAGATGGAAAAATAGTACGCTAATAATGCCATCATGGAGAGAAAAATAGAAGATCAGAAGTGCACAAGAAAAAGGAAATTTAAACTATTAGATTTCAAATGAAAGGTGTATTTGTTGTAATTGGACCTAAATTTGAATATAGTGCTAGAGATAAGCAATTACAAAAATCAAACTATCAAACTAGATTATTAGGCATCACCACAGTTAAGCTATGATCGGATCCTACAAACAATGTTAGTATCCCTGCAATATGTTGGCATGAATCACAAAGAATTCCAATCAAAGATCAAACAAAAACATCCTCTTCATTTCAAGTTCACCAAATGTGTTATAGAAAAGTTTTCAAGTTAGCTACAAGTAGCAATAAACTAAATCCCCAATCAACAATGGAGAACAGAGGAAAGCAAGAAGCAAATAAACATGAAACAAAGTCACCTGGTTTTCAAGCCTTCATTGGCATTCTCCATCTTGTTGCAACTTGTATAATTTCCCTCAGATTTGAAATGCAACTTTCACTTATGCCTAAGACAAGCAAGATATTTAAGTATTATATGCTCAAGTATTCAAGTTCTCAAGCATGCTGAAAATAACTTTGTGTGTCTAAAATGGATTGAGAGTGACCCTTTTAAATAATTCCAAATTGAAAATGGATGGTCAGGATTAAAAGTTAGTGAAGCCCTAAGATCAAAGGCCAAGATTAAATGTGATGATGAGGATTAGGGTTAGAGAAACATTAGGTCAAAGTTAGGGCAAGCTTTGAAATGAATGGTTGAGATTTAATTAAAAGAAATTAAATCAATGGTGGAGAAAAAGAGGTAGTAGGAATAATAGAAATTATTTAATTTATGAAAGAAAGTTGAATTTTGGGAAATAATGGTTTAATTTGTAAATGGAAATAAGACATAAGACGATAAATAATTATTTTATTTATTAATTTGGTGGGATGGAAAGTGGATTAAATAAGTAAGTTTCTTTAATTGAAGGATAAATGGTAATGTTATGGAGGAAATAAGGATTGATTATTGGCGTATTTAAATAAATAAATGTCAATTATTTATTTAAATAATCATTGAGGAATAATTAGAAATTATGACATTAGGACATAATCAAATGATTTAATTATGTGAGGACGTTTAACATAGAAAAATGCAGCTCAGTGCCCTAGGTCATTTTTATGTGTCTACAATTACTACACTTAACCATGATCCTCACATGTTCAACATCTCTTTTACAAATAGTGATTATAGTGTGCTTGACTCTCATTATTGTTTACCTTGTAGAAAATCTCCTTCACATGATTTGACTTAAGACACTTATTGTGGACCATGTTTACTATATGCATTTACTTCTAGTTTAATGAATAATAAATTATGTAAAATGGGTACATAGTTTTTATGTACACATGGCATTCACACACCTAGTGAGGATCTTCCTTTGATATTGCCATGATCATCCTATGTCCATATATCAATGTTCATTTGATATTCTACTATAATGAATACATTTAAGTATGTTTCATGAAGAGAATTCCACAATACCTCATGTAGACCCTATAGGTATACATGGCTGGTTTTTTCTTTATTCATAAAGATGAAGGCTTTACAACCGATAATAATTATTAGTGATGTCATAGAAATATTTCTAGTGAATCTAAAACTACCCTAAATGTAAATTACTCCTAAGAGATCCAAGATAAAACAAATATCAAAGAACAAAGAGAGAGACAATAAATTACAAATAAAATCATTGAATTTAAACCAAAAATTAAATACAAAAGAAAACTAGAGATAATCATTCGTAAAGGTAAATATTTGTCTAAAAATATCCTAAATCTAAACTAAGATGAAATAAACCGTAAATATACATTGATATGTATATGCAAATAGGAGAGAGAGGGAAAGAGATTATTTTTTAGATTATAAATAAAACCATTACATTTAGAGCCTCCCCTAAAACTATTAAAAATTGTTCAAAAAGTTTCTAGTCTAAAGACAATGTGGAATAATGATTAATGTGATCATATAATAAAATAAAGTCTTCAAACACCATAATCACATGCACAGACTACCATTCAACATTTTGAGAAACAACTAATAGAAAATATTTCAATTTCAACATGAAATAGAGATAGAAGGAAATAACCACCATATTTTTGCATATGTTGTTGTAAACAATGTCACCCTTGGATTTATGCATCAAATCTCAAAAGTGTGTTTATAGTGAATAAACTTATATAAGTTACAATGAAATATTGTCTTTTAAAAAAAATATAGATTAAGAACTAAAGACACTCCCTACTAGACAAATTACATAGAAGAAATTGTGTTCCATTTTCCCAACCCTGAAATAATGACAACAAGCTTGACCTAAATAGAATTCAAAGATGTAGGCATAGAAATATCTTACTAGGATGAATTAATTATTTACAAGTTAGATTCAAAATATTCAATCACTACAATTTTTAGTTTTCAATTAGAAAATTGGACTAGGATTGAGAAAATAGGTTTGTTTTTGTTAGGAAAATAGATTTCTTGTTACAAAAATAGGTAGTGGTTTAGGGAAATATATTATCATTAAAAAGTGATTTTTGGGGTGAGGAAAATTAATTTTTGATCGAAAAATGGGTTCTAAGATGGGGAACAATATTTTTGTGAGGGAAACAACTTTTTCAAAGGAAAATGATATTTTGGTTAGGAAAATAGATTTCAGTTAATAAAATAGGTATTTTAGATATAAAAATAATTTTCTGTTGGGAAAATCAATTTTTCGTTGAGGGAAATAGGTTAGGCTTGTGATAATATAATTACCAAGGTATGCATGTGTCTATAGATTCCTCCTATTTTTGTGGTTGAATAGAGGTGGTCCACTATACTAAGGCTAATTTAGGTTTTTGATGAGGACAAATAAGGTTTAATGGAGGTAGTGGGATAAATTTGTATAAGGCATATGCTTTAGATTAGGGAAGATAGTGAAATAATGGTAGTGATAACCAAGTGGTGGCATTTAGATACACTAAATTTAATCTTCGAATAGGGGATATGGCTGTGACCTTGGGGGACTTATGAATGGTAAATATAGATTTTGATTCATAGGGAGTATGGATATTGGAATATATTGAATGTCTAGTGAATTTATAGGGCCAAATTTTATTTTTGAGATGATGCAAATTTATTTAGCAATGATATATAAGATATAAATTATTTAGATTGATCAATGGATTATGTTATATAATGCATTTTGTGAATGGATTTGTTAATATTTGTACTTTAAAAGATGGTATTAAATAGTAAAACATATTGGGGTTGAGTACATAGTATACCCTTGGAAGTTATGGTGATGATTAGTAGTTTGTTTATAGAAAACAATACTAAGTGGTTGTTTATGATAGGGCTCTTAAATATGGTGATTAACATGATCAATATGAGGAGTTTATTTACATGGGTACCATTTGTATTATTATACTTATATAGTGAACTAAACTTGGTAGGTTAGTTAGTACAAGTCAACAATTGATATAAACATTCCATGTAAGTCATACAAGTTTTAATATACTTATGGATCAAATGATAAATTTTGCATGACCATCTTGATGTTTTTATACTATATTATTAGGAAATATGATTATATAATTTTCATAGACCTAACATGGTGTTGAGTTCATTTTAGCTATACAAGGACATCCCCCATTGCTACATAATTAGTTCTGAGTTTTGAAAGTCTAGGAATTGAGTATCATAAGTGGGAAAGAAGGATGTCCTTGGAGTTTGGATCATGTTAGCACTAGTATAGTGGGGAGAGTGAGGAGATATGATAAATGCAAGTATAGTGGTTGGATATGAGGATTTTTTCATATGCCTTAGGTTTGAGTGATTGACAATACCATGAAAAAAAATTCTAAGGATATAGGGGTCATGATTTGGGTAGTATAGCAATCATAACACCATCAATAGAAGTGGGAAGGCAAGAGAATCGAGGTATAGGTTGTTCTAGTGGTGGTACTAATACTAGTACTAATAGTGTGAGTTAGAAGAGTAGATTATAAGGGGGGTGATAGGGATAAAATAGTGTTTAGGATGTTCCTATATAGGAAGCATATCATAGACTAGGTCACTGGGGCATGAAATGAAGGGATCTAGAGATAAAGTGGGATACTTTGCAAGTATAGAGAGATAGAGTACATTTAGAGAAGGGTGGATTAGAGACATGATTGGGTGTGTGAAAGTAGATAAATGGATTATATACAAAGATGTATGCTACATAAATATATAAAAGTGTTGCATAGGATCATACAACATGTCTTAAACATTAACAGATGTGATAAAAACACTAAGGGACATGCAAAATTCACTATGAGAGGATAAATACTATATATTGGTAAATGAGTGGTGTGCTAACATAGCAAAGTGACCCTTTATATATGTAAAGTACTAGAGTCTCTATCAAGATATTTTAGTAGATCACAACTAACTAGCAAGTGACCATGACCGTCACCAAAATAATTATCTAGGTCATAGAATGGAGAGGTGGATAACAATAATTGTGTATGACTAGCCACATTGATGATCAATTTTCTATGAGGTAATGTGCTAGTTTTTATGTTTAAGATGATATACATTTATTTAGCAATCATATATATGCTATATGATTTGGATTGATCCATGGATTGTGTTATAAGGGTATGTGTGGGATCATGATGGGTCAAAAAGTGGCAATATGATGGCTATGTGTAGGGTATGTGGCTGATGACTTTTTTTTACCCAAAGTTGATGAAATGAAAAGGGTTTTTAAAGGAGATTTTCAAATTTCCACCAATATAAATTATGCTTTACTTTTAATTTAGTAAATTATTATTATTAATTTTCTATTTGAATTATGACTAAAGTCCTGATTGATAGGCTAACTGAAAAACATCTATAGCTTTCAAATGGTATCAGATTTTTTTAATCCAAAACATGTGTCACATACCATGCTTTGCATACTATAGGATTAAAAAAAAATGAATTTCATGAAGTTTTGACCAAGTTAAGGTGGTTAGACATATAAGTTTTTATATTTTTTAAATTTTTTGATAAAAATATCATAATTAATTATTTACTTGTGAAAAAATTACAAAAAAATATGCACCACATTGGGACATGAGTCCTGTACTTATATCTAAAATCTTATTAAATATGTCATCATTTTATTGTGGTTAGGGTGGTTAGACAAACACCTCCTTATTTTTTCCTTCAAATTTAAGTGCTATTGCATTGAAATCTCAAATTTTCACCAAATAGATTTTTTTTTAAATAAACCTAGTAATTTAGAAACTACATTAAATTTGCTACAAATTCTATTCTTACATATTTTTGAAATAATATAGATAACTTATTCAAATTTTTACGTCAAGTTGCCTAACTCTGATTTTTCTAAATTTTCATCGCCACTTAAGGGCCTATTTTTTCCATGATAATCCTAGACATACCCATATGATGGATTCATAGATGGATATGTTAATCATTGTAATTATGGATTTAAAATTAATCATGAAAAAATATTATGATTTTTTAATGTATTTAATTTACACATGTATTCTTATGGATAGATAATTATGAAATAATTTAATTTACATATGTATTCATGTGGATAGATAATTTTGAAAGTATATTGAAAATTTAAATTCTTTCTGTACTGGAAAATGTTGTTGAAAATGAATGCTTGATAAAAATTTCTGTTACAAAATATTGATAGTAAATTATGATAATGATGATATATTTTTGATAAGTCTATTTGAAATTGGATGCATTTACATGCTAAAATTTGGTGAAAAACCTACATTTTCTACCAAACATGAAATAAGTGTTTACAATAAGTTTTTTCATCAATGTAAACCCTATTTGGGTTGTCATCAATGTTAATATGTATTATTGAAGTATGTACATACTTTAGAGTTAGTTGTTGCATTAACGGATATGAGTTAAGGCATTCCTCCAGGTCAAAATAAGAAAGAATGATGATATAAGTATGGTGATGAGGATGATAATCATGTCATAATGTGTGTAAAATATATCTACCTTGATATCATTTTGATTTCATGTATTGCATATTGAAGAACTCTGGCTAAGGCACTAACAGTGTATACCCTAAGGTAGAACCATAAATTTTTGGTCAAAATCCATCCACTATACAAAAAAATGTCTTGTGGTTCAAATGAAATGATTTCCATGCTATGAGGATATCATATCTATAAAATCATGTCTTCACACTCTCTACAGTTAAAGTTATAGTTAACAGTGTTCCGGTCTGTGTCCTAATAGTGCAATGCAATGATAAAGGTTGGCTAGAATCTTTCGCATTCCTCTAAAGATTCAGGATTGTTCTTGAGAATTTGATTACAAGATTAGTAGTGATCAATATATATTTTCTAACAATATAAAGTGTGCGAAAGATCTGCAAGATTAATCTTCAATTAACTCTATGTTATAGTTGTTTTGGAATGCTCTATTTCTGCATTTTCACTAAGCTTCTTTAGTTGTACCAGTATTTCAGTGTTCATATCTTGATCCACATGGTGTTTTTGGTATCTCCCCTATGGTGTGAAGTCAAATAGTAACACTATTGACAAACTTGTACTATTTGGGCATACATGACTTATTTTCTTCATTTGCAATTGATCCTAATCAATTAATATTATTTTGGAGAATGTGTGGTAATTCTTTAAGGACAAAGCATAGTGTGTGCTTATCCACAACAAAATGTATTTCATCTTGAATATGTCTTGGAGCCAACTTATGAAATATCATTTGTTACATCTAAGGTTCATCTTGGACCTGACCTAATTAGAAGCTTTATATTGTTTTGGAGGATATCTATAGAATGAAAAATAATTTGTGAAGTGTGATGGATGAGTTGGTTGTGGATTATTCATAATGTTAAACATTGAATGTGTGAAATTTGTATGATGTAAATTTACAAAAAAGGAAATACAATGTTAGCATAAGTCAACGCCTCCTCAAAAATAGTTCAAGTCTTAGTTTTCTTATCATAATTTTCATGTACCCTTCTCTGAGACAGTGAGTCTCATTAGGTCCTGTGTATCTTGCCCCTGAATTTTTCTTTTCTTTAGTGTGTGCAAGTCTATAGGCAGTGAGCCTTAAACTACATTGTAAAACTTTTTAAGTACTAAGATTTTATATTATAAGTTAAATCTCACCATGGTTTTCCGTCATTGGTATTTCCACATAGAAATATTGGTGTTATAGTGTGGTGATTTTTTTCCTTTACTCTCTTCTTTTAGTTCATGTGATGTGATGTGTTATCTGCAAATGGGAATTTTTTAATTTTAATATACCCTAATTCACCCCCCTCTTAGCATTGATTTGTGTTAAAAAATTGGTACCACATCCAAGTGCCTTAAATAATCCTAACAACTAAGGTATATCATATACTTAAATACATCGGGTTTGTGGTAAATATCAATGATATATTAATCACAATAACAAAATCAATGGAACTTGAAGGCTGGGATATCAATTCAAAAGAATGTGAAGCTGACTTTAAAGGTGAGATCAATTCTTCTCTTGAGGATCTAGATGAAGCAAGGTTACAAAATATCAAATATGAATTTATGGTAGAAAAATAAAAAGAGACAATTAAAAAATTGAAAGTTAAAGAAAAAGAATCAAAAAGAAGAAGTTAGAAAACTAAAAGCTCAAATAGAAGAAGGAAATAAATTGAAGGTAGCAAAAGTTGTGATCTCTAACTTGAAAGTTAATATTGAGGAAGGAAAAAATATTGAAAACTGTTTGAATATCAATCTTGTAGATAAAATTGTTGAATGATCAAAACTTGAGGAAGAAATTGTTACTCTAAGAAAAGGACTTGAAAAGGAAAAGGAGCAAATTGATAAAGGTCTAAAACTAAAAGGGGGTTCTATAATTCTTGATGAGGTGATTAATTTTCAAAAGAAATCTAAAGAGAAATCATGGCTTCGCTTTGAAAAGGGTAAATGTCCTATGTTCAAGGCATATACAAATTTTTATGATAATTTCAAGGTAGAAGGAAAATATAAAATAAAGGAGATATCCTCTAAAGATTTAAAGAAAAATCAAGACAAGAACAAAGAAGGTGATTTTACATCTATCTGGAACAAGAATGTGAATTTCAAAAAGCCTACCCAAACTACTCCTATTATGTTCAAAGTTAATTATTTTGCATACAAAAAATTTGGTCATAATGTAGTTGAGTGCAGAAGCAAGATAAGTCTAAATTCTCGTAGGCATCAAAGGTATAGTAGTATGAAATCCTAATCATTTAATGGTTGAAATGCTATTCTTACAATAAATTTGGCCACAAGAGTAATAGATGCAAAAGTAAGGTGATAAGGAATAATCGTTCTATGACCTCCTAATATTTTTATGGTTATTGTTATGCATGCAACAAGTTTGGTCATAAATATGTTGAGTGTAGATCCAATGTGAGAAGAAGAAATTATGCTCTACAAGCTAGTATCATTTTCTATAATTGTAGTAAACAAGGACACATTGAAACATTCTTAAAGGGAAAGAATGTAAAGTTTTCTATTGTTCAAAATTAGCATTTCATTAGTCAGCAAAATAAAGATATGAACATTTTATGGTAGAAGGAAGAATGTAAAGTAAGGAAGGAATTTGTACCTTAACATGGTGTTGATGGATTTTTTGATAACTAAAGACACAATATTGACTTAGGGGAAGTGCCAATTACAAAACTTATCATACCCCTAAAATACTTGAGATGCTATAATCTTCAACATATTAGTAAATTGTGATATGAACTTGATTGGTCATGTTTCTATAGTAAACACTCTTTTTGTGGAGGTTTCATGAAGACTTGTGGATCACTGTAATGTCATAGATCATAAAATATTCTAAACAAACAAATACATTTATTATGTTGAAACTATGGTTAGTGTGAAGCATATTTAGCTCATTTTAATCAAATTGATTTCATACAATCTATCTCAAGTGAGCATAGGAGCTAAGGAAGTGGACAAAATGTTCAACAAGTCTCCTACAAACCCTAACAACAATGTTCAAAGATATTTCTATTGTTTTTAATTGTAAAACCATAGATGCAGTAAGATATATCATGTCTACTCCTATTTTCATCGATGTTGTGGATAGACCAAGGTCAAAATTCAAGAAACACTGATATATATCAATTGTGATAGAAAAGGAAGGTGTTTTCTCCTATGTTCCAATCCATGTGGTCCACTCTAAAGATATTTGCATCTATATTCATTCACCACTAAATGAATACAATCATCTAAATATGACAAAGTTAAGGTTCAATAATCTCCTAGGTGATGTATTTCAGCTCAAACCAAAATATGGGAATATAGAACTAAAAGCATTGGATGTATAGAAGGATTTTCCCTACTTTAGCTATGAAGATGATCAGATTTGATTTACTCTATGTAAAATTCATGAGGATATTTTTTGGCTTGATCAACCTCATCTCATCACAAAGTAAGCTATCAGGGTTGTGAGTGGATTATGCTCCCTCGGACTAGTACCTAAACTAAAATCTATCAAGAATGAAGAAGTTATATGAGGCTCATTGGAGCTAAATTTGATAAAAGGGCTCTTACTATGAATGATATATTTAAACTAGTTGCACGGTATGTGATGATGGGAATTGCATAAAAGATATACTTCTAAAAAAAAAGATTGAATATAGCTAACCCTATTTATATTTCTTATCAGATGGTAAAGGAAGGAAAATATTTTGATCTCTACAAACTCCTAGGACAACTATTGGAAAATCTGCACAAAACCAAGGAATCTCACTACAACTTTCTATATGGTGGCTTGATCATAAATGTATTATGTTATACTTCATGAAAGAAATTTTCAGTTTCAATAAAATGGTCTAGAAATGGATATTCTTGTTTCACACCAAATAAAGGATCATATGTGTAGTTTTCTAGACACTACTCAATGCAACACAACATTTTGGGGTTTCTTTAAAAACTTCTAGAGTAAAATGAAAAAGAGAGATAGAATACCCTCACATGTTGTGGAGAAGTACAAAAATTAAATCACTTTTGTGGTAAACAAAGATAACTATAACATAAAAGTGGTCAAACCAAGGATTTCATCGATTACAAGGCTTCCCTCTGAACTTCTTGAAGAAAATTGGATTTCCTATGCTGACATTCTACTCAAAAAACATATGGATCTTTTATTTGAAATTTTTGGTAGATATGATGAAATAACCAACAAACATATTAAGGAGAGGTTAGAAGAAAAGGAAAAGAAGAATGTAGGAAAGATGGTGTCTAAGCTAAAAAAGATGTTTGGGACTACTAAAGGTTTCACAGAATCATCTCATGCGACTACTACTATGCCAACATCTAAAAGGACATGTGGATCTACTTCTACCACTACATTCTAACATACTAAAATTCCTCCTAGTAGAAAAGGAGCAACTACTAATGTTTCAGTAATGACAAAAACTTCAGAAAGAAAGAAGCCAACACCTAAACAAAAAGAAACAAGAGAAAAGATTACTCTAGTAAATGTAGTTGATGATGAGGAAGTTGAAGAAGAAGAGATGAAATCCTATGTATTGAAGAGGAGAAAGAATAATACAAATCAAGAAGAAGAAAAATAAATATACACGGAAAAGGAAATTGATGAAGAAATATTAGAGTCTCCTTTGAATACTTCCAAACATGTACATCTACAAAATTATTCTACCATCAATGCAATTGTGCAACATGATACTCTGAAGGGAGTTACTGCTCTTTATGATGAATCATCTCATGATGAAAAGAACATAATTAAAAGTTCAATTGTTATATATATGAATAGTTTTAACATGTCTCTTAATGAAATAATTGATCATATTTTGGTAAGTTTGGAAGATTTTCTCAATAGCCAGAGGAATGTTATTGTTGCTAAAGAAGCCAGAATGAGGAAACATGTACTAGAAAAGGTTGGGGTATCTATCTCTTGTGATGAAAGAGTTAAATTGTCCCAATATCAAACTCAAGGATTTAGAATCAAATAAAGAATTTAAACATTTTGATCTAAAAGGGAAAAAAATGAAAAGGATGGAAAAGGAATCAGTTGAAAACACAACAAATATATTGGAAGGATTAAGGAATGTTGAAATAATCAAGGATCAAACTCCTCAAGATATCACTAATACACAAGACATTCCTGATGTGACTTCTCATACTGTGAATATGTCTATTTCTAAAGAAAATGTAACTAGACATGATGTGGAAGTTGTAAATGCTAAACATGGTGAGGAGATTGCTCCTCCAAAAATCACAAATGCATAATGCACAAATGATAAAAATAAAATGTGGATCATACCTCCATGGTGAACATTGAATCTAACAAATAACATTTAATGTGCTTTCCCTAATGAAACAAGATATGCAAGAAATGAAAGGACTTTCGAAACATAACAAATGAAAGGTTATCTCTAATATGGAAATAAGAAAAGAAGAAGGAAAGGTAGAAGCAAAGGAGAAATAAATTGGGAAACAAAAGATAGAAGTTAATCCAGAAAAATGTTTAGGATTCAAAGGAGGTCAATACAAAGAAGAAGGCTAACCCAAGGGTTTTCATCATTAGATTATTTCAAAGAACTAGTAGGGATGCAGATGTAGTTTCAAGTGATAGTTATGCCTCAGCTTCTACAAACTCCCACAATTGAGGGACGAGTTGACCTATCACGAATTTCTCCCTTATATAAGTTGAAACTTGGTAATATCCTATATTCTTCCACAAGGAAATCCTACAAGAACATGAAAATAAAAATGAATTAATTAATAATGTTGCAAATATTATCAAAGAAGGATTATTAGAAGTAAATATTGATGTCTCCTTGCCTCTACAACAAAGGTTAAAGCTATTAATGGACTCTTTCAAAGATCACACCTCTCTTGGAGGAAAAGGAAAGACAAGATGCTTTGAGAAAAGTAAAAGAGAAAATAATGATTGAGACCTCATATTGGTCTAGTGTTGTACAAAATAAGTTGTAGGAAAACATATAAATTTTAGGGATTGTATGAATGAAGAAACAATTTTTTATCAATTCTACTTGAATTGGCCAAGCATTACCAAAAACATCAAAATTTAATTTGACTCTATTGAGTTAAAAATTACACTATCGGCCAAAACTTATTATTTTTCAAAAGATATGGATGGATCTATCAGGGAACAAGTTGAAAATATTCATGTACCAATTTCATTACTTTTGAGCTAGAGAGATTAGTTAAATTAAAAATTAAACTTATTAAGAGAGGAAGTCAATATGTGGTTTTCATCACTATCTAGCCTACTGGTACAAGTAGTAAAAGTGGGTCAAAAAATAAAAAACTCATTGCAAAATAAATGAGGTTGAAGAAATGCACATAAAATTTCAATGTCAAAAGAATATACTCTCCTTAGCAACAACAAACTATATTGTAACATTGGAGTAACTAAAATAAATTCATAAGAATATCCTTCCTTCCAATGATGATGCAAAGATATAAGTAAGACAATTTTGTCCATGTAAATCTTTTTATAGAATTTTGCAATATATTTTTTTCTTTTTGAACATATTTTTGTACATAGCATCCATTTTTGGGGATCTCCATCTAAGGAGAAATATAACTAAGGGGGATCTCACACAATTTTAGGATATTATAAATAAGATGACATCATGCCCTTTACCCTTGATGTTAGTGTGGTGGAGAAGAATATGTGTGTTGTCATCAATGAAAAATGGGGAGATTGTTGGCAATAAGTGTTTTCATTAATTTCAACCCTCTTTGGGTTTTCATTTATGTCAAGATATGTTATTGAAGTATGTACATACTCCAAAGTAGTTGTTGCATAAGTGGATATGAGTTGAGGCATGCTTGCAAGGAAGCATAAGGAAGAATGGTGATCTAAGTATGGTGTGGAGGAATATAATCATGTCCTAATGTGACTATAATATGTATACCTTGATATTATTATAGGTTCATGTACTGCATGTTGAAGAAGTTTGGCTAAGGTAGTAACTATTTATACCCTAATGTAGTACCATGAATTTTTTGTCCACATCCATCTTCTATGCAAAATTATGCCTCGTGTTTCAAATGAAAGGATGATAATGTTATGAAGATATTATGTCTAGAAAATTAAGTCCTCACACATTTCACAGTCAAATTTATAGTTGATAGTGTTCTAGTATATGTCCTAATAGTGCAATGCAATGATAAACGTTGGCTACAATGCTCCACATTCCTTCGAAGATTCCAGATTGTTCTTAATGATTTTGATACATCATCAGTAGTGATCAATACATATTATCTAATAGTATCAAGTGTGTTGAAGATCCACAAGCTTAATCTTCAATTAACTGTGTTACAATTGATTCAAAATTATTTGTTTTTACATTTCCAATAAGCTTCTTTAGTTATTCCAGTATTTAATGATCAAATCTATTTTGAAGAGGTTACAAGGATATTATGCATTGCCTTCAGTGTTCATATCTTGATCCACATGGTGTTTTTTGTATCTTCCCAATGGTGAAAGTCAAGCAGTAACAATTATTATCGCACTTGTAGTATTTGGGATGACATGACTTGTTTTCTTCATTACAGTTGATATTAATTAATTAATATTATTCTAGATAATTTGGTAATGCTCTAAGGCCTAAACATAGCATGTGTTGATCCACAACCAAAATTCCTTCATCTTAAATATGTTTTGGATCTGACCTATGTAATATCATTTGTTACATCTAAGGTTTATCCTGAACCTGACCTAATTAGATGTTTGGTATTGTTTTGAAGGATATTTATAGAAGGAAAAATAATTTGTGAAGTGTGATGGATGATTTGGATATGGATTAAGAAGAATGCTAAACATGAAGTGTGTGCAATTTTTATGAAGATGTACATATACAAAAAGGGAACTGTAATGTCAGCATAAGACAAATGCCTCATCTATAGCAATTCAAGTCTTAGTTTTCTTATCATATTTTTTTATGTACCCTTCTCTAAGATAGTGAGTCTCATCAGTTCCACTATATCTTTTCCTTGAAGTTATCTTTGCTTTAGTGTGTGAATGTATATAAGTAGTGAGCATTGTAGTGTAGAAAAATGTATCCCTCTAGACATTTTCACACTTGTTTGGGGCCCTCCTTGTAAAATTGGGCTTCTTTATGCCTTAGTTGGTCCTATTTTCCATCCAAAAGCCATACTTAATGCATCTATCTAAGGATAATCCTGACACATATCTAATAGAAAACCATAATTTAATGATTTTGGATTGTATGGAACAGATTTAGTGAATTTGGAATCATACGCCACCTTGGGAATTTGGGTCCCACTTAAGTTTTGGGGCCTAATCTTGAATTTAGTATTAAACTAAACATTTCTTGAAATTTTTGTCCCAAGCCTAGCCTACTAAGACTCATACACCCCAACCGGAATATGAGTCCCTCTTAGCTTAGATCAAAATTAAATTAAAATTCTTGGTGGGATTTTATTCTCCTACATCCAATGTTGGCTTGTAGTGTTGTAATTTCAAGAAATTTGGCATAAACAAGTACAAATACATTGCTATTTCACTCGTTTTTCACCTAGAAAGTTTACAAGTGACCCTAGCAACTCAATTATTCATGTATTACAACAATTTTATCATCAAAAGAGTTAACAAGAGCATTCAAGAGTATTCAAGAGCTAATTACCAAGCATTTTTGGAGCCTTAATGAAGATTAAAGCATCATGCATCATGTGTGTTTTTGAGCTAACATTTGTGATGTAGCTTGTTTTATGATCCAAGCAAGCATTCAAGTCAAGATCCATATCCTTCAAGCAAGATTCAATATCTACATTCATTCTAGTCATTACATAAAAGATTGCAACCTTTTTTCTAAGGGTTTGGTTAGTTGCAACATAGCTTATTTGTTCATTCATCATTCATTCATTCCATTTTTATTTATTTCAAGGTTTGATTACCAAAATGGGGTTTGAACAAGGAAAACCCCTATCTACTAACAAAAAAAAATTCCCCCTCTCTTTGATGTGTGATTTTCATATTTAGATTGAAGATCCATTGAAGAAAAATATTGGAGAAAGTTGTCATAGTTGTCAAAAAGTTGCTATCTTCATGGAAGTCACCTGCAAGTCTTGATTTAGAGTTTTAGATTTAGAGATCAAAAAGGAGAAAAGCTAAAGAAGATCACTACAGGATATCATACTTTTAGACTAACCCTAATACTAGGACTAAATCACTGCTTGTGGCATATGAGTTCCAATGTACTAGTTTTTAGAAACTTCTAGTAGATCCTGATTTACTAGTTCCATATTTCAATTTCTATCAGAAACCCTAATCTAGGAATAAATCACCCCTACTGGTGTATGAGTCCCAATGAGCATTAAAAGTTATAATTTTTGGATTTCAAACCCTTACTTCAAGCATTATCAATTTTTGTGTGCACCCCTATCCATTCTCAATCTATTATTCTAATTTTTAGTTTCACATCCTAAGTTATATAGTTAGGTTTTGCATATCATTTACATTTCCTTCTTTCCAAGCCTTTTCTTGGTGGTGAACCCCCTTTTTATCTTTAATCACACCCTAGGACACCCTTCTAGGAGATCTCTTTCCCTATTCCCATGCTTGGATTGAGATCTATAGGGTTTCCTTGAGTGAAATAGAGTGAAATAGTAAAAAATACCTGTAGAGAAGGGGGATTTGCTACTCATGAGTTCTCTTCATTTAGAGAGCCTCATAGGGGTAACTTCCCTAAAATACCTCAAGGAACAACATGAAAGTTTTAGAACTAGAAAGAGCAGGTCACATAGATTCTCTAGACAGACTATTAGGCTCTTGGCCAAAGGATGACAATGTAGAATATAGATGACACTGTGCCACGTTGGCATCTCAGAGGTGCGATGGCATCTCATATAGATCAGAGAATGAGAGTGTCTCAGAAAATAAAAAAGTGGCTAATTCTACTATGATTGTTAAGAACTTACAAAATGCAATAAAGTAACATAATGCAATAGAAATGAAACAAAGTAAAGAGTAAATGATAAAGTAGAAGAATAACAGATAGAAAAATGCTCACAACCACACAAGTGATGAAACCTCCAACATGTGAATGATTTCAATACTTGCGTCTATAACATCTAGAGAAAGTGTTGCATCTATATAGGGGTTTTCCTCAATCAAACCCCATTTTGGTGTTCCCACCTCCACCAATAGCCAGATAGAAAGAGAGAGAGAGAGAGAGAGAGAGAGAGAGAGAGAGAGATGAACCAAAATGGAAAAAGCATGTGGCGAAAGAAAAACTCACTCAAGAGTAGAACCCACACCACCAAGTGTGAGTGATAAAAGCAAACCCTGCTTGAGGAAGAGAACCCATATCACAAAAGAGGTGATAAAATAAATCCACGCTCAAGAAGGAGAACCTAGATCACGAAGTAAGGATGTAATGTGGGAAGATTGAAATCACTGAGAGGGAGGGTGAATTAGTGATTTATGAAAGTCACAATTTTATTAAAACCAAGAATCTTGTTTGTCTTTGAATCAAAAGGACAAATGACACACTTCACTTGTGCATGAATAGAATTGTGCTTACATGAATCATGAGTTAAACAAATAACATTAACAGAGAATGAACTTAACACTTTCACATGTATCAAAGCTCACTTTAATAATAGAATCTTTTATACATGAAATCTGACATAACATTGACATATATGAAAGACTGATAATTATGCATTTGATAACACATTAACTCAGACAGATATGAAAATATCACACACATAAAATCTTCACATAACACAGTATATGTCCTAAGTGAAAAACCATCTTGGGGAATAAAAACGGGTATGTGCAGGATCATCATGGAAAAAATAGGCCCTTAAGTGGCAAAAAATTCAGAAAAATCAGTGTTAGGCAACTTGACGTAAAAATTTGAATAAGTTATCTATATTATTTCAAAAATATGTAAGAATAGAATATGTAGAAAATTGAATGTAGTTTCTAAACTACTAGATTTATTTAAAAATAAATTAAATCTATTTGGTGAAAATTTGAAATTTCAATGCAGTAGTACTTAAATTTCAAGGAAAAATTAAGTAGGTATCTATCTGACCACCCTAACCATAATAAAATGATAATAACTTTTTATAATATTTTATATATAAGTAGAGAACTCATGTCTGGATGTGATGCATATTTTTTTGTAATTTTTTTCAAAGTAAATAACTAATTATAAATTTTTATTACAACTTTTTAAAATATAGAAACTCGTATGTCTAACCACCTTAACTTGGTCAAAACTTCATGAAATTTAATTTTTCTTTTTTTAATCCTATAGTATGTGAATCATAGAGTGTGACGCATGTTTCGAATTCAAAAAATGTGATAGCATTTGAAAGTTATATATTTTTTTCAATCAGCCTATCGATCAAGACTTTAGTCGTAATTCTAATAGAAAATGAATAATAATTAGTTATTAAATTCAAATCAAAGAATAATTTATATTGATGGAAAGCTGAGAATCTCCTCTAAAAGCCCTTTTCATTTCATCAATTTTGGGTAAAAAAAAGTCATCAACCACATACCCTACAAATACCCATAATATTGCCACTTTTTGGCCCATCATGATCCTGCAAATACCCAAACCACTCAAAAAATATTTCTTTATTCACTTTGAGCACCAACTCTTTAAAGTTCAAGAGCACCAACTCCACAAAGTATAGGAGCACCAACTCCACAACATTCAGGAGCACCAACTCTTTGAAAATTCAAAAGCACCAACTTCATAAAAAAATAGGAGCACCAACTCCTTTATAATGCCAAACAATCACAATATTTTCTTGCAAACCAACTCTTAAACCAAAAAAATATAGAGATTACAAAAATGAAACTATTTTTGTTACTGTCCAGTAATCTCTTTATTTGTTTTCAAATCAAATCCTTTATCAAAGTTAACAAACTATTTCAGTTATAGCCCAAACCATAAAAAAAATTAACTTCCTTTACTCGTTTGCTTCAAGAAACAATTTTCAACAAAAACAATACCTATTTTTGATGAAAAACAAAACTAAAAGACAAGTTCCAAAACCTTGTAACCATCCAGCTAGAAGAAACAAACTACCATTGTTGCTTCCTTATCAACTATAACTAAAGAATATAGATTTATATCTAAAAAAAAACATCCTCATGGTGGCTAGGATTCCAAACCCTTCACATAATGATATTTCCCTATTTTCCTTTTTTTCTGTTAAGTCTATCAAAGACTGTACCAATCATAATAATGTTTTGAAGTCCGATCCAAAGAAAAACAAAATAATTAATAAACCATCACAATGCTTTTGAATCCGATCACAAGTCTTCAGCCACATATGCCAACAATTTTATTCCACATTATAATCAATCATTCATTGTGGGTGACAAATCACTAATCAACTAAAGAGTGAAGCAAAGTCACATTTATGTTGTGTCTCATACAACTCAATATAAACATTAGGCTCAAATCATTATGGAAAAAAATATCAATACCTTATTACCACCAAACAAAACCTTTAATATACCGACATTCAAAGTTTCTAATTCAAAACAGAAACTTCTCTAATGTCGATGTCACATACAATGTGACTACTCAAGTTGCTTAAAATATTGTAAACCATGAAGAAAAATATTTGCACACTAAATATCAATGAAGAGAATATATACACAAGTTTAGAACTTGTAATTTTCATTCCTATGCCTTTCATAAACTTGGATATTTTTGTGCAAACATGAAACGTGTCATTCATATATCATGTTAAGACAACTTGCAAAAGATCAAGTTGAATATACCATAATTTGAAAGTGATCAACCTGAATACACCTGAGACTTGTAATGATAATAAGTCATATATACCTAAATAACCATGCCATATATTTGAAACAAAATATATACCCTGAAGCAAATGCATGCCCTGAAACAAATGAATGTCCTGCTATAATGAACATATGGAAAACATTAGTACCAACATGTAAAAACTAAAACTTGAAAGTGCATGATATGAACCATCTGAATCAGAATTGAAATCTAAAATTGCATGCCATGAACCATGTGAACCAACTGTAACCATCATGATCCACCAAGATCATATAAATGTGTCACCAAAAACTAGTTTTGTAAAGTGCATTCCATGAACCATGTGAACCAACTATAAACATCATGAGCCACCAAGATCATATAAATGTGTCACTAAAAACTAGTTTTTCCATCAAGAACAAACAATCACAATAAACAATTGAAAGACAATAAACTCCCCCTTTCTCCTTGATGGAAAAACACATATCATCTCTCCCCCTTTTTTCCTCAATGACAAAGAATGAAAGAAGAGAATGTGAGATGCGATGAATATAAACAACTAAAACCAACTAACATAGTAACCATCTAGAAGTAGAGAAATAGACCACCAAACTGAATATACAAGAGAGTTGTAAATGGAAAAACTATAGAACCAAACTCCTCCTAAATCAGAAATAGGAGAATGAATGAATTAAGGATTAAGAGATAACTCCCAATCTAAGTCTCAGTATTTCAAAGACTTCTTTGGATAGAGGCTTAGTGAATATATCTTCCACCTATTCGTGTGAAGCAACAAACTATAGACATACTTCATTAGCCAACAATTTTTCTCAAAGAAAGTGAAACTTGATAGCAATGTGTTTAGTACGAGAGTGCATAACAAGATTCCTAGAGATATTGATTGCACTTGTATTATCACATAAAATAAAAATAGGATTAGAAACTATGATACCCATATCAAACAATGTTTGAGTCATCTAGAGAAATTGAGTACAACAAGTGGCAACTATGTATTTTACCTCAGTAGTGGAAAGAGAAAATGATTCTTGTTTATTTTTGTGCTAAGCCACTAACCAATCACCAAGAAAGAATGCAACACCACTGGTGCTTTTCTTATCATCCAAACAACTAGTGCAGTTAGCATCTATATATGCAATCAAAGAAAAATAATTGTTTCTAGGATACCAAAGACCATAATCAAGAGTACCCTAAATATACTTAAAAATTATTTTAACAACAATAACATGGGATTCGTTAGGTGAAGCCTAAAATTTTGCAACCATGCAAACTTCCTGCATTATATCAGGTTTAGAAGTAGTTAAATATAACAAAATACCAATCATTGATCTATATTCAGACTGATTTGCATCAAGTGAATCATTAGTTTTAGTGATTTTGCAACCTGTAACCATTGGAGTATTAACAAGATGACATCCATCCATTTGAAATTTCTTAAGCATCTCTCTAACATACTTAGTTTGAGAGAGAAATATACCACTTTCAAGTTGAGAAAGTTGAAGACCAAGAAAGAAAGTCAATTCTCCCAACATTGACATTTCAAATTCATATTCCATAATATGAGAGAATTTTTTAGTTAAAGCATCATTATCGTAGCCAAAAATGATATCACCTACATAAACTTCAACAACCAGAATATCACTACCTTCAATCTTAACATAGAGATTGTTGTCAACACCACCTCTAGTGAAGCCATTTGATGTCAAATGATTACCTAGCCTAGACTACCATGCCCTAGGTGCTTGTTTTAAGCCATATAAGGCCTTCTCCAACATGTTAACATGATTAGGCTTTTATTTGAAAACAAACCCTTCAGGTTGTTCCATGTAAACCTCTTCATCCAAATAATCATTTAAAAATGCAATTTTGACATCCATTTGATAAATAGTGAAATTCTTAAAAACATAATAAGCCAAGAATATTCTAATGGATTCTAGTCTAGCAACAGGTGCATTACATTTCACCAAAATCAATACCTTCCTTTTCAGCATACCCTTTGAAAACAAACCTTGCTTTGTTGCGAACAACTTTTCCATTTTCATCAATCTTATTCCTGCAAAGCCACTTGCCACCTATGACATTCTTGTCATCGGGTCTTGGAACTAACTCCCAAGTTTTGTTTTTCTCAATTTGACTTATTTCTTCCTACATAGCCTTAAGCCAAAATTCATCCAAAAGAGCTTCATCACAATTATTAGGTTCAAATTTAGTGACTAAACAGAAGGTTGTACACTCTGCCATTCGAGCTTGTTCTTCAAATTTAGTAGCCTTTCTTTGTGTTTGAACTCCAAAATTTCTATCCCCAATAATCTGACTTTGAGGGTGATTTTTAGAAAAATATTTTGAAGGAGTTTTGGGCACAATATTTTCAGAACTTTTTGTTTCATCATGTTGAGGACTTGCTATCTCAACACTTTTAGGTATTATTTCAATTTTTGTTTATGTTTCTTCCTCATTATCCTGCACAAGATCAGTTTCTAAATGTGTTCTTTCATCAACTTTCACATTAACTACCTCAAAAAAATTATTAAGCCTTTTATTATAACATTGATAGGCTTTACTTTGAGTTGAGTATCCCAAAAAGATACCCTCATCACATTTTGATTGAAAGTTTCCTAGATGTTCATCATCTTTCTTAATAAAGCATTTACTACCAAAAAAATTAAAATGTTTTATAGAGGCAGACTTTCCATGCCACAATTCATAAGGAGTGAATTTTGATTTCACTCTAAGTTGCACTTTATTTAAAATGTATATAGTTGTATGAACAACTTCTTTCCAATACATGTCAGGAAACTTAGCCTCATCTAACATGGTTCTTGCCATTTCCTTCACAGTTCTATTTTATGTTCAACTACCCCATTTTTTTGAGGTGTTTTAGTGGCTTCATATTATCTTTTAATACCATTCTGTTCACAATAATCAATAAATTCCTAATAGGTGAACTCTCCTCCTTTATCAGATCTTAAGCATTTAAGTTTTAAATCAGATTATTTTTCAACCATTTTATGAAAGATCTTGAATCTTTCAAATTCTTTTGATTTAGGTTTAAGAAAATTAATCCAAAACATTCTTGTATAATCATCTACAAACAACATGAAATAATTTTCACCATTAATTGATCTTGTTCTAGTTGGGCCACACAAATTTGTATGCACTAGTTGTAAAGGATTAGTTGAAGAATGTTCTTTTGTCTTAAAACTAACTTTAGTTTGTTTACCACTTAAACATTATTTGCACACAAAGCTTTCTAGTTTGTTAAGGACTGGTAGACCTCTAACATTCTGGTTTTTACTGATTCTAATCAGATTGTCAAATTTTTTATGTCCTAATATTTTATGCCATAACTAGCTTTCTTCAACTTGGCCCATTAGACACATACCTTCATTGTTGTCATTAGCAGAGGTGTCTAGGAGATTATAAACATTACCTTTAGTCCTTCTCCCTACTGCAATAGTCTTTCTATACTTTTTCTTGATCTCACATCCCTATGTAGTAAACATCACATGATAACCACTATCGTAGATTTGGCTAATACTAAGAAAATTGTGCTTTAGGCCTTCCACATAATACACATCGTAGATAGTTGTGTCATCATTTAGCAGAAGTGAACCTTTAACTTTAATCTATATACCAGTGTTATCACCAAATTTCACATATCCAATAGTATAATCTTCAAGTTTGATGAATTTTTTCTTGTCCCTTGTCATGTGGTTAGAACAACCACTATCTAGGACCCAAATGTCCTTTATAGAATGAAAATAAATTTGGACTAGAATTGATATTGCTCTATGCTTTTAACAAATTTAGGTTTCCATACCACTTTTGTTTTCTGTTATTTATTATGCAGATTAACTTTGCATTGTTTGACTGTATGTCCCAAAGTGTTGCATTTAAAACATCTGACCTAATTAACAAAACCAAAGTATTACTTATGCCCAAACCTTGGTATTCTAGAGGTCATGAGTCTACAAGTACTCACTTTATGGCCAAATTCGTTGTAGAAGAAGCAATAACCATGAAAGAAAGGATTGAATCTGAATGGTATTCTTTTGTTTTCAAAAGAATGTACATGATTCTTATCGGATTCAAAATGATTTGGTTTGAAACTCTTGTTTGTAGAAATAGATTTTTTCTTTGAAGTATCAATGGAACATTCACCTTTTTCAAACCCAACACTAGTTTTATCTTTATTTAGCTTATGATTGCTAAGCATATCATTTATTTTTAATGTACTTTCTTACTCTTCAATTTTCTTTCTAAGACTAACAACTTCTTGTTCCAATTTTTGTATCTCTTTGTCCTTGGAACTCACAATTGTTTTAAGATAGTCCTAAATCCTCTTAGATTCTTCAAGCTCAGTCTTCAAAGAGACTATTGCTTGATCTGGATTTTTCTCTTGAGTAAGGACTTTCTCTTTAAGTTTTTTAATTTCCTTTAAAGCACATTTTAACTCACCTTCAAGATCTATTTCACCATCTTCTAACTTAGTTTTTTTGTTTGAATCTTCTTATAGTTTGACTTCAGCCATAAACATGGTCTCATCTTCTTCATCTAAAGAGTCTTCTACTTCAATGTCTATTCCATCTATACTGAACAAACTCTTTTTCTTTTTGAAATTGAACTTCTTTTAAGGTTTATAGACCTTCTTCTTAGACTGTTTGTTAGATTTTTCATCATCACTATTTTGATCACCATAGGGGCATTTAGCTGCGAAATGTCCAATTTTTCCATAGTTGAAACATTTAAACAAAAAAATTCCTTTGTATTTTCCAAATCCCTTTTTAAGTTTTCTAAAAAAGTGAGCCTCATTTGAATCAGAGTATTTTGACTCACTTTCTTCTGCATTTTCCTTTTTCTCAATTTTAAAAGTAGTTTCCTTTCTTGTTGGATTTCTTTCACTTGTTCTCATTTCTAAGGTAAGTTGTTCAAAATGTTTCTTTTCTTCAAGGGTTGATACCTTAGTCTCATATTTAGGATGCAAGGTTATAATGACCTTCTTGACCACATCAAATTCTTCTACTTTTTCTCCTAACCCTCTCATTGCATTAACAACTTCATATATTCTCAAAAAGTATTTAACTACTTTTTCATCATCCTTCATTCTCATTTCCTCAAACTAAGTTTTGAGAGTAAGGATTTTTTACTATTTGACTTTGTCATTTCCTTGATAAATATTTGAATCAAGTTTTTCCCATATTTCCTTAGCTGATTTGTAGTGCATGAATTTAACAAATACATCTTTAGTTAAACCACACAAAAGAGCATGTTTTGCTCTAGCATTAGTTTCATACATCTTTTTAGTAGAATCTATGGGTATTGTGGGTGGAATAGTATACCCATCTAGAACTATTCTCCATACATCAAGATCAATTGAAACTAGATATGTTTCCATTCTAATTTTCTAGAACACATAATTTGTACCATCAAACAGTGGAGCTCTAGTCACTGAGGTACCTTCTTGAGCTTGTGACATTTTTAACAAACTTCCAAAAACTAGGACCAATCCTAGTGGATTAGACCTATGAAAGGACCCTATGCTCTAATACCAATTGTAGGGGGGTGAATCAATGATTTATGAAAGTCACAATTTTTTTTAAACCAAGAATCTATGTTTGTCTTTGAATCAAAAAGACAAATGACACACTTGACTTGTGCATGAAAATTTTTTGCTTACATGAATCATAAGTTAAACAAATAATGTTAACATAGAATGAACTTAACACTTTCACATGTATCAGAGCTCACTTTAATAATAGAATACTTTATGCATGAAATTTGACATAACATTAACATATATGAAAGACTAATAATTATCCATTTGATAACACATTAACTTAGAAATATATTAAAAGATCACACACATAAGATCATAACATAACATAGTATATTTCATGTGGGAAAAATCCTCTTGGGGAATTAAAACCACTCAAAAAATATTTCTTTATTCAATTTGAGCACCAAATCTTTAAAGTTCAAGAGCACTAACTCCACAAAGTATAGGAGCACCAACTCCACAAAATTTAGGAGCACCAACTCCTTAAAAAATAAAAAAGCACCAACTTCATAAAAAATAGGAGCACCAACTCCTTTACAATGCAAAGTAATCACAGTATTCTATTAGAACCCTAGAAGCGCAATATGCAGTCCTAGAATTCAATAGAAGACCATAAACATTCTCAATAAGCACATTGTAGAGTGTTGTATGAGAATGACAACATCTTCCTTTATATAGATATCTAAGATTCAAAAGGATTTTCAATGTAATACAATTTCTTGTCACTATAAGATTAAGCCTGATGTCTCACAAAATTTATCTTCACAATAATCCAAGAAATGCCAAAAACCCATCTTATAAAGATGCAAAATATCCTCTATATACAGTTTATGTAAATTTTAGAGCAACCTTGAGTTAGGGTTTCAATGGAAAACCCTAGATAATCCTTCTTAAACAAACCCTTTAACAAAATAACAAAATTTCAGTTACATCCTGTAAGTCTTTTCTTGCGAACAAACTCTTAAACCAAAAATTTACAAAGTTTACAAAAATGAAACTATTTTCATTACTGTCCTGTAATCTCTTTATTTCCTTTCAACTCAAATCCTTTATTAAAATTAATGAACTATTTCAATTATAGCCCGAGCCTTAAAAAAACATTAACTAGCTTTCCTCATTTGCTTCAAGAAATAATACCTATTTTCGATGAAAAACCAAACTGAAAGACAAGTCCCAAAACCTGATAACCATCCAGCTGGAGGAAGCCAACCACCATTGTCACTTCCTTATCAACTATAAATGAAGAATAAAGATTTGCAAGTAAGAAAAAAACATCCTGATGGCGGCTAGGGTTCCAGACCCCTAACATAATGATATTGCCCTATTTTTCTTTTCTTTTTTGTTAAGTTTGTCGAAGACTTTAACAATCATAATAATTTTTTGAAGTCCAATACAAAGAAAAACACAATAATTAGTAAACCATCATAATTCTTTTGAAATTGTTCACAAGTCTTCATCCATGTATTCCAACACATTTATTTCCACATCATAATCAATCATTCACTACCGGTGCTAAGTCACCAATCAACTAAAGAGTGAAGTGAAGTCACATGTATATTGTGTTTCATACATCTTGATATAAACATTAGGCTGAAATCCTTATGGAAAACAATATGGATACCTTATAACCACCAAACAAAACCTTTAAGATACTGACATTCAAAGTTTCTTATTCAAAACAAAAACTTCTCTAATGCTGATGTCACATACAATGTGACTATTCAAGTTCCTCAAAACATTGTAAACCATGAAGAAAAATATTTGCACACTAAATATCAATGAAGAGAATATATATACAAGTTTAAAACATGTAATCTACATTCCTATTCCTTTCATAAACTTGGATATTTTTGTGTAAACATAAAACGTGTCATTCATATATCATGTGAAGATAACTTGCAAAAGATCAAGTTGAGTATACCACAATCTGAAAGTGATCAACCTGAATATACTTGAGACTTGTAATGATAATATGTCATATATACCTAAATAACCATGCAATATACCTGAAACAAAATATATGCCCTAAAGAAAATGCATGCCCTGAAACAAATGCATGTCTTGCTATAATGAGCATATGGAAAACATTAGTACCAACATGTAAAAACTAAAACTTGGAAGTGCATGATATGAACCATGTGAATCACAATTGAAATTTGAAAGTGCATGCCATGAACCATGTGAACCAACTATAAACATCATGAGCCACCAAGATCATATAAATGTGTCACCAAAAACTAGTTTTGTAAAGTGCATGCCATGAACCATGTGAATCACCATGTGAACCAGCTTGAAACATCATGAGCCACCAAGATCATATAAATGTGTCACCAAAAACTAGTTTTTTCATCAAGGACAAACAATCACAATAAAAAACTAAAATCCAACATGCGAATGGTAGGGGATATGGAATCCCAAGATGCTCACAAGCATGTAATAAGGGATATGAAGCTACATGAGCCAAAGGATATGCAAAGAGGGAGGGAAAGATAGATGCAAGAGCCAAGAGTGTTTCAAAGGGTTCTATGAGAGATTGAGAATTCTATTGAAGGCTACTGTAACAAACAAGAGTTGTGTAAGCAAGAGCAAGATGGGAGAATTCTATTGAGGGCTATGGTAACAAAAAAGAGTTGTGTAAGCAAGAGAAAGATGGGAGAATGCTTGAAAGACAAGCTAAGAAGGAGAGGAAGAAGTTAGAAGTAGAAGAGTGGAGATAGAAGAAGTTAGAGATAGATATAAGGATAAATGAATTGAAATAATAGCATTTAATGGGGAAAAGAAGCTTCTTCAGCCATTACAAGGCATCCTAGGTTGTTACCATTGAAAAAAGGTGAGGACAAGTGGCAAGCCTGCTCAGAGATAACTGTTTGAGTGTTGAAAACATCACAAGATGCTAGCGTGGTAGGTAGATGTCCTCGTGGTGTGCTAGTGTCTGGGCACGTCACACTACAAAACAACAAGAATGGGAAAAGCAAAAATTCTGATGCAAAGCTAACATGCAAGGGTTGTAGTTGAAAAGGGGTGTTATAGCATCCTTAGAGGGAAAGAGGCTAATGCAGGGGCTAAAATGATCCTACACAAGTGCTAGGGGAGTGGACACTAAAGTGATGTGAAGATGTATGTGACATTGTGAGGGGTGCAATTTTACAACTACATAGTACCACATTCCTTTGGTGTTCCATCTCCAAAAAGGTGGAACCCATATTCCCCTCATTTCATTTTGTTGAACCTAACCTAAATTAGTACACCCTATTTCTAATTTGGAGTGCATCATAGTCCTATATCTAGCTTACATTAACTTTGTATTAGGTTTTGCATTAGTTAATTTTTATCTATGGTTTCTAAATATTTCATTAGTGAAAGTGCATATAGGTTGCATTATTTGCATCTTGCATCATTGAATTTCATTTGAAATCTTTAATTGCACTTAGTCTAAACATCATACAAAATATAACCCTTAGAATTCACTCAAAATTTGTTGAAATTAGTGTCAAAACCCTAATCTAGGACTCATACACCCCTCTAGGTGATTTAGTCCCAGTGTAGGATGTTCTACTTGATTTTTGGGAGTTTTGTGTTTATTGTTTCTCAGCATTTGAACACTACAAAAACCCTAACTAGGACTCATATGCCCCTCTAGGTGATTCAGTCCCATGTTATATCTAAATCTATCTTTTATAGTATTAAAAACCTTATTTTTGTGCTTTTGTGAGCTGTTGTTAGATCTTTGTTTAACTTTACATAGTTTATGTTTCATTCAATTCACTTGATATAGCTTAATTTGTTTCATTTTGTGCATTTATTAAATTCAAAATTGCATTTACAACATTTCATTTTCAGATTGTTACATAGTGTAATTAGCAAATTACCTTGTTAAGAATTTGAAGCTTGCATTTACATATTTCATCTTAGGTCATTGCATTGCATTGCATTTCATCATGGATATGTACTTTGGTAAGCTTTGGGTGTCCTTGAAATCATTAGTGGATGTGTCAAGCTATGCTTTTGGAAATGACCCTAATGAAATTGAAATCATCCATGCTTAATCAACTACTAATGCATACCCTCCTCGCAATGTTGACATCATTGGAGAAGATGATGACAACATGAAAAACTTCATAAGCAATTTCCTTAACAACCTTGAGACTAATGCATACTTTTATCCTTCCATGAAACAACCAACACAACTTGAGATGTTTGGTCTTTTACATCTTGAAATTGAAACACTAGATGAGCCTAAGTTCCCTAAAATAGGTGAACATAGTTCCTCTAATCAAGCAAACATTCAACCATCCTATGTTAACAAAGTAACCAATACATGAATCAACCTAGAAGAGACATATGGAAAAGGATTCACAATATTAAGCAAAGAAGGATGTGACATAACAAATGAACATTTGAATTTCATCAACTCCTAGAGCAAATACCTATTGAAGATACCAAAGGGATAGGATATCAAGGTCCTCCTCTCAACATAAGTATCCTCCTTCCTAAAGAACAACTAATGCCTCATAATGATGATAAGGATAATAAGGTCCTTGATCGTCTTCCTACCCTATATCCACCTAGAAAAATTAATGGATCTAGCAAGTAATGAAGGCCTTACAAACTTAAATAGTTACCATTCTTACATACACAAATAGAAACTGAGAAAAATATGGAACAACTCCTTAAGAAAGGTTTGATTGCATTTCCACCTCGTAGTACAAAAGTAACATACCAGAAGAAAAAATGAATTATTGTGCATTTCATAGAACTCTTGGGCAGCTTACCAATGAGTGTCATGGATTAAAATTAATATTGAGTAATTTTCAATTTGATGATGATTATTGTTATCAAGTGATTATATAGCATTCCATTCCACTCATTGTCATGTAATGGTTGTAGGATCAAAAAATTCTCACTATTACATGCTTTACATTCATTGCATATCATTTCGAAATACAAGCAACTCCTTCTCATAACCTACCTTGGCTCATTCTTGTCTTGCACAAAGCAGGGGAAAGAATTAGATAACCTTGTCATGATACCACATTTTTCATTGTCCATTTCGCTAGTTCTCCATGTTTCGTATATGATGAACAAGATTGGGATGTGGATTAAACCTACTAATAGGTTGAATCACTTGTGCCTTACTAATATTTCTTTTATTTTATTTTTCTATGTAATGTGTGTGATTTCATGTGTGTAATTTGATCCCCCATACTATTTTTTTTTATGTAACTCTCTTTTTTTGAAATTCCTCTATACGTACCTACATTCTTCTATATGTCGTAAGAATTTTTCATTGGTCTTGTTTTTTCCTTTTGGGGATGATGCAAGGCATTGAGACATTTAGGTCTCTTCCATGTTGATTTCAAGGATTCTTCTTTTTTTTCATTCTCTACATGTCATTCTTCCCGTTCCATGAGTATTTGGGGAATGATGATGTTTTTGAGCTCTCTAACAACTGTGTAGCAAAGAAATACTAACCTTGAATCCATGGATCCCTTATGTGATTTTGGGATTTCATTATAGGAGTAACCCCTTTTCATGATATAGCTTCATTTGGAAACATTTTACTTGGCATAGGGCTTTCCAAATAATCTCTCATGTCCTCTTTATTCTTAGCATTGATCATTTGCTACTTTAAAGTAATTTCTCATAGCATGTTGTTTAGAAATTTATTTAAAGTGGGGCCATACATTGGAATTAAAACTCATGTTTCATTATGAAGTATTCCTACTTCATGTGATGTGTCTTTTGATTTGTGGTAACATTGGGTGTGATATCCTTCAAGACTATGATCTCTCTTAGCATATTATATTCCTCATAGTGGCATGATGTGACACACTACATCCCCTAAGTTGTGAATCTTCTATTCTTCAATTGGTCCTCTCCTACAAAAATTAGGCATGATGTCCCCTAAGTTAATACCTTAAATGAACTAAGAAAAAATCCTTTGAACGTAGCTTACACTATTTTTACAATATATGTTATATGGACACCTTGCATAACACACTTTTCTTTCCTATGGAGCCATCTTGTTTATTCATGGGTGTTAAGCATATGAAGTTTTTCTTTCCTCATGGATCTTGTTGTTCATGTTGTGTGGTCCCTTGTCAAATTTATCACAAGGTATAGCTTTGGTATGGTTGTATTTATGGGAGCCAAGCTTAGGCATGGCTTTCCATAGCCACTTGCTTGACTATGTGAGTGCATACTTCTTGCATGCATATGTGTCTCACCAGGGGATCACCTAGTGGAAAACCTAAGGTTCCACTAGCACTTATAAGCATACATTTTGTTTTCATAGTGGATATTGTGTTCCACTTGTAAATTTTTTGTACAAACAACTTAGATCTAATCAACAACATTCAGGACTAATGATCGAAGCTTGATCCACCCCTTTTTGTTTTTTATTTTTCTTTCTCTTTGTCATTAGTAGTGTACACTTGTGCCTTGTTTTTTTTCCTTATGTTATTTACATGTATATTACTTTTGTGCCTATGTGGGCTTGTTGTAATATCTTGATCTAGGGGGTTTGTGCAACCCTCTTGATCATTTTCATCCTATCTTACTAGTATTGGTAAACTTAGACCCCTCTTGATGTGATTTTGTATAATTTAGTGTGAGTTTGAAGCAAGTTCATCCTTTCACTAAAGTGGGGGCTAAATGTAGTGTAGGAAAATGTATCCCTCTACATTTTCACACTTGTTTGGGCCCTCCTTGCTAAAATTAGGCTTCTTTATGCCTTGTTTAATGGATCTTTCTGAGGATAATCTTGACACATATCTAAAACCAAATCATAATTTAATTATTTTGTATTGTCTAGCCTAGATTTAGTGATTTGGTACTCATATGCCACCTTAGGCTTATGGGTCCCACCTAAGTTTCGGGGCCTAATCTTTACTTTAGTAATAAACTAAACATTTCTTGAAATTTGTGTCCCTAGCCTAGGCTACTGGGACTCATATGCCCCAACTAGAATATGAGTCCTAATTAGCTTTGACCTAATTTAAATTCAAATTTTTTGTGGGATTTTACTCTCCTAGATCCGATGTCGGCTTGTAGCATTATAATTTTTGGAAATTTGGCATAAACAAGTATAAATACAAAATTATTTCACTCATTTTTTACCTAGCAAAATTACAAGTGACCTAGTAACTCATGTATTCATATATTACAAAAATATTGTGATCACAAGAGTTTACAAGAGCATTCAAGATCATTCAAGAGCTTATTGCCAAGAATTTTGGGAGCTTTAAATTCAAGATTCAAGCATCATGCATCATGCTTGTTTTTGAGCTAAGATTTGTGATGTAGGGTTTTTCTGATTCAAGCAAGCATTCAAGTCAAGATCCATATCCTTCAAGAAATATTCAAGATCTACATTAATGCTAGCCATTACATACAAGATGGAAACCTTTCTTTCAAGGGTTTGGTAAGTTGCAACATAGCTTATTTGTTCATTCATCATTTCTTCATTCTATTTCTATTTATTTCAAGGTTTGATTACAAAAATGGGTTTGACCAACGAAAATCCCCATGTACTAAAAGAAAAACACTTTTCCCTCTCTTTGATCTATGATTTACAGATTTAGATTGAAGATCCATTGAAGAGCAAGATTGGAGAAAGTTGTCATAGTTGTCATAAAGTTGCTATGTTCATAGAAAGTCACCTACAAGTCCTGATTAAGAGTTTCAGATTTAGAGATCAAAAAGGAGAAAAGCTATAGAATACCACTAGAAGATATCAGAGTTTCAGAGCAACCCTAATACTGGTACTAAATCACTTGTTTTGTATGAGCCCTAGTATACCAATTTTTCAAACATTTCCACTATATCTTGATTTACTAGTTCTATATTCCAGTTTTTGTAAAAAACCCTAATCTGGGACTAAATCACCCTTACTAGTGTATGAGTTCCAATGAGCATTAAAAGTCTAAATTTTAGGATTTTAGACCCTTTCTTCAAGCATTTTCAGCTTCTAGGTGTACCCATTTCCATTCTCTATTTGTTATTCTGAATTTTAGTTTCACATTCTAGGTTATATAGTTAGGTTTTGTATATAACTTATATTTCCTTCTTTCCAAGCCTTTTCTTGGTGGTGAACCCCCTAATTTGTATCTTTAATCACACCCTAGGAAACCCTTCTAGCATATATCTTTCCCTCATTCCATCCTTTGGTTGAGATCTCTAGAGTTTCCTTGAATGAAATAGAGTGAAATAGGAAAAAGGATCGCATTCCTTTGGTGTTCCATCTCCAAAAAGGTGGATCACCCTATTTCCTTCATTTCAACCCTTAATATATAGTTTAAAACCTTTTAAAAGTGAGCTTTTATATTATGAGTTAACTGTAACCATGTTTTTTCCCTCATTTTGTTTTCCATGTAAAATCCTGGTGTTATCATGTGGTGCATTATTTCATTTCTAATGTTATTTAAATTCATTTGATGTGATGTGTTATCTTCAAATGGGAATTTTTTAATTTTAATATATTTTGAGTCACCTCCCTCTTAGTATTTCTTTGTGTTCAATTGTTATGTACCATGGTATGTGTCATAAGAATAAATGTCAAACACAAAAAAATAGGAAGAAATAGGATGCCCTAGAATATCACCAAGGTATGTATCAACCTTTTTGGAGTATGCTAGGATACTTCACAAGTAAAAAATCAGTAAATCATATAATATCCCAATATATCATCAAGGTGCACCATGATATAAGGATCGTCGTCATATTAAGGAGTGAATTTGTGTGTCACTAAATTTGAAAATCATAAAATTCAATAGGAAAATTGAGATTTAGGAAAATTGAATGTAGATCTAACTATGATTAACCTCTTTTCACTTAACATCATACTTGGACACAAAACTAGATAGGTTTGGTTATTGGTTTGCTTCTACATTAGAGAGTCGATATTCTAGGGTCTTTTATGTATTTTTTGTTGTGAGGATTATAAATTTTATGTGTGATTTATAATCCTACTTGTCATATAACCCTAGATATGAAAGTGTAATTTATTGCACAAATGAAAATAGAAAGTAATGAAAAAAGTTATTTCTGACAATGAGTTACAAAGAGGAACCTATGATAGTAATTTGAGCCTAAATTGTAAGGTTAGTGATGTTGGGTGTGTTGAATGTGCAAGACAACTAGGGGGTGAATCAATTGTACATTAGAACTTAAAAACCATCACAAGCATTTAGATCCACATTAATCCAATTAACTCTTAATATGTTATAATTATTTATCATGAAAGGAAATTAATAGAAGCTAAAACAAATCAACACATTGCACAAGAGAACACTAGATTTATGTGGAAACCCCAAGATGGGAAAATCCATGGTGAGGATTAGTTCATAATATAAAGTAATATCAACACTAAGTATAATAAGACTCACTTCCCAAGAGAAAGAAAGGCTCACTACCAAAATAGAAAAGAAGATAGAGAAGAGTGTTAGAATATGAATATATCTCAACATAACAAATGAAATCCAGCACTGTAATATAACCAACACCTTGACAATCTCTATGTAGAATTGTAGACACCTTCTTCTCATTGCATCCAACAATCTAACAAAGCTTGCATTGCACTTCCCAAAATCACACTTTACCACTATGCATTTCACGTCATTCACATCATACTCATCTCTCTTTGCATCCCTCAACAAATCAACACATATTTATATCATATTCAACCTTGAAACCACTTTCCAAGATCAGATTATTCACATCAACCATGCAAAGTAAAATTAGGTTAGTACCAAAACACTCATATGATAGATAGAAGTGAAGGTGGACCACACCACTCCTTATCTAGGACCCAAATCTATAATACCATGCTACAACACACTTCTAGAAATAATAAACATCCAACACAATTAGTGTAAACACCAAGTTTGGTCGTCACCCATGTAAACACTATTAAAATTTGAAGTACATGCTTCCTTGGATCCAACAAAAACTTGTGGACTAAAAATGTCACCTAAACACAACCTAGAATATTCCACAAATACTTGAAATCCAAAGCCATCAGTTGAAATCATGTGTCCAATATATTATACTTTGTTCTAAAAAAATGGTACACTTAGAGAGTTTTCCATATAACTTATGTTCTCTCAGTCATTGTAGAACTATCTCTAAATCATTGCAATGATCCTCCTCATTCTTTGAATAAATTAGGATATCATCTAAGAAAACAAAAAAAAACTTATCAAGGAATTCCCTAAACACATTGTTAATTAGGTTCATAAATGTTTCTGACACATTAGTAAGTCAAAATGGTAGAACTATAAACTCATAATGCTCATATCTGGTTCTGAAAATAGTCTTGATGATGTCCTCATCTTTGATTCTTAACTAGTTGTACCTAGATTGTAGATCAATCTTAGAAAACTCAACAACTCCACTTACTTGATCAAAAAGATCATCAATGCATGGTAATGGATACTTGTTCTTTACTGTAGATTTGTTAAGCATCTGATAATCAATGCACAATCACAAAGTACCATACTTCTTTTTCACAAAGATTACTAGCACTCCCCAGGGTGATACACTAGGTCTTATCAATCCATTAGATAGCAATTCATCTAGTTGTGATTTAAGCTCCATTAACACAATTGTTGTCATTCTATAAGGCACTTTGGAAATAGGTTCTAATCCTAGCACTATATCAATAGAGAAATCAAATACCCTTTTTGATGGTAGTCTAGGTAGCTCTTCTAGAAACACATCTGAAAACTCTCATAAGATAGGACATCTTTCCATATCCATCTCTTCAGGTTCCATCATCTAACCTTCTTCTATCTCTCAGTAACTTTGTGGTCCATAGTTATCAATACCATCCTGTGAGTTAAACTCCTTATAATCTTCAATATTTTCCATTACTACAAAGATCTTGCATCCTTTCTTCTTATCCCTAAGAAATTGCATGGAGGAGATTTTACACAACTTGACTTCCCTAAGTATCCCTTGCAACATCACTTGGTTACCAAAATCATCCAAGAATTCTACTATTTTGGAATGGCAGTCTACCATGGCTCTATGCTTTCAAATCCAATTCATTCCTAGGATAACATCATAGGATCTTAAGGGCGCTACACATAGGTTTACCTCCATAGAAAAAACATATGGCTCAATCCTACCATTGAACAAACATTATTCCATCATTTCTCTTGTCTAGTTTGTGTATTCTACAACCCATTGTAACTAGCTTTCCTATACATTTGCTTTTCTATTCTAGATGAAAAAAAATAGTAGCTCTAGTATCTACAAGAATGGAAATAGGAAAACCATATAAAATACCTGGAGTCTCCACTGAAGTAACTTGATACTCTACTTGATGATCATCCAAGGTAGCAAGAACCTTCTATTGGAACATTGCATGCTGGGAAGGAAGTGGTTTTCCATAAGGTCGTGACCCAAAAGGCTTATTGGAACAACTTATAGAAAATTAGTCTCCACCACATGTGAAACATCTCGTTGCTAGTCCTTTCTTACTTGCAAGTCCACTAGGTTTTCTATCATTACTTCTAGCATTATTAGCATTACCACAATTGAAATTATATTCCTTTTGTGTTCCCTCCTTGATTCTCTTCCATTATTTTGGGATCCATTTTCCCCTTTCTTTTGAAAATCTTGCACTCCTTCAAACTTCCTTGGAGTTGGTTTAACTTGAGCTCCTACAAACTTCTTATGGTTCCTATTCTCTTCATAGATGGAGACGGATTTGAATTTTTGATATTGCTTAACAAACCTTCTCATACACTAGATCCATAGTGGGGTCAGTGTAGGATTATGGGGGTCCAAACTAGGCCCTTAAGTGGCAATGAAAACTTAAAAGAACAGAGTTAGAAAAATTCACATAAAAAATTTGAATAGGTTTTTCATATAATTTGAAAAATATGTAAGAACATAATTTATATAAAATTGAATGTAGTTTCTAGGATACTAGTCCTTTTGTATAAATAAGTACATCTATTTGATGAAAATTTAAAATTTCAATGCAGTAGTACTCAATTTTCAAGAAAGAAATAAACAATAGGTGTATGTCTGACCAACCTAAGTACAAGAATTTTTTAATTTTTTTTGAAAATTTCACTATAAGTAGAGGAAACATACTCAGATCTGCCATGTTTTTTTATAATTTTTTGCAAGTAAATTATTAGTTATGATTTTTTTATTAATTTTTTTTTTAAATATTAAAAACTTGTTTGTCTAACCACCATAACATGGTCATAAATTTATGAAATTAAATTTATTTATTTTTATCCTATATTATGGGGATCCTAAAATGTGTTGTATCTTTTAGATTTGAAAAATGTGAAATAGTTTGAAAATTATAGATATTTTTCAATCAGCTTATTGATCAGGAATTTAGTCATAATGCATGTAGAAAATCAATAATTGTTTTCTATTAAATTCAAAATAAGGCATATATTATATTGGTGGAAAGCTGAAAATTTTCTCAATAAAATATTTTTGTTTCATCAAATTTGGATTAAAATGCCCTTTTGTCATATCGCCACTTTTTGGACCCACATGATCCTACACTCACCCATTGGTTGGACCATAAACATCTACCTCACCATCAATCTAGCTTTTAAGCCCCATAATAAATTTCCTTATGTGAAAACATTTATCTTTCTAATACATTGGTACATACCATAACATTCATATGAACTTTTCCAAATACTCATTTACTGACATCTCTACATGCTTCAAATTTTGAAAATCAGTGAGCTTTTGGTTGTAAAAGAGTTCAGGTAGCCATATTTTCCTAAATATTTCCATGAACTCGTTCCATGTGTAAGTTTCAAAGAGCTAAGTTTGAGTTCCATTTTCTTGTTCATCCACTAGTTAGAGGTTTCTCCTACTAATTGATAGGATCCCTAGATTTATTTTGTGACTTCAGAACAATTTCTAATCTCAAAATATTTCTCCATCTGAATCAACCATGCCTCAACTTCTTCCCCACAGGTGCTACCTTCAAAGTTTGGTGGGGTTATTTTCCTCATGTCCCTAGAAATTTCAATATCCAAATGCTTCCTATTAGTTCCTTCAGATTGAGAGTGTCATTTCACATTTTTATCTTAAAGAGTTTGTTCATGATCATGAGAAATTTTGTTTCCCCCATCTTCATTGATAGGTACTTCTTCATTAATTGGAACTTTTTGTTCTACTCTATCTCTTTCCCTTACATCCTACTCAATATTTCCTAACCTTGCATTGGTTTTGTGAATGATAGCTCAAATTTGATCTAATTTAGCTTCAACACCCTTTACACCTTGTCTAACTTCATGAATCCCTCTAGGATTGGTCCTTATTCTCACCATTCTTACAAAAAAAGGGTTATACCTAAAGGTTCATGTTTATTAGATTCAATCATGTTCTTACTATCTTATGGAAAACATTTAAATTATTATTCATTTGCACATAAAATAAATTTCACATAATATTTGAGCACAAGCTTTTGATAAACACATGATTTTTTTATTATTCTCTAGGATTTTAATATCCTTTCAATTACATAGAGTGACTGTTCAAATAGTCAAGTAGAGAGTATCCCTCAAATTCACTCTCTAACACATAACTTAATGGGATATATCCCTCAAACTTTTTTTCATCTCTTGTTTGCTCATATCTATCCAAAAATGGATAGTAATCTTTATATTTATCATCTCATACATAGTTGTGGGGGACATAACCCTTTGATTCATTACTCGAGGAAATTACAATCACTTCCGACATAGGATCGACAATAGGGTCTCTAAATATGAATGCTAGATTGACACTCCCTTTAGAGGGAATATCCCTAGAAATTGGCAAGGAATTATATTTTGCTGATGAAATTGGAGGTACATATAGTTGAAATTAGCCTCCTCCTTTATCCTTCTCTTTACATCACTAATCTAAGAAAGAGTTTGACTGATAGTTTCAGTATCACTTAACTAGAGAGAATTATCATAGTTAGTACCCTCTATTGTATGAATAATGGCCTATTTTTCCTTCTTGGCTTTCAGGTAGAGCTCATTCTCAATTAGTGACTTTCTTCTAGTTAACTTGAGATCCACCATCCTCGCACAAGAATTTCAAAAATTAGTCTCATTCAATGTTGGATCGAAAGTATGGTGATCACATAGGTTCTAGAGCTAAACCTGGTAGATCTAATACCATGTGTAACATGCCAATTGTTCATGCAAGTAAAATTCCTAATTTTTCACTTTCAAGTAAATAAACTATGTTTCATATTTATTGCCATAAATTTTTTCCTTCTAAAGGAAAAAACATGAGTACATATGACATTAGAAATTTAATTTATTATTTTCATTTCCAAAATAATATTCCACATATTGTAATATTTCCAAAGGTTGTATTCAAATACATACATATCTCAATCGAGCTTCAAATCAATGTATATAAATGGTCCTAGAATATCCTTTCAAATCTTGGTCGCTAGCTAAGGAGGCGAAGCATTAGTAAAGAAATTTTCCACCAACTATGGATTCAAATTTGGTTCCTCACACATCAATCATCAGATAGATGGCCCTACCCTTCAATGAAGAGATTGGTGGAGTAACCTCATAATGATAACCACTATGAGCTTAGTGATGTGCCCTACATACCTAGAACTTGTAGGCACTATAATCCAAAACTACCATGCATAAAAGGAACATGGTGAATTTCATTAACACTACTTTTTCCTTTAAATAATTCTCACTTAGTATCTCGAGTGACAGTCATCATATTCACATACACTACTCTAGCTCAATTTAAGTTTATGTCATTATAAACTATGCATAGATAATTTCCTTCAATAGGTAGTCATTAACATCAGAAATAACCTATTATCTTTACCAAAAAAACAATGGTACTTATGCCAATAAATCATAATCAAAAGCATAATTTATCCCCTTCAATGGATATTATAATCCTAGGTATAACATATAAGCTTTCCAAGTCTACAAACTAGCTTTGCATGTAATAATTTAATAACCATTCTCATTTCTTCAATCATAGTATGTAATACTATAGACGTTAATCAATAAATCCTGATTATGGAGTAATTACAAACACTTATAAGAAAAACATGTCAATAAGTGTATTCCTTTCCTATAAGCATAAAAAATATATATACTTCAAGCAAACAATACAATTTCTAATTTAAACACGCAAGGAAAAAAATATTTTAATTAAAAGATAAAACATGAAGAGAATAGAATCTCATTCCTAATTTACTCTTTTCTGATGAACCCACTGGATCTCAAGCTTGACCTCCTCTTAAAATAAACTTAGCAACAAAATATTCTCAATTTCTCTCTCTAATCTTCCACACAATAACTCTCAGAAATATAAGAAACTCTCTCAATGAAATATACAACAAAATGGAGTAGTGTAATGATGAAAAGAAGAAGTGTCTCTAAATATGGTGAGAATGCCTCATATTTATACCCAATAACTAGCTTATATAGCCTACATTCAAGGCTTAAGATATGACACTTCTCAACCAAATACCATCAACTCATATGAATAAAGAAAAGGTGGTGGATTGCAATCAAAATACTCGTCAAAACTATAAAGCATATCGACCCTATGCTATCTATGCTATCTATTCAACACATTTAATATTCATGTGCTTGCTATTTAAAACAAAGAATAAGTCAGACTTCTCTTGGTTGTGTATCAAATAGTCGACTTGGTCATAGACTTGGCAATCAACACCTATCAATGAATTGACCTCCTTATATATAGTGTTTCTAATACTTTGACTCATCATACCTCTTATTATAGTTCACAATATTTTATTCCTTGCATTCAATAATCTTACACAACATATTTATTACTTATGTTTACATTGATTATTATTCAGAAGGATAAATGTGGTTTCATTTCATAGCATTATGCTAGGTCAAATATAACACTATATTTGCATTAAATCGACCTTTATCATAAATCACCCATTAGCATATTTTATCAATGTTTGTCTTAATATTTTACTTGATATTCAAATGAATGAGACCAAGTTAACATTTCATATACAATACCATTTTCATAAATTGACCTTTATCATAAATTAACCATTAGCATATTAAATGTATATTTATATAAATTTATATAGATATGTACATATATATTCATGTTCCTATCATAAATTGACCATTAGCATTGTTCCTATCCATTTTATGGTTTTGTCCCACAACAATTTTCATGTTATTTTTTATTTTTACAATTTCAGCTTCCAGAGTCTTATACTTGTCCTCACTGTCATCTTCTCTCATTCCAGTATTGTTCTTTATTCGTTTTCCTTCTTCATTGCTAATAGAAAATGGATTCAATTCTAGCTCCTCCAACTTGTTATTCAGAACCCTATTTCTATGATTAAGATCATTAATTTCTTGATAGGCCCATTTCAAAACCCTAAAAAATTTCACCAATGTCATTTCTAGCAGAGGCAAGAATATCGCCAGACTGAACCCAGTCTAAAATGAGGTTAACATCATCCTAATTGGGGGAGCTAGGAAATCTAGTACCATCAAATCTGAAAGAGGGAGGAGGGGAAGACACAAAGTTTCTACTAGCTTCAGGGTTCTTAGCTTTGTCCTCCAAAGAGTCCACAAAGTAGGAAACCAACTTATTGGCAAGGGAGCCCTTGAGTGCGGGATTCTTTAAGGGGACTAGGCAATCCAGGTATGTCTCAGGGTTAGCTTTATCAAGTTTGGGTTTACCAGGCTAGGTTTTCTTACTAGATAGCACAGAGGACGGGTGGGATTCAACAATTCTCTCTTGGTTAGGATGATTCTCTAAACCCCCACTATCCATTTCATAGTCCTCAGACACCGTGGAGGCAACCGGTTTGGATAAAGTTGGCAGGCTTTGATAATGTTCATATATTAACCTAATAAGACCAAGATGAAGAATAGGGTATCTCCTAGGATTTTTCTTGTGGTCCTCAAGGCTATTGCTCAACAAACAGAACAAATAGTGAGGTAGAGAAATTTGTACCTTATGGTGGAAGTGGTTAAGGATAGCAAAATGATGACCATAAACTCTAGTAAATCTCCTGTCTAGGGTAATATACTCGATTATGACACCAAGCACCTTTCTCCACAGTGACTTGATGGTGTCTATTTCAAAATAGCTATTGGAAATTTTGACTAGTTTCATTTTCTCCTTTTCCTTGTTAGGAAATTTGATTACCGCCTCGTCATAAAACCTTCTGTCGCGATAAAACTTCACACCCTCAATGGAAATTCATGTCACCTCTCCTATAATTTTCTCATCCAATTTCACCTTTCTCGCAAAGAGTATTATTTCTACATTGTTCCAAATCTTCTCAAAATAGTTTGTAGTCATAGTATCAAGCCCATGAAGTTTTTCTAGAAATGGAACCATACCAACTCTTACAACCTGCTTCAAGACCTTAGCATTCCTCATGTGCATCTCGTAGCTATTTGGATCAACTCTTTTCTACCCCCCATTTTTTTTTGCACCTTGCTGCAGACTCTACTAGCATCGAGCACCTGTTGCAATTTTCGCAACCATTCCAATGAACCCACAAAGCGTGCCATTTTTTCTTCCCAACTAAGTAATATGACACAGCCCCATCAAATCTCTTGATTTTGATGTACTTAGCCCTTTTCCCTTTAATCATTAAATATATTTTCCTCTTTCCCATTTGTAACATCACAATCTAGTAAGGCCCTGACTTCAACTCCCAAATTACTAAAATTCTACCATGTGTTCAATCCTTGCCTCTTTACCCCCTCATTCGCAAAGTAATTTTCCATGCTGTTAGCTTCCCTATAGACATGTGAAACTTTAACTTTATCAAACTTTTCTAGAATAGAATTTTCTTCATCAATCCAATTCTTTATTGACTAGGAAGGGAGGTCCTACCTAGGAGACAATCAATGATGTGTTTAGAGTCCCCTTCAATCTATAAGTTTTTTATATTCAAATTATGAGCTAACTTTAAAACTTGAAAAGCTCCTATAGCCTCCGCCACATGGTTGGTTTGATTACCTATGGAAATGGCCACAACCACCATAAAGTTACCATTTGAGTCCCTTAAAAAACCTCCACTTCTGACCATCCCCGGATTTCCCTTCACAGTGCCATCAAATTTAGCCTTAGACCAACCATTTGGAGGAAAGGTCCAAGACACACCCTCCCTACTTTTCTTAGCTATCTTGGATGCCATATAAACATCCATTTTAATATTCCAATCCTTTGCTATCATTAGATCATAGGGAGTACAAACCACAGCTTCAAGGTTAAGAGATTTTTGGGGAATCACATTGAATTTTTCCTTTATAAGCCTAATTTTTTTTCAAAAACATTAGTCTCCAACATCTCCTTATCCCTAAAAAGTCTGTTATTACATTCTTTCCACACACCCCAAACAACAAAAGGGAAAGTAAAAGCCCATAACCTTTGAATGGATGGATTTTGAGATGGAGCTTTCCATTGTGAAAAGAAATATTCAATGGACAGGGGAAACACCCAAGAGATATTCCAGAGGGATAATAATTTTCCCCAAATTATGGAAACAAATGGGTAGTGGAGAAACAAGTGGTTAGTTGACTCTGCCTCGCACTTGCAAAGGTAACATTTGTTGGGGATTTGAATCCCTATTTACAAAGATTATCCACCATAAGCACCTTATTTTGAATCAGAATCCAGAAGAAGATATTGATTTTAGGAGTCAAGTGTTTAATCCATGCTTTAGACCAAAAGGGAGGGGGAGCTTGAGAAAGGGACAACAAAGAGATAGCCAAGGAAACATAGTAGTTACCCGAAGGGTTGTCCATCCAAACAAGATTATCATCCTATTGAATCTATCCCAAAATGAAATCCCTTAAGGAAGATTGAAGTTGAGCCAACTCCTGACTAACCACACACAAATCCACCCAGTCTCCTTCATACCAATAATCTTTGACAAGCTCCTCAAAAGATGCTTTGCATAACTTAGCCCATCTATTGAATCTTTGACACCCTCATGTGTTATACATATGAATATATGTATTTATCCCATATATATATGCATTCAATTATACAATCAAACCCATAAACAATTTCTATCTTACTGATAGATATATATACATGTGATGTACACATATATACATACATTTCTCATTTTCCTCTTGATATCACCATTCCCATGAGCAACCAATCCATAAACGTGCATAGGTATGTCTACCTATGTACTCTCATGTACGTGTTTCCTCATGTGTATGGGTTATCGTCAATATGAATATATATAAACTTATGTATACATTCTATACATATATCTATCTCATCAATTAAGTAAAGTAATATGAAGAACTCACGTGCACTAATTACTTATACACAATCTAAGAAAGCTCTTAATGGAAATCAAGATCCTCTGTAATACAAACACATCTTACTTAAGGATGAATTACCAATTCCCAAAACTATTAATTGACTCAACCATTCATTCCATATATGCATTTCATCATATAAAATCAAATGAAATAAACATTCATTCATAATTCTTTGATAAATAAAGTGCAAACATATATATTTCCAACAATAATTCCAAATAAATTCACAAATGCAATAATTTACCCTAATATAGTAATAGAAAATAGGTAAAAGCACAATAGGATGTAACAATAAACATCACATAACATAAAATTTACATGGAAAACCCAAGATAGGAAAAACCATGGTGAGAAATGCTGCTAGGTTCTATTATCCTGGTCCAACCTCACAAGCTAAAATTTTTAATTACAAAGTTTAAGGGTACCAACTCTAAGGAGACACCAATCCCTTGGTTTTAGGAGCACCCACTTTAAGGAAGCACCCACTTCCTAATATTATCACCTATCAATCATATTTCCAACTCAACATATTACAATTTGATAATAGTTCAATGTTGCAACTTATATTGGAATTGCAAAATGTTCTACACCCCTCTTATTTTTCTCTTCTCTCTTCCTCTCCTTTCTTAGTGCATTCTCTATCCACCTTTTTAATCTTAGAATACTCTTTGCAAAAATGCACCATTTCCTCTGCAACTTCCCTTTCACACTCTCTTTTCCACTATATTCCACACTTAGTCAAAACTCTATTTCCATTTTGTATCTTCTTCTTGACCACCATGATTGCATCGAGATTCTCATCAATGAAAAAATATTTTGTTATGGTTTATCTTCCTTGATCCTTACCTTTGAATCAATCCTTACGCACATTAATTCAAATACAAAGAATTTTCTATCAATAGAAACATATGAAACCCTAGAATCGGATATGCATTTAATACTAAACACAAAGAAATTATAGGGGTTTCAATTTTTTGGGAGATGGAACATAGATGTTAGGGTTTTAGGACCTTTCCACCTATTTCCTAAAGTTTCATTCAAGGAGACCTTAGAGATCTGAAATAAGGTATCCTAATATGTTGTAAAGATAATAAGGGGGTTCACCACCAAGGAAGGGCTTGAAAAGACAAGGAATGTAAATGATATGCAAAACCTAACTATATGAACTAGATTATGAAACTAAAAATCAAAATAACAAATTGAGAATGGACAAAGGTGCACCTAGAAACTAGGGAGGCTTGGAACAAGGTCTGCAATAATGAAATTCTAAATTTTAATGCTCATTGGGACTCATATGCCAAGCTAGGAAAATCAATCCCAAATTAGGGTTTTCAGGAAAAAACTAGAATCTTGCAATGACAAGTCTAAATCCTCCAAAGTCTAGAAAAAGTGCTATACCAAGATGCATGTGGCAAAAGTGGTGCATCAGTCCCATTTTTCTTGTTTAGAAGGTCAACATATAAGTCTATTTTCATATATCTACTCTTCCTTCCAAACTTCGTTTGCAAATCTAAAATACTTTATTATGCTCTCTAGATGACTTTTTGCGATCTTGTAAACAAGGTGACAACATTGACAACTTTCCAATCTTGAAAATTTTCTCCAACCTTGCTCTTCAATGCATCATTAACCTAAATCTACAAAATTCACATCGAAGAGAGGGCAATTTTTCGTTTTGTTAGTAGATAGGGGTTTTCCTTAGTCAAAACCCATTTTGGTAATCAAACCTTGAAATGAGTAAAAATATAATGAAGGAATGATGAATTAAAAAATAAGTAATGTTGCAACTCACCAAACCCTTGGAAAAAAGGTTCTAGTATTGTATGTAATGACTAGCATGAATGTAGATCTTGACTCTTACTTGAATGATATGGATCTTGATTTGAATGCTTGCTTGAATCATGAAATCCCAGATCACAAATGCTGGATCAAAAAAAAACATGATGGATGATGACTTTGACATGATGCTTGAATATTGAATGATGCTCCAAAATACTAAATAATGAGCTCTTGAATGCTATTAAATAATCTTGTAAACTCAAACTTTCTATAAGAATGCTTACTCAAAATTGCTAGGTATTGTTAGGTGAAAACGAATGAAATAACCTTGTATTTATACTTGTTTATGCCAAATTTTCTTAAATTAGAACACTACAAGCCAACATAAGATCTAGGAGAATAAAATCCTACCAATAATTTTAATTTAAATTATCTCTAAAATAAATGGGACTCATACACCTATTGGGGCATATGAGTCTCAGAAGGCTAAGCTCAAGACACAAATTTCCAAAAATGCTTAGTTTAATGTAAAATTCAAGTTTAGGCACCAAAAAATAGATGGGATCAATACACCCAAGGTGGTGTATGAGTCCCAAATCACTAAATTTGTGCCATAAAAAGAAATATCATTAAATTATGATTGGTCATTTGAAATGTGTCAGCATTATCCTCAGAAAGATGCATTAAATAAGGCTTATGGATGCAAAATAAGACCAATTCAGGCATAAAGAAGCCCAATTTTAGCAGGGAGGGCCCAAAAAAGCATGAAAAATGTAGAGGGATGCATTTTCCTACACTACATTTAGCCCCCACTTTACTGAGAGGATGAACTTTCTTAAAACTCACACTATAGTAGAGAAAATTGCATCAAGAGGGGTCGAAGTGTACCAATGCTAGTGAGATAGGATGAAAATAATCACAAGGGTTGGGAAAGCCCCCAAGATAAAGATTCTATGGAAAACCAACATAGGCACAAAAGAAAAAACATGTGAAAGGTTGTAAGGATAAAAACCAAGGCACAAGCATACACTGCCAAAGACAAAGATAAAGAAAAATAAAAATAAAAGAGGTGGATCAAGCTTCAACCATTTGACCTGCACATTGTGGATCAGATCTAAGTTGTTTTTCCAAGAGTGATTACAAGTGGAACATGATGTCATCTATGCAAACCAAATACACACTCATAGGTGCTAGTGGAACCTCGAGCCCTCCACTAGGTGAGCCCCTAGTGAGACACATGCACATGGTCGGTATACACTCACACAAACAAGAAAGTGGCTAATGGAAAGTAACACCTAAGTTTGGCTCCCATACATACAATCATACCAAAGTTATACCTCCTAATAACTTTAATAAGGTGCCACACAACATGAATGATAGGAATTGATGAGGCAAGCAAAGCTTCATATGCTTGACACCCATGAATAAAAATGATGGATCTACAGGCAAGAAAAGTGTGTTATACAAGATGGCCATATAAAAAATTTTGTAAATGAAAAGTAGTGTAAGGTACGTTCAATGAAGTTTTACTTAGTTCATGTAAGTTCTTAACTTAGGAAACATTGTGCCTAATGTCTCTAAGAGAGGACCAATCTAAGAATAGAAGATTTGTAACTTAGGGGATGTAGTGTGTCAAATCAAGCCACTTGGAGGAATGTAATATGCTAAGAGAGATCACGCTCTTGAAGGAAATCACACCCAATTTCACCACAAAGAAAAAGACACATCACATGAAGTAAGAATACTACACAATGAAACATGAGCTATAAAATGTAAAAGAATAATGCCAATGTATTCCCCCACTTTAAAGAAATTGCAAAACACCATTCTGTGAGCAATTACTTTAAAGTAGAAAATGATAAATGATAACAATAAAGAGGACATCATGAAAAGGGGTTTCCTCCACAATGAAATCCAAAAATAACACATAAGGGATCCATGGATTCAGGGTCAGTATGTCTTTTCTACAATGTTGTTATAGAGCTTGGAAACATCATCATTCCCCAAATACTCATGGAACGAGAAAAATGACACAAAGAGAGCAAAAATAAAGAAAATCTTTTGGGTCAACATGGAAGAGACCTAAATATCTAGATGCCTTGTGTCATCCCTAAAAGGAAAACATAAGACGAAGAAAAGAAAAAGGTTTACAACATAGAGAAGAATATAGGTACACATAGATGAATGCATGAAGAGATAAACATACATCAAACAAAATAGCACGAGGGATCACATTGCACACATGCACTCACACACAATAACATGAAAAAAGAAAAAAAAAACAAGACTAGTAAGGCACATGCGAGTCAACCTACAGTAGGTTATCTACATCCCAATCTCATTCATCATATACAGGAGGTGGAAAACTAGCCAAAGGGATAACAACAAGTGTCAAACTAGGGTCATTACCAAGTTTAACACTCTTTGTAGGAGAATTTTTAGTTAAGCTCATAGAAGAGGAAAATAATGTATTCAATTCATTATGCACTTCTTCATCAATTTTAGCAACCTCATCATCATCATCCAAGTTAATCACAATGGGAGAATGGATGATAATTTCAAGAGAAGATGACGAAACCCTTTAAAAAATTTGGTTCCATTCCTAAATTCTACAATTCTCAGTGAGTCTCAAATCTCTAGACATTGGGTTTTGCAATATTGTTATATTTCCTTGGAAACCCTTAAGGAAAAGCCCTTGTTAAGGCTCTAATTCATTATTGAATTTTTGCTACCCATTTCCAGTCATTTTAAAACTTCTTATGTCATTGGAGCTTATGGAGTACCCAACCCTTATACCTAGGGTTGATGTTATTATATTTTATAAGGTTGAGAAGTTGACTTTATCTGGCCTTTACATCCTTTGAAGTAATATATCCTAAGTCCTCTGAGGCCTTTTTATATGGCGTCCTAGGTAGTCCTCTTCTTAAAACAACTTGCGAGCACATGTTGAATTGTCTTCACTTAAGTCCCATCAACCACTTCCCTTTATCACTCATTGTAGATAGCATTTGAAATGTAAATTTAAATCAACAATGAGCAATGAGGCATGTTTCTTTGGTCTCATGAATTGTGGATGGCTTTGTGAACTTTTTATGTGTATCAATTATGTGTGATGTTTAGGTTTTATCAATCATCGGTGATGGATGTGTGATCATCATGGTTAAATTGGTAATGAGTGATGAGCATTTTTCTCTTTTGTTTCATGTATCATGGATGGGTTTCGAATGTTGGGTTTTGTATTAGTGATACACAATGCAAGTGTTCTATGTGTTATCGTTGGCTTCCTTCTCATCACTAATTTTTTATAAGTTTTATGATGGGAATCAATGATATGTGATGACCCTTGGTGCTTTTGTATCTTCTCTTGTCACTCATCGCGGGTTTATTCCAAGTTTTGAGTTTCAAATGGGCTATGAGTGATGGAGTGTTTTTTATTAAGGTTTTCTTTTGGTGATATGAGTTGTCCTTGTGAACGATGTCTTTGGTGCCTTAGATTCTCATGTAGGTGCATGTGGCCTAGTATGGTTTCATTTCTAGCACCATTCCATCATTGATATGGTTTGGATTTTCAAACATGAATTAGAGACGTGATTTGAGGATGATATTGTCAAAAAGGGGATAGTGATCCAACTATCAAGATTTTATCGTGTCTATGCTTGCATTACTGATTGAACACTGGAAAGGTGGGGTAATTCTGCGATGAGCGACATAATGTTTAATGGAATGTTCTCTTCAAATGTTGGCTCTATGTATTTGACTGATATAAATGAAAGAGCATGGATTGGGTTGGCGATGCATGTTAATTTTTAGATCATAGGTGACTAATGAAGATTAAGGGTAGATGTAGCAACTTTTTGAGGTGGTATCACTATTTTTTAGTCGAACAAGTTGTAAAAGCCAAAAATAATGCTCAAGTTTTTCATTGATGGAGTTTTAAATCGTCAAATATTGATGGTCCAGATTCAAAGCTGAGTCGCTAAGTGTATAGGAACGAATTTGTACCCTTTACTCAAATTCCTCTTTTCCACATCCTCACCTTAGAAAACCAAATCCAAAGGCAAAATTCCACATCAGCTTGTTGACTTTCTTCCACTTGGCATCTATTTGTTGTGTTGATGGAAAAATATTTGTCAGGGATTCCCACGTGGTGCAGTTACATCCCTGATGGATTTTTGCATCTGAAGCTAGTAGAGGCATTACACTTCCCATTGGGAATGATTTGTAACATCCCTCTTTGAGCAACTAACCCCAAAAAAAATAGATTCTCTCCCTACTCCTTTAAATTCTTCCATTCTTCATTCAACTTATCTTTTCTCCATCACTTCTTGCATTCTCAAGCATTCTCAGCCTACATTTCACTTTCAACAACAATCGAACACTCCATTGCAGCAACAACACTCCAACTCTATCAAGCAAGTGTGAAGAAAGCGATTGCATCAGGGGCTTGAGGTTTTGCAACACCTCCCTTCATTGTAGTCAAGGTTGTGGTGATTGTTCAAGCTCTCTTTCTCCATCATTGGCAAGTGAGCTCATGGTGGAGGTGGTAATGTCTCATTCCTCTCCTTTACGATTTGGATGAGTACCTATATACTATTTTGTAGTGTTACTATTCATGTGCTTTCTTTCTTTACTTCTTTATCATACATTTCTCTATCATTTCTATTTACCTATCCATGGAGGTGGAAAAATCAAAATGAAGGTCTAACTAAGGTAGGGCCCTATACAGCCCCAAAAAATTTCCCCAGTCTCTTGTGTGTAGGTAGATGTGCATTCAGAGCTAGCATTCGAACATGATTTTTTGTGAGATTATCTTTGTTACCTTAGTTTTAGTCTATTTACTTTATCATTTCAATATCTACTTTGCATACTTTCTCATTCTATTTTTACCATTTAGATTGTACTAGCTAGGTCATTAGTAGGTCTTTTTGGTAGTTTCTTTGTGTTCACTATTTTTGGGTCATACGGATGCCAACGTGCCTGGGAGACACTAGCACACCGCTCTGACTTCCTAGAACTGTGTTGCCTTCCTCATACAAAGAGTTGTCTAAGGCACAAAACTGACTCCAAAAATTCAGCTCGCCTAGCCCAAACTAAAGTTTGGGTCTGTAGAGTGATCAAAGGACTTTATAGTCCTCATCATTCTCGTCGTTCATTTCAAACACCCCTTTAGATTGAGGTAAGTTAGGGTAGCCATCCACTCTTGGCTCTCCATGACCTAGGTCTTTGATGTGGTTGGTCCCCCTCTCTTACATTTTTGGTGAACCCTTCATGAAGAGGGATTTTTTTCAAAAACTAGGAATTTATTTACCCCTACTTGGGGGGGTCATAAATTTTGACTCAGTGCTTGGAATTCAAAACCGTTTGCACCATTGGAAAGGTCTCCTAGAGGAATAATTCAATCCCTAAAATTCAATTCTTTTGGCTATCAAATTTGAATGATCAACATAATTTTTGACCTCAAATTCCCCTCTGAAGACCTCCGAAAATGCAAATTACTAGAACCTAGGAAATATCAAAAAAATAAGAAAATCTAGATTTTCAGTTTTTCTTATTCTTTCACCAAAATGAATTTAATATCTTCTTTTATTAGTTTAGTATCTAGTTTTATTCAAAGTTTTAATGATGTTCCATTTCATGCATGTGATGGTGAATTGTCCTTACCCATGTCACTTGATAACTTTGATCCTTCTAACAAAAGTCCTCTTGCTTCAAAGGATATTTTGTTGCAAGAAGATGAAATCATTGATACCTTTCTTAACATTACTCTACCCTCTCTTCATTCCAATGCACTCTCTTCAAGAGACGTTGTATTGGTGAATGATGAATCTCATCTTTTTTCTAATGCACTCTCTTCTAGAGATGTTACATAAGCAAATGATGAACCTCCTTCCACATTTGATCCTACTTGGATCGATGTTGAGAATGTTTCTTCAAATAATTATTATTATAGTTGTGATTATTCTGTAAATGTAATCTATGTCTCTATTTCCCATCAAAGGCCTAAGAGACCAGTCATTTACGTAACTCTGGCTAGTCCTTCTCCTAAAATGATTTTTTCTATTGATAACATTCCATTTGATAGTGATTTTCCTAAAATTTATATGGCTCCCTCTTATAGAGCGGTAGCCCATATTTATGAGAATAGAATGAATAAAAAATCAACCTTTCCTCAAGCACCTAAACATACAACTAAAGAACCTAGTGATTATGATCTTTTCGAGAAACTCCCAGTTACAACGGCTAAGATCTCATTGTGGGAATTGCTTCAATCTACTCCAATTTATCAAGGTATGCTTTAGGAAGCCTTGCAAAAGATCCTCTCACCTTCTTCTATTAGGATGGAAGATGTCAATGCATTGATAGCTTATATTCATGCAGATTCATTGAATATTACATTTTATCTACAAGAACTCCCACCTCTAGAAGTATAGAAGCAAGTGGATCCTTTGATGATTATAGTTAATATTAATAATATCGGCATTAGATGTACCCTCATTGGAATTGGTTCAACCCTCAATGTATGTAGCATCGATCTATTACCTAAGATTAATATTGATTCATCTGTTCCTAATGCTTCATGTGTTGACATTCATGGGTTCAATAATGTTGGTCAACAAGCCATAGGCACGATAGTCTAGCCCATGAGGTTGGGATTTGTTACCATACCTACCCTTGTATATGTTATGTCATAAAAGCTACCTTATAACCTCCTTCTTGGTAGAACATGGATTCATGCAATGGGTGCACTCTCATCTACCTCGCATAAATCTATTAAGTTCATTTGCAATAATTGAATAATCAGAGTCAAGGTTGACCTTGAGGCTATGCACTTATGTGAAATGGAAACTACTAGTCAAGTTTTAGTTGTGCGTACTCTTATTCCTTTAGTATCTTCTAATGTGTCGATGTTTACTCTAGTAGTACCTACTACAAAGGATACTCTTGAGATAAATGTCCCTGAAAAAGATCCTTATGAAGCAAGAAATCTTAATTCTACTATTTCTACTTCTCAAAAGAATGCATGTTTTGGTGATGATTGGGTTTCCTTAGAATTTAAAAATTCCTTCATAATGGAATATAAATTTGACCACGATCCACTTAGACCTTCCAATAACATCATCCAAACCCACTATCAAAGATGGTTATTCTTTTGCATCATGAGATAGTGTGAACAATAGTTGTAATGTCCTTGATGTTGATCCTCCTTTTGAGGAAGATGATCGTACTTATATTAAAGAGGATAATTCTAGTAATCCTATCAGGAAAGATGATGGTGATCTTGTAGAGGGATATGATCCCCTTTTCCAGAACAATAATCTCCATATAGATCCTCCCTTGTCTGCTATCTTCGTATCTTCTTCTTGTGAGCAGTCAAAATTTTCTCCACAAGAGAAAGGGTTGCTTCTTGCTCTTCATTCTTTATCAAATCAAGAGTGTATTTTTTTGTGGCTTCTAAAATCACGCTTGATTACTCTTCCTTCTCCTACATGTAAGAAATTTTATAAACATGATAAAGTGAAGCATTCTTTCTATGCATACCATCGAGTGCTTGGCCATTCCACTAGTGAATGTAACACCTTAAAGGATAAAATATAAAAACTTCATGATATGGGCACCATAACTCATTTATTTGTTGATACACCTGTCTTTCTTTAAAATTACAAGTGATATCGAGGTTTACCTCTATCTTGTATGTTCTAAGTATCTTACATAGTTCTCCTCCCCTGTATGTTGGGGGCAGTGATAACTTGTCCTGGAGATGTGCATCCTTTTAAGGAATCCCTATCTCTTCTCTATAGCTTTCAATTGAAGTGTCCCTTGCGTGGTCTCCTCTTCCTTTTGAAGGGTTCTTGAGGGACCCCCTTTGAAAGCCTTTCTATCTTGGGGGCAGCCCACCTAGACCTATTTCATATCCTTGCATGTAGCTTGGGAGAAACCTGACTATACCTTTCTTTTCAAATAGTGCATCCCTTGAATGGATCCCTCTTCTTTTGAAGGGTTACCAAGGGACCACTTTGAAAGAATTCCAATGTATCAATAGTCTATGAGACTGAATGCATGCTTTCATGCATGGACGCTCTCAGACATGTTCTATCTACAGGTAAACATATCATTTTATAGGTGTGCCTGTGAAGTCACTTTATAACTCCGCGGAGTCCCCTTCCTTGGGTTTCCTCCATGTGAGAGATATTGGGGTATACCTCCCTATAGGTCTATGGGCCTATAGGGCACTTCTTCTAAGATTCCTCCATGTGAGAGATCTTGGGGGTTGCTCCCCTATAGGTCTGGGGGCCTGTAGGGTGCTTCTTTTGGTGTTTCCTTTAGGTGAGAGATCTTGGAGGACACCTTCACCACAAGTTTGCAGGCATGTAGGGCACTTCTTTTGAGCTTCCTCCATGTGAGAGATCTTGGGCGTCACTCCCTTGTAGGTCTACGGGCCTGTAGGCAACTTTTTTGGGGTTTCATTTGTGTGAGATATCTTGGAGGACACCTTCCTTGCAAGTTTGTAGGCCTATAAGGAACTTTTTTTCTTAGGTTTCCCCCATGTGAGAGATCTTGGAGGACACCTTTCTCACAAGTCTATGGGCCTATGAGGTGCTTACCTCTTGGTACACTCATGTGAGAGATCTTGGTGGTTGCCTCCTTGTAGGTCTGTGGTGCTTAGCTTTGTGGACCTATCGAGTCTTTTGCTTACCTTGTACTTTTGAGCTTGCCATAATGCAATCTACTTCCTTAATGGTTCAGGTATAAATCTCTAACCTATTCACTCTTCGATCTCCTTAACCAAAGCACTCGTCAGTATTCATGCTTGCTAAAGTGGGGGAAAAATGTATAGGAGTGAAGTTGCACCCTTTACACAAGGGTATGTCCAGGATCATGATGGACGAAAAAGTGGCGATATGATAGGTATGTGTAGTGTATGTGTTTAACAACTTTTTTTAACCCAAAATTGATGAAATGAAAAGGGTTTTTAAAGGAGATTCTCAGCTTTCCACCAATATAAATTATGATTTATTTTTTAATTTAATAAATAATTATTATTCATTTTCTATTTGAATTACGACTAAAGTCCTAATTGATAGGTTGATTGAAAAACATCTATAGCTTTCAAATGGTATCACATTTTTGAATCTAAAACATGTGTCACATTCTATGCTTCGCATACTAAAGATTAAAAAAATAAAATTATGAAGTTCTAACCAAGTTAAGGTGGTCAAACATACAAGTTTTTTATATTTTTTTAAATTTGTAATAAAAAATTCATAATTAATTATTTACTTGGAAAAAAATTACAAAAGAATATGCATCACATCGAGACATGAGTCTTCTACTTATATCTAAAATCTTATAAAAAAATATTATCATTTTATTGTGGTTAGGGTGGTCAGACAGACACCTACTTAGTTTTTCCCTAAAATTTAAGTACTACTACATTGAAATTTCAAATTTTCACTAAATAGATATTTTTTTTCAAAAAACCTAGTAGTTTAGAAACTAAATTCAATTTGCTATAGATTCTATTCATACATATTTTTGAAATAATATAGATAACTTATTCAAATTTTTACGTAAAGTTGCCTAACTCTAATTTTTCTGACTTTTTTGCCACTTAAGGGTCTGCTTTGTCCATGATGATCTTGCACATACCCACAAATTCCCCTTTTACACATCCTCACCTTGGAAAACCAAATTTCAAGGAAAAATTCCACATTAGCCTCTTGACTTTCTCCCACTTGGCATCTGTTTGTTGTGTTGGTGGAAGAATATTTGTTGGGGATGTCTATGCGACGCGCTTACGTCCCTGATAGATTCTTGTGTCTGAAGCTAGCACAGACATTACACTTCCCATTAGGAATGGCTTGTAATGTCCCTCTTTGATCAACTGACCCCAAAAATGGTAGATTATCTCCATTAGCCTTTAAATTATTCCATTCTTCAGTCAACTCATTTTTTTCCATCACTTATTACATTCTCAAGCATTCTTAGTCTTCATTTTACTCTCAACAGCACTCCATCAACTATGTCAAGAAAGTGTGAAGCAAGCCATTGTAGCAGGGGATTGATGTTTTGCAACACCTCCCTTCATCATAGTCAAGGTTGTGGTGATTGTTCAAGCTCTCTTTCTCCATCATCAACTAGTGAGCTCTTGGTGGAGGTGGTAATGTTTCATTCCTCTCCTTTACGATTTGGTTGGATAGCTATATATTGTTTTGTAGTGTTATTTGTGTGCTTTCTTTCTTTACTTCTTTATCATACATTTTTCTATCATTTCTATTTGTCTATCCGTGGAGGTGGAAACACCAAAATGGTGGTCTAATTGAGGTAGGCCCCTTTACAGCCCCAACAAATTTCTCTTCTTGTGTGTAGGTGGACATGCATTCAGAGCTAGCAGGTGAACATGAATTCTTGTGAGATTATCTTTGTTACCTTATTTCTAGTCTATTTACTTTATTATTTCAATATTTACTTTTCACACTTTCTCATTTTTTCTTTACCATGTAGATTGTACTAGCTAGGCTGTTAGTAGGTCTTTTTGGTAGTTTCTATGTGTTAACTATTTTTTGGCCATACGGATGCCAGCATGCTTGAGAGATGCCAGCATGTCGCATTGATGTCCCAAAACTACACTGCCATCCTTAGACAAAGAGCTATCTGAGGCATAGAACTTACTCCAAACATCCACCTCACCTAGCCCAAACTAAAGTTTGGGTCTATAGAGTGATCAAAGGACTTTATAGTCCTCATCATTCTCATCCTTCATGTTTCAAACACCCCTTTAGAGTGGCGTAAGTTAGGGTAGCCTTCCGCTCTTGGCTCTCCATAACCTAGGGCCTTGACGTGGCTAGTCCCCCTCTCTTACAGTAATTTATCAGCTCACTCACGTGAGGATCTCTCCAATCATTAATTGCTACATGCTCCAAATTGTCTATTTAATGTAGATTTCCTGTCGTTTGATCTCACCATTTCTAGTCTTTAGAAAATGTGAAGTGTGCAAGTGTTGAGCTTTCAATTATAGAGGTGTTGATATTTTCATCCTAGGTGAGTTGGCTTTTTGTATGAGATCCATTTAATTCATGCTTTAGTTTTCTAGGTTGTGGGTGTGCTTTTCTGAAAATTTGATTCAAGAGCTCAAAGTTGGTTAGTTTCCTCTCAATATAGATTTACTAGTTTCTACCCTGTGTTCTATAAAAATGGGTAAGTCAGGTGTGTCAAATCAGCCAACTAGGAGGTATAGACGACTCAGCGTGTTTTTGTGTCAAGAGGATATGTTTATGGTTGAGCAGGAAGTCCTTGGGACTTTTGTGGCTCCAAAGGGTAAAAAGAATGCTCGAGGGTTAAAAGAGGAATGTTGTTGTTAAAAGCACATATAATTTAAGAAGTAGGACCATTTTAGAAGAACTGGTCAAGAAGAAACTAGATGAACCTAAGTGAAAGGAAAAGAAAAGAAACAAGTATCACAAGGCCTACCTCAAGAGATACAATTATTGCATTGTGCTTTCTAATAGACTTTAGGATAGTGGAGACAACATTGACTTAGGAGATGGCCATTACCTTCTCTCTCTAGTGTCATATGATCAATCTAACGAGGAAGGAGTGATGGTTTCTTTGGTTGCATAGAGAACATTTAGTGGTTGAGCATAAGTCTGATGTTGATCACTTAGAGCAGCATCTCCACCCTATTTTTGTTTTTCATGACACCATTGCCACTACATCAGGATCCTCCTCCGCTTGTTTCTGGTTTTGTTCATTGTGCATATGTAGAATTCTTCTAGCTAGTATAATGAAGAATCTTTTTGATCAATGTGGAAACTACAACAATGACTAATAGTACCCTATGGGTGATTTGGTTACTCTCCATCGACAACTCATGAGCAATTTTGTCTCTTTTTTCCTTTGTTATGCAAATGATTACATATAACTATTTGGGGAATTTCTCAAATTTAGGTGAAATTGGTTTTGAAATGAAATATGAAATGTAATCATAATTCAATCAGATGTTTGTTGCTCCCTTGTTCTATGAAAGGGATTTTAGGGCTGATTATGAGGGTTCAAATTTTGAGTCTTAGAAGGGTCTAGATGAAAAACTAAGCTCAAAAAGGAGTAGAATGTAAGTAGATAAACTGATGAATATATCAAGAACAAGTTTAGGATTGTATGAGTCATAATGTAATGATCTTAAAATGGTTTTATACTAATATCAATAATAAGAAGAAAGTATTAGTTCTAAAATATATGCTCTCTTGTGTACTTTCCTTACATATTATGAATGAAATTGTTAATAATAGTTTCATCTGTCTTCTTTTGTTTAAAATGAATGAATGATTTTTTTGATGCCTCAATTCAAGGAGTTGATTTAATGCTAAAATAAGGTCATGGGCTTGTGAGGAAATAATACATGATTTTCTAAGAAGCTTTGTTTGAAACATAGTAAGTTGAATGCTACATAGTAGTATATCAATAGTCCACTAGTTACTAAGTTGAATTGTTAGGGTATTACTGATTAATTGCAAGGTGACTCCATTCTCCCCATGGATAAGGCACTGGTATTTTCATTAGCTTTTCTTAGAGTAAATTGAGTTAGTATTACACCTAACCAGAGGCTTGGAATGAGAATGAAATCATAAAAAAATTTAAGTATAATTTCCCAACCTGAAGTATCACCTTATTCCTCGCAATGGGTAATAACTTATTAAAATTTCAGCCAAACCTTTGATGAATATTGCCTATCTACATTTTAGAGGAATTTATTTGTGTGTAGAAATACTTTGACTGAATTATTATCTTATGAGCATAAATGGGATTACCCTCCTAGATTTCATAGACCCTGAAGAGTAGAAGGGCCTTAAAATTCTTACTTATGTGTTGGCTAACTTTGAAAATTCTTGAGCATAAGGGTTGGCTACCCTTTAGAGGATTTGAAGGTTCTATTAGAAAAAACACCAATAGAAATATTTAGAGCTCTTGTTGTGATATAGGATCTTTTTGTTGCGGAGAAGAGGGAGACTCATCATGTATTGCTTCAATCAAGTTTGAATATTTATTTACTTTATTATTTTCTCCATTTAATCTTTGAGCAAGAGCACGACGTCTATGCCTATGACCTAGAATTTATATTTATTTTTGTATGATATTCAAGTGATGTTTGTGTGGGAGCTAATTTATCAACCATAGGTTTCTTTTCTTCCCTAAGGGGAGGAACAAAAGGAACCATAGTAGGTTTTTCAACCACTTTATTTTTAGGTTTGAAGACTTGTTTTATTTTAGGAGGTGCGAGGGGACATGTTTTGTTTTCTCTTGGTCTTTGTAAGAATTTTTTGGAGGATTTGTTATAGGTTTTTCTTTGATATTTGGAGTGTCTTTAGGTTCAATCATAGTTTCATCAAGGATAGGAGGCTCAATTATAGGTTGAGGCTTGTTTCTAACGGATAGTTTTGCTATGCATTTCACCTTAAAAATTTTGTATGGTTTGAAAAATAAGTCTTCACAAGGTTTAATAGGTTCCTTAGGCTCAAGCAAAAATAAATACAATGAGAAATTCACTTAGGAAGATAGAGGATTAAAGCCACTATGGTGCATAGTGAAAATTTCATTATCAAAGGGAAACTTTAAGCATTTATGTACAACTAATGGGATGACTTCCATGGAGTATAGCTATGGATAACCAAGCTTCACATATAATTTTTCTGATGTCAAGATGATGGAGAATGAGGCATATAATTGTTTCGGTCCTATTTTTAGAGGAAGGGTGATTGATCCCATCGTAGGAAAATTGAAACCATTATGCATTTTTATCCATGTTTTCAGTTTGTCATATGTTTCTTGATAGAGTTGATGCACAAGAATTCATTAGTGATCACGTTCTCTCCATAGATGGGATCAATTAATATCCCATTAGTGGGATTTTCATAGATTTGGTTGGCTATGTAGAGAGGACCATCAGGTGCATGTTAAAGTATATCTTGTGAGGATAAAGAAATGTCAATAGGATTTTTAGTTTGTCCCTTACGAGGTTTAGTTTCAATCAATAGATTCAAAAAATTTATACAATTTTATTTGATAGTATCCATAGGATCTTGTCCAATAGTGTCTGTAGGACCTTGTTCAATAGTATCCATGTTGTCATCATTCATGTTGATATTTATCATATCATTCTTCTTAGTTTCACTGGATTTGACAAATGAAATGTTATGATTCGACATAGGGTTGGTAAATATTCAAAATATTTTGTTGGGAGGGGCAATGGAATTATTTCCTTGATCATTAACCCCTCTAATTTGAAGTCAACCAAAATCTATGAGGTCTTGCACAAGATGTTTAAGATGCTTGCGATGTTTCATGTCATATCCATTTTTTTGGTGATAATGTCAGTAAGAATTTGATCTAAACAAGAAGGTAAAGGTTTATTAGGATTAGGAGTTATAAAGCAAGGAAAAGTGATCATTTTCTATTCTAAATGTTTTAACATTGTGTTATAGAGGGTATCAGATAAGGGAGTGAATTGTCTAGTTGGATCCGCAAATGTTAAAGGAGTTGTCTTCTTTATAGAAACCATTTGGGTATCTGCATGTTGAGTTGTTTGAGGATGATTTAATTGAAGGAATCCATTATTCTATTTTATAAAAGGTTCATAATTGTTCTGGATTGTGGATTCAAACATTTTAGGATGGTTAGAAGTGGATTTTTTGTCACAACTACTAATCGAGTTTTGATAATCATGAAGGGTAGTACACAAGTATACAAAGGAAACTTCATCATACCGAGTTTATCTTGTATCTTATTTTGCATGTTCTTAATGAACATCCATTGAAGGTGAGGATTGGGAATCCTTACGTCGATTTGGGAGTAAAGAATTTGGTAACATGAAATAGAGTCAATAACCATTTCATCATCCTTTTGCTTACATCTCATCAAATCAACTAATGCCATCTTAGTAGTCATGTGCACTTGGAAATGGTTTATAAAGGCCTCAACAATTTCATTGAATGAACAAATTGAATTATTCAATAATGAGGAAAACCATTGTAAGGTGGTATTCTTCAAGGACCTATGGAAAAGCTTAGCCAAGAGATTATCTTCAAGGAAAAAATCACTACATAAAGTGGTATAAATGGAAACATGGTTAGAAAGATCTCCTTTCCCCCCATATTTCTCAAACCTAGAAATCTCTAGACCTTGTGGTATTGGAGTTCTCAATTTCTCCAAGGGTAAGGGATCACTTTTGACATAGTATGTAGGTTGGGCATTTTGATTTTGGTTTATAAAGAAAATATTATTTTGAAGGGATGAAACATTTTGCAAAAGTTGGTTAAGGATGGCATCATTGGTTTTATTTTGAGATAGAGGTGAATATGGTGGAGGTGTATATTTGTTCAAGGGGGAAGTGAATGGAATGCTTGTGGGAGCTAAAGTGGTAGGAGATATAATATGAAATGCCACAAAGGTACTTAGAATGTTAGTAGAAGTACCTAAGGTAGGAATGGAGTTACTAGTAGGTTGCATCGTTGTTGTAACTTGAGGGTTAGTATAGGTAGAAATAGAGGAAATGGTTGTGAGAAGAATTTGGGTCCCTCCTTGACTTTGGAAATTGTTCAAAGTTTGAGCACAATTAGTTGTTGAGGTAATATGTTTTCCAAAAATCTAAGCTAGATTACATACAAGTTCAACTCCTTCACTTTCAATCATGTGATCATGTATATTATCTATGGTAGGGATAGCAATAGTTAAAATGTTTTTAGTACTCAGTTGATTTAATAGGTTTACTAAGTCTTCAAGGATTTGGATTATGCTTTCTTGCAGAATACTAGCAACCATTGTTTCAAAACTTGTCATACTACTACAAGGCAAAGAGTTGTTAAGGGTATGGTCCATACCTAGTGAGCTAGTGTCAACACTAGGAGTGAAAGAGCTAGGTAACCCAAGATCCATGATGATTGTGCTATTGTGGGATGACATGAGTCTTGAATTTTGTCTCACTATATAGTATTAGAAATAGGACACCAAGTTGTAAAGCTCATGTAAGGGACAATCAATGTATGCAAGATAAATGCAATGAACAAAAGATAAATGATACCCTCTAATTCAGATTCAAATGAAATTAAGGTAATAAAATGAATAAAATAGAAAATCTATTAGCTGAAATAGGAATGTAATAATAGCCAATTGAAACATAGAAGCAGAGTTTTTATTGCTATAAAATGCAGCTTTAGGTCTGACATGGGACTAAATTTCCCAAAGGGGCGTATGAGTCCCAAATTAGGGTTTTGACACTAATTTTAGCAAATTTTGAGTGAATGCTAAGTTTTTTTATTTTTATGATGTCTAGACTAAGTCTAATTACATATTTCAAGTGAATTCCAATGATGCAAGATACAAGAATGAATCCTATATACACTTTCACTAATGTAAGATTTAGAGACCCTAGATGCAAATTAACTAATGCAAGACCTATTGCAAAGTTAATGTAAGCTAGATCTAGGACTATGATGCACTCAAAATGAGAAATAAGGTGTTCTAAAGGATAGGTTCACAAAAAATAAAACAAATAAATAGGGTTTTCAACCTTTTGGGAGATGGAACACAAAGGTTAGGGTTTTAGGCCCTTTCCACCTATTTCCTCAAGTTTAATTCAATGAGACCTTAGAGATCCCAATCCAAGGATGGAAATGAGGAAAAGAGATATGAAATTTAAGGTTTCCTAGGGTGTGATTAAAGATCATAAGGGTTTCACCACCAAGCGAGGGATTGGAAATACAAGGAATGTAAATGATATGCAAAACCTAAAGTTATATGACCTAGATTACAAAACTGAAAATTAGAATAACAGAATGAGAATGGACAGAAGTACACCTAGAAAATGAAGAGGCATGGAACAAGGTTTGAAATCATGAAAATATAAAATTTAATGCTCACTAGGACTCATACGTGCTCGGAAAATCTGTCCCAAATTAGGGTTTTTGGGTAGAAACTAGAATCTTGTAGTGAAAAATCTGAATCCTATAAAATCTAGAAAAAGTGTTATACCAGGAATCACACACCGAAAGTGTTGTATCAATCCCATTCTACTTTTTTAGAAGGTCAAGATCTAAATTTATTCTCCTATCTCTTCTCTTCCTTACCAACTTCCTTTTTAAATCTGAAACACTAAATTTTTCTTTGTAGATGACTTTCTATGATCTTGTAAACAAGGTGACAACTTTGACAACTTTGCAACCTTGAAAAATTTCTCCAAACTTTCTCTTCAATTCATATTTACCCTAAATATTCAAATCACAATTCAAAGAGAAGGAAATTTTTTGTTTTGTTAGTAGATAGGGGCTTTCCTTACTCAAACCTCGTTTTGGTAATCAAACCTTGAAATGAATAGAAATATAATGAAGGAATGATGAATGAACAAATAAGTAATGTTGCAACTCACCAAACCCTTGAAACAAACGCTGAAATCTTGTATGTAATGGCTAACATGAATGTAGATCTTAACTCTTTCTTGAATGATATGGATCTTTATTTGAATGCTTGCATGAATAATGAAATCCTACATAACAAATGTTAGTTCAAAAACAAACATGATGCATGATGACTTTGACATGATGCTTGAATCCTGAATTATGCTCCAAAATAATTGATAATTAGTTGTTGACTGCTCTTGAATGCCCTTAAATACTCTTTTAAACTCAAACTTGCTATAAGTATGCTTACTCAAAATTGCTAGGTCTTGTTAGGTGAAAATGAGTGAAATAACCCTGTATTTATACTTGTTTATGCCATTTTTTTTAAATTACAACACTACAAGTCAAAATCAGATCTAAGACAGTAAAATCCCACCAAGAATTTTAGTTTAAATTAGGTCTAAGCTAAGTGGGAATAATACACCAGTTGGGGTGTATGAGTCTCAATAGTCTAAGCTCAAGATGCAAATTTCAAGAAATGCTTAGTTTAATGTGAAATTTAGGTTTAAGCCTATACCATAGAAAAAAGGAAACTTGCTTGACTTGGTCGAAACTTAATGAAATTCAATTTTTCTTTTTTAATCCTCTAGTATGTGAAGCATAGAATGTGACGCATGTTTTGGATTCAAAAAATGTGATACCATTTGAAAGCTATAGATGTTTTTCAATCAACCTATCAATCAGGAATTTAGTCGTAATTCAAATAAAAAAATTATGCATCACATTGGGATATGAGTCCTCTACCTATATCTAAATTCTTATAAAAAAATATTATCATTTTATTGTGGTTAGGGTGGTCAAACAGACACCTAATTCTTATTTTTTGCATGAAATTTAAGTATTACTGCATTGAAATTTCAAATTTTCACCAAATAGATATTCTTGTTTTAAAAATGAGCCTAGTAGTTTAGAAACTACATTCAATTTTCTACAAATTCTATTCTTACACATTTTTGAAATAATATAGATAACTTATTCAATTTTTTACATCAAGTTGCCTAACACTAATATTTCTAATTTTTTTGCCACTTAAGGGCATGTTTTTTCCATGATGATCCTGCACATGCCGTAAACCCTAATTCACATCTATTAGCTCATTTTCACAATTCATTCATCATCTATCTTCTCCATCACTCCAAGTAAGTTAGGGTTTCATCATTACAAGTCATTAACATTGCTTCTTAAGACATTCAAGGGCATATTCTTCATGTTTTGTTGCATAAATTCAATATTAAACATCTTGGAAAGGTACTGACTTCATTATTGCATTCTTCATTAAATTATTTCATCATTTTGGTTTAATTACCTTAAAGGGGTTTGACCCAGGCAAACCCCATGCCCTAACATCCAACATTTCTCTTTCTTGTCACATGTGTTTACAGATTTAGACATCTTGGAGGCTTATAAATAATTGAATATTGCATTGAAAAATTTTTTCAAGTCATCTCTTCATTGGATAAGTCAAAATACTCACAAAAATTCACTTTTAGGCCTGAATCTGATAGTTTCAAAACCAGACACCTAAAGAAGCAAAAAGTGCAAATTGAAAGCTCCTATTTCCACCTTTGAATATTTAGAAATTAAAAAGTGGACTCATTCACCATGGGTGGTGAATGAGTCCCACTTCCAAGCCTATTTTTGGTTGTTTTCATTTTTAGACACCCATTTTTTTGAAACGGGCTCGGAATAGTTTCACAAAACTAGGACTGATTTGCCCAGAATGGTGAATGAGTCCCACCAGGCCTAAAAATTAGCATCAACAACATTCAAGAAGTCATTTCCAATACCCATCCAGATCACAAGTGCATACTTTCAATTTCATCCATTTATGTTGCAATTTGCATTCATTTTTAGGTGTTTTTGCATTACATAATGTGTTTTCAAACAATCTTCTTTTACTTAGTTTCCATTCATTAATCAATAAATTTCATTCGTTTGTTTCATTTATATATAATTGAATCATACATGCATTAGTTTGAGTGAACCACCTAGATTTTGGGTGTGGGATCTATCTCTTTTCATTAGGTAAAAGATCCTAATTGAGCAAAAGAGAGTCATAGCATTCCACACTTCATAAAATCTTTAGTTCAAAGCCAAAAACTTTGGTGGGGCCCATAAGCCCAAGGTGGTGTATGAGTCCTATATGACTAAATCTAGGCCATACAAACCAAAATTATTAAATTATGATTGGTTATTTGATATGCGTCAAAATTATCCTCAAAAGATGCATTAAATAAGGCTTGTGGATGCAAAATAAGACCAACTAAGCCATAAAGAAGCCCAATTTTAGTAGGGAGGGCCCAAAAAACTTTGAAAATGTAGAGGGATACATTTTCCTACACTACAAATATATTCATTTGTTTATTCAATTTGATTCATATGCTAATCTTTGTCACAATCTATACCACTGACTACAAATCAAATCTCCAATGAAAATTGTCGTTGGAGTAGTTGAGCTAATTGAATTTGAGCACAGATTCAAAACCCTTGTTCACAAAGACCTATCCATTTGATTCCATCTCATTCAAATATGGGTCATCAATTTCTTTCCTTCATGCCATGATCCTTTGATTCATGCTCATCACCTATCTTTAAAACATTTCCATTAGATTAAAGGTACATTTAATTATCATTGTTGATCTCACTTCTTTGTTTATAATGATTGCATATTGCTACTCTCCTGAGGGTATCCAATTCTATTTCAACAATGTAAAGAAACTCCACAATGCAATAACAACTTGCCACATGTCTTCTATTCCATGTCATGCACATGTCATACCAAAGAGCTGAGCTAGGGACCCACCGTATTGATAGCGGGGTAGTGGGAAACTGCCATATGTCGTTATCTTATGTCACATTCCACTATCACTTGAAGTTTATCACTCATTTTAGATCACATTCCTTCATTTCACTTCACAACAATCATGTGAAATAATCGAGCGATGTCTCGCCATGTGTCCATCATGATTTCATCATTGGCCTACAAAATCTTAACCCACATGAAACTCCTTATGCATTGTATGATCATCAACCACATGATCTCAACTATTTCCTACTATCTTGTGGGGCTTAGATGGGAAACCACCATGTGCACTGTAGGTTGGTGGGCATCGTCGACCTTTAGAGGGTTGATCACTGCCATTTATTGCATATCAAAAAAACACTTCTATGCATAAAATATTAAAGCACAATGTGAAGGATGGTTGTGATAACCACCTGACTATCAAGCTCCAACACATACCATTGATCTTCCATAGAACCTCATCAACAAATGAACCCATAGCTCTAGATAAGAGGGTTGGTCATGCCAATGACTCCAATGGCTCCAATGGCTCATGTCATAACTTGAACAACCTATCACTACCAATACCTAGTCACAATTAAAATATAAACTTGGTTTATTTTCATGACTATTTAGATATTAGGGTTTATCTGAAAAACCCTAGGTTTTTTCGAGAGCACAAGTAATTCTTTTCTAAGCACATTATACATCCTATGGACCTACACCACACATTTTTGAGAAGTTCTCAGAAAACCCATATTGAATTTAGCCTTAGATAATACTTCAAAAACCTAGAAGAACCCTTTGCAACAACATGCCACTATTGCATGGCAACATTGCAACAATTTGAGCAACTTTACAACTTTTGCAAATAGATGCTCTAGTCACCAACAATCTACACTAAATCTTCTAGAACTAGATCCACTACATCTCCTAATTCTCCTTTGTCATAAATGACACCTTTTTACATCAACGATGCATCTAATTTTCCAACACTAAAAAAGTATTAAATTTTATATTTTATGAAATGCATAGTTGTTCCAAACACCTAACCATGTTCTAAAAATAAATGCATATTCCAAAAATGGGTACACATTCTAAAAAATAGGTTATGTAGAGAAAATAATTAATAGATTTAAGGAGTAGGTACTCATTCCTAATTTTTTATGTATTTTTATTGAGTTCTCATTTATTAACAAGATCCCAAACCATAATGGCTATCCATATGAATCAAGGAGTTTATGTTTGAGATCATGTTCATAAATTGGTACTCATTTTCAATGAAATATGTACTCATTCCTATGATCATTTTACCACCACATAGGAATTTCACTAAAAGGATTCAATTGTTAAGGAGGAGAACTATAATTGATATTTTGGGAAAGGACTCAATGTATCAAGTTAAAATTCAAATTGTTTGGATACATGAATTTCAATACATGTATGTTTAAATACAAAAGTAAATATGGCTAGCATCTTTTACTATTACATAAAATATTAACATGCTTTAAAAAAGAAAATTATTAGACATATAAAGCTAGGGTTCTATTCTCAAGCCTTGAACAAGAAATATCCTATGTATTAGAGGTGGGATAAGGGAGGGAAAAATGTGATGAACAAATAATGTTGAAATGTTATGATGTGATGCCATAGCATTTGGCTATTGTTTTCAAAGTCATACATAACATTCACTTCTTTGTATTTGAATATCATGTTTAACCTTTTCCAATAGAAATCAATATGTAAAAAATAATAAACAAAGTAAAAATTAAATAAGTTAAAATGTATTTCTAAGGTGTTTGTCGCCGTGATCGAAAGTTGCACAATTAGTGCAGCTATCGAAGGGAAGTGTTTTGAGTGTGGGAATTGCTCATGCTCCCATTGGTGTTTCGTAGGACAGTGGAACTGCCTTTATCTCTAATCCCCTAGTTGAAGGTATGTTGGGAGTTGTAGTTGAGAAAACTCCTACAAGACTCGACTCTGCTCCCTTTACGCCTCTCTCTAGTTGCCATGGTGCTTCGGAGGTGTTTGAGGAGGGCTCTAGAGTGGTTTTAGGAACTATTCGATCAACTAAGATGCCCAACAAATTGCATTCTAGTGCCAGATCTACCACAAAAGCCTCTTTTTTTGGATGTTGTCAAAAATGGTCGGGGGTGTGTTGCGTGCTCTGTGGATGTACCTCTATTTGGAGCCTCTTTGAAAAACCCTAGATCTGGGTCTGGTTCTTCTAATTCCTCTTTGAAATCAAGCCACTTAGGTATAACCAATAGAGAGTCTATTCACTGCTTAGAGAAACCATTGGAACTAAAATTTGATGCCATGTTATTGAAGGAATTGTGTGAAAATGTAAATTTATTTTCTGAGAATGGATTAATTACTAGATTTAGTCAATTTTGGTGTAGTCTTTCTATGTTGTGTGAATGGATATCTAAATCATGGGCTGCGCTTGTGGAAAACAACCTAGAAATTAATCCCAGTGCAAAGGGATTTTTTATAGTGGTTTTTTACAATAAGCAAGAAAAAATTCCATTCTCAATTCCACATGGCTATGGAGAGAGAGTACACTGCTCTTAAAATCATGGCATCCAAACTTTGATCCAGCCACTGAATCATTTTTAGTCATGCCAATCTGAGTTCATCTTCCAAGTCTTCCCCTTCATTACTAGTTTGAATCTTGTTTCACTGGTATTGGCAACACTCTTGGTAATTTTATATGTACTGATGCAAAATAAAAAGATTTTATCCACACAACCTTTGTCGGGATTCTAGTCAAGTTGGACACCTCCAAAGCTCTCCTAGTAGAAATTATCTTGAATGTGAATGAAAATAGGTAGTTGCATCCATTGGACTATGAAGGATTAACATTCAGGTGTAGAAAATGCTACAAAGTTGGTCACATTGCTACAAATTATCTAAAAGTGAAATCTCATGCAAAATGGGAAGCTTCTTGGTGGAAAGATGCTTCCCCCAAGCATTATTTTGTTGCAAAATTTTCTAAGATTTGTGGTTACCTAAAAAATGATACCAGTATCAAGGATGGATGGAGGGTTAATGAGTCTCACATAGAATCAAATTTTAATTAGAAATTGTCTCCTTTGTGTAACCCCTGCTTCCCCAAAAGTGATGTTGGCTTCGATACTTCCCCACAAAGTCCCTCCAATATTGATACTTTTGCATTTACAGTCAATCAACCTTCAAATTCTATTTCATTTGATGTGAGATCTCAAACTAGTGCAACTGAGTGCTCCACCTCAATGGTCCCACTCCAAGATTAAAAAGGCCCTATTGGTGGGGTTGGGGGAAATGAATGGCATAAAATAGTGAAAAAAAGCAAGAAAACCAGTCAAAAGAAGGATTCTAGTAATTAGTTTTCTACCTCAATCCTATACCAAATCAAGATCAATTGGTCAAATATCTTGAGGGCATGGAAGGGAACTTTTGCACAGAGAAAGGAAAATGCTCTTTGCAAACTTGAGGCAATCAGTAATAAATTGTGCTCTCATGCTAAATTAGGAGCCACATCTACTGTTAGTACCCATTTAGAAGCAGTTAATTAATCTAGTGTGCTTTGGATAATGGTTAATCAATTTTGTGTGCTTTGGTCTATTGCTCAAAACTTCTATGTTGTGCACTAGTGTTGCAAGGAAGGTTTTATATTTTATTATTTTTTGGCTTCATTCTAGGTCAATATCGTGTCTTAAAGTGGCATTAGGAACAAGTAGGTAGGGAATTGATTGATTGGCTTTGACCAAGGGTGAATGAATTAAATTTAATGCTAGTTGCATGGGGATGAGATCCCTCTTATGTGATCTCACCTAGTGGAGGCTAGGCTAAATTCTCGCATCATTATAAAACTCACCTTTTACGTATATATATATATATATATAACTTAATTTTATTTAGTTAACTTTATAAACAAAAAACATTTGAATATTCCTTTTAACTTATAACTAAAGTAAGATGCAATTTATTCACCCTTAATTTATACATGTTACAAAAATTAAATATCAAAATCATCCAATACTAAAAAATGGCTAACAAAATGAAATTTGAATATTATTAATTATGTTAAACTCATTAACACAAATAAACATAAAAAATTAGATTAATGCAAACTCTTAAACTTATTCACAAATATTGAATTTTTCAAGCAAAATCATAACATGTATGATTATAACCTTCATCCATATGAACTGTCAAGCGAAATAAGAACCTGGAAGCAACAATTTAATCAATGAAAAGATTTTTTTGCTCAACCAATAAGAATATTATAAAAGTAATATATCCTTATGAAGGTTTAAATCAAACACCCATGCAATTTGACATTTGATTTCTTCCTCCTCTTCTTGAGTATTACATAAAATATTAACATGATTTAAAAAAGAAAATGATTAGACAAATAAAGCTAGGCTTCTCTTATCAAGCCCTTAACATGAAATATCTTATGTATTAGAGGTGGGGCAAGGGAGGATAAAAATTAATGAACCAACAATGTAAAAATGTCACTCTTTTATAGGCTATGATGTGGTGCCCTATCATTTGTCTTTTGTTTCCTAAGCGAAAGATAACTTTCGCCTCTTCATAATTGATAACTATATTTAACCTTATCCAATAGAAATCTATACGTATGAAATTAATAACTATAAAATTCATATCTAAGTTCAATTTATTTAATTAAATTTGTATTATTATTTTTTTAATATTTCTTTTAACTCATAGCTAAAACAAGATAACAATTTGTTCACCCTTAATTCGCAAATGATACAAAACTTAAACATCTAAAACTAAAATTGACTACCAAAATAATATTTCAATATTATTAATTACACCAAACTCATTAACATGAATAAACATAAAAAAATTGAATTAATGCAAACCTTAAAATTTATTAAAAATATTGAATCTGTCAAGCAAAATCATAACTTTTATGATTATAACCTTCCTCCATATGAACTGTAAAGCGAAATCATAACTATTAGAGTTCCCACAACAATTTAATCAATGAAAACATCTTTCGATCAATCATCAAACGCCCATGCAACTTGACCCCTGATTTCTTCCTCCTCTTCCCGAGTATAATCATTCTTTATGCCAAATTTCTGCCGAATTTGCTCAGGTGATAAATCTTTGATCATGTCAGCTACAGTACCACATAAGAATTCGAAAAGATTGTTTATCTTCAAGTAATCAGAAGCCTGCACATCCCACATAAATTAATAAATAAACCATCGTACAACTGAGAAATTTAAATGTGAATGGTGTACAAAATGCCAAACATACCATAAGAAGATCGTAAAGTGTTGCTTCATTGAAATCTACAAACTGCTTATCCCAAGTTTTTTTAACTTCCTCTGACTGGCCAGATTTGTCGGCTTCCAAATGATATTTGACGTATTCAATGACCTTTGCTAACAATGTACTGGAAACATTAGAGACAGGTAAATTAGTGCGGCTACCTGTAAGTTCTATAAATTTTCTAATGATCTCCATCTGCATAACGACCTCATATTCCACCTCAATCACCTTCTCGTCTGAGGTGAGTAATATCACCTTACGTTGCTCAGCCATAAGTAATTTATTGCCTGCGCCAGAAAACTCCACAAGTAGAAAATCTAAACTTAACTCTGTAAAAAGTCCGCACGAGAATGTTATGAATGACAGACACCGATGTGAGAAGATAAATAGCAACACGATTTTTCCACATGAAGCGGCGCGTCGGTTGACGTGAAGCGTCGTGTCTGTTTGTGTTTGTAACGTCGTCCCTTAGTTTCACCCCTTAACATTTTAGTTTAAGCTCCTAGGATTTTATATCACTAATAGGATTTTTAGATTTCTTTCTTTTATTTTTTCATATCTTATTTTCAAATCTGACCATCCTTTTTAGTGTTGTGTTTCATTTTAGGGTTTGGTTTGCTTATTCTTACATACTAGCTTTTATTCAATCTATCCATTTTTGTGTGAATTTAAAGGTTTTTACATTTCATATCTATATTATATCTAATCTAATATTAATTCTTTGATTTAAAGTCGATGATATCAATTTTCTGATCTAAAATAAATGGTACTAATTTCTTGAATTCAAACAAATAGTGTTAATCTCTTTATTTAAAATAAATTGTATCTTATTTTCATATCATTTGAGTCATCTTAATAGGTTTTACATCTTTATTTTGTGCTCTTGTGAACCATACACTTCTCATGTTTGGATAAACTATTATTTTATATCATGGATTTGTATTTCGATTTATCCTTCACACCAATTATTTCTTCCCTTACTATGCCATATTTATATAATTTTTTATGTGGTCAATTTATCTCGAGTTCATTTATGATATTTTAGCATACAAGTGGGATCAACTTATCTATATACAAGTACTATATCACTTCTCTTGTTTATTTTCTTCATATGAGAATTTTGTCACCACATTATCATCACTATTGGAAATTATTACTACACTTAACCATGATGCTCACATGTTCAATATCTCTTTTAGAAATGGTTATTATAGTGCACTTGACTCTCATTAGTATTTACCTCTTAGAAAATCTCCTTCACATGATTTGATTTAAGAGACACCTATTGTAGACCATGTTTATTATATGTACACATGGCATTGGCACACCTAGTGAGGATTTTCATTTGATATTGTCATGATCATCCTATGTCCATAGATCCATGTTCATTTCATATGCTACTATAATTTATACATTAAAATGTGTTTCATGAAGAGAATTCCACAATACCTCATGTAGACCCTATAAGTATTCATGATAGGTTTTTTCTTAATTCGTAAAGATGAAGGCATTACAATATATAATACTTCTTAGCGATGCCATACAAATAATTCTAATGAATCTCAAATTGTCCTTAATTTAAATTACTCCTAAGAAATCCAAGATAAAATAAATATCAAATGATGGAGAGAGAGAGATGATAAATTACAAACAAAATCATTGACTTCAAACAAAAAATTAAATTAAAATAAAAGTAGAGATTATCGTTCATGAAGATAAAAACCTTTATAAAAATAATAATTCTTGATCATCTTGTAGAATGATTTTCAATGAAACTTTGAATAAAAATATCCTAAACCTAATCTAACTAAGATGAACAAAAGAGTAAATATAGATTCATATATATGTAAATAGGAGAGAGAGGTAGAGAGATTTTTTTTCAATTATAAATAAAACCATTTAATTTAGAGCCTCCCTTAGAAATATAGTAGATTGTTCACAAAATTTATAGTCTAAACATAATGTCCAAACACCATAATCACATGCACAAATTACCATTCAACATTTTGAGAAACAACTAATAGAAAATATTTTAATTTCAATATGAAATAGAGATAAAAGGAAATAACCACCATATTTCTACATGTTTTGTAGAAAACAAGCTCGCGCCTAGATTCATACATCAAATCTCAAAATTGTGTTTATAGTGAATAAATTCATATAAGATACAATGACACATTCTCTTCTTTAGAAAACATAGATTGAAAACTAAAGTCACTCCCTACTAGACAAGTTACGCAGAAGAAATTGTGTTCCCATTTTCCCACCCTAAAATAATGACAACAAGCTTGGCCTAAATAAAATTCAAATATGGAGATACAAGAAGATCTTAGTTGGATGAATTAATTATTTATAATTTATTTTCAAAAGATTATTGATCACTATGATTTTATTTTTCAATTAGAAAAATGGGTTAGGATTGAGAAAATATGTTTTTTGTTAGGAAAATAAATTTCTAATTAGGAAAATAGGTAGTGGATTATGGAAATATATTAGCATTAAAGAGTGGGTTTTTGTTTGAGGAAAATGAATTTTGGATGGAAAAATGGGTTGTAAGATGGGAAATAAAGTTTTTGTGAGGGAAACAACTTTGTATTAGGAAAAAAAAAATTAGATAGGAAAACATATTTACGTTAGGAAAATAAGTATTTTAGATATGAAAATATTTTTTGTTCAGAAAATGGATTTTTCATTGAGGGAAATAGGTTAGGCTTGTGATAATATGATTACCAAGATATGCATGTGTCTAAAGATTTATCCAACTAGATGGTGGTTGAATAGAGGTGTTCCACTATACTAAGCTTGATTTAGGTTTTTATGAGGATGACTAAGGTTTAATGGAGGTAGTGGGCTAATGTTGCATAACACATATGCTTTAGATTAGGGAAGAGAGCGAAATAAGGGTAGTCCTAACCTAGTGGTGACATTTAGAAACACTAAATTTAATCTTTAAATAGGGTAGATGATTGTGACATTGGGGGACGTATGGAGGATATTATAGATTTTGATTCATGGGGAGTATGCATATCGAAATATATTGAATTTCTAGTGAATTTATAGAGCCAATGTGTGTGTGTGTGTGTGTGTGTGTGTGTGTGTGTGTGATATTTATATTGATCCATGGATTATGTTATATGATGTATTCATTTATGGATTTGTTAATATTTATGCTTATTCAAGAGATATAGTGACACATATTGGGGGTGAGTATATAGGATACCCTTGGAAGTTATGGTGACAATTAGTAGTATGTTTCTAGATAACGATACTAAGAGGTTGTTTATGATAGGTCTCTAAAATATGGTGGTCACCATGATCAATATGGAGAGTTTTCTTGCATGGGTACCATTTGTATTGGTATACTTATATAGTGATTTGAACTTGGTAGGTTAGTTAATACAATTGAGTGATTGATGATTTTTTGGCTATAAACATTTCATGTAAGTCATACAAGTTTTGATATACTTATGGATTAAATGATAAATTTTACTTCAGCTTCTTGATTTTTTAATACTATATTATTGGGAAATATGATTATATAATTTTCATAGAGCTAATATGGTGTTAAGTTTTTTTTAGCTATAAAAGGACATCCCACATTGCTACATAATTAGTTGGGAATTTTGAGAGGATGGGAATGAAGTTTCATAAGAAGGAAAGAACGATGTCTTTGGAATTTGGATCGTGTTAGCACAACTATAGTGGGATGAGTGAGAAGATATGATAAATGTAAATACATAGTGGTTGGGTATGAGGAATTTTTGGTAGGCCTTAGGCGTAAGTGATTGAAAATACGATGAAAACAAATTTCTAAGGATATGGGGGTCATTATTTGGGTAGCTATGCAAGCATAGAACCATTAAGAAAAGTGTGAAGGAAAGAGATTAATATTATAGGTTGTTCTAGTGGTGGTACTTATAGTAGTACCAATAGTGTGAGCTTGAGGAGTTGATGATAAGGGGGATGATATGCATAAAATAATGAAGGATGTTCCTGTATAGGAAGGCATAACATATACTAGGTTACTAGGGCCCCAGAGGAAGGACTCTAGAGATAGAGTGGGATGCTTTACAAATATAGAGAGATGGAGTAGATGTAGAGAAGAATGGATTAGAGAAATGATTGGAAGTGTAAAAGGTAGAAAAATGCATTATATACAAAGATGTATACTACATAAATAGATTAAGATGTTGTATAGGATCTACAACATGTCTTAAATATTAACAAGTGTGATAAAACATTAAGTGACATGCAACATACACTATAAGAGGATAAATACTATAAACTTGTCAATGAGTGATGTGCTAACATAGAAAAGGGACCCTTTATATGTAAAACTAGAGTCTCTATCAAGGGATTTTAGTAGATCAAAACTAGCAAGTCACCATTACCATCACCAAATTAATTAGCTAGGTCATAGAATTGAGAGGTGGATAACAATAATTGTGTATGACTAGCCATATTAATGATCAATATTCTATGAGGTAATGTACCAATTTTTATTTTTAAGATGATGTACATTTACTTAGCAATCATATATATATGATATATGATGTTTGGATTTATCCATGGATTGTGTTATATGATGGATTCATAGATAGTTATGTTAATATTTTTACTTATGGATTCTAATCAATCATGAACATACATATTATGATTTTAGGATGTCTTTAATTTACATATGTATTTTTATGGATAGATAATTATAAAATTATATTTTAAATTTAAATTCTTTTTATTATGGAAAATATGGCTAACAATGAATAGTTGACAAAAATATCAGTTATAAATTATTTATAACTAGTATATTTGTAACCATACAAAAACATCAACATGCATACATATCATTATAAGAGCATAAACATACATCGCACTATATTGAACATCTACATTATCCATACATCCATATGCATACATCATCTTCTCATAAATTACATAGAAAAGTAGAGAAAAATAAATGCATCCATATCATTTGCATAAGCATACACATCTCATATCATAGCATCCATCCCATAAAATGTCATGAAAAAGATACTGAAAGAGAAGAAAACACATCCATTTCATAAAATTGCATATCATATAAATCACATCTCATAACATCACATAATAAATCATCATCACATATCCTATCACCCATAAATAAAGGAAGTGCATCCATCACATTTACATCCATACATAAATCATAACACATATTGTAGATGTGCAAAATTAGCATATTGCATTTAATCAAATCCATTCATCAAATAAATCAAGTCTATTTGATTTATCTCTAAAGTCATCCATTTAAATTAAATAAATCAACTTTATTTAATTTAATCCTAACATCACCCTCTTTGATTAAATAAATCAAATCTTTATTTAATTAAATTTAAAAACATCTTTCATCTCCTTTTTTATTTAGTTTAATCCATAAATCTAAAGAAAAAATGTCAAATCACCTAACCCTCTTTTAAATTAACTAAATTAGGATTAAATCTAATCTAATTCATGTCATATTCTCTAGATTTTCTCACTTGCATAAATAAATCAATTAATTCATTTATTAAATCCTCATTTTTGCTCAACAAGGCATCTTTGGAGAATATTCCCTCAAGTTTGAATTCAAATCAAGTTCACTTACAAGTCCCTTCCAACATGGCATTAACTCCCCTCTTACATGTCCCCCACTTGGCATTTAAGCCCCCTTTTCTCCCTCCAACAAGCCAAATTTGAAATTTGAAAAGGCCAATTAATGTCATTTATTGGCACATTGACCAAAACTTGCACATCCTCCATCCACTCACATGGTGACAAGTGGATCCTTCCTATTGGTTGAATCTTTATCCCACATTGCTCTCTTTTGGGCATTCTTCCAACTTGATATTCTATAAATTGGAAGTCTCATTCCTCATTTTAGCATCCACAATCTCTTGCAAATTTACTCTCTTCACATTGAGAGCTATTTTTTTCCATTGCATCTTCATCATTAGCTTGTCAAGGGTTGGGAAAGGGTCACTTTTCACAACAAAGTGACACCAATCCACTATGGAATAGGTGTGCATTGTACTTTTTAGGATTTCAACTAGTTTGTTTTGTTGTTTTGTTTGTAGAGCATAATGGATTATTTCATAAAGAATGCTATTTTGTTTGCTTTCTTTAAACTAACTTCATGATAATATATATATGCATTTTATTGCTTTGAGTCACCTTTAAGAGCGGGATTACTATGAGAAACACCTCACAACAGGAAAATCATAGGAAATTTCTTGCAAACATGTTTATCGGTGGACTATATCAAAGAGTGTCAAATCATGAGAAATTAGCATCAATCCATGCCAATAATAGACTGCACCTAATCCCATTCCTTAAGTGAAACGGGAATGGTTAAAAATCCTTAAGTTGCCAAGCGAATGAGTGTTGGTTTTTCGTATTCACAGTGTGTTGTCATTAAGAACCATGTTTGTAGCAACCAACTATTCCATCCAACGAGTTTATCAAAGTGGTGCATTGGAACTTAGATTCCAAGAAGTTACTTGTTGTGTCTAATCTTGGTTAAAATATAGAGGTTAAGACTTCATTCTTAACATACCTTTATATTTTTTCCTTGGTTGCATGTAAAATCGTCTCTTCTACTACGAAGGGCATGAGCCAAGCCCACCAAGAAAAACATACCAATTGAGCTAGGATGTTATATTGCTTGTGAGTCAGTTTGAAAACATAGTGCTTGGATCCAAAACATTGAGGCAAACATTAAACAAATCATTAGAATTTCAAACTCTTTGAGAGGAACAAATACCTTTGAAAATTATTCGTGTTATTGCTTGTCCCTAGGGGTTCTTATCCCTAGACGACTTCTAAACATTGAGACCTATATCTTGATTTGTTAATTTCAAAGTCAAGAAAACATTGGTCTTTTGGTTTGAACTACTCTTAGAGAAAAGCATGTTCTTCACTATCTTGGTCTTGTAAGAAAGGTTCTCCTTAGGTTCATTTAGTATCAAATCAAACACTTCATCCAACCCAAAAATTTATCATCTCCATCCCACGAACAACTTTAGAGCTTTGGAAACATCATTATCTAGACTTAGGTACATCCCTAAACCAAATCAAAATCATCTATTTAGTTAGGTGTGTTTGGATGAATCCTTCCACACATAGTTAAATTATCACCTCTTTGAAAAATTTTATCCTAAATATCACATCTCACATCTTAGGGTTTACAAATTAATTATCCAATCAAAACAATCAAAATCAAACCCTAAGTCTATCATTGATCCAAAGTTCCTAAAATTTTTGACACCCATATCATTCACCCTTTTCATCTTTCATCTCATCATTGGTCTTAAACACCTTAGGGGTCACTTTTGCAACAAGGTAAAAACACAAGAAGAACATGGAATATAAACTTTCTCCATACATCATGAGTAATCCAAATCAACTAAACTTTCAAAGCCTTACAATGCCAATCAATTATCAACACTCACATTTATGCAATCCATACATGGGATCATTATCTCCTACAAACCTCGGTGGAACAACAAGTGTGAGTGTGCCCAGTGCAAAGTTTGGAACACCTTTTATGATGATAGATTTAAATCTGAGTCCAAAACTACAAATCTATCAACCAAACACCCAATGCATGAGCCTTCAAATGAACAACATCATCCCATCAAATCCCTACATGCCAAATGTGAATGTACCAAGTAGAACTTTACCAAACATGAACATTTTGAATCCAAACTTGGAAAACTTTGGGATAGATATGTTTGTGAATCACACAAATGTTGTTCAAAGTCTAGACACAATGATAACAACTCCATGCATTGATCCAAGTCAAGGTAACACCATGCAAAATCAAAGTTACCTAAATCAAGGCAATCTGATTCCCAACCACAAAAATGTTCAATTTCAACCTATGATGCCAAATCTAAGCATCATCCCAAATCATAGCATTATCCAAAATAAATTTTTCCATAATCAATTGCAAACACCACAAGTGTACGTTCCAAATCCACTTAAACAAAATCCAAATCAACCATATAAAGGGAGTCAAAATAAAAATAAAGATCAAAATTATCTAGATCAACTTGCTTCACTTGCCAAACTAACTAACTTATTGAGCCAAGAGACATCTTCACTCCAAAATCAATACACTCTTCCTTTTGTTGAACCATGACATCAAAGCATTGAGTTGTGTCCACAACCACATTAAGAACAATATCTCCAATGTCAAGAAGTTAGATATCAATATCAACAACATCAACAAATCCAACCTCCACATCCCAAAGATCAATCACTACAAGGTCAATTTAAAGCACAAATCTCGCAAGGTAACAAACAAAAAAATACACCACTTGAGAAACCAATCGAATCAGTCCTGCAACAATTGGTAAAAGAAAATCTCATCAAGCTCCCCATCTATGGGAACTATCAAGAACCCCTAGTTAAACCACAAGGGTATAATGAGGAGCACCATTTTGATTTTCACAAAATAAAGAGACACACAACATCAAGTTGTACTTCACTCAAAAATCTCATCTAAGACCTCATTGATCAAAAGATAATCACTATTGGGGACAATGATAGCATTGGCAATCTCTCCACCACAACTATTGAGAACAAAGATTAAGATCTATCCATCGATGAAGATGCTTCTACCTCATCCAATGATCAAATTAACATACATCAAGAGTCAACTTTCAATCATGATCAAAATCCACCAACAATACCCAATAATGATCCAATTCAAGAAATGTCAACATCACTTGACCCTACGATTGAAAACATTGAAAATTTCTCTGCCACATTTGTTGAAAACAAGGTTCAAAATCTCTCAATTGATTAACACATTGGGGATGTTTCTACCCCATCCAATTATCAACTCACCATACATCAAGAGCCAATTTCTTAGTGATCTATTTAAAGGATTGTTAGAGTTATTTGATCCTATTGACATAATTCACAACCCATTGACCTATGATCATGTTGAAAATGTCTCTACATCACATTATGAGTTAGAGTACATATCTCAAGAATTATTCCAAAGTATGATCAACATCTTTCACCAATATCTAGCAATGGTCTTTTCCAAGACATGTTGATACCCTTTAACCTCATGGTTACAGATACTGAAGGGATCCTCAAATCAACATTTGACCTAAGTCCACCCAAAGATCAAGAGGATATTGAGCCATTCCCCATGCCTAATGATGGTATCCAAGAACCCTTTGTAAGAAATACATCCTTTGAAACTGACCCATGTCAAGAACTTGATCCAAAATAAGTAAAAAGAAATTCTAAAATCATTCAAGATAAGGAATTTGTATCTCCAAGATACTACAATGATCTAATGGACACTCTCCTATCTATACAAGATGTCGCAAATGATGATCACATCAGCATAGCACATACTCCTCCATCTAACCATGATATACTTTATGTGGATGGACATGTAGATGACCTTCCTTTAGAACCTGATTCCTTTAGTCCTAAAATTATTACGAAAAAAGAGAAGGTTATCAATTCCTACAATCAAATAGAGTTTTCAACATTAGGATCAAATATATCCCAAATTCAGACTGAGGGAATCATGTATGAGTATATTCAACATTTTCCCCTCAAAGAAATAGGTTAGATAGAACAAGATATTCCAGAGTCAGCAGAACAACAAATTGAAATACTGTCATCTACAGTGGTCATTTATTAGAGAATTCTTACCGAACAAGGCATCTCAAAACAAGCAAAATCAAGGAACAAAGGTGCTACTACCACCATACTGGGGGAAACTATGTCTCAAGCAAACGTCAACATAGGGAGCATGAAGAATCCTTATGATGAAACTGATGCCAATACAACAACCAACCATGTCATGAATCTTCATCCACCCATCACCCCATCCACAAATTGGGACCAACATCAAAGGAAATATTTGAATCAAACTACAAAGAAAATTATCAAAGAAAAAGAAGTTGGAAAGCATAATGGACAAATCAAATACAAATGGATACCAAAAAATACAAAGAAAGATCATCACTATCAAACTCCATTAGTCAAAGAAACTATGGGGAAAAATAAAAAAGGGAAAAGTATCCATCAAAGATTTCCACAAAGGAAAAAGCAAGCTTCGCAAGCAACATACAAAGTATATCAAGCAGTTGGTCCTAATTCCATGCACACTTTAGTATCCACCCATCATTGCTCATTTTCCCATGTTTGGAGAGTCAAAGGTTCCAAATTGTCAACCAATCCATCTCTTATCCCTAAACACACTCCATCCATGCCTCCAAGCATAATATACAATTCTCACATTGACCATGTGTTGGAAACGACCCTTCATCATAAGGATTTAGAAGGCACTCTATCGTGATGTGTGCACAAGAAAGAAGTTAACCCCGGTATCAACAAAGTAGATCAAGAATCTCAAAAGTTGCATTCAAGTGCATGTATCTTGGAAAAGCAGCTTCTACAAGCAGCATATCGATGGCACATTATGATAGAAGCATCTACATCAACACCACCAGATGGTTCAACATGAGTTTAAAATCTTTTAGAAAAATCCAAAAAAATAAAAAAAATAAAAATCCAAAAAAAAATAGAAAAAAAGGATTGAAAACAGTAAAGAAAAAAATTGTCCTCTAATGAAAACAACTACGATGGTGCTTTAGATAGGTACCATGATGAAAATTTGGAAAATAGGCATCATATGTAGAATCGAGCATCTATGTGCGCCATTTCAAGAGAAAGAATCTCATCCCATCCATAATAAATCTAGTATTCCATCCATCTTATCCATAATAAATCCATTTATCCATGAACCATTTATCCAACCCACTTTCATCCATCTACATCCATCTCCCACATTATCTTGATCTTGAAAAAATTTTGGTGTACACTTTACACTTGCTTACAGTAAACATCTTGACATGGGTCATTTTCATTGATCTTATCCTATCCAACATTATATGAGCCATGAAGCATTATCCAAATGGGAATCCTTTGTTCGAACACCTGATCTTATCACAAGATAATTCTTGGCATCCTTTGTGTGCTTACCATATCCATCTGTCCACACACCTATCCAAGCATCCACCCATAGCATTTCGTACATTGCTAGACAGTGGGGGCAGATACTTACATCTTTCTTCAGGAATAAATCTTGACATATATTCTCCAACTTATGCGGTGATCTAAACATTGGAAAACATAGAATCAAATTGGTCAAACCACTTATAAGAAAAATTCCAAATCACTAGCCCATGGCATATTTTGATGAGCAACTATTCCTTATCAAGCTTCATCTTTCATCGAACATCAATCCAAGTAATCACTATCAATTGCAACTAAGTTGCACTTCAAACATCACATCAAATCATTTGAACAAATTTTGTTCCAAATCAAACTTCATCAATCATGATCAATCAAATCCAATCAAAAAATCATCGTCTCAAGATATCCTTGTGTTGCTTAACACTATCCTTGCATTATGTATCCTTAACAATGTTATCCAAATCAATCCCTCATCATCTTGGGTTATCCATCCTAATAGTTGTGTTGCTTAACACTATCCTTACATTGTTGTGCATCCTCAACAATGTTATCATCATCAATCTTGCATCATCCTGGGATGTCCATCTCAATCCTTGTGTTGCTTAACACTATCCTTGCATTGTTGTGTATCCTCAACAATCTTATCATTATCAAGCCATTGATCCGATCAATCAACCTTAGCTTGGTTTTCAAAAAAATCCAAAATAGAGGACTGATATCATCACACATGTCCATATCCAAATCGTCAAAATCATGCAAAAAATTCAAAACATCAGAAAAATAGAAAAATTCAAAAACACTCAAAAAATTAGAAAAATATCAAAAGCATGTTGTCTGAACTACATTGTCTCTGAGCTTAAATGCAGGAAAAGCTAATCTTTGATCAGCCCCCGAGACATCAAAATCCAAAAACATTCAGAAAACACAAAATCCAAAAATATTAATAAAATCTCGGAAAACCCCAAAACATTCAAAAAATAAAAAATCAAAACATTTGTAAAATCTTGAAAATACCAAAAACAACTTCAAAACATTTCAAAATATCAAAAACATCCAAATATTTGAAAAAATCCATCTGTCTTATCTCGCTTTCACTCAAATATTTAATCATCCATAATAAATCATCATCACCTTCATCCTTTGGCAACAAAAATAGAAACAATCACAACAATCAGCGAAAGCAAACTTCAAACAAAAAATCAAAATTGAAACAACAAACCTTTAAATGTAAAATCAAACCTTCATCATTCACAAACATGTCAATCGACCTTGTATCAATAGCCTTTCAAAAAAACCTATCAACTTTCCACCATCCACTAACATGTCCTAAGATGTATCCTTCCTACAATGGGCATTATCTTTTGACAAAACACTTTGGATAAACAAAATGACATGTCGCCATCCACTAACATGTCCTAGCATGTATCCTTCCTACAATGGGAATTATCTATTGGCAATCATTTCAGTTCTTATCCTAAGCAAAACAAATCCCTTTGGCTAGAGTATGAAGAACATTGATTTGTTTGTGTACTTGATCTTTTCTTTTGATTTATCTTATTGCCCTCATTCCAATGACCTCTCATTGATGTCTAATCAAAGTGATTTAGAGAGAAAGGAATGGGGCAACGATCATTATTTTTTTCCTATTGTTCTTGTTGGATGTTCTTGTAATAAAACTTGGTGAATAATTGCTTTGTTAGATATATATGGAGGTGTTTTGGGCAGCTTTTTGACTATTACGTTGATATGCTATACCTTTCTATGTTTTGGTCCAAGATGTTTTAAAACTTATAAAGTGCATCCTAGCAAGGTTTTTGTATGTCAGGTGTGAACAAGAATAATCCTATCTATTTGTCGAGTCAAGGTCCATCACACTAAGTGCAACACCATCCTGGTTCTTTATACCTTGATGCATCGTGCTTATGCATGTTATCAAACATAAGGTAAGTGCCCCTTTTAAAATTCCAATTCTTGATAAGAAAATAATCCATTTCTCATCATCATCTCTCATAAAGTTGGCTTGTTGGATCCTCTTGTCATCATCTCATTTCTCATTTCTTCTTTTCTGCACTAACATCATGCCATAATAGTTAATCATCATCACCAGTGCATCCATCCTGCATCCACAAACCATCAGCATTCTGCACATCATCTCACATGATGTTCATCATCATAACATAGATTTGTTAGTCTAAGAATCTCATAAAACCATACATTTGCATAAAAAATCCATTGCATAATCATATAGGCATCACCACATCATATCATCATTTAAGTTGTTTAGGATAATATAGATTGGTTATTCTAAGCATCTTAAAACCATCTCATTTGCATCATCATCATAACCATCCATACATATATCTTGAACCTATTTATCATCAGATTGACCCTCAAATCAAATATTTTCACTAAATCTCTTGAGGGGGCAATGTACCAACGTACTTCTTTCTGTTGGGGTATCTAAAAAAAAATTAGAAAATTTTTGAATTTTGATCATGGTAAGTTTATTCTTTGAACCAACACAACAAGTACATTGCTTCAAAGAGGGGAAAAATGTAGACATGAAAAATTAGCATATTGCATTTAATCAAATCCATTCTTCAAATAAATCAAGTCTGTTGTGCCCTTATCACACACGCCCCACTCAGAATGGGAACCCTCTTTTCTTTTGCCTTGTCGGGTCATTTTGTCACCACTATGTTTTGCATGGCCCCTCTTTTTGGTGTCTCGGATGGTCAATGTTGCTTTAAAGTCCTACCATAAGTTGACTGTACCTTCCCCTTTCAATTTTTTCATGTTTTGGTGCCTCACGGAGTCCCTCTGGCAGTTTGACCCTGTCAACGGCCCTGAGCCCTGCTGGGCCTGGGCATTCAGGATTCCCTTGTCGGGTTTCCCCGTTGCGCTTGCCGTTCCCAATGGTGCTTGGTTCGCGTCCTCTCGAACCCCGGGGTCTGAACTCCCGTTCTCCATCTGTAATCCATGGAAATCTTAATGGCTATTTAACCCTCCGGGCCCTAGACCCAGGAGTTCCACTCCCGGGGTTCCGAGAATATCTCACCATTCCTCACGATCAACCTTTGGCGGCATCCCGCCACCATATTTACCATCTGAGGAGTTTGTAAGAAATCCTAACTACCGTCGAGTGTTCCAGGCCTGATCTTCTGGAATTCTGAGTCTAGAATTTTGTGAAGGTTCTGCCATCTCTAACAGCGGGTCTTTGCCATAACTCTACCCTCCGGGCCCTGACTCTCTCTCTGCCATTGTTGACACAACTGAGTCGAAATCTTCAAGCAACCATTGTCCTGCACCCCCCGGTCATCAAACCCCGGGTCTCCCACCGCCGTTTCTGATTTTCAAATTCACCAACCCTTCTCTCATCGTACCTACATTTAATAGGGTCATTAATGGTGATTAGGGGTATAAAAGACCCGTTCGAGCCCGTCATTATCACTTGATAGAGTTGCAAAGCGATTAGGGAACTTGCTAGAGGATCCCACCGTCTTCGACACCTTCACGCTCATCGCTCTCACTATCACTTCATTAATTGTAATTAGATCCCACATCTCCCTGCATCGAGTGTTTGAGGTAGGTCCTCTGTTTGCCCTCCCGAGCATTGTTTTTATAATTTCTAAGGATTTAAATGAGTAACAATCATCAAGAAGGAATGCAAATGATAAAATACGACACCATGAACAAAACCCATGTTTTGAAAACCTAAGAAAACCTTCGAGGGTGCCCTCACGATCGATCCAGAGCTCCACCTCACCGCAGCTGTTCTTCGCACAGGGAGATCATCCCCTTCAACCCCGGGACTTGTCTTGGGCGTCCATACCAAAACAATGAACATTTCTTCCAACGGCAATTTCCCCTTTCGGGACTGAGCCTTTGGACTTCCTCATTTGGAAGTCACCCTGGATGCCACCGTGTCAAAACAGTGATCTCTCCCCGCCCCTCTGAGCTTCGAGGCCCACCCTTCTCCTCACTGTGGGCATTTCAAATTGGACAAGTGCCCTTTGGGTCTCTCAGGCCCAAAGCTCTAGACATCCATTTCCAGGATTTCTTCCTTCATTCGCTGTCGGAGAGATGTTCGTCCATCGCCAGGACCTCACAACAACACCACCTTTCTCCTGTTGATTACCCGACGTCCTTCTGACCTCCAAGCTTCGGACCTCCGTTCACCACTGGGATGTCACTTGAATAAGAAACACCCTCATTCCCACTGGGCTCTGCCGCCCAGGAGTCCTATCCTCGTCCGCCATCCCGAGGGGAAATTCTCACCCGCCCCTCCGAGCTCTGAGCTTCGCCTTTCCATCCACTGTGGGACTAAAAACAAAGATGAACAACGGATCCTTGTGCCAGGTCCGGCCTTGTTCCTAGCTATCAGCGTAACTTCGCCCTTCAGCATAACCTTTTGCTGACCCCTTCCCTAATGTCCTTCTGCCTGTCGGACTCCACCCTCCCGATCACTGTCGAAATAAAAATGGAATCCAACGGCGAACACCTGTGTTGGGTCTAGTCTTGCTCTTGCCTGTCGGCAAGACTTGCAGATCTCGTCGGAACCTTACCTCGCAGTGGAGGCCTCATCCTGATTTGTAACCTGTCGAGCCCTAACTGTCAGGCTGCCCCCTCAAGACTTTTGTCCAACGTTTGCTGTCCCGAACGGTGAAAGATGAATGCCTTCCCAGTACCATAGACCCGAACGCTGAAAAGTGAAGTTATAAACTGTTAATTGCCCTACAGCCTACTAGACCCCAGATCCCATAGTTCCATCTCCAAAATTTTGTTTTCAATCTACTGTTCCAAACTGCAATCCCCAGACGGCTCTCTGGCCCAGGACTTCCGGATTCTCCCAAACTGACCCAAATGAGCCCAAATCTGAAATCTAACTTTGACCCACGTGCTTAATTTAAGTCCTCTTCATTATGAACCTCTCAAAGTACTAAAATCTGATCGAAGAGAATCTCTGAGAGCCCTCCACCCTATTTTTCCTTCCAAAATAGCATTCCTACTGAGGAAGTCTGACCCTCTAGGCACGAACTATCCAAATTCCCTTAATCAAAAGATCAATGAAATCAGAAGATAAAAGGTCATGTTATGCTTAGTAAATTGTTTAAAATAGATGTCATCTTTAGGATTTTGGCTAACATGAATGCTTTTGTGATCCATTGTGTTGACTACGTCTTTGCTTGCAGAATATATGAAATCGGGCATGAGACCTTCAATAGCACCCATCGAGAAAGACAAAGGGAAAAGGTCAGGCAAGATTCCTCGAGGGAAAGAGGACAAGGACCAGAAAAACTAATTCCAAGGTGAGCCTCTGCACTCAAAAGTCACCAAGGATTGGAAGGAGATCACCGATACCAACATAGGCCACGTCAATATTGACGAATTCACACAAAGAGTCAGGGTCAATCCAACGACAAACAATGCAAGGCTAATAAGGCAAAGCGGAATTGCAAAAGCTATTGGATTCCCTCCATCCCTCGTGGCCCTCAAGTTAGTCATGGCTTGTTGGGAGGCATATCAAGCCGACACAAGGACAATCATTGATAGAGAGGGAAACATTCTCGCCGACATGTCACCTGAAGGGATCACAAAGACCTTCCATATTCCCACATTTCATGAAATGGAAGCGCCCAACATAGAAGAATGCCAGGTAGCATGGGACGATAATCCGGTGAGCTGTAAAAGAGTAATAAATCAGCATTGGCTCAAAGAAAAGTGGGGCAGCGTTGTGAAGATTCCTCAAGAACTATTCTGTAGTGACTTCCACGAAGATTACCACGACTTGGTCACCATGTTAAGCAGGGTTATGGGTTTTCTTGCGGCCGCCTACTTTCAGGAATGGATGGTGTACATTGTTGAACAAATTTTTCAGGGGAATGAGGATGTCACCACAAAGACTTCATTCTATTGGGGAGGTATAATAAGCAATTGCTTCTATCATAAATTCGTTAATGTGAAGAAGAGCTCCAAATTTTATATGACTTTCTATCTTGTCTATTCCTTGGCAGATCAGAGGTAGTACAACGGGCTATTTGTGGCACCTGATCAAGAGTAGGTGCGAAGACTCAAGGCCTATGATAGGTACCTACAGCTCTAGTACCGGAACTTCAAAAGGGAATACTACAGAGTAAACGACACCTTCATTGGCTATATTATCAAAATGATTGTTGGAGATTTTGAGAGGAGGGTTTCCCATAGTGCCAGGGCAATTTTGAAGTAGTATGCCTTCCTCTTCATTCAGTACCCAAAGTTTACATACATCCATGCCTAGGGCTTCACTAAAAGGCCAAATAGGTTGCCTTGATACCCCAATGACCGAATCATTCTTCTGGAGCTTTCTTGACAATTCCAACACATACAGGAAATCTTCAACAGTAAGCACATAGCATGGATTTCTTATCCCATGACTCTGGGCCAGGGCATGTATAGACTGCAAACTTCCCAATGTGCTGGTAACTCCGAAAAATAGCTAAAAGATTACCATTTCTACCTAAACACTGCTCGCCTACGGATAGACCTGCATGACCACGTCAGGAAGGTATTAGGACTAGGGTGCGCTCATTTGCATCACATTGAAGACTTTTGGGGGGATTTCTAGGATGACAAGGAGGTATGTGCGAGGCACTATATGCAAATGATTGTCCAGTTTTTAAGGAAGGTGCAGCCTTTCCCCATACTAGACCAGGTTGAGGAAGACGAGAGCACCATAATGCACCCTAGGTATCCTGCACTCGCCAATTTTCTGATACCATCATTCACTGGGTCGAGCAGGAGGTCAATGACCTCGACACTATAACCAAGCCAATCTTGGCTCGTACTAAACAGTGGGTCGATGGGCAAGTAGCTCAATTAAAGTGGAAAGGAGTAATTTTGACTTACGAAGGGCTCAAAAGTGAGCCAAGTTCCACAGAGGATGTTGTTGCCACCACTTCTACCAGCAGGACCTCCAAGTCTCCTCTGGTCACTAGATCCAAGAAGAGAAAGGGGACAGAAACAGAACAGTCTCTGAACCCTAAGGTCTATGCAAAGAAAGAAACGGGAAGCTCACCCTCCAAAAGGCTCAAACAAGCAGGAAGCGCCACGGAATAGTCCTCAGCCCATGAGGAGGAGGTGAGGGTATGAATCAATTGGAACCTCTCTTGGCTCTCCCTGCCCTTGCCACTGTGCCACCTACCTCTCTAGCTATGATTGCCACATCCCTGCCGGCAGTGGACATTTCTGTCCATCTTGCCCCTTTGCCTCTAGCCGAGTCTGTAATAATTGTTGACTCCTCTTCTACCATAACTATGCCCCCTTCCTCTGATGCCATGTCACGAACCACATCACTCCCTCTGGTAATGGTGACAAAACCTATTCCAATTTCCAGCATACCTAAGGCTCTCTTGAGACATTTCAGAATCTTCCCCCTGAGCTATCCCAGATCATAATGGATCCCGCTCTTCAAGTAGCCCTTGCATAATCCCTCGCTAGTGCTCAACCTTCACAACCGCCAATAGGGCCACTGGCTATGGAAGCCACCATGCTAATCTCTAAGGAGTGGGAGAAATGAGAACGAGAAGCCTCAAGGGCCTATGAGGAGGATGCTGATGAATACCATGAGCACCTAGAATATGAGCACTGAGTAATTGATAGGGTGGCCTATGAAGAGGAGGGAATAGGTTCCTCAGAGAGTGGGGGTGAGGAAGTTAGCACTAGTGGTAGTGTAATCATGCAGGCCTTTCACAATGATCTTGAAGAAGAACTTGCTCGACAACCAAAGGACACCAAATCAGAGGAAGAAAGGCCACCCCTTGAAGAAGAAGAACAACAGCAAGAAGAAAAAACTGAGGGTGGGACCCAAACTGTCGAGAGCCTCAAAGTCGGGCAATTCGTAGAACATGTGCATGAAATTGAACATGCTGAGGGAAAGAAAGAAGAAGAGACGACAGAGAAAGAAAGTCCCATACAACAACTGTCTTCCATGCTTCCTATCAAATGCCTTGTGTTCGTCCAAGATTCTGATGAGGAAGAGGGAGATGCTCCCAAGGAGAAAGAAAAGTCCCTAAAAGAAAAGGGAGCCAAAACCTTGGCCTTGACCGAGAGGGGCAAGGGTGGCCATGATTCACCCAAGGGAAAATATGTTGTGCCTGAATAGTTAGAGAGGCAGCTTGAAAGAAAAACCCCTATATTAAAGGACCCAAGGGCGAGGTTACAGGCCATCTTGGCTCGAGTTCAAATCACGACAAAGAAGGAGAAGAAACCCAAAGTTTGATCCAGGGTGACGATGGATGCTTCTAGGTCTTGAGCATTGCAAATAGCAACGCCTATGATTGGTCAAGCTGGGGTGAGTTACAACATCTCCACCATCGACTTGGGGACTGCCACTAGAGAGCAAAAAGTCGGTCACCTTGAGGAGTTAGTGGCTACAATGGTGCATTTGATAAAACAAGATAAGATCTCGAAGGATGAGCTCAAGGCACAGGTCGCGGCCTTAATGGATTACATACAACAATGGTCTTCAATGGACGACTTGCCTACCACATCCACAGTTGCACCCCAGCTGCTATCCAAAGAGCAGATCGATAAGATGGAAAGAAGGAAGAACTTGGAAAATACCACAGGGGACTGGTTCTGACAAGTCTTATATGTTAGAAACATCAGAATTAGTAGGGCTGTGCAAACAGCCAACAAGTTAGAAGATCTGTTGCAATCTCTAGAGGGCACGAGGAGACTTTGCACTAACTTCCCTGTGACTTACGACTCCACCTTTCCAAGGATCGAAACTATTCTTCAGATGCCAAAAGCCATGTGGGAAAAGGAGCTTGCATTTACGAAAGACGATCACTGGCTAATATATGTATGGCGACAGGACTTTGACAACCAGAGGGAAAGACTAGAACAAATCATGAGCAAGGTGGATCCGGACATTAAATGGATCAAGAAAATCAGGGTAAAGTGTGCTCGTTATCTCAAACTGATGACAGAGTACGACATGCCCACAATGCAAATGGATTTGGAGAAAATAAAGCCCTACTTTCAGAAAAAGATGGACAGGATGTCTAATGAAATCATCATGGAATTCCTTAGTTTTTTTGCCCGTGCCTTCGATCAATCAGAGCTATTCAGGGAGTAAGGCGCAAAGTATGATGAGGATTGAAAAAAGCTAGAAGATAAAGCAAAAGAATGGAGCTACCAGGTGCTGCGATATGAAATCGTTGAAATAGACAAGCTCCAAGAAGTCATCCTCAAGTTCATAGAATACACAGCTTCTAAGAGGCAAGAGGACAGCCCCGCCAAAGATGAAAAACTCCCTAAAGAGTAGCTACAGTGAAAAGGGCAATCAGCTAAAGACAAAAGTGCTACAGTGCCGTCAGTAGAGGACAAAATAGGGAAAAAGACAAAAGATGTATTTTAAATTGTTGGATATTGGGGGTAGGTGAAACCCTATTTTGTAATGACTTGGCCACACAATAACAATTGATCTTGGCCATTTATTAGATCTTTTGGGCACTATAAATAGAGCTCTCCTCTCATTTGCAAAAAGATTCAAGTTGTTGTAAAGGCATGCTGCAAAAATTTATAAAGAAAAGATATTGACTTGGTGTATTTTCTGAGTTTCTCACATGTTGATTAATTCAATTTCCATGGTTAGATGTTTAATTTAGGTTTTATTATTGTTCTAGTCAACTATTTCTTTGCTTTGGTAGATTTTAGGAATGATGTCCTGTGATCATGAAAATTCCTGTTGTGTTGATGACTTCTTAGTCCATACTTTTTGTTGTTTACTAATGGTAGATAGTTGTGTAAAGTTAGTCTTGACTTGAATTCGAAGTTGCTCCCAAAAATTTCATCTTTTTTCATGCATGCATATGGTGAATGATAGACAAAATATTTGCAGGCCTTAGAAGATAGCACAAGTTCCATGATATTGTGAGATTTTTGGTTAAGTGGAATATTGTTTTAAGAAGTTGTCCATTGCAGGAACTCCATCATCACTGTTCACAATTAGTTGCAGATCCAGGAACCTCCTCTCTTCCCTGCCCTTTTTCATTTTATTTAATGAGTAACCTATGCTAAGGTTCATTGCACATTGTAAAGCTAAATCCAATGATAAATATTTAGTTTTGAATGCTATTTGAACCTACAGCAAAATGTACAATAACTTCCCTATCTTAAAAACTTCATTTTAAGATCCAACTTCCTACGCTCTATATTACCTACGTAAGACCGCCTTGTGATTCTAGAAAATCACATCAAACAACTAAGATATTCCAAGCACTGTCAAGACCTGACATTAGAGACCTTGGAATAGTGTTCTACAATCTAATTGTGGAAGATTGTCTTTCAAGAGAGGTAGTGCATCTATGCATTACCTGTGTTGAGAAGTGCATAAAAAACACATCAACAGAACTGGCGCTAGAAGGAGAGATTAAAGTTGGAATACAAAGCTAAAGGTTAAAGGAAAAGCTGGATTGAATTGGATTGTTCTCCCCTAAAAGATTTCAAAGAATTCTATGATCAACACCAAACAAGGAAGAATTCAAAGAATTGCAGCCTACTACAAGGGCAAAGTGAGTTAAGGGAAGTAGTGCTCCCTCTTCCTCTTCCTCCATTCCACCCACTTCTATTCCACCCTCACCTTCATTTGGCTGGCCTTCGTCTTCCACCCAACCATCTCAAAGTGCATTTGCACCTCTTATCTTCGGCAGCTAGGGGATTGCTACTCTCACAGCCCTTCCAGCCCAAGGCACTGTCCAATCAGCCGCAGCTCAAGTGTAGCCCCAGATTGTTGTTTTATTGTGGGTACAACCCCAACTTTCTATTTTCCAACAGCAGATACAACCTCCGCCACCCTCCATGGCTTGGTTAGCACATAACCCTTCGCCGATACATTTCGTCGCTTATCATGATATGCCTAAGAATCCGGAGGGCTTTTGTTTGAAGTTCCATCTGCACAACCTCCAAATAACAGCTGAGGAGCATATCAAAATATTCAAGACAGCAATTACCAAAATGCAAGTCGACCATGACGATGTTGCGTGCCACCTTTTTCCACATTCGTTGGGAGAAGAAACCTTCTATTGGTACATCAATCTACTGAGGGGATCCATTACTTCATGGAATTTGATGAAGAATTCCTTCCTACATAAATATAAGATTCTCATCAGCCCTTCAAAACTTTACCAGTAGTTTATGTTTGTCAGAAGGGAAGTCAACAAACTTATTGGGTCCTTCAATGATCATTTTCATTAGGCCTATATAAGGCTTCAAGACCCGTACCTTTATAATGATGTTGCGGCTCTCCCGGTCTACTATGCAGCATTAGACAACCTCACGTCGACTTTGGTGAAAAGGATGCACCCAACACTCACTACCCTAGTGACCGCCTATACAAAGGTTGTTGTCACTAGTGCAGATTTGGGGCAGAATATCTCTAGCCTGCTACCTTCTTTGGGGCCAATAGCTCACCCAATGCAGATTCAATGACTGAATCAAGTGTTTTCTCATCAGACCCCTCTTATGAATCAAGTGCCTCAGTTGCCCATTGTCCCACATCTGGGGCAGCCACTGAATTATGCGCCTCTCGCGCTTTCCTATTTGTAGCCTCAACCATAGTATAACTATTCTCAGGTTGTTCCACAATAGCAAGCATATTCCCAGTAGCCCCAGATGACATTGTACCTATCAGGACCAAAATTTCCTCCAGTTTATCAAAATCAGCCTACAGCCCTGCTCGCTTTTCTCCAAAATCTGGCACTGTCACCTGGAAACGGGACCGAGAAAGCCAAGTTAGAGGAACTGACTGAGATGATAAAGAAAATGTCTACAGAAATGACGCACCTAAAAAATTAGAATAATTAGTTATAGGCCACCCAGCATAATTTCTAGGCCAATCTTAACTAAGACAATCGAGACCATAGGGACAATAGGGATAATCGAGAAATAAGCACTTCCTCCAGGCAGAACTATGATAGGGGGAAAAATGCTAATCACAATTCAGAAAGGAGACCTTCTCAGAGGCAGAATCGTGAATGGAACACTAGGCCCAATAACGGAGGTGTCCCTATGCCTTTCGACCAACCAACAAGCAATGAAAAAATGACCAGTGGCGTATACCTTGCCGAGGCAACCTTGTCTGGATGGTGTAAAATTCATAAAACTAGCAGACATTCTAAGTTGGATTGCCCTAAATTCTAGATAGCCACTAAAATATTCCAGGTAGAAGTGAAAAATGCAATAGACAATGCTGGTTGTAGGGACATCATCCCATCTGAGCCATAAGATTCCTCATGTCCTATGGTTAATCAAGCGCTGTTTCCATGAGGTGACCGCAACGAGCCCGAATTCGAGCCTGCTCCTATTGAGGGTGGAGAAGTACAAGAGGTAAGTAATGAGAAAACTTTGGCTCAACTTTTTGATTCAGTAGATAATGGTCTAGTAGATGAAGAGGATACATTTTTCGATGAGATCCACATGTTCCATCAAAGTTTGACTCCCTACTTAGGAATAAATAGGCGGGTGGGCCCTTCACAACTTCTACCCCACCAAACAATTTTGCCACTTTGCCTGATCCTAATGCTAGCAACAACCCCGGACTTCCCCATATACCTACCCAATACCTCAATAAGAATGGGTCTCAAAATCAGTCACAAAATCAGCCTCAAGGCCAATCCCAAATTTCGTCTAGTCAAACGAAAGTCTAACCTCCTAGTTCTGCCATAGGCCAAGCTCTTAGTTCAAAAATTGAGCAAATGAGTGAGTACATGGCAGAAGAGTTCAAAAGAGTAAAAATTAATTTGTCAACCTTTGAATTACTCAAAGTCCTTGTTGTAAGGCATGCCTTCTTTAGGATCCTTAATAGAACTCCATCTTCCAATACAATGCAAAAAATGCCAGCTAAGAGGGTTACCTTTGAAGAGCCTAGGCAAGAACCAGAGATACATGATAATACCAGAAAAATGAAGGATATCTCTGTAAATCAATCTATAAGTAAACAAATTGAAAAGGAACCAAAGTAGAGTAATAGGTAGTTTTCCAAGGACCTACCGTTTAGGCAGAACAGGGATAAAGACAATGATAAGAACAAGGGCCAAGTAGCTCACGTAGATACACCTACGAGCATCTTCCAAGGGAGGTTGGAAACTCCCCCTTTCCTGACCACCATCAGGATCTTTGGGAAGAACCTGCATAACTACTTGCTCGACTCAAGAGCATCTGCCAATGTCATGTCCTTGGTAGTATGCAAGGCTCTTGACATCACCCCCATGCCTTCAATGAGGAAGGTGATCCAGCTGGATAAAACAGAGATTATCATCATAGGAGAAATAAATCGAATCTTGATGCAAATTGCCATAGACCCAAGGATACAACAAGTCATTGATATTCAAGTGGCAAACATTCCTGATGCATATAGAATCATCTTGGGAAAGGAATTCACCAAGGCACTGAATAGATATACCGCCACAAACATTTCTCACATGTGGCTACCATGGAAGGGGCTGCGAAATCAAATCTGTATTGATCGTGAACCCTGTATGAAATACATGATCATGGAGTACAATAATATTAATGAGGTGTTGTTTACCAAGACCGACCTGGGGAATTACCATCCTTTTTCCTACCAAAACAAGGTCGAGCTCTAGGAGGAATGTGTCGATGAAGTACTCCTAGTGTTGTATAGTCCTCCAACAGATTCCACTCAAATATCTCCAAGTACAAAAGGGCTGGTGGAACCAGATGACGGGCCTGGTCAAGATGACGACTAGGGATTACTCAATGATTTCTAGGGGTTCCTAGAAAAGTGTGCTAGTGACCAACTCAGCTTGGGCACCCGGATGAATTTTCAAGATCTCTTATTGCCAAACTAGTGTAGGGTTCACAATGCTGCCCACTCCGAGTTTAATTGTTGCTTATGTCAAAGGATAGTCAAACATGTTAAAGGATCAGCTGCTCCTTGGATTGAAACCCCAAATGAGGCACCAATAGAACCACCTATTGGTCATTACATCAACCTAGAAAATTCCCCTAAGATCACAAAGCCAGTCACCCAGCTGAAAGGGAACAGGAACTTAGTCTGACCCAAAGATAAAGAACCTTCTGCATGCTAGATGCTCCAATTTGATGGATCCAAGTCCAAGCAAGGAGCCAGAGCTGGGTTTGAACTCATCAGTCCAACGGATAAGACCTTTCTTACTTCCCATAGATTGTAATTTTATTGCACCAATAACGTAGCAGAATATGAGGCCCTGGTCCATGGCCTTCTCATGGCCTTAAAGAAAAATGTGAAAGTGCTACAAGTTTTTGGAGATTTCAAACTAGTAGTTAAACAGGTTAGGAAGCTATATTCTTGTCATGATAGAAGGCTCACCAATTATAGGCATAGGGTTTGCGATCTCCTGGAGGGCTTAGATGCATTCAATATATAATTGATCCCTCGTGCTCAGAACCGTACAGCTGATGTTTTAGGTCAAGCGCCCAGCACTTTACAACCCCTCTCTTTATATGGGCTCAAGAAATTCATGGTTGAGCTAACACGCACTCCATTGGTCCCAAATAATGTTACCCACTTGCAGGTTTTTAATGATGAAAAAACCATATTCTCAAATTCATCACAAGTTTTGATGTCTTCGCAACTCAAATAATTGATGAAGCTGATTTGCAAGAAGCTGAATTGGACATAGAAGGGGTTATTAACCTCAAGACCAATACAATCCCTAGAGGCATGGTTCAGCTAGAACGTGTATTTGACTTAGACCAGCTCAAAGACCAAAACCAGCAAACAAAGAAAGAAGCCATAAGCAACTAGTGCGATGCTCACAACCTCGGGACAGCTGAGGAAATCAAGAATATTTTTATTGGCAAGGTATGCATGTCAGAGGAAAAGAAACAAATAACAGATGCATTGTAGAAATATCATGATGAGGTGGCATGGAGCTATGAAGATTTAAAGACATGACACTTTTGTCATTACGCACATCATCCCTCTCAAGATAGAGGTGAGGCCATTCCGTCAGCGGCAGCATCCTATCAATGCCTTGTTGGAACCTGTCATTTACAAAGAAGTACAAAAATTTCTATCAGCAAGGATTATTTTCCCAATTAGGCATTCCACATGGGTGGCCGATTTGGTCCTAGTTAGAAAAAAGAATGGAGAGATCAGGTTGTGTGTGGACTTCCGCAATTTGAACCGGCCTTCAGAGAAAGATAATTATCTAGTCCCTTCATTGGACAAGGTGTTGCAAATTGTCAATGGCTCCTAGATGATGTATGTCCTCGACGGATACTCCGGGTATAACCAGGTGATGGTACAGTATGAAGATCGTCATAAAATGGTGTTCACCACCAAGTGGGGAACGTTCATGTATAGGAGAATGCCTTTTGGGCTCATCAACACTAGTGCCACTTTCCAACCTGCCATGGATATCGCCTTCAAGGATCTAATTGGCAAGTGCATAATCATTTACATGGATGATTTAACTGTGTTTTCTAAAAAAAGAGGTGATCATGTCTCTGATTTGTGCAAAGTGTTTCAGAGATGCAGGGAGTTTGGGGTTTCCCTTAACCCCAAGAAGTGCATTTTTGGAGTGACTGAAGGCAGATTGCTCGGGCACATCATTTCAGAATAGGGTATCTCTATAGACCCTGAACGTATCAAGTCCTTACTTAAAATTATGCCCCCAGGCAGTAAGAAAGAATTAAAATCCTTCTTTGGAAAAATCAATTTCGTCAGAAAATTCATCACGAGTTTCGCAAAGATTGTTAAACCTTTCAATGCTATGTTGAAACAAGATGCCAAAGTTGAGTGGACACCCAATGCCAAACAAGATTTTGAGGAAATCAAACGGGCCATCGTCGAGGCACCTATGTTAGTTAGCCTAGATTATCTGAAGTCATTCTACATCTACTCGTTCACTTCAGAGCATTCATGTGCTAGCATGTTGACCCAAAAGGATGAGGAAGGAAATGAGCACCCGATCACCTTCATGAGTGCTCCCCTGAAGGATGTTGAATTACGATATCACAATGTAGAAAAGCAAGCGTACGCTCTCATCAGAGGGGTGAAGAAATTTAGACACTACATCCTATGCAATAAGGTATTTTCCATTGTCTTGGACCCAGCAGTAAAAATGATACTCATGAAAAATGAATTGGGTGAGTGAAGAGCTAAATGGGTCACCCTGCTCCAAGAATATGACATGGAGATCCTACCAATGAAGCTGGTGAGAGGACAGGCGTTCACCCACATGATTGCTGAAGCAGCAGCAGAGGCTGGACCCGAACTCACTATGCAGCACTACCAGCTTGAGGACATCTCACCAGGAGAGTGGTATAAGAATGTTGTTTATTATCTATTGAACCACAAGTGTCTGTTGTACTTATAAGGAGTCTAAAAGCGAGCCCTTATATTGAAAAGCAATGGTTACATGCTACAAGGTTTCATTCTCTACAAGAAGAATCATGAAGGAATTTACTTAAGATGCCTGGGTAAGGAGGAAGCAGATTGAGTTTTGAAAGAGTTTCATGATAAATTTGGCACGGGCCATGGTTCTGGTTCTTCCACAGCACATCAGATATTGAGAGCGGGGTATTATTGGCCAACTATCTTCAAAGATTCCCATTGCCATGTTCGCTCATGTCACACATGCCAGACCGCTACCACCAGGGAAAAGAATGTTGTTATCCCACTACAGCTTGTGCTAGAGGTAAGGCCATTTGCACAATGGGGTCTTGACTTCATCGTTCTGGTAAGCCTTCCATCTTCTGTGAGACACAGGTACATTCTTACCACTACTGATTATTGTACTAGGTGCACAAAAGCAATAGTATGTAAGCAATGCACAACTGTAGTTACTAATTTCTTAGAAAGTTTCATTTTAAATTACTTTAGTTGTCCTTATGCTTTGGTATGTGACAATGGACCAACTTTCGCTTCATTGAAATTTGCTAGTTGGGTATTTGACTATGGGATTGCCCTTAAGTTTTCATCCAATTACTACCCCCAAGGCAATGGCCTCGCTGAATCTAAAAATAAAAACCTGATTATCATAATCAAAAAACTGCTAGATAGGAATCCTAAGGATTGACATACCCAACTCCATTTCGCCCTTTGGGCTGATCGCACTCGCCACAAGGCCGCCCTTGGCAATTCCCTGTTCCACCTTGTTTATGGCCTAGAACCTATATTTCCTATCCATCTGAAGATTCCTACTCTTCAGTTCATCAATGATTTTTATGAGGGAGGAGATCGTAGGGGAGCTCGATTAACTAAACTATTGCATTTAGAAGAAGTCTGAGACCGTGCAATAGAAAATTTTGCCAAACATCAGGGCGTAGTTAAGAGATGGTTCGACTGCCAAGCCAAGATCAAAGCCTTTAGAATTGCAGATTTGGTCCTGTATTGGGACAAGGCCCACGAAAAGAAAGGGGGACACAACAAATTCGACAAGCTCTAGCTTGGCCCCTTTCAAATAGTTAAAATTTTGGGAAACAATGCCTTCCATCTAAAGACCTTAACTGGTGAGAACGTCTCATTACCGGTCAACAGGCAGCACCTGAAGCATTACTTTTAGGCCTGAACTCATTTGAGCTCTTCTTTGTAAATATTTGTACAGTGGTTAGGGTAGATTGCTTTTCTAGTTTGCTTGCATTTTTTTGTTTTGCGTCTCTTTTGTTTTCTCCCTCCTAGTAGTTTTGTTTCAAAAAGTTGTTTCCCGCCCCTTAGCAGTGGTCGTGCTTACTCGACAAGCGGTTTACTTTGCTATCTGTCCTTTGTATTCTTCGGCTAAACATTCACTCTCAACTATCGGTCTCTTAAATCTATCCATGAATGATTTCCTTGTTTGAACTCTGCTCAGAACTTGACCCTAGATTGGATCTTCTCACACACATCTCGAATCTTGCACAAAACACATAATAATCATTTCTAAAGGACTGTGCCATGGTTGTTATGACACCCTAGTGAGTGAAAAATCTTAAGTCTGCTCCAATGACCACTGCAATCTCAAACCCATTGTAGGCTTCAATGCTTACCTGGTCAAACTGAATGATAAATGAAAAATGAACATTGAAGGAAATATCAAAGCAAAAGAACAAAGGAATCCTGAAAGATAAATGACCGTATGGGTGTGCAGGTAACTCTACCAGGGCTATGGACGCCCAGCTGGTAGTAGAGCAATATCCATGGGATTGCAGTAACAACTCCATCGAGGCTATGGACGCCTGATTGGCAGCGAAGCAATGTCCAGGTTACTTTTGGTGTTAGATGATTTACGTAGCTCGCTCGGTTGAATTTGTTGGTTACTATCCCGAGGAAAGGAATGAACTCACGACACACACTTCTGAGATGTCCTATAAACTGACCCAATTAAGGATCTCATTCTCCTAGATTCATCTATGAAAGCCACTCCTAGTCTACGAAACTAGAGATTCTAGGTCCTGAATGAATATTTATCCTTAGAACGCTTGGGAGCGTTCTCTAGCAGAGTCGCCATTTGTTGTGCCCTTAGCACACACGCCCCGCTCGGAACGGGGACCCTCTTTTCTTTCACCTTCTCAAGTCATTTTATCGCTGCCTCATTTTGTGTGCCCCTTTTTTTTAGTGTCTCAGAGATTCAATGTTGCTTTAAAGTCCTACCATAAGTTGACCATACCGAACCCTTTTAATTTTGTCATGTTCTGGTGCCTCGCAGAGTCCCTCTGGTAGTTTGAACCTACCAACAGCCCCGAACCCTACTGAGCCTGTGCATTCAGGATTCCCTTACCGGGTTTCCCCGTTGCACCTGCCATTCCCAATGGCACTCAGTTCACATCCTCCTGGACCCCAGGGTCCGAACTCCCATTCTTTGTCTGCAATCCATGGAAAGCTTAATGGTTGTTTAACCCTTCGGGCCCCGGACCCTAGAGTTCTGCTCTCGAGGTTCCGAGAGTGTCTCACCGTTCCTCACGGTGAACCTCTAGCAGTGTCCCGCCTTCTGGGTCCTGCCACCATATTTACCATCTAAGGAGTTTCTGGGAAATCCTGACTACCATCGAGTGTTCCAAGCTCGATCTTCCATAATTTCATGAAGGTTCCACCGTCTCTAACGGTGGGTCTTTGGTAGAACTCTGCCCTCCGGGAACCGACTCTCTCTACTGCCGCCGACACAACCGAGTCAAAATCTTCAAACGACTGCCATCCTGTAACCCTCGACCATCTGACCCCGGGTCTCCTGCCACCATTGTCGATTTTCAAATTCACCAACCTTTCTCTCATTGTAGCTACATTTAATAGGGTCATTAATGGCGATTAGGGGTATAAAAGACCCACTCGAGCCCATCATTATCACTTGATAGAGTTGCAGAGTGATCAAGGAACTTTCTAGATGAGCCCACCATCTTCGAAACCTTCATGCTCATTGCTCTCACCATCACTTCATCGATTTTAAGTGGATCCCACATCTCCCCGCATCGAGTGGTTGAGGTAGGTCCTTTGTTCGCCCTCCCGAGCATTGTTTTTGTGATTTCTAAGGATTTAAATGAGTAACAATCATCAAGAAGGCATGCAAATGATAAAATACGACACCACAAACAAAACCCATGTTTTGAAAACCTAAGAAAACCTTCGAGGGTGCTCTCACGACCGATCTGGAGCTCCACCTCGCCGTGGCTGTTCTTTGCATAGGGAGATCATCCCCTTTAGCCCCATGACCTATCTTGGTTGTCCATATGAAAACGATGAACATTCCTTCCGATGGAAATTTCCCCTTTCGTGACCAAGCCTTCAGACTTCCTCGTTTGGAAGTCACCCTCGATGCCGCCGTCTCGAAACAGTGAACTCTCCCTGCCCCTATGAGCTCCAGGGCCCACCCTTCTCCTCACTACGGGCATTTCAAATTAGACAAGCACCCTTCGAGTCTCTCAGGCCTGAAGCTCTGGACTTTCATTCCTAGGATTTCGTCCTTCATTCACTGTTGGGGAGATGTTTTTCCATCGCCAGGACCTCACAACAACACCAGCTTTCTCCTGGCAATTACTCGACGTCCTTCTAACCTACGATATCTGGACCTCCATTCATCCCTAGGATGTCACTTGAATAAGAAATGCCCTCATTCCCGCCGGGCTCCACCACTCGGGAGTCTTGTCCTCATCCGTCGTCCTGAGGGGAAATTCTTGCCTACCCCTCTAAGCTCCAGGCTCCTCCTTTCCGTCCACTGTGGGACTAAAAACAAAGACGAACGGCGGACCCTTGTGTTGGGTCCAGCCTTGTTCCCAGCTATCGGCGTGAGTTCGCCCTTCAGCATAACCTTTCATCGACCCCTTCCCTGATGTCCTTCCACCCGTCGGACTCCGCCCTCCCAATCGCCACCAAACTAAAAATGGAATCCAATGGCAGACGCTCGTGTCGGGTCTGGTCTTGCTCCTGGCTGTCGGCAAGACTTGCAGATCTTGCCGAAACCTTACCCCTCTATAGAGGCCTCACACTAATTTGTAACCCACCGGGCCCTAACTATCGGGCTACCCCCTCTGGACTTCCATCCAATGTTTGTCATCCCAAATGGCGAAAGATGAATGCCTTCGTGATACCACAGACCCGAACGCTAAAAAGTGAAGTTACAAACTATTAGTCGCCCTGCAGCCTACCAGACCCCAAACCCTGGAGTTTCGTCTCCGGAATTCTGTTTTCAATCAGCTATTCCAAACTACCATCCCCAGAGGGCTCTCCAGCCCAAGACTTCTGGATTCTCCCAAACCAACCCAAATGAGCCCAAATATAAAATCTAATTTCGACCCATGTGCTTAATTTTGGTCCTCTTCATTACGAACCTCTCAAAGTACTAAAATCTGACCAAAGAGAATCTCTAGGAGCCCTTCACCCCATTTTCCCTTCCAAACAACATTCCTCCTAAGGAAGTCCAGCCCTCCAGGCCCGAACTATCCAAATGCCCTTAATTAAAAGATCAATGACATCAGAAGATAAAAGGTCATGTTATGCTTAATAAATTGTTTAAAATAGATGTCATCTTTAGGATTTTGGCTAACATGAATGTTTTTATGATCCATTGTGTTGACTATGCCTGTGCTTGCAGAATATATGGAATCGGGCGCGGGACCTTCAGCGGCACCCGTCGAGAAGGACAAAGGGAAAAGGTCAAGCAAGATTCCTCGAGGGAAAGAGGAAGGACTAGATGAAATACCAATTCCAGGGCGAGCCTCTGCACTCAAAAGTCACCATGGATTGGAAGGAGATCACCGATACCAACATAGGCCACGTCAAAATTGACGAATTCACACAAATAGTCAGGGTCAATCCAACGACCAAAAATGCAAGGCTGATAAGGCAAAGAGGAATCGCAAAGGCTATTGGATTCCCTCCATCCCTCATGGCCCCCGAGTTGGTAATGGCTTGTCGGGAGGCATATCAAGCCGACACAAGGACAATCATTGATAGAGAGGGCAACATTCTCGCCAACATGTCGCCTGAAGGGATCACAAAGACCTTCCATATTCCCACATTTCAAGAAATGGAAGTGCCCAACATAGAAGAATGTCAAGCAGTATGGGACGATAATCCGGTGGGCTGTAAAAGGGTAATAAATCAACATTGGCTCAAAGAAAAGTAGGGCAGCGCTGTGAAGGTTCCTCAAGAACTCTTCCATAGTGACTTCCACGAAGATTACCATGGTTTGGTCACCATGTTAAGCAAGGTTATGGGTCTTCCTACGGCCGCCTACTTTCAGGAATGGATGGTGTACTTCGTTGAACAAATTCTTTGGGGGAATGAGGATGTCATTACGAAGACTTCATTCAATTGGGGAGATATAATAAGCAACTGCTTCCATGAGCAATTCGTCAACATGAAGAAGAGCTCCAAATTTTATATGACTTCCTATCTTGTCTATTCCTTGGCAGATAGGAGGCAGTATAATGGGCTATTTATGGCACCCGAGCAGGAGCAGGGGCAAAGACTCAAGGCCTATGATAGGTACCCACAGCTCCAATACCGGAACTTCAAAAGGGAATACTACAGAGTAAATGACGCCTTCATTGGCTATATTATCATAATAATTGCCAAAGACTTTTAGAGGAGGGTTTCCCATAGTGCAAGGGAACTTTTGAAGCAGTATGCTTTCCTCTTCATTTAGTACTCAAAGTTTACATAATCTGTGCCCAGGGCTTCACTGAAAGGCCAAACAAGTTGCCTCGATACCCCAATGACCAAATCATCCTTCTAGAGCTTTCCCGACAACCCCAACACATAGAGGCAATCTTCAACAGCAAGCACATAGTGGGGATTTCTTATCCCATGACTCTGGGTCAGGGCATGTATAGACTGCAAACTTCCCAGTGTGCTGGTAACTCTGAGAAAGAGCTAAAAGATTACCATTTCTACCTACACACTGCTCGCCCGTAGATAGACCCACATGGCCACGTCAGAAAGGCATTAGGACCAGGGTTCGCTCATTTGCATCACATTGAAGACTTATGGGGGGATTACCAGGATGATAAGGAGGTACATCCGAGGCACTATATGTGAATGACTATGTAGTTTGTAAGGAAGGTGCAACCTTTTCCCATACCACACCAGGTCGAGGAAGACGAGAGCACCATAATGCACCCCAGGTACCCTACGGTTGCTAATTTGTTGATACCATCAATTGACTAAAATGAGCAGGAGGTCGATGACCTCGACACTATAACCAAGCCAATCTTGGCTCATACTAAAGATTGGGTCAATGGGCTAGTAGCTCAATTGAAGTGGCAAGGAGTAATTTTGACTTACGAAGGGCTCAAAAGTGAGCCAAGTGCCACAGAGGAAGCCGCTGCCACCACTTCTATTGGTAGGACCTCCAAGTCTCCTTCGGTCAATAAATCCAAGAAGAGAAAGGGGAAAAAAACATAATAGTCTCCGGACCCCAAGGTCTATGCAAGGAAAGAAATGGGAGGCTCATCCTCCAAAATGCTCAAACAAGCAGGGGGCACCACGGAACAGCCCTCAGCCTAGGAGGAGGAGGTGAGGGGTACGGATCAATTGGAACCTCTCTTAGCTCTCCCTGCCCATGCCACTACACCACCTACCTCTCTAGCTATGATTTCCACATCCCCGCTGGCAGTGGACATTTCTGTCCATCTTTCCCCTTCACCTTCAGCTGAGTTTGTAATAATTGTTGACTCCTCTTCTGCCATAACTCTGCCCCTTCCTCTGTTGCCATGTCACCAACCACATCACTCCCTCTGGCAATGGTGACAACACCTATTCCCATTTCCACCATGCCTGAGGCTCTCTCGAGACATGCATAATCTTCCCCCTAAGCTATCCCAGATCCTAATGGATCTCGCTCTTCAAGCAACCCTTACACAAGCCCTCGCTAGTGCTCAACCTTCACAACTGCCAACAGGGCCACCGACTATCGAAGCCACCAAGCTAATCTCTAAGGAGTGGGAGGAACGAGAATGAGAAGCCTCAAGGGCCTATGAGGAGGAGGCTGGTGAATACCACGAGCACCCAGAATATGAGCACCGAGTAATTGACAGGGTGGCCTATGAAGAGGAGGGAACTTGTTCCTCGGAGAGTGGGGACAAGGAAGGTAGCACTGGTGGCAGGGTAATCGTGCAGGCCTTTGACGATGATCTTGAAGAAGAATTGGCCTGACAGCCAAAGGACACCAAATCAGAGGAAGAAAGGTCACCCCTTGAAGAAGAATAACAGCAGCAAGAAGACAAAACTGAAGGTGGGACCCAAACTGTCGAGAGCCTCAAAGTCAGGCAATTCATAGAACATGTGCACGAGATTGAACATGCTGAGGGAAAGAAAGAAGAAGAGATGGCACAGAAAGAAAGTCCCATACAGCAACTATCCACTATGCTTCCTATCAAATGCCTCGTGTTCATCCAAGATTCTGACAAGGAAGAGGGAGATGCTACAAAGGAGAAAGAAAAGTCCCCAGAAGAAAAGGGAGTGAAAACCTTGGCCTTGACCGAGATGGGCAAGGGTGGCCACGATTCACCCAAGGGAAAATCTATTGTGCCTGAATGGTTAGAGAGGCAACTCGAAAGAAAAACCCCTATACTAAAGGACCCAAGAGTTAGGTTAGAGGCCATCTTGGCTTGAGCTCAAATCATGACAAAGAAGGAGAAGAAGCCCAAAGTCCGATCCAGGGTGACGATGGATGCTTCTGAGTCTCGAGCAGCGCAAATACCAATGCCTATGATTGGCCAAGCTAGGGTGAGTTACAACATCTCCACTATCGACTTGGGGACTGCCACCAGAGAGCAGAAAGTTAGTCACCTTGAGGAGTCAGTGGCTACGGTGGTGCATATGATAAAAAAAGATAAGATCTCGAAGGATGAGCTCAAGGCATAGGTCGCAGCCTTAACGAATTACATACAACAATGGTCTTCAGTGGAAGACTTGCCTACCACATCCATAGTCACACCCCAGCTACTATCCAAAGAGCAGATCGATAAGATGGAAAGAAGGAAGAACTTGGAAAAGACCACAGAGGACTGGTTTCGACAAGTCTTATATGTCAGAAACATGGGAATTAGCCGAGTTGTGCGAATAGCCAACAAGTTCTTAGATCTATTGCAATCTCTAGAGGGCACAAGGAGGCTCTGCACCAACTTCCCTGTGACTTATGACTCCACCTTTCCAAGGATCGAAGCTATCCTTTAGATGCCAGAAGCCATGTGAGAAAAGGAGCTTGCATTTAAGAAAGACGATCGTTGGCTAATAGATGTATGGCGACGAGACTTTGACAACCGGAGGGAAAGACTAGAACAAATCATGAGCAAGGTGGATCTGGACATTGAATTGATCAAAGAAATTAGGGCAGAGTGCGCTCGTTATCCCAAACTAATGACGGAGTATGACATGCCCACAGTGCAAATGGATCTAGAGAAGATAAAGCCCTACTTCTAGAAAAAGATGAAGGATATGATGTCTGATGAAATCACAGTGGAATTCCTTAGTTTTTCTGCCCATGCCTTTGATCAATCAGAGCTATTCAGGGACCAAGGCACAAAGTACGATGAGGATTGGACAAATCTGGAAGATAATGTGAAAGAATGGAGCTACCAAGTGTTATGATATGAAATCGTTGAAATAGACAAGCTCCAAGCAGTCATCCTCAAGTTCATAGAATACACAGCTTCTAAGAGGCAGGAGGACAACCCCGCCAAAGATGAAGAACTCCCTAAAGAGTAGCTACAGTGAAAAGGGCAATCAGCTAAAGACAAAAATGCTACAGTGTCATCAGTAGAGGACAAAATAGGGAAAAAGACAAAAGATGTATTTTAAATTGTTGGATATTGGGGGTAGGTGAAACCCTATTTTGTAATGAATCTTGGCCACACAATAACAATTGATCTTTGCCATTCATTAGATCTTTTGGGCACTATAAATAGAGCTCTCCTCTCATTTGCAAAAAGATTCGAGTTGTAAAGGCATGTTGCAGAAATTTATAAAGAAAAGACATTGACTTGGTGTATTTTCTAAGTTTCTCACATGTTGCTTGATTCAATCTCCATGGTTAGATGTTTAATTTAGGTTTTATTGCTGTTCTAGTCAACTGTTTCTTTGCTTTGGTAGATTTTATGAATGTTGTCTTGTGATCAGGAAAATTCCTATTGTGTTGATGACTTCTTAGTCCATACTTTTTGTAGTTTGTTGATGGTAGATAGCTGTGTAAAGTTAGTCCTGACTTGAATTTGAAGTTGCTCCCAAAACTTTCATCTTTGTTCATGCATGCATATGGTGAATGACAGATGAAACATTTGCAGGCCTTAGAAGATAGCACAAGTTCCATGATACTGTGAGATTTCTGGTTAAGTGGAATATTGTTTCAAGAAGTTGTCCATTGCAGGAACTCCATCATCACTGTTCACAATTAGTTGCATATCCAGGAACCTCCTCTCTTCCCTACCCTTTTCCATTTTATTTAATGAGTAACCTATGCTAAGGTTCATTGCACATTGTAAAGCTAAATCCAATGATAAACATGGAGTTTCGAATGCTGTTTGAACCTACAGCAAAATGCACAATAAATTCCCTATCTTAAAAACTCTATTTCAAGATCCAACATCCTACGCTTTGTATTACCTACGTAAGACTGCCTTGTGATTCCAGCAAATCACATCAAACAACTGAGATATTCCAAGCACTGTCAAGACCTGACATTAGAGACCTTGGGATAGTGTTCTACAATCTGATTGTGGAAGATTTCTTTCAAGAGAGGTAGTGCATCTACGCATTACCTGTGTTGAGAAGTGCATAAAAAACACATCAACAAAGTCTTTGATTTATTTCTAAGGTCATCCATTTAAATTAAATAAATCAACTTTATTTCATTTGATCCTAATATCACCCTCTTTATTTAATTAAATCTATAATCATCTTCCACCTCCTTTTGATTTAGTTTAATCCTTAAATCTAAGTCAAATAAGTCAAATCACCTAATCCTCTTTTAAATTAACTAAATCAGGATTAAATCTAATCTAATGCATGCCACATTCTCTATATTTTCTCACTTGCACAAATAAAGGATTTTAATTAATTTATTAAATTCTCATTTTCCCTCAACAAGGCATCTTTGGAGAATATTCCCTCAAGTTTGAATTCAAATAAAATTGACATGTACATCCAACAAGGCATTTAAGAGATCTTACATGTCTCTCACATAAGTCAAACTTGGCATTTAATTCATCTTTCATCCCCCCTAAAAATGTCACATCATCCAATTCAAATTTCAAATCTCCCCCTCTTTGGCACATTGACCAAAATGTGCTCATTCCTCAACCTCTCACATGTTCAAAAGTGGCACCTTGTCATTGGGGGATCTTTAGTCCCACATCCTCCATGTTTGGCATTCTTTTATCCTTCTTGGCTATAAATAGAGAGCTCCTCTATTGTATTAATCTTCCACAACTCATCCAATTTAGCATTTCATCTTGATCATGTCATCTCCACAATCTTCATAGCATTTTCACATCATTTTTCATCATTAGCTTAGCAAGGATTGGGAAAGGGATTCTTTCCACATCAAAGAATCACCAATCCATTATGAGATAAATATATGTCATGTTTTTTATATGCTTTAGTTATCTTGTCATTTTTTTTCATTTGGAAGCATGATGTGTTATTCCATAGGGATGCTCTATTTGGTTTGCTTAAGTTTACTAGTGATGCTAATGGTTGTTTGTTTTTGAGCAAATGCATAATTTGACATGCACACATATAAACACATATCACATCATATCACATCACAAGCATCCATATATTCATGAGCATAAAATAAAAAGATCACATCATATCGCATCAAAATCATCTCATATATATAATTTGGTGACTATTATAATACAATGTTTGAATTAGTGTATCTATATATCAATCAAGAATACAATATCCATGAGGCTATCAAAAAGGAGCCCATGAATGTATATCTATATAAAGAATTAGGCAATAATAAAAAAAATGTCTACACTGGTAGGCTAGCCCTAATGGCTACTCATCTCACCCCTAACTCATGGTTGATCCTCAGCTCTAGGTGGTCCTCTACTCTGATGTGGAAAATCAAGCTATCGCATCCCTTGTGGAACATCACGATTATAGTGAATACAATAGTATGTGACCTCTATGACACCCTCTCTATATAACTAAGCAAATACACTCCTACCTAGTGATGTTGTAGCCACTACCTCTAACTGTTGTCTCTGCCCAATCTCCTAGGCTAGATACATGTACAGTTATTGATGCAACTAAACCTCCTGGTGTCTTTGTGCAGTCATGGCCTATAGCTATTGCTACTATAGTTTATCCCACTCTACTTGTAATTTGTCTCTCTCAGTAGTGACAACCTAAATTTGTGCCTGAGCCTATGCATCTAGATGTATAGGTGGAGGAGGCAACGGTTCCCCTAGATCCTGTCCATCATGCTACTAATTTCCTAGGTCCTAATGACCCTGATCTTGCTACTGGTGGTGCCCATCAACTGGAACTTAATCCTATCCCCTTCCTTTGCCACTATCCCTTCCCCCATCCCTACCTCCATCTCGACCCCGACCTCTACCCCTACCTCTACCTTTGCCTCTTCCTCTAGGATATCCCCCTATTGGATATGTCAGATGTTTATGTGGCCTAAACCATGCATCACAGGATGGAGTGGTGCTTACATATGGGACACCCTAATCGTATGTCCACAGCTATGGGATGAGTTGTCTGAATTCATTGATCACCACAATGGGATCAATGGATGCTCCCCATTGTACCTATCTCCATGCCTTGGAAAAAATGGCAATATAATCATCTATAGGCACATCCTATACCTCCCCAAACTACCAACCAACATGGTCTGAGAGGTATCACTTGATGATCATATTCTCTCCACCTTGTATATATTGAGTCTATCATGCAAAATCAAACTTTTTCTAATCATCATACCAATGAGGATGTTATAGAAATAGCCTCCATCTGAACACTGTCATGTCATTGATGACACAATTCCAATATGCTAAACCTATGGGGCCCATATATTGCAATTTCCTCGGTACCCTATACCTATAAACATCAAGCACATCCTCATGGATATCAGCAAAGACAACCAAGGGCCTCAGTACTACTATGTGCTCGTATGCCCATATGTGAAGTAAAGTCACCCCTACTCCAATACTCCTGCCCTCTTTGTAGATAGCCTCGTGCATATCATGATACAAAGAGGAAAGAAGAATTGAACCCTAGGTATGTAAACTATCTCTTCAAATCATCCCTTCCCATGCTAAGCCCCATGCAAGACTAAAACCTCTGCCCCTTCAGTCTAGAGCAACGATGTGACAAATCAAAGCTGCAATGAACAATCAAAAGGTATCCACTTGACCACAGTAAAATCCTAGATCAATCTAGGAGCTGATCAAAACAACCAACCATCTATGTATAAGGTAGATACATGCATCTCTCCTAGTATTTGGGTCATGTATCATGCACTTTCCATGGATAGGTAATCACGGAATGCACCACATGTCCTCAAGTGTGACAGTCGCCTCTCTAGTAGGAAAGTGGAAAGAAGAGGTCTCACTATGCCACCTCTCGACTAGCATCATCATCATGGCAAGATGAGTCCTAACCTCAAGTAGGAAAGCAACAGAGCCTAGTCCCAGCCTACCCAGCCTTCCAATCTCCAAGTCATCGAAATCCCCTGGATCTTCTAAGAGGTCTGATCTTTGCTCTCACAACATCAATGGTGGAGGATCCTCCTGCATGCATCACACACACATCATCAATTTTTAAAAAAAATAAAAAATTGATCAAAATTTAAGACTTTACATCCAAAACATCAATAGGGTCGTTGATTTTTGGGTGCGTCACTATATTAATTTCAAGGGTGCATCACTAATTTGGCAAGTGCATCACTATGTTCAATAGTGAATTGACATTTTGATGTATCATTGAAACAAAAAATGTGGGCATGTCACTATTTGCTACATGCATCATCCACCGCTTTCTAGTGTCTCTAAACTAAAAAATATCATGTGTCACTATAACACCCCTGCAACCCATTAATCAAATGTGTTAGTGAAATAAAAAACTAGGGTGCATTGCTCAATAGAGAATGTGTCACTAAAAGATCAATAGTGACACCTTTGATGCTTCAAAATCATTGTTATACAATGGCAAACCTATTGACCTAACTTGGACACCCTATTAAATGCACCTAAAAGAAAAAATCAAGAGCAGTTTTGAGTCACATACCCAAGGTGTTGCGCTTGCTCACCACTAGTACTCTCAAACTCGGTCAAAAAGGTGTCATGGGAGCACTCATTGCGCCATTTTGTTAGGAGTTTAGAGCTCAATTTGAAAGAATCTCTAAGGTGTGAATTCACAAATTAATTGAAAGTGACCCCTCTATCACCTATTTAAGCCTAAAATTTAGGGCTCTTTTCCTAATTTGACCTTGTTGCATTTTTCACCAATTTCACCAATCTTGCCAAACTGGAGCTTATTTTTGCATTGTTTTTTGTGTTTTTGACATATTTTTTGCATCCTGAAACCTTTCCAAACCCCTAGGGTGGCATTTTACCTTTGTCGAGAAATCAACCCAAAATTCAAAATTTTCATCTAATTTCTTGAGGGGTTAGGGAACCAACTTATTCTTGTCACTCAGTAATAGTGGGTCATAAAAAAAGTTATATTAAAAAAAAAAATGATTGAAGCAACAGTTTTTTAATCTGAAAGGTGACAATCTTTGAGTCAATGTAATAGGTACCTCACTTCAACGAGGGGAAAAATATAGACACTTAAAAAATGTCCTAAATGTTATCATGCACTTGAATCAAGTATACTAACATCATTTGATCCTCAAACCCATCCTCCTTTTGCTTAATTGATTAAATTAGCCTAGCTATTTAATTAATTATGTCATTTTCATCTATTAACCTAATTAGTCTAATTAGGTTAATTCATCCCCTTTTATGCTAACATTTTGTCTTATTAAATTAAATACATCAAGTTATTTAATTTAAATCCCTGATTCTTCTTATTTAATTAAATAACCCTAAGTTAATTAAAATCATATCACCTCTCCCCCTTTTTCATTAAATCACTTTATTAATGAATATCATCTAATTCCCCTTAAATGTATAATTAAACCTTTATTTAATTTTCAATTACTACTAAATATAATTTCCTCCCCACTTGTAAAGGAATATTCCTCCTTTGCACATTCCTCCAAAAGGAATATTCCCATGGAATATTCCTTCCCCTTTTACACATTAAAAATTTGTTTTAATTTGCTAATTATCTAATTTCCTTCACTCATGCGAATATTCTGAAGAATATTCTCTCTCCTCACTCATTTGAAAGAATGAATATTCTCTTTCATAACAAACTTAGGAGACTTCATGTGCAAGTTAACTTATAAGACTTCTTTTGCAAGCTAAAAGTGTGTTTGTTTGAAGGAATGAGAACCCTTGATTATTTCCTTGATCCATGTGATTAGTGATTCTCATTCGTTGATGAGAATCCATTATCCATGTTTCATCTTTCCTTCATCCTTGGCCATTGATTAGCCTTTTAATCTCAACCTTTCATTTCTCCTCTACTCTCCTATAAATAGGTCGCTATTTGAAGACAAATGGATCCATCTTTTTCAAAGAAAACTCATGTTGTTGAATTCACTCACACTCACACTCATATTTAACATTTATTTAGTATCATTTTAGCTTAGTTACTTGCATTAATTATCTTAGCTTTCATTAATGGCTTCCATGGTAACATAGATGCATTCATGTACCTTATTTGATAATTAGGGTTTCAATCTTTTTAGCGTAGAATCCATTTAGATTAGCTTTGCACTCACACATCTTGATCATTCTAGCATAAATTATCTTAAAATAACTTGCATCATGTTCATTTAGCTTTAAATCATGTTTTATCATATATCTCACAATGGTTTCATTAGTTTTCTTCAATAAAACTGACTGAAGCAAGCTCATTATCCAAGGGATTGCGAAAGGGTTGTCGTTCCACATCAACATGACACCACTCACCCAATAGGATAAGTTTCAATGGATTAGAATACATATCTTTAAAGCTTTCATAATTTAGTGTGTTAAGTTTTAATAGATGCTTAGTTTAGTTTTTATTTGAATGATCTCTGTTGGGATTAACGTTTAGTGGCATAACTATGATTTGTATCCTCATGGATCAAGTGTAGTCAGTCCATGCTAATCCATTGGTCACAGTTTCTATCACACATCTTTTACTTTATGGAATTTTATCTATCTCTATCTATCTAGCTTTCTATGGAGGTGGAAACACCAAAATGGGGATTTGATTTAGGCAAGCCTTGAAACAACCCCCAACACTTTTTTTATCATGTTTGTGTGTAGTATTTGACAAGATGAACTTCTCGGATTTTTGACTCTTATTTTCAATTTTATTAGAATGACAATGTGGGGTGCAAACATCCCCATGACATATTGTCATTTGTGGATGAGGGTTAATCCTCTTGAGGGTGAAATATATGATTTATGCACTTCCTATTTTTGTATATTAGAGATTTTAATTTTGTGACATGTTCCTATAATTAATTGATTTTATCATTCTTGTCATTAGTAGTTTAGTGTTTTTTTCATTAAGTTGTGCAAATACTCTTTATTCTTTATCTCATCACTTGGGCTTTGATCCCTGAGGTAACTAAGGGCTATTTGATCCTTGAGACCCCTTTGTCTTGAGGGTAGAAAATCCCCTCCTTTATAGAAAAATTATAAGCACTTTTGAAACCTAAGATCAACATTATAACTCCTAGATATTTTAAATAATTCTCAAACATCTTAAGACTATATACATGAAATATAGCTTAAAGTCTAAGAAAATAAAATTTCATATATAAATGTCACCTATACTTGAATTTTCATTTCATGTTTATAGTTTGAGGTAGAGTCAAATGGGAAGAGAGAGAAAGAGAGAGAACTATTTTTGCTTCTTGGAAATGCAAGTATGTTATAACACACATTATAGTGCACTCATGGTAGAATGCACTCACCTTATGTCTTTTATGGGACCAAAAAGTGGTGTAGCCACTTTTTGATCCCTCATATTTTTGCACTTACCCATATTCCAATTAGCTTCATGTGCATGCATAGATTTTGTATTGATTCTTAGGTGCTCTTTCTCTTTTTCCCATGCTAAATCTTTGCATTTTCCTTGATTGAAGGCACTATAGTTAAAATTATTTGCACATAATCAACTAATGAATACTCATTTTTTCATCCTCATAAAATATCAAACTAAAATGTATCCCTACAAAATAACATGAATTATTATGAGTTTTATTGCTTGCATAAACTAGAAAACTCTCCACCATTTTCTTGTGAGGATTATATTGATTAAAAGAGGATTTTATAGAGGCAATTGTGATGATGAGGACAAGAATTTGATATTGCACATAGAACCTACAAAGATACATTTTTTTCTAATGAATAAGCCCCACTTAGTTGAGTGGGGTGGAGAGGGGAGTGATTGACTTGGGCTACCAATAATTTCTATTGTTTGTACCATTTGAGTAGAAGATCTTACTTGATGTATCTTCTCAACAAAAAGTTGTGGTTCAAACAAAGTGAAATGCCAATGATACTTGTGCTTGAGTTCTCTTCAAACATATTCATCCACTCTAATTTGCTAATAACTATTATGTATACTCTTATAAATTCTAGAGGTGCATAGGTATTCAATAAAAGATTTAGATAGCTACTTTATATGAAGCGTGATCCACTCACTAGTCTTTTCCTTTGTGAGACTAGGCAAGATCTTTTTCCTTGTTGCTACTAAAAACACTTTCATGTAATAAAGTAAATGCACACCTAAAAGATTGCTTCCATTATTTTCAAACATGTCATACTATAGGTTTTACTAATAATTATTATTTTTACCTATCTCTACTATGATTAGTGAAGGGAAATCCGACAAACATTAAAGATGTTTTTTACCTATCCCTACTATCCCTAATATAAATGTTTTTTACCTATCCCTACTATCCCTACTATCCCTAATATAAAGAAAAAGATCTAACATTTACATGTGCATCCTCATTTCTACTAGTAATCAATTTAAAAGATGAAAATTAAACAATAAATATAAATAATCTAACCAATTTAAAAGAACTTTTACCCCTTGATTAGGCAAATGTTTTTATTAACTTGACGATTGTTTGGTGTAATAATTGCGAGGGGACATGACTTCCTTTTCAAAGACAAAGTATGTGACTTGTAAAGAGGGCTTTAATTTTGTCAAGATTCTTAGCTACTCTTACCATGCACTTCGTCCGTAAACCCATTTCTCTGCTTCTCTTCTTTCGAGACACCGAATAAAAGTTAAAAGAGGACTCTCCACGGTCTTTTCACATGCCTTAGTGGGCAAGAGGAAAATAATGTTCTCCACTACTACTCTCCGCTTTCCACGCGTCTATGTCTGTATAGCTATAGCAAAAGCAAAAGAGAAGCTTATACGGCCTTTCACATGTTTAGTGGGCAAGTCAGCTAAAGAGACAAAATGGTGCTTCCACACTCCTTACCGACTGGCTTAACTAGTCACTAAAAGAGTTGCTCCAAAAGCATGCCCCATGCTTTATCATTTGAAATCTTCCCTAGCTTGCATTTCAACTTATTTTATTCTTAATCAAAGGGTTGTGAAAAGTGTGGTGACTCATGTAATGAAATCGATGAACAAGGTGCCACTAGAGGTTGCCCATATACTAGTGGACCTCGATGAAGTAGTTAAAAACTTTGGCACGATCGCACCTCAATCTATTGACTTGACATAAATTTTGGGTTATGGTTCAATGGATAAATCTTGGGGTTATATTTATGCTTAGATTTGAGTTTGAGTTAGGGTTAAATTGTAATAATATATATAATATAATAATATCATAAGTTTAGAAAGGATTTAGAGGATATGAGAAATGTTCTATATGCTAGTGCAATAAGAAGTCTTATGGTTGCAATAGTCTATACAATACCAAAAGTTATGTAAGGAGTGAGAATTCAATGTAGGTCCATGGCTAAGAAATGAAAGGAAAATTGGACACAAGTAAAGAGAGTATTTAGATGATTGAGAGGAATCAATATTTCTATTTGTCTTGTCATGGTGCATGTAGCGTTGTAAATTGTCACTTTTGATAATTTCACACTATGTTTTGCTCCTCCCTAAGTGATTGGACCTAATTGTACACCTAATGTACCAAATTATGCATTTTGTGTCCATTTAGACAATTATCAATAAAACCTATATAGAAAACTAATGCAAACATTTAATAATTTGCTCATGACACCTTATATCTCATAAAATAGGGCTAGCACATAGTCACCGTAGGCAACTTGGTCCCCTATTTAGCCTCTAAATTTCAATATATCAGAGTTAGCATTTTATTAGTTGAATTTACAATGTCAAATGCCAACTATCAAGATTTAATTTGCAAGAAATTGAATTAATAGCATATAAATACCCAGTCATTTCACCATTTGAAAACTAACAAGAGAATTGAGCAAGAATTATTGTCAAGAGCATTAAATCAAACAACTCAATAGCAGTTAAGAGAAAATTTATTTCAAAAATTCAACATCAAATCATCATGTCAACTTTTATGTGAGTTTGTTTATTTTTATGTTATCATTTTGTTTGTGAGATCTAACCCTTGTAAGTCTTCAAAAAACTCAAGCAAACAACAATCAAGCCTTGGGGAGATGTGCATTACTTCAGTCCTTCAAACAAGCCATTTTGAGTGGTGAGTTGTAGTCCATTATAGATTCATCATTCATTTATCATTTAGCCTCAATCCCTCAAAATGATAAGCTCTCTTTCATTGACCTTTCCATTGTGGAGGTGGAAACACCAACACGGGTTTTGACTAAGGCAAGCCCCTATATGGCACAACCATTCCTTTCTCTTTAAATGTCCAAGTTTCAAATCTAAAGAAAATTGGAGGAAGATTATAAGTCAATTATTTATTGTTGTATCCAAATCATACAACTTGACAACATATGAAAACTCAGTTATTTCAATACTCAATGAAGATTCGACAATAAGAAATGAAAGAAGGAAGGTTATGATCTAGATCTAGAGGAATGTCAAATCATATATGAAATTCAATCATCAGGACACTGTCACTCTAGCTAACTTAGTCCTCCATTTTCAGCCTAAAATTTATATTATTGGTGCATAAAACTTTTCTCAATCTATCTCTAAAGTTTGAATTTATCTATGACATTCCAAATTTGTTATTTTTGTCTCAAAATAGTTGATTTGCATTATTAGCTTATTCAAATCATTGCATTTCATTCCAAAACCCATCCCACATTTAGTCAAGGGTAGGCTAACTCACCTTTTAGGTTGTAAGTTAGTCTTATACCTTTCCCAAATCCATTAAACCCCCACTATAACCTCAAATTATAAATGAAACGCATTTAGGGAAAGTTTCTAATCCTAAAGTGAAGCTCTAGGGTTTCACTTTCCCACATTACATTTTGGTGAACCTGATATATTACACTTGCAATTTTTCTAATTTTTCAATGCATATAATCTAAAAAGTCAATTTTAAAACTACGTTATTTGAAATTCTTGTTGATAATTATATTTATTAAAAAAAAAACTAGGAATTTTCATTAGTTTTCATCATAAAAATTGAAAAATAATATTTTTTAAAAGCAAAATTGTTATATCTGATTTTCTTTGTCTAGGGTTTAGATCTGAATTATTTTCATTAAGAAAATTAATTACAATCTTTTTATCATTTTGCATGCATATTTTGGTGAAAAACACTTAAAAGGTGACAAAATATCATAGTATTTTCATTCCAAAATATCAAAAAGCATCACTTTTTTATATTTTTTGGAAAAATCAATCAATTGTAGTATTTAATTTCTAAAAATTATCATTTGAACATATTAAATTATCCTTAAAATATCCAAAATTGCATGCATACATGTGCTTCATATTAAAAAAAATTAGGTTTTGGTACATTTCTAGAGATCTATTGACTTTCAGACCTTAACCTCTAAGACATAATACCTTAAGTCACTATACATCATTCCCAAATTTTGAAATTTTCAAAAGAACCTACCAAACATAGTCACCCTAGGTGACCTTTTCTAGCCAATTTAAGCCTAAATTTTATGTGTAGAATCTTATCTCTAGTCTCTACCCAAGTCTGGCCTCATTTCTTGAATATCAATCATGTAACTATTTATTTTGGTAAAAGAACTGCTAGCTTGATCCATAGGACATAAGACAATGTTCTAATTTCAAAAATATTATGTTGTTATAATTCATGTTCTATAGTTAGATCTTGTTAAGCATCTCAAAGAATTTTTGTTACAAGCATGTCAAAATGAATTTATTTCTCATCTTTTTTTATTTTTCATTGATCACTCTCCCACTATTTCTCCTACTTATGAGGGTATATTTTTTCAAGATAATGCAATAATTGAAAAACATAACAATCATGTGTGTTCTTCTCTTGATACATCACCTACTTGTGAAGAAGGCATCTTGGTGTTAAAAGATCCTATAATCGAGTGCCATGAGGATCTTATTTGTTTCTCTCCCAATACCTCTCCTACTTGGGAAGATATTGTGGCACAAGAGGATGAGATCATTGATACATTTATTTTACAAGATGATAAGATGGATTGCATAGATGAAGATGATAAATTGTCATTAGATCCTACACTAATAAAAGATCATCAACTAGTAGTTAACTTCATCGAGGTTATAAACACACAATTAACATGTAGATTTCCTTTAGTTATTAGACCTCCTAAAAACCCTTTAATTATTGGACCTCCTAAAACTCCTCTAATTATTGGAGGTCTTCTAAATCACCTCTCATTATAGGACCTCCTAAACCTCACGACCATATCCTAAACTTTGCAAAATAACTCACTAGTAATCATGTGTCACAACAACCAAGTTATCATGTAGTTGCTCACACATATAACACTAGGAAGAATAAATAAGAAAAATAAATTCCAACATCCATCCCATTTCCTCAACCATGTACCTTCCACCTACACCTAATATTCCTCAACATATTGGTAAAGAATATTATCTTAATGAGAAACTTCATAATAATCCAACCAAAATATCCCTTAGGGATTTATTCAAACATCACCTAGGACATACTACAGGATGATTCAAGAGGCTTTACAAAAGATTGATGTCCCAACTTCTATTAAGTTGAATGATGTGGCTTCCTCGTTTGATTGTATGCAAGTGACAAAGTTGGACATTAGATTCCATCAACATGAATTACCCTCACTTGAGATCCAAAACAAAAATGAAGCTTTAACGATAATGGTAGGCATTAATAAAATTGTAGTTATGTGTACCCTCATAGTCAATAGATCAGGTTTTAATATTTGTATCATTGATCTTCCAGATAAAGTTGGTGTGGATAAGGATCATATATAACATAATGACATTAATATTTGTGGCTTTGACAATATTAGTAAGAAACCATTAGGGGTTATCACACTACCCATTAAGCTAGGGCTCGTAGTTCTTCCCACCCCTTTCCATATCATGCCATGACCTCTTTCATACAATCTTCTCCTAGGTAGACCTTTCATTAATGCCATGAAGGGAGTGAAATGGAGGAAAAGTGTGACCTTTGAGATTTGAATCTAGGGTTTGGAACTTTTCCTAATGTTTCTAATTTTGAATTGGAAGTGGCAAGGGTTTGATTGATTTGGACAAGAGATAGGATTGAATTACAAACTAAAAAGTGAGTCAACTTTCCCTTGACCAAACATGGAATGGATTTTGGAATGCAATGGCTTTAATAGGTTAATGATGCAAATAACTATTCTAATGTAAAAACAAAAGAATCTAGAATGTCACAAAAAATTCAAACTTCATAAATGGACTACATAGAGTACTGTGCACCTGTGGTATAAATTTGAGCTTTATTTTGGAGGCCATTATTGATAAGGCCGACAGTAACATTATGGATGAAATTTAGATCTATTTTCACAATCCTTTGGAGCTAAATCATGGCCTTCTTTCCCTAGTTATCATACTATCAGATCTTCATCGAATTATGAAATAATTGAGTTTTTGTATGTTATCAAAGTGTGGGGTTTTAATGCAATAATAAACAATTGAACTTTAAACCTCTCCTAATCTTCTTCAAATTTGAAACCTTCACATTCAAAGAAAGGGAAAGGGTTGCACCCATATAGGGGCTTTCCTCAATCAAACCCTATGTTAGTGTTTCCAATTCCACAATGGTAATGTAAATTATAGAGAGCTTATCCTTTTCAAGGATAGAGGATAAATGATAAAAGAATAATGAATAAAAATGGAATGATACTCACCACTCAAAAATGGATTCCTTGAAGGAGTGAAGTCATGCACATCTCCTTAAGGTCTTATTGTTGTTGACTTGATTTTCTTGAAGACCTACAAGGGTTAGATAAAGAAAAAATGATAACATAAACATGAACAAACTCACATACACATTGACATGATGCTTTGATTTTGAATTGTTGCAATAAATTTTTTCTTGAATAGTCTTGTCTTACTTGATAATGCTCTTGAAAATAACTCTTTCTCTTTGAAATATAGGAAAAGGGTAAACCCACAAAAGTGGTTTACAATTTGAATGAGGAAGGAAAACTTGTAAAAAATGACCCCATGCCAAAAAATTTCATTTTGGGGGTTCGAACAAACCAAAAGAGGGTTTGCTCGAACCAGGGTTCGAGCAAACCCATTAAATGCATATACGCACCAATCGGCCAAAAAACCAAATGGAAACCCCTTTATGGAAGGGCGTTCAAATGAACCAGGGTTTGAGTGAATCCTAGTTTGCTCGAATCCCCTAGTTTGGGTGAACCCCCCCTTTCCCTGATTTTTTACCTTGTTCACAAAAAAAATAATTGTTTTGCATTTTGAAGCTCAGACCTTGAAGATGAAAATGGTAGAGACTTCATAGAACCAACTAGAATCAGGTAGTCCTCAGAATAAGCTATCCAACAAATATAATTTTAATATGTTTTGGTTTTATTATGTATGTATTTACTTTTTTAGTTTTATTAAACATAGATTTTTCACCAAAAATAAAGCTCTATGTTCTGCACATACACAAAAAAAATAGTAGATTATAAATAAAAAATTGAAAAATATGAGTGTACCAAATATTTAAGTCCTTTATCCAACAAAAAAAATTGAATTTCGATACATACAAAAAAAGTTACGCGTTATATGGCCGCACTATGTCTGAATTGTAATTGGTTTGACTTTGAAACTTGATTAAAGAAAAAATATTCAATAAAAAACTATCTAACCAAGTGGAAGCACTAGATATAAGAGTTAAAAATCTAAATTCAAAAGAATTATAATTTTATCCTTCATGGAAAAAAATTATGTGTTATACGGCGAGCGTCACTTTTTAAAAATGTTGTTTTCTGAAGAAAAAAATAGTTTTCAAGGGAGATGGAAAAATAAGTGCAATCTGATTCCAAAATTCTTGAAAAAAAATATATTTAGAATCTAAAGACAAAATTTCATGAAACTCTAGCTTGCATCATCTTCAAATTCCTCACAGTTTAGCCGCTATAGGTGCCTAAAAGTGAAGATTTAGTTAAAAAAAATATTTTAGTGTCTAGTTTGGCCAAAAATTGTAAACCACTATTGTGGGATCACCCAAAAGAGATCCTAGGTCCTAAAGAAAAAGAACCTAGGATGCAAGGGGCTTCTTTCCTAGGGTTTCATTATGATGTAGACCACCAAGGTGAAATAATTGACTTTCAACCCTTAAGATGAGGCAATCAGACCTAGATCTACATCTAATTGAGGAGGAGAATGGATTGGAAATAAATGGGAATGATTAGCCTAATATCTTATATACCCTAATATGTAAATTGTAAGATCCCAACAACTGATAAAAAAATAGTCATGTGCCTATAGATTTGTAAGGTGAAAATGATTGTGTACCTATCCAAAAAAAAATGTTCTAGTTGTGCATACAATGGCAGGGTCACCCAATGGAGATTGAGTCTTTGTAAGGGGATCTTGCTCAATTTTTGGGGTCCTCATGTGCTAGATTTGAGTTTTTCTTTTCCACTTGTCACACTATCGGGATAAGAGGATGGATAGTTAAAGTACCTAATTAGTTAGTGATTGGGACTTGTAGTATGTGGTTTGATCATGATGTCATGATAGCTTGGTGTGTTTGATTGGTTACACTTTTCAGGGGGACCTTTTAGCAATGATGATGGTGTAGGATTGGTTCTTGATTGTTTGATACCAATGGTTGTATATTCTTGGCTTGGAGATCTTGGTTTTACTTGGTGCTATTGGAATTTTAGTTGTGTGAAGTGACTTGGATGATCTTCTTGGAGGAGATGGTTATTACAATGCCATGTGTCTACACTCAGTATCATAGTTCAATGAGATTTGTTGACAGTGACGTTCAATTCATCATTGGTGATTTGGTTATCATCATGTGATTGGAGACATTATTTCTTGGTTTAGAGTATGATTGGTATTGTGTCATGGTTCATTCTTGATATTGTCTTAGAGGTTTGACATGATATAGGTTCTCTTGAGACTAGGATGTTTATGCATTGGTGATTGTGATCTCATAGGAGGAGATGGTTAAATCACAATGTCATGATAGGTTCTTTATTTTGTAGTAGGAGCTTTGACATTGATCTTGTTGGTTCTGTTAGTATTGAGTACATTGATTGAATTTGTTTTATTACTTCATGATGCTGCTATGTTGCACTTAGAGTTTGGCATGTATTGATTGGTTAGAAGTGTTAGAATTGTGAAACAAGCACAAAACCATGAGCCACGGGATCAAACAACAAACAAGTACACCTTCCACACAAGAGATTTGCAAACAAGAATTTCTATATTCGTCAACAAGGAAAAGTTACATAAGAAGCTTTCAAGAATATATGAAAGCTATAGATATTTCTTGTGAACAATACTCGAGAGATATTTACAATAAGGGTTGAATGCTTATAATAGAAAAGCCCTAAATGAGAAAGGGATCAAATCATGACAAGTGTCAACATCACATGAGATGTGACATAATGATCTAATATGAACTCAACTAATAAAGCATTCCTAGGTTTAGCTAAAGTGTGTGAGAATAAATTAGACTAATAATCAATTAAAGATTAATTAATTATTAGCTAATGCAAGATAACTCTAACACCCTCCCTTAAGATGAACTTAGGGAGTAGCTAAAAACCCTAAAAATAATGCAATATGGATTCTGACAAACAAGGCCAAGTAAGGTACCCATGTACAAACAAAAGATCTCTGTAATGTGGAGAAATAGAGAAAACCTCATGGGAAAAAATCCACTCCAAGAAGAGATCAAAGGTGACTGAAGGATGGAAAAGCCTCCAAATCAAGGTGTGAAGGACGGAGTAGCCTCCAACCAAACAAAGTCTTGAAAAAGAACATGTAGAACACCACTGAAGCATGAAGAAGCTGCAAACACTGTCGAAGAATGACTGCTGAAATACTAAAAGAAGAACCTTCGCTGAAACATCTAATGATCAGGATCAAGAAGACAAGAATCTACATGAGTTCCCTCAACAACACTACTCAAATCTGATGGAAAACCAAGGAAAACATCAACAACTCAAATATACAAATGGAACAAGTACCAATAGCCTGAAGAACTGATCAAGTGAAAATGGAAGGTCACCTCCAGAAATAGGAATGCAAGAGTGTCCATATGGTAAGTGCTCCATCTCACTAAAATGCATGGGTAACCAGCTGCTACATCCACCTAGCACATAGGAAAAAATATTATATACATAGCTCACTCCAATGCGAAACTAAGGAAGTAGTAGCACCAATAGTAGAAACCCACCCATAATGCTAAAAAGGGAGAGGTGTGATAGGTACATTGAAACTGAATGCCTAAAATTAATGCATGAAGAGGAACCAAGAAAATTTGAAGGTGTAGAAATGAAAGTACAAGCAGATAGAAAGGATGTGAAAACAAAAGTCACATACGCATGAGAAAGGTATGAAGGAAAAAAAAAGAAAACATCAACCCCCATGGCACTTTATATAATAGTGTAAGTACAACAAGGCACAAAGTGATGTGCAAGAATCCCAATACTACACATACAAAGCTGAGGACTTTATCTCAGTGCATTTACAGATGATAAATAAATGCAATGTGAGCCCATAAGGGCCAAAAAGGAAAACAGCTGAGAAGAAGGATTTCTGGAAAATACCAAAAATAAATTTTGGAAACCATCTATACCACTATGAAGAGCTTGGAAACAACTTTTTGACAATATCTCGTTTTCCCACTTTTGACATTGTATGCAAAAGTTATGCCAAAAACACTGAAGGAAACTCTAGAAAAGAAGATTTAACTTTGACTGGAAATAACAAGGACCTGAGAAAAAATATCCAAAAAATACCTACGCCACTACAAAGTACTTTGAATCCTATTCATGACGATATCTTGTTTACCTGATTTCAACACCGTGGGAAAAAGTTATGGCCTCTGAACGAAAACAGCTCCCAAAGTGCAAAAAAATAGTCTACAACATTAATTTTGTAGCAAATCTGTGATGAAGATAAGAGTTCAATGTTGCACATGGAATCTATAGGGAGTTTTATATTGAATAAAACCTACTTTGTTGAGTGGGGTAAAAAGGAGAGTTATTAGGTACATCATGAAGATTAGCAAAAACTTTATATTTCTCATACCATTTGAGTTGAATACCTTACCTAATGTATCTCATTGAAAATAAGTTGAGGCTGAAAAAAAGTGAATTGTTGATGCCCACTTGAGTTCACTCCCCATAAAATATCTTCATCCCTGGAGTAATTTTTTATTGATAATCATCTATACTTTTAGAAATTTTGGAGGTGCATAGATATTCATTAAAAGATTTAGACAATTGCTACCCAGTGGCTTGTGTTCTCCTACCCAAGACTAGGCAAGATATTTTACCTTATTGCTCTTAAATGGATTTTCATATAACAAAGTAAACACAAGCCCAAATTCTTGCTTCCATTGGATTGTGAAACACATCATACTATAGGTTTTACAAACAACACTCAATGTTTTTGCCTATTCCTACTTTGATTGGTGAAGGGCACGATCCAAGATGGACTAAATGAATTTTAATAGGGAAAAATTAGATGTGTTGAACAACATGGTTTTGTTTTGCAAATAATATCGAAATGCACTTGTTTCCCACATTTAAAAAAAAATATAGTTCTTGAAAACTAAATATATTGATAAAAAAATTGCATTGAAAGACTTATTTTTAGTCTCATCATAGATCCGTCTACCACATCAACTCCTACAAATATGGGATGGATGGACATAAGTTCATTTTGAAGGGAGAATGACTACTTCCATCATCATCTATATATGCTCATAATATAAAGACAATAAGATTTAGCATCTACATGTATATTATCATTTCTGTTAAGTACAGTTATTTAATATGAATATTAAAAATAATATGAACCGATTTAATTTATCAATATTAGATTGTGCATGCAAACCTCGCCAATTTAAATGAAAACACTTACTATTGTATGAAAAATATATATATTATTGTAAAAGTAAATAATGTACATAATAAAAAGCTAAGAAAATTTAGTTAAACAATAAAAATTAATAAATAAAATACATATATATAGAAAACAAAACAATTTAAACATTAACATATTCTAATGAAGAAAAAGCGAAAAAAAATGTGAAGTTAAATGTAAAAAGAAAGGAAATAAATAAATTATCCATTTGTTTCAAAGGAGTGGAATCTAGCTTTTTTCCTGAAGATTGTTTGCTTTAATAATTGTGAAGGCTTTCACTTTGTCAAGATGCTTATCTCTGCTTTCCACATGTTGTAAACAGAAATGCCTATGCTTTAGTGGGCAAAGTCGGTGAAAGAGAGAAAAAATGTTCTCCACTCCACATCTCCTATTTCCACGCGCCTTCGTGGGTAAAGCAAAAGCTTACAAGAGAAGCGTACACGGCCTTTCACATGCTTTAGTGTCCAAAGTTGGCAAAAGAGAAAAAATGATGCTTCTCCACTCGTTCTTTTATCTTTATTAATATGCAATTCATTTCCATCTTCTCTGCACCTGTCTTTCAACCATTTCTGTGTTAAGCCAACTTTATCTGCTTCCTTGTTTTTATCTGCCTCAAATTTATAGCATAGCTTCAACCTTAGTTCCGAAGCATTTCAAACAACAGGCCCCTTTTATCAGCATTTTTTCTCGGTTTCAATTTGTATCTATAATGGAATCCTCTTCCAACACTGGTGGTGCTTTTGATGAGTTAATACCATCTGCTTCTACTTGTGTTGTATCCTCATCTGGAACAAAACATCCGCCCTATGATTTATTTATAAATAATCACGGACAAGATGTCAAAGACACGCTGGCTAGCCAGATCTACAATTCTATAAATTCCACGGGACTGCGAGTGTTTTTGGACAAGGATGAGTTGAAGCATGGGGATTTCTTTCCTAAAGTCATAGAAGAAGCAATCAAAAGTGCTTCTCTTCACATCATCATTTTTTCTGAGCATTATGCACAATCCCCATGGTGTTTGGCAGAACAGGAATTAATGGTCAAAACCTGCAAGACAATTATGCCCATCTTCTATCATGTCGACCCTCCTGAATTAAGGTGGGTTGTCGAAGGAAAAGGAAAATATGCAGATGCCTTTTCTAAGTATGAAAAGAAGGGTAGATATGCTCCAGACGTGCTTCAGCGGTGGAAAAAGGCACTCCAAAAAGTTTCATGTTGTTTCGGTGGCATCATTAAGAATAAAGAGTAAGTATCTTAGTACTCTTCCTTCGGTCACTAATTAACACTGACGCCTGTTTAAATGTTTTAAATTGTCAGACACTCGGTCATATTTTATTTACTTGTAACTATCAATTATAAATATTTAGAAATAGACTCTTTAAACTGAAGCGTTTTCTTTTTATTTCATTGTTAATTGTATTATGAAAATTCTGAAAGGTTTTATTTGGAAAAATTATGAATTTTTAGAGTATTTTATTTATTATAGATATTTTAAATATATTTATGAGATATACTAATTAAGAGTTATTTTATTTTATTTTGGAATTATTTTATTTATCACATATATAAATATAAATTTTATTTTGTTGCTTATTTTAAAAATATTATTTTTATAATTTAATACTAGTAATATTTTGATGTATAATGCTTATTAAAGTATTTTTGTTAACACACTAATTTTGATGTGTGTGTGTGAAATTTATTATGACGATAATTCAACAAAATTTTAAATTTTTGAAATTCATCTATATGATTGTCTTAATGTTCTCTTTCATTTTTTTAAATCTTTATCTTAAAATACAAACTTAATTTATGAATTATGATCTATCTTTCATTTTTCTATAAATTTTAATTTTATCTATTTTATTAAAAGTTATATTAACTTATTTTAATTATTTGTAAACATTCATATATAAGTTTTAAATTTCATTTTAAAAATTAATATAACTAGCATACCTGTATTTTAAAAATATATGTAAGGTATGTCGAGAGATATCCTTCTCAAGATGCCTATCCTAACCATAAATTTATTTGAACCCTTATCGTAACCCTATTTGAAGCTGGTTCAGATTACTGGCTCATACACAAGGACAAATTCCCTAGAAGAGTGCATTTCAAGTTTGAAAAAGTGTAGATGGAAAACCCTAACTTCAAAATGGTTGTGACCACTAACTCCTGGCTCACCCAAACAGTTGATCATTGCACTAAGATGTGCATATTCAACAAAAAGTTAAAATTAAGAGATTTGATGACTTAAAGTCAACTTGCATATGAACTATAGGAGGGACAAAGCTTATACTGGCTCACCCAAATAGTAAGTTAAAATTAAGAGATTTGATGACTTAAAGTCAACTTGCATATGAACTTTAGGATGGACAAAGCTTATCTTGGCTCACCCAAATAGTAAGTTAAAATTAAGAGATTTGATGACTTAAAGTCAACTTGCATATGAACTTTAGGAGGGGCAAAGCTTATCCTGGCTCACCCAAATAGTTGATCATCACACTAAGGTGTGCATATTCAACAAAAAGTTAAAATTAAGAGATTCGATGACTTAAAGTCAACTTACTTCATAGCCAAATTAAATCTTGTAAAATTTCTTCATATAATCTTTAGGAGGGACAAAGCTTATCCAAATCTCCAAAAATAGGTACCAACATGAACCTGTCACATAAGCATTCAACCTAGGGACTTTTTCACTTAATAATAAAAAAATGCACTAAATAACATTTTACAAAATCCTTCTAGTGGTCTTGTTTAAAAAGCAATAATCAAGTATCCACATATTTTTTATTTGTCATACATTTATTAAAAAAAAAAAAATCTTTTATAATTATTTTTTATTTATTTTAATAATGACATTTGAATACCCATGCTAATTTCAATTTAATTTTAGACCAATTTTAATAAACATACATATTGACAAAAGCACTCCCATGTAAGGTGGGCACATTTTTCAATCCCTTCTTCCACCATCCAATCCTCTACTCACTCATTTCTATCCATTTAACTCCACTTTATCCATACATTCTCATTATCATATAAATTTACTATAATTAGCTTTTTTTTACACACATGTCCACACATATTCCTATATATTTTTGCACCATCTTGAAAAGGAACCAATTGGAAATCCTATGCATTGCAAGGAACATCATTGTAAGAATATTTTCTTTGGAGCACAAATATAAACTTCCGTTTGCATCAAATCATTCTATGACATAGAAGATTATAAATAGTCATTGGAAATTTTTCCAACTATAAAGCTACTCTAAGCAAGGGGTCAATCTAGGAGAATCTAGCTCAAAGCGCAAGCATCACAATAATACACAATTTATAGACTTGTCAAAACATTCCCATAATAGAGAAAATCAAATATCACAAAACACATGTTATTTATAAATAATATATATTTTCAATTTACCACAACAAAAAACTCTACATTATATCAAACTTTATAAAAAAAAAAAATGGCTATGCCACTGAACATTTTATTGATTAAAGAAAGTTTACAAACCCTAGTTCAAAAGGAACATACAGGCAAGAAAGAACTAGGGAAGAAAACCTCTGGTTGTAGCTCCAAAAAGAAGACAAAAGACTATTCCTATAACCCCAACTAGACCTAGAAAGAAACCCCATACATGAGAATATCAATTAAACCCCTAGAGAAGCCTCCAACAAGAAAAAAACCTAGAAACAAGATACATTGGCTTGATATCAAAAACCAAAGCAGATCATTTCACCACATCAAGTGGCAAGCAAGATCCAGCTTCGTAGTAAGACAGTGGCAGAAGGTGGTCCAAAGATAGTTTTATTTTTTTCTTCCGAGTTGAAATATCACTGTTGAATGTCCTGAAAGCTTCATCAAGCAAAAAATGCACTGCCAAAGATAGATTAACACCAGTGGGTAAGACCTCAGGAGGAAGTTTTTCCATAAGCAGACTACACCCCAAAATTTTTTCAACAAAGTTATCACTTGTAATTCCCAACCTGATAATCATAAGAAGATCTCCAAAGTAGCCATTAGAAAGAAAAACATTTATATTAATAAAATCAGCAATAGGAAAAGAATGATGATCTAAGTTGTATAAATTTAATGCTTCACAAAGATCCGAAATAGACATCAAATCAAGAACAATAACATCATCACCAAGATCGAAGATTACTCCAAGTTTTCCATGAACAAGCAAACTAGGAACTGATATTTCCTTTTGAATTAATACCATTGAAACTCAATACTAGGCTGATATTACCTTTTGAAATAATACCACCAAAACTCAATTCTATACAACCAGAGCTGTGAAAGTGCTGACAAAAATGTAAACAAAAGGCAGCCAAGAAGGATCAAAGCACAACCCATATAAAGTACCAAGTATATCATTCATATGGTTGTACCAAGGAAGATTGATCCCTTCAAACCACTACCAAGCAGACATAGACTATAGTATTCAAACTCTGTAGATTGCAAAGTCTCATGTAGCCACAGGCCACAAATTAATGGTTTCCATATTCAATTATTCCAATTAAGCCCGAGTCATGTGACCATAAAAGAAGGCCACAAAACAATAATATTCATATTCAATAATTCAATAGTGCTTGTAGTGGAGAGAAGGGAAACATAATCAAAACCAAAGCACAACCATAGAAATCCTCTGGTCGACAAAGCTACCCAAAGAGATCACCACGAAGCCAATGTAATGGAGATGACCATATAAAGTGATTAATGAGATATACCAGTGGATCACAAAATATGACTAGAGAAACAAAGTAAAGCACCACTTCATGAGGCCAAATAAAGGATCAGCCAAGGAGAAGACCCTGAACAGCCGATACCAAACATAAAAACCAAATCCAAATTTGTAAATGAGATCTTTTTTGCTTCATAAATTTAGATGAAGATCAATCTCATTAAATATTGTAAAGGATAATTCCTCATCAATAGCTCTATTTGCTAAATAATCAGCCAAAGTGTTTGCTTCCCTGTAACAATGGGATATTGAAAATGTATTAAACCACTTTAATTGATTTAGCACCTTGTCTAATAGATATTGAAGCTGCCAAACATATGTTTTTCTCCTTGAAACAGCATGAAAAACAACCATGGAATCACCCTTGATTGATAGAGATTTAATTTTTAGGAACCTCGCAATATCCAAGCCCATACTAAGGGCTTCAAGTTCAGCCATGTTATTTGTTCCCCATGGCAACATTTTGCAAGCTGCCTTAACAATTTTAGCTCCTGAGTCTCTTATAACTATACTAGCCCCAAATTTACCAAGGTTACCTCTTGATGCTCCATCATAGTTTAGTTTAAAATAATTTACTGGGGGAGGAAGCCATTTGGCTTGTTTGTGTGCCAAAATCTTATCTACTTTATTAGTGAAAGAACCATGGAACGGTAAAGTTTTGATGAGAGGCCACTTTTTAATTATGACACCATCCCAATTAGAGAAGGATTTTAAGGATTCAATATACTTAAAAATAAAGGATCTAACCACTTCAAAAATTGAGGATTCCAATTTGATCAACACCTCCTCAATAGCAGAGCTCTTGCAGTTAAAAATTATGTTGTTTCTCTCATTCCAGATGCACCATAATAGTAAGGATAGTGTAACTAACCATAAGTAGTAGAAAAAGGAAGAAGAATGTAAAAGGGGTCAAGATTGAAATTGAATAGATAAGATGGGGCACACCATATAAACCCAACTTAATTTTGTAAAGATCCAGTACCAGTAATGAGTTGCGAAAGGGCAATGTAGAAAAAGATGATCCACAATTTCCAAAAAATAACCACAGTAGACACATGGGAAGGCAGCCACAAGCCCTAGCTTGTCTAACCTCTCAGCAGTTAAAGCCCTACCATTGACAGCAATCCAAGGAAATGCACTAGCTTTGGGAAGGCAAGCTTCATGCCAAAAGAGAGTCTACGGAAGATCATATTTATTTAGTGAGTCCAAAAGAGAAATGTATCCATCTTTGACTGTGTAATCTCCTGACTTTGATTTGGTCCAAATTAGGACATCATCCTTAGGTGCAACAACAATGAACCATTTCCCCATCTCCTTCTTATAAGCTTCTTTGATAGATGAGGGAATATTTAAGTTATCAACAAATTTCCAAGAAATTCTTGGAGTGGAGTCAATGTATTCAATATTAAAATAGTCCGCAACCGGAGGACCCCATAGATTATTTAAGAGCTCTTTTAAATTCCCCCAATCTGTAAATGAAGAGAGAACAGGATAACCATTCCACCTATCCTCCCAAAATTTTGTTTTTTCCCATTGTGGATCAACCATGAAAGGTGAGGGAGGATGATAGATCTGCATGAAGATAGAAAGTTCCATATTGTTGAGCCTTTAGGTAATGAGGAAGCCCTAAATAGAGATTCTCATGGGAGTAGGTGAAGATATTTTGAAAAAATTAGTTTCCCCCATCTTGACTGAGGATTTTTGTATAGTTTCCAAGTAAGCTTTGCACCTAGGGCAGAATTTTGAAGTTTGAGATTTCTTATTCTAGTTCCACCCAGATCTTTTGGAAAACATACCTTATCCCAAACAATAAGAGGTATTTTTCCTTTACCCCCAACATTATCATTCCACAAAAAGGAGCGTAAGATGGATTTCAGAATGTTTAGGGTATGACATGGGGCCTCTAGAATAGACATCATGTAAATTGGAATGGCATTCAAGATAGATGTTACCATTTGAATTTTCCTAACAAAAGTTAGCCACTTGTGTTTCCATAGGGAAATTCAATCCGATATCAACTTTCAAATTCTCTCCCAGAAAACATGAAGATTATTTCTAGCAAAAAATGGTACACCAAGATAGGAGCAAGGAAAAGATCCCACCGAATACCCCCAGAATTTAATTAATCTATTTTGAATAAAATCTGGCACATTTTAGAGGAAGATTTTTTATTTAGAGGGGTTAATTTTTTGACCTAAGGTAGATGTAAAATTTGTTATTATATTTTTTATTACCTTTGCTTCAGGTATTGAGGCATGCCCATATAGTAAAGTTTCATCTAGAAATATTCCATGAGTTTGAGCTTCTTGCATATTTGGGATTAGGATACATTTCCATGCTCCTAAAACGTTTGCTCTTTTTATTGATCTACTTAGGCCTTTGGTCATTAGAATGAATAGAAAAGGAGATAATGGATCCCCCTATCTAATGCCTCTAGTTGAAGGGAAGAAACCACATGAAGAGTTGTTTAGTAATACTAAAAAACTTGCAGTTGAGATGCAAGAAGAAATCCATTTAACTCATTTTTTTGAAAAACCCAGTCTACGTAGGATAGCCAACAAGAAGTTCTAGTTTACCCTATCATAATCCTTCATCATATCCAATTTGAGAATCATAGTTGGCATTTTATGTTATTTAATTGAGTGCAGTATTTCATGGGCTACAATGGCACCTTCTGTGGAATCTTTTCCCAACACAAAACCACCTTGTTCCTCTGAGATAACATGTGGGATGATCTTTGCAAGGCGAATGGAGATTACTTTGGTGAAAATTTTATAAATGGTGTTGCAAAAAGAGATGGGTCTAAAATCAAAAAAAGGTACTTGGAGAATCAATTTTTGGTATAATAGCAATGAAGGTATTATTAAGTTCTTTAAGGATAGTTCTATTACGTCTAGCTTCTTCAAGTGCCTGCTAGACATCAAAACCAATGAATTCCCAACATTTTTTAAAGAAATTGGCAGTGAATCCATCAGGGCCCAGAGCTTTTTTAGGAGATAAATCATAGAAAATAGTTTTAACTTCCTCTATCAAGAAAGGGGACATTAACATAATATTGTCATTGCAAGAGACCATAGTAGGAATGGCCTCAAGAATGGAATTTTTGATTGAAACAGGTTCGACATTCAACAAATTTCCAAAAAAAGATATAGCTTCTTTAACAATCTTGTTATCATCTTCTAAGAGAGTTCCATTTGTGCTTGTAATTGAGGAGATTCTACCTTTTTGTCTCTTAATTTTTGCAGATGCATGGAAACAAATTTGGTATTTCTATCACCATCTGCAAGCCATGTATCATGAGACTTTTGTCTCCAATAACATTCTTCTCTACGAAGAACTTCCTCAAGTTGTGAAGTTAGATATTTTTGAAGAGCATAAGAAGCTGAGTTTAGACCATTTATTATCACAACATTATTTAAAGATTCAATTTCATTCTGAAGACGTATTTTTTCTGTGAATATATTTTTGAAATGCTACTTATTCCATATTTTTATTTTCCCTTTTAGGAATTTCAGTTTTTTAGCAATCTGAAACATCCGAGATCTAGAAAAGAAAGGGGAATTTTGCCACCAAAACTTTATAAGAGGGATGAAGGATGAATCCTTGAACCAAATTGGTTCAAATTTGAAGGGAATCTTAATAGCAGCTCTATTTTCAATGATATTGAAGGACAATGGGAAGTGATCAGATCCTGGGAGACTATGAATGGTACAAGATACATCTAAATCCAAGTCTAACCATGAAGAAGATAGTAAGAAACAATCTAAACATTCAGAAATTTGATAAAAATATTTCCTTTTATTGGTCCAGGTGAAGGAACCATTCAATGGTTTGCTGTCAAATAAATAATTTCCACAGACAATTTTTTTGAAATCCCTCATTACTCTTTTATTTGGAATAATACAACCTAACTTTTTAGAATCATCTAAAACAACATTAAAATCTCCACCAATCACAACCAAGGAATCCGAGAGAGGTTGTAGAACAAAAGATATAGAATTCCATAACTGTTGTTTCTCAATGGAAGATACAGGACTATATATGTTAAATAGCCAGAGTTTGATGTTGTTGAATTTACTTTTTACTAGAGCAAGGCCCCAATTAGAAAAGGAGAAAATTACCCTAAGAGCAACATTGTTTTCATTCCAAAGAAAAGCTAGCCCCCCAAAAGCACCTAAAACTGAGTGAGAATAGAATTTCCATTTGGACCATTTTGAGAATAATGAAAAAGCAGAGCTTGAGTTCAGTTTAGTCTCTTGCAGTAAAGCCACGTCAAAATTTATTAAGGCAAGTTGATGCCTAATTGGGTGCTTCTTGTTAGGGGCATTTAAGCCCCTAACATTCCATGAAGTGAGCTTTATTTTGCTTGAGGGGAGGAATCTTCTCCCCTAATCCCCTAAGTTTTGTTTTTAGAAAGCTTTCCTGCAAAAAACTCCAATTGTAGGTTTTGTTTAGCAGCCCCAAACCTTGTCATCGAGGGGCTAAAAGTCATTTTCTTCTTTGCAGGTGAAAATAAATTAGTTTGAATCCCTGCATCAATCTCAAATTGATTTTTCTTCTACTTCGGTTTACACCCCCTTTTTGACAGTGAAGATAGGGGCATGATTGAGAGATGGGTAACTTTTCTCATAAAGATGGGCTTATAACCATGTCACCCATGCTAACCAATTGTATTGGATTCACAGATGGCTCCTCCACCTGGACATCATTCATAATGGGAATATCAAGTTCTTTCTCAACTTGTAGCATGTCATTCTCAATGTTCGAAAAAAAAATTCCCTAAATTTCCTCATTGAAAGTATTCTTTGAGTCCTTAATTATCTGATGAATTTTATCAATCAATTGTTGATCCTTTGAAAATTGATTTAGAGATTTATCTAAGGATGGTTGGGCGGCAACTAGACCCACTAAGTCTGAGCTTGATTGAGTTTTTCTTCTCATCCCAACAGGTCCAAACAATTCTCTATGTCTTTTTTCTGAGAGACTTATGGTTTGCAAAGGTGAATAGACCATAGCCAAACTAGGACTGTTACTAACCCGAGTTGAATCCCATAGTTTTGGTGTGGGGATTTGATCTAAAGTGGTGAATGTCAAGTTGTTAGATCCCTTTCTTATGTTACTTGTATGGCGGATTTCATTTTTCACTTTTGTCTTGATTCCTATCTCCATTTGAGGCTTTAGAGACCTTATGTTTAGGGCATTTTTCAAGGGACTAACAAGGTTGCTCTTAAAAAAATTTGTAGAGGAAGAGACCTAGGGCCTACCACTAAATTTCCCAATTTGGTTGAAGCTATCTTTCCATCAAAACCAAGACCAATATTTGTTAAATCTTCAGAGGATAGTATTTCAAAAGGGCTCCTAGTCAAAATCCTTTTACCATATTGATTCGGGTTCCTAGTCAAAATCCCTTTACCATATTGATTCGGGTTCCTAGTTAAAATCCCTTTACCATAATGAATCTGAGCAATAGCATTCTAGTTTTTATCAAGTTTGAACAAATTCCCCAATGGAGTTGTGACATTTAGAAGGGGATTAGGAAGTGCACTTCCCTAAATCTCCATATCAGCCTCAGTGTTTTTGCTTGGAGAAATGGGTTTATCAAGTAAGGAGGAAATCTGAATTGCCATGTTTATTGTAGGCATCTAAAGATTAGAGATTTGATTAGGCCCATTTCTATCAGAAATTTGTTTGTTTAAGGAAGACTGGGATGAATTTCATTAGACATGTCAGAATTCAATTGATTTGACATTGCCTTAAACATTTTATCAAATTTTCCAAGAAATTCATTTAGAGATTTTGATTGTGTAATCTTGAGTCGTTTGAAAAGAGGAGCATCATATTCAATCACTACTTTCTTAAACCAATCTAAATTCTTAATTATGGATTGTCACCATGTACCATCCAAAGATTTGATAATACAAGCACTCGGTAAATTTTTGTTTGGATTTACCAACACACAAATTCTTATGACAAAAAAACCATCAGAGATCCGCAAATCTGAAAGTAAAAATTTCCCAAATGAATTACCAGTTTTTTCTAGAATATCTGTGTTAAAAAATTCAAAAGGGAGTTTTGGCAGAGAAAACCAAATTGGCAAAGAATCAGATAGTTTCAAATCTGGTTCAAAGAAGGGGTGCCATGGGAAAATGAAAACAATTTTTTTACCAAACTAGACGAATTTTCTATCAAGAACTTGCTTTTTAGCTCCAATAGAATCCATAACCAAAATGAAAGTATTGGTCAATATTACCTGAAAAAAATAGCATACCATACCACTGAGAGTGAACCTTCGTGTGCAACTTAGAGAGACCCATACCTTCCCCCCACATCTGGAAAATAATAACATATTTGTAAAGATCCTGACACTTTTGTCTTAGAGCCAGCTTTTCCACACTTACAGATGGCAGCAGGAGCCAGATATCCTCTTTAGGGTTTGGAGAGGCCAAAGCCCCACTCACCTCCAACCCAACAAGGTTTTATTTTCTATGATCTTTATTGGAATCGAAAGTCAGAGCCTTAGGGTTAGAGTCTTGAGCAGCATGAGAGACTGTGAAAAATGGCGAGCCATGACTGACACCATCCAAGGTGTCTTTGGAGTCAGGATCCCTAAATTCCTTAGGGTTAAAAGAAGCCTTCATCGCAGTTTCCACGACGGAGCCCTGTTGGCCCCAGGACAAGAGGAGGGCACATAATCTTTCATATTCCCAGTTTCTTCCCCGACCCCCACATACCCATATTGGTTACGACACTCTAATATTTTGGCTTGCCTCAGATGCAGATTTACAATAGTATTCTCAACCCTCAAATCCCTATTTGGCAACCATGCTTAGTTCAGCCTTTTATTAGGCTTTCCAAGCTTTTTAAAGTACTCAAATCTTGGAGCCTGAGATGGGTTATTTTTTAAACTCTCTGGAGCTTTGTCAATCCATTTACCTGCATGGTACACCTATTACAGACAATGATCAAGCCTGCCTTCAATAGGAGTACCCATAGCTGCATCCACCCAATTACCTCCTTTGAAAACCCATTGAGGAACATGCTCTGAGATATAGTTCAACCCCAGTGGTGCAAGCAAATTGTTTAGAGCACCATCACCCCACCTGCCCTTCTCCTCCTTCCTTCCACCTTGCCAACCTTCCTTTCTCAGCCACATCAAATCTTCTTTCCCCATTTTTGTGCCAAATCTTCTTTCCCACCTGCCTTTCTCCTCCTTCCTTCCACATTATATCAAACTTATTCCTCAACATTAATCCTTAAAAACTAAACACTCTTACTCTTTTACATTTAATTTTTTAAACTCCTAAAAAAAATTTAACTATTTTAATTCTTTTTTTTTTCTAATAATTGTTCATTTGATATCATTTAACTTATGTCACAATTTATAACTTCATAAGAATATTATATATTCTATTTAAAAAGATAGTTAAAAAAAAATCACTTCATATTCATTACAAAACTTACTAACGAGAACCATATGCCTACTAAACTAGGCACATGAGTTTTCATTGTATCCAAATCATCAAATTGCCAACTAATCACATGTTAATTAGCATGAAAACAAATAATGAAAAAAATATTCTAGCATGAAAATGTGAGCAAAACTTATGACTTTCCAAGAAATGGGAAGGGCACTCTGATCAAAATTGTTATGTTATTTGAACTGCTTAAATTTTTCAAGGCACAACAGATTGGACTCATCTCATCATGAGACCTCTGATTTTCTTTTCAAATGAAGAAGCTTGAAATCCTTTTCCTATAGCTTTCGAACTCCTTAGAATGCTTTTATGTCCTTTCCACCACGATCACAAATAAACAAACAAATAAACACTTTTTAAAAAAATGGAAAAACTACGCATTCAACTATATTTGTTTCAATTAAATACACCATATACAATAAAAATAAGTTTAGTAAAAATTGTATCTAATTACAAAATTAGTACATTTGAATCTTACGTTTTATGTATTTACATAGGTAGTATATATACCAAAATCTTTCCCAGATTTTGAGCGATATTTACACAAATAACTATTACCAAAAAAATTACCAAATTTAACAAAGAAACAAAGATTGTTTCTTTGCATTGGCCCAAATTGTCAAAATTTAACAATTTTTGCTCTGGTTCCATTTTCAATATTCACTTTCTAGAGGCTCTCCTATTTTCATTGTTCAAACTTAATGCTCAACTTTCAATCTTCATAGGCTCTGTATTCACATGAATTATTCAATTAATCAACAAAATTCTCTAGGAATTTAAAGAATTTTAAAACACTTACACGGGACTGATTACAAAGGTTGGCTAGAAACCCCATCCAAAGTAGCAGCAGGAAACATTTTTGAAATCTGAGACTTGAAAATCTACAATTAAAGCTGCCAAGCGCACAAAATTCCTTTCCTCTTCATTCAAATGTCTCATTCTGAAACAAAACATAAAAAAATTTAACCTTCTCAAGCAAAAAGAAAAGGCTAACAACAAAGCCTCCAATAAATATACAAACCAGCAAAGCAGAAGGCATATAGCTTTTTCCCTAAGACAAGAACTTAATTCTACAACACAACCGAATATTTTCTCAGCCAAAAGTTATCCAACAGAAAGTAAAATAAACTAGCTGAAACAAACAAGGGAAGTGGAGTTTATATATCAAATACAAAAATATATGAATCTAAATTTTTATAAATATAATGAAAAATGTATTTCTATATATCCACATTCCACACGAAGTATTATAATTCATATTTAACAAATATAATGAGAAATAAAAATAGATCTATGAATAATAAAAATATCCAAATTCAGTATTATTATTTTTTGTCAATCATCTTGAAAAAAGTAAAACCAGACCTAATTCATACACCAACAGGTTAGAAAGATAACAACAAAAAATAGAAAATAACAACAGCACAAAATTCCATATTTTGCAGGCAGTAATAATTTCTTTATTATTGATGCTTTTGTAAAAAAGAACTACACTGCTGCACTGATCACAACCTCTAAAACTAGATTGCTAAACCTAAAAACTACGCATGCATATGTCGTGCATTATCCATGTGCTGAAAGATAGGCTCGTTGAAAACAAATTTTGTAAACTGAAACTTAAAAAAGCAAACTAAGACTAATAACTAAAAGTCTAGACTTATAAATTTGTGCATGCAAACGAGGGAAGTGGAGCGCAAAGTTTATTGCCAGATCTATGCCTTTTCAACTTCCACCTTCTCTGTTCATCCACTTTCATACCTATCTTGTCCATGCAAAAAAATGGTTACAAAACTATTTTATTCACATTACCACTTGCTCTATACCGAAAAAACAAATTCATTGTATTGAAGTTTATGTTTATCCCCATTCACTCTTTACATAATTTTTTTTTTAAAAGTTGCTACAACCATTTTATATTTTATTTAAATTTTTTTAATTAATGGGAGTAAAAGTAGCACATGACTTCCACCTACTTATCATTTTCAATGAAGCTTCAAAAACTTAACACAAAATATTCGTTGAATGCTTTCACTATATAACGCCTCTCCACGTAATAAAATTTATATTTTAAAACAAAATTTTACTTTTAAATAATATCTATTTTTATATTCAACAAAATTCTAAATTTTTAAGATTCATCTATATAATTTTCTTAATATTCTCTTTCAATTTTTAAAATCTTTATCATCTATGAATTATGATCTATCTTTCATTTTTCTATAAATTTTAATTTAATCTATTTTATTTAAAGTTCAATTAACTTATTTTAATTGCTTGTAAACATTAATATATAATTTTAAATTTCATTTTAAAATTTAATATATAACTTTCAATTTTAAAATGAGATGTTACTTTTAAATAATATCGATTACTTTTTATTTAAAATTGATAGTTATATATTAAACTTTCAAATGAGTGGATACAGGGTAAAGAAAAAATTACAAGTATTGAAATTGAGAGGTAATATGACTATTTTCTCTATTTCTAGAGCATATTTGAATAATTCAAATAAAGAAAAAGGAAAAGTCATTAAATGAATTGCTTGGAAAACATGCCTAGAGCTTTTATCATTTGAAATCTTCCCTAGCATGCATTTCGGTTCATTTTATTCTTAATCTATTCATTTTAATAATGTTTCACATATTCAGTGACAAGAAGAGGGTGGTGAAAATTGTGGTGACTCGCATAATGAAAGAGATGGAGAAGGTGCCATTACATGTTGCCAAGCATCCAGTGGGTCTAGATGAAGCTGTGAGAAATTTTGACACGACTGCACTTCAATTTGTTGGCTCGACACAGATCGTGGGAATCTGGGGAATGGGTGGCTCCGGAAAAACCACTCTAATGAGGGCGCAGCTCGAGACTTAGAAAGTAACTCACAAACAAGAGAATAATTTTATTATTTAGAAAAATGGAGCTTCTTACATACAGAGGATCTCAAATCCCCAAGTTCTTCAACACATGCAAGTTATAGAAAGCTACAGAATCACCCTTTCGCAATATGCGAGCTTGTCCCCAAAAAGTTTCTCAAAAATTAGAAACCCGCCCATAAATACGGCTCCTCTTTAGTTTGGAGCCAAAACAACATTCAAATTTGAGTTTATGCAGTTTGGCGCCAAAAAATTACAACTTGAAGTTCAAATTTCAAAAGAGCATTTGCAATTGTATCTTCTAGAAAGTGCACCAACTTCCTGGGGCCATAACTTTTGATCCGGGATTCTGATTCGCGAACCTTTTGAACCGTTGGAAAGGTCATGAAGTCAATAACACGCTCAAAATCCGCTACGCCAATTTTGGAAAGTTTTGAGGCTGATCCAGGAAATCTAAGTGCCTCAAATCTAACTCGGAAGATTTTCAGGTGCAAATCTGGGAAACTAAAACTGCAATATCTTTCCACCCAAGAATAGAAAATAAAAACCGTAAATTGGGAATTTCATCATGACAAAAAGGGTATCCAAAAATGTAAAAACATCTAAAAACCAAGAAACTTGAAATTTAACTATTTTTGGGTGATGCAAGATTGCCCTTACACCACTGGATGCTCCTGCATCAGACACCCAGGGTAATTTGAGAAGTGACCCCGTCACGTCTCAGATAGTGGAGGAAAAACCCAAATGGTAAACCTCTACCTTAGGAAACCAAGATGAATCTTCAATAGGCCTTCCTTTCCATTTCACCAGATATTCTTCATACTGCCTATTCCTGGTACTCCTTCCCACATGACTATCCAGGATTTCTTCAATCTCCTCCTTTTCTGAAGTAGGTGCTAGGAATCCCACACTGTTCCATCGTTGGTACTTCCTCTACGCCACCTTCATGATACTCTGTCAAATCTTAAATGTTGAACACAGGGGAAATATTGAATCCATCCGGCAACTCTACCTCATATACATTCCCTGAATCATGCCTCTTCAAAATTTTGTAGGGACCGAACTTCTTCATCTTCAATTTGTTATATGTTCCCACTGGAAACCTTTCTTTCCTCAAGTGGACCATCACTTCATCACCAATCTGAAACTCCTTATACCTCCTCTTCTGATCTACCTTAGCCTTATACTACATATTCATCTTGTTAATATGTTCTCTTACCTTCTCATGTATATCCTTGATGTGTTCTACAAAATCTTCAGCCTTCGTAACTTATTTTATTCTCTTGGTCCATCTTCCTCAGTTCTGGAACTGTTCTGGGGCTACCTCCATACACAATCTGGAATGGTGATCTACCAGTGTTTCTGTTGACGGAATTGTTGTAAGAAAATTCTGCCTGGGGTAAGATCAAGTCCCATCCCTTGGATTTATCTCCTACCAAACATCTCAATAGGTTACCCAGACTCCTGTTAACAACCTCTGTCTGCCCATCTGTTTGCGGATGGTGTGCAAAATTGAACTTCAGCTCTGTCTTCCGCTTCTTCCACAAGGTCCTCCAAAGTAATTTCACAAATTTGTGTCACGATATGAAATACCTTTTAAGTGACCATGTAGCCTCACTCACCTCTTTGAAGAACAAGTCGTTAATGTGACTACATCATGGTCTCTAACATGAATGAAATGCCATCTTCAAAACCTATCGCATCACCGACAAAGACTCGAATCATTCCCCATCAGGTCCTTGAATACTAAGAATAAAGTCCATACTTTATATCCTCCCATGGCCTTCCTCTCGGGGCAGGTAAGGGCCGATATAAGCCCGTGATTCTAATTCACCCTTTAGCCATCCATATACCCCAACTTTCAGGCCAAACTTTCATCCCGTGACAACCATACACACGTTCATCGATAACGAAAAATGGTCTTATCTCGACCAAAATTTCTCACCATTCCTCCACTATGCTTCTCATTTATCAGGTTTTCCCTCATGGAACTCCTCGGGATACATAATTGACTTTCTTTAAATAACATGCCATCCTAGATTATAAAATCTAGCCACCTTGCCCTGTCCACTATAATAGGTTCCTTGTAAGCTTTCCAAGCCTGAAATTAGATCTTCCTCGATATAGTGTCTTAAGTTCATTGAACCCAACCACCTAATATCCATCTTGTCATCAATGTATGCCTCCTACTTAAGGCATCTCGTGAACCCTATTTGACTTCCCACTCCTATGTTTCTGAAACAAAGGTATAACTCTACAAAATCACCTATTTCATATGTGCCTTTATTTAATTTCCTCTCGACTATTTAGGTACTGCATATTCAAGGACTTCAAGATATAGAACAAATTCCTCTGGCAACAAATATTGTCTCCATTTCTTTAATGCTTGAACTATTGCATAAAATTCCTGGTCATATACAGAATACTTTCTCTTGGCATCATTTAACTTTTCACTTAAATAGGCAATGGGCTTACCTTCTTGGCTCAACACTGCTCCAATGGCACAACAACCAATCGCATCACAATCCACCAAACACCTTGTTAAAATTTGGGTGGGCTTAGAAATAAGTTGTTCATACCTCTTCAATGCTCAAAACTCTTCCCCACTCAAGTGCTCCACTTGAATTATTTTCTATCCCCTCTCATTGTTTCAGTCAGGGGTCCACAAATACTACTAAGGTTTCTAATGAATTTTCTATAAAACTAGCCAAACCATGGAAAGATCTCACTGTAGTGCTCTTGGGGTAGGCCATTCATAATAGCCTTCACCTTCTCTCGGGTCCATCTTGAGACCTTCAATGAGACAACAAAACCCCAAGTACTTAACCTCTCTTCACAAAACTGCACTTTTTATATTAATGTTTATCTTCTCTCAACTTCTCGTAGGTCAATATGCATTAGATGCTCATCCAAATATCTTACTAAAATAAAAATATCATCTAAATACACAATAACAAAACTTCTCGAAATTTTTAGTACTCATTCATGAGCCGCATGGATTATTAGCCCAAAGGCATGAATAACCACCATATAGGCCCTCATTGGTCTTGAAGGCGCCTTCCATTCATCTCCTCTCGAATCTGGATCTGGTGATATCCACTCTTTAGATCAATCTTTGTGAAGTGCTGAGCTCCACTCAAATAGTCTATCAGGTCATCCATCCTTGGCAGGGGAAATCTATACTTGATTGTTATCTTGTTTATGGCTCAGGAATCTGTACACATCCTCCACTCCCCATCTTTCTTTGGTGCTATTATAGCAGGTACTACACATGGACTCAAACTCTCCCATATCAAACCCTTTCTCAACAACTCTTGAACTTGTATGTTCAACTCCTCATTTTATGTTGGAGTCATTCTATGAGTTGTCTTATTTGGCAAACTAGCTCCAAGAATCAAGTCAATTTGATGACTAATCTTCCTTATTAGTGGTAAACCCTCAGGTACATTATCAGAAACAATATCCTGAAACTCATCCAACATCCCAGAAACTTCTTCTGGAACCTTCTCACTATCCTCCTTACTCACTCTAGGAATCAATGGACAACACACACTCATGCTTCATACCTTCTAAATATTTTCTTCCATCTACATAACAAATTCTAGCACTACTGCATACCTTGTGTTCGGTCTCCTTTAGGGGTTTCAACTTGTGACGAACCCCATCCTTTGTCAAAGAATAAGTTTTTGCATGGCCATCATGTATAGCTCACCTATCAAACTGCCACGGCCTCCCCAACAACATGTGACATGCATCCATGGGGATGATATCACAGTAGTACCTCATCATGGTAGCTCCGATCTGAACTCTTGGTACTAGGCACCATTGACCAAACTTTGTGGTTTGTCCGCAACTGTGCAACTGACACGCAAAGTGTGTCTTCCTCTTCATCTTCAACTTTGTGACCATCTCTAACACCGACATCAAGACTCCCACCATCAATAATAATGACATCACAACATTTTCCTTCACACTTGCACCTTGTGCGAAATAGATTCTTCCTCTGCTCGGTTCCTTTTCCTCAATCACTGTGGCTCTCCTAATCACTAGGGCTTCTCCCCTTTCAGCATCATCTGAATGTTCAGATTGGGCCTCCTTATCTACATGCGCAACCCTTCCATGACCTTTTGGCCTTTTGTCTACCCTTCCTTAGTGTTTTGGACATTCATAGGCTCAATGCCCTTCTTCACCACACTGGAAACACGTTCCTTTGAAACCACCTCTTCCAGATCCTTGTCTATATCTCCCTCGTCCTCTACCTCTTTAATCACCATTATTTTGATCACGAGAGTGGTAGAAGTTGTCATTCCTTTGGCTTCGGCTGGTACCCACATCTTCACTTTTCTTTTCATCATCATTTCGACTTCCTGAAGGTCTTCCACCGCCCCTTTTGTTTTGACCTCCTTGTCCTTTTTGTTTGCCATCAAATCTTTTATTCAAATTCTCTTCCACCTTTAGAGCAAATAGATACACATCCTCAATGGTGGTCATTCTGACTAGGCTTAACTCCTCTTGAATGCTCAATCGTAACCCATTAATATATCTAGCTACCTTCTCCTTATTGGCCTCTGTGTGACCCGTTCTGATGATTATCTTGTGAAAATATTCAATATATTCTTTCATAGATCTACTTCCTTGCTTCAACCCTTGTAATTTCTTCAGTAGATCTAACTCGTAGTCCACTGGTATGAACTGCTTCTTCAGTTTCTCTACCATGTGATCCCATCTGGTGATATTTCCTTTTCCTCTTCGATTTCTTTCCAACTGGACCTCTTTCCACCAAATACTGGCATGGCCCTTCAGCTTCATTTTCCCAAACTTAACCCAATCTAGGTCCTCTATTTCCTCATACTCAAAATATTCTTCTAGCTCATTGATCTAGTCGATCAATTCTTTCGGGTTCAGACTTTCAGAATAATTGGGGACTTTTGTTCTGGGTCTTTTCTCGATCTTTGAAATGGCCCTTATTAGTTGCATTTGGTCTTGATTAATTGCTTCTTCTTCCTCTTCTATGTTTGAACCTTCTTCCTCTCCTTCATCCTCACTTTCCTCCCTCGGGTTTAAACCTCTTCTCAACTACTCTTGTAATGCATCAATCTGTCTTTGGAGGGCTGCCAGTGCATCTCTTCCACCAGTATTTCTGCCGCCTTGACCACCTTTGGCACCACCATGCCTACCACGCATCACTCTTGGAGGCATCTTTCTTGACCTCGACCCACAACTAAGGTCCTGGTGCAAACTGCCTCACGATCGACAATCTGTCCACATGTTCAAGAAAACCCGCTCTGATACCACTTGATGAGGGCGCAGCCTGAGACATAGAAAATAACGCACAAACAAGAGAATAATTTTATTATTCAGAAAAATGGAGCTTCTTACATGCGGGTAGGATCTCTAAATTTCAAGTTCTACAATACATGTGTTAAGGTGTAAAGCTGCTGCACCTTCGTAATATGTGAGCTTGTCCTCAAAAGTTACCCAAAAATTTAGAAACCCGCCTATAAATAGAGCTCCTCCTTAGTTTGGAGCCAAAACAACATTCAAATTTGAGTTTAGGTGGTTTGGCGCCAAAAATTTACAACATGAAGTTCAAATTTCAAAAGAGTATTTGCAATTGTATCTTCTAGAGTGCACCAACTTCCCGGCCATAACTTTTGGATTCAGACTGATTCAGAAACCGCTTGAACCGCTGGAAAGGTCACAAATCACAACGTGACTCAAAATTAGCCACACCACCCTTGGTGCCTTCAGGCTAATCTAGAAACCTATGCCTCAACCGCTGTAACCCAAGATTGTGCAACCAGAAACTAAAACTACAATATATTTCACCAAAGAATAGAAAATAAAAACTATAAATTAAAATTTCATGATGAAAAGGGTATCCAAAAATGTAAAAACATCTAAAAACTGAGAAACTTGGAATTTAACTATTTTTGGGTGATGCAAGATTGCCCTTACACCACTGGATGCTCCTACATCACACTCTTGCATAGGAAATCTTTAACAAAAAGTGCTCAGCCAAGGATATGTCAAGTTTTCTTTTTGATCTTCGAGATGCTGCTAGGAAAGGGTTGGTGGTTGAGAAACAAAAGAAGCTTCTGGAGGACCTTAATGTCAAAAATTACAAATCCTTTGATCATGTAGATGAGGGTAAGGGGATTCTTAATAGCCGTTTGAGATCTACGTCTATGCTTGTCGTTCTAGATGATGTGGATCATATAGATTAGCTTGATGCTCTAGTGCCAACAAGGGAGAGTCTTGGCAATGGAAGTTTGATTATTGTTATGACACGCGAATTACATGTTCTTAAAGCATGGGACATCTCTGCCATTTATCAAATGAAAGCTCTCCATGACACTTATGCAAAACAGCTCTTCTGTTGGAATGCATTTTTAAATCCCTCTCCACCGTTGCGATTTGAGAATCTAGTTGAGGAGTTCGTAAATGCTTGTGATCATCTACCTTTGTCACTCAAGGTCTTAGGTGGACAACTCTATGGTGAGTCTCGCAAGAATCATTGGCAGAGCACGTTAAAAAGGTTATCCAAAATATTGCCTAGGGAAATCAAAGAACAACTGAAACTGAGCTATGATGCGCAAGAAGAAAAAGAGAAGGAATTTTTTTTGGATACAGCATGTTTCTTCACTGGGAAGAAGATAAATTTGGCCATTGAAGTATGGGAAGGATCAAACTGGGAGGGATTGCTCGGGTGGGAAAAACTTTTCAATAAGTGCCTTGTTGAGGTTGATGATGATGGTGACATAAGAATGCATGATCACTTGAGAGATTTGGGAAGGGACATTGCAAACCGACAGTCACCCTATTGACTTTGGTCTTCACAGCAGACTATCGAGGTTTCCTCTCAACAGGTGAATTCGATGCCTTCTTTTATCTCTTTATTAATCATGGCATGGGAACCAACTTCTCCAGTTATATTGACCTTTGAAAACATTTTGTATTTTTACTTTTGACTATTCAGGTAGCAATACAAGTCCAAAGAATTGTAAATGCAATTGGTGAAAATTGTTACCAACGGGAAGGGAAGATCATAATAAAGACAAGCCAAGGAGAGTGCAGATTGGAGCCCTGCTCGCTTGGATTGAAAATTTTTGTTGGTGATGGAGATTTTATTAATCAAGAACACAGCGAAATATCACAAAAACTGGTCTGGCTTCAGTGTGACGAACTTAATTAGCACAAAAATCTTACATCGTTGCTTTCATTAAAAAATTTAAAAATTTTAGAACTTGGCTACCCTTCCATCTTAGAAGATTTGTGGGAACAAAATGCATATGTAAGTATCTTGCTTACGGTTCTTTTAAAAAATTTCTTGCGAAATGTCTTTTTTATCTATCTATGTAAAATTGTACCGAAATCTGGTCGCAGGCTCCTTTGTAGCTGGTAGAGTTGGTTATTAAGAAATGCGAAAGGCTTTGCAGATTTCCAAGGTCAATAGGACATTTGAAGAATTTGAAAAGGATATCAATTGACGGATTCGGCAATTGGGATACACTGAGCGACCTTCCAGAAGAATTTTGTCGTCTCCAATCGCTGGAGCACCTGAAGATAGTAAACTGTAATAAATTATCATCGCTGCCAAGTAATTTTGGCAAATTGACAAATCTGCAACACCTAAATTTGAGTTGGTGCATGAAGTTAAAGATATTTCCAGACATTCTGGAAAACATGACAAAGCTCTGGTATTTGAATCTTAACGGATGCTATGAGTTGGAACAGTTGCGCCTCCCAGAAGTGGCTTCCTTAACAGAGCTCTATTTGACAAGTACCAGCTTGAAAGAACTGCCAGCGAACATCTTTCAGCTAACCAAGTTGACCAAGTTGGAGATAGGGAGTTCGTTCTTAACAGCATTGCCAACTTATGTCGGGAATTGGTGTCCTTTAACCACATTTAAAATCCAACAATGTGAGAAGTTGGAATCTTTACCGGATTCTCTGGGGCATCTTAATTTCTTGTCAGATTTAGATATATGCTTAACCCCAATGAGCGAGTTGAGTTTTGGGTCTGGGTGCATGCTCAAGTGGATAAAACTAGTTTGGACGAAAGTGTCCAAGATTTCAATTCGTGAAGATTGTTGTCCTGTCCTTGAGACTCTTGAACTTAATTCAAATCCTGATTTAAGGGCGTTGGAAGCCCTGCCAGCAACATTGAAGACCATACAAATTTTTCACTGTGATATCCTGAAGGACATCAGAGACCTTCAGAGTCTGTATATATCCAGCTGTAAAGAGTTAGACGAGCTTCCCTGTTTTGCAAAATTAGTGTCTTTAGAATCCATTTCCTGAATGTTCAAAATCACTGAAGATAGTGGCAAGGTGAAGAAAATAGAGTTAGATGGGCTTCCATTTCCTGAATGTTTGAAATCACTGAAGATGCTCTATTTAGAAAACTGCCCAGAGTTGGAAAAGATAGAAGGTTTAGAAAATCAGAGATCACTGCGGACGCTCATGATAGGTAACTGTCCAGAATTGGATAAGCTTTCAAGTCTTGCAGAAATTCCTTCTCTTAAAACATTTCAATTGAGAAAGTGCCATAAATTACAAAAGATAGAAGGCTTAGAAGGTTTGAGATCACTGGAAACCCTGAGCATAAGTGGCTGTCCCGAATTGGATGACCTTCCAAGTCTTGCAAAATTAACTTCTCTTAAAGAATTTGAATTGAAAAAGTGCCACAAATTGCAGAGGATAAAAGGTTTAGAAGGTTTGGAGACCCTGAAGATAAGTGACTGTACAACAGAATTAGTGAAGATTTTGGTTCCGAATCTTGCAGAATTAAGTTCTCTCAAAGTATTTCAATTAGGTTTGAGATCACTGGAGACCCTGAAGATAAGTGACTGTCCAGAATTAGATGAGCTTCCAAGTCTTGAAAGTTTGACTTCTCTTAAAGCATTTGAATTGGGAAAGTGTCACAAATTGCAGAAGATAGAAAGTTTAGAAGGTTTGAGATCACAAGAGACCCTGAAGATAATTGACTGTCAAGAATTAGATGAGCTTCCAAATCTTGGAAGATTGACTTCTCTTAAAGTATTTGAATTGGGAAAATGTCACACATTGCAGAAGATAGAAGGTTTAGAACGTTTGAGATCACTGGAGACCCTGACGATAAGTGACTGTCCAGAATTAGTGAAGCTTCTGGTTCTGAATCTTGCAGAATTAACTTCTCTCAAAGTATTTCAATTAAAAAAATGCCTAGGTTTAGAGAAGTTGGAAGCGCGTACCTACATATCAGCTATTGAACAATTGGAGCAGTCTCAGAGATCGCTATCGTTGGAAGTCGTAGCAAACGACAGATCAGCTATTGAACCATTCGTCAGACACATACAGGTAGTTGAAAATAGTTGAACTAGAAATATGAAAACCTATTTATTATTACGAGTCATCTGATTCTGTGCTGCCTTTGTCTTTTTCAAACAATGTGCAGAAATGGGCATGTGAAGTGATGATATGGACGAAGGCAGTGCTTTATGTGAGCTCACTTAAAAACTTCTTTGAAGAATTGCCAAATGTCTCTATTCTTGATTACTGTGACGTGAAAGAAAAATGCGAAGGATGCATAAGTTTGTGGAGGCCAGAGAGTTCTGCCCCTGCCAATGCCATTCTGATATGTTTTATTATAGATTGTATTTGTCCCGATTTAAAGTTATGTATAGATGTGGGATATGATTATTTTGAGACAGAGCTGGGTAGAGGAAAATGGATATGGATGGGAGTCTTCATGCAGCCTTCCTCTTGTCGTCAGTCAAACAAAGACTCTATTTGGACTCGTGATAGCGAGGGCAAGGGGGTAAAAGTAAAAGTAGAGGGATGTTCAGTGATGGGCGAAGAGGGGGCCATTCTAAAGGCATTCCATTGGTTTTTCCAAATGAATGAGTGCTCAACTAGCTTTTAGGAAGGGTCTTATTTATATAAATATAGACATTTTACATATATTTAATTTAAAAAATTAGATATATTTATTTTGAGTTATTTTATTATTTATTATACATAAATTAATATATGTAATTGGTTTTTTTCTTTGTACAAAAATGAAAATTTATATTAAATAATTAAATTGAAAGAGTTACAAAATGATGACACAATATTATGTAATAAAAAATAGTTGTAAATCTTTTTATCAAAATATTATTATTGAAGTTTTTATTTTTGTATAATTTCATATATTTTGTAGTGAGTGATTTTTTTAAAAGTTAAAGATGTTTGAATATGATGATTTAATAAATATTGATATTTACAAAAAGAAAATAAAGTTGAGCTGTTAGTTGAAAAATGGATTATAGTTAGAATATTGAATTAATTATACTCATATAAATAATAACTATAAAAAAAATCATTACTATTATTATTATTTTTATGTAGGGTTACCTATATTATTAAAATTAATGGTTCTTAGAATAAATATTTGGATAAAATGATTTTATAATATTTATATTGTTATGGTTACATAAATATGAAATATGAGATTTGTGAAAGAGGTAAAATTGGTTGGGTTATATTTATATGAAATATAAGCATTTTTCAATAAAGTGACATGAGAAGAGAAAGTATAATAGAAGATTCCCATAACATTTTGAAACTCTTCAAAGTAGTAAATGTATAAAAATTTATATTCATATAAAAAATAATAAATATTACATAATAATTACAACTTCAATTACAACTATAATTTTTAATTTCACAAATTATATTAGCATTTATCTTTTTAATAAATAAGGTGTATATAAAATTAAAAATTGTTTATTTATAAAATTAAACATTTTTTTTATTCAATATTAATGTGCCAAAAAATAGTCATTGTTATATTATAATAGTTATTGCAGAGGAGGGGATTTTCTACCCTCAAGATAATGGGGTCTTAAAGAGCGAATCAGACTCAACTATCTCAATTGATACAGTTCAAGTGAACTAGAAATAGAATTATTTAAGACTAAATTCTAAGTTATACTTAACAATTGATGTAACCGAAAATGTCAAACAAATTAGAGATATGGGGTGATAAAAATGTTTAGCTTATAGAAATAGAAATCACTAAATATAAAGAATATGTTATCAATTAGATGAAGCCTCGTCCTCGGATGCTAGCATGCCATGAAGACGTTTGTGCATCCAAAGTGTCATATGTATGAAAAGAGCTCAAAAATTGCTAGAATGAAGTCCTCAACTTGTTGTACCTGTTTGTCACCTACACACATGGAGACGCAGAAAACTATTGGGGTTTGTCTCAATCAAACCCTTACTTTGGTATTTCCAGGTCCATGGACAACCAGATAAGATAGGAACACATAAAAGGTAAAATAGATGTGTGATAGAAACAAACCCCATTATGGAAGAGAACCCCTATCATGATAAAAGACACTAGATGAGATCATATAAAAATGTCAATATACAAGATTGCTTGAATAATAAGTAAGAGAGTGTTACTAGTAGTTGTGCCCCCTCTTTCAAGATGATAAACATGACAAGATCATAAGCTAGAAGAGTCTCAATTATTACAAATGTCTAAGATGTTGAAATATTTTGGTAGAGTTTCTTTAAGAAAGAGATAGAGAGCCCAAAGAGAAAAAGTTACAAGTCACCAATGAAAAATGAGGAGGAAAAGTAAGTTATATTCTTGAACTAAGTGTGAATAGTTGTTATAGTTGTATTTGCACACTAGGACATGCATCATGAATAAACTGCACATGATATTACCCATTTGAATCTAATATTTTATCAGGATGCTTGTGCATTGCTAAGTACTTTTTTTAAAATTCAAACCATAGGTTGCTAATGCTTCATCAAATTACCATCCATGAGATCATAATCATGAAATCTTGATTATAGATTTTGGCATAAATGCACCGAGTGCAATGTGTAAGTGTGAAATTGGCACAAGGTGTAATTTGTGACACTAGAGTTAGAATACAATTTAAATTATAAAAATATTATAGCTTGAGTTAAGATATATAAGAAAAGAAATTTCACAAAATTTGTATAATATTGTAATTTTATATTTTATAAAACTAAAAGAAAATAATTATACTAGCCTCAATTTTTATCTCATTCCAATTATAATCTAGTGTTTTATAAGATTGAAGGATAATTTTATTTTTTTTAATCTTCTTTTATGTTGTTGACTTCCATCTTCCAATTATCTTCTCTACTAGAGTCCATTTCAAAGGAAAGAATTTATAAGAAATTTTCTTATTTAGATAGGATACATCAAAAAAATATTTAAGACACTCTACATTATAAATGGTGTGTGCAATTATTATGCTTACTAGAATTAAATTTTAGTCATCTATAAATCCAATATATAAAGTTTTATCTAGACATCTAAGATTGGGTGTAGATGACCAACACAATGCTTTGAGAACTCACATAAACACTTATATTCTCATATTTAGTTTGTTGAAGGTAAATGTGTAGTGTGTTGGACTCAATATGGTACTTGTTTAAGTGTGGGAGTAAGTCCACGAAAATAATGAGTATAGTCTAGACCAAGTGTAGCATGTTTTCCATTCAGTGCAATGGTACATCATTGGTAAGCTCTATGGTAGGTATCATTATTGTCAAGCATATAATACAATACTAAAATATATGAAATTTGTAATATCCTTCATGAAAAATCAAACTAAAATCTGAAACTTTTGTTGGTATGTGGCAACTGTTCATGAAAATATTGTACACTCTTTATGTGTCCTTGTTAGGGTTCAGGTTCCGGCCAGGCCTCGAGTGGGTGTTCACGGGTGTAACCCCCAAATTCTTTTTTCCCCCTTTTTTCATTGAAAAATGAAAAACAAATTTTTAAAACCCTAATTCTAGAAGCTTTAAAAAATATGGTTATAAGTGACTGGGATGTATGTTTTGGTATGGTATTTTTCATGATATTTTAATCTATTTTTCACTAGATAATAAAATATTTGGATGGCTAAGTTTCTGTGGATGTAGCCCATATTGGGTGAGCCACATTAAAATTCTATTTTGATCTCTTTTGTGTTATTCTTCATTGTTATTTATGGTTTATTTAATATGCATATAATTGTTAATGTTTATTGCTCTGATCTACCTAAACCCTAACAAATTTTTATTTCTACCAAAATCTTAAAATAGAGAAATTTGGGTATGTTTGAATATTAATGAAAATACTAAAATTTTGATTTAAATAATATGTAAATGGAATAGAATGAATTGCTATAGATTCAATTATTATTTTTTCATCATATTTTTCTAATAAAAACAAGGAATAGTAATATACATCTATTACAAAGTTACATTAAAGGAAACTCAATTTTGGAGCTAAAATACACCAAAAATCCATCAACTAGGAAATCAAGTGAATTGCAACTGTAATAAAATTAATATAATTAACTTCATGGAATAACATTATATTTCTATCGTATACTACAAATGAAATCCATGAACAACTACAACAAATTATATAGAGAAATATCTTACTAGGAACTCAAAATACACTTTGAATCTAAAGCAATTTCCACACTAACTCACCAAACTTCACACAACTAATCTGAAATAGAAAATTGCATAAATAATATACTATAAAAGCATCTAAATATGTTGATAACAAAACAATATACACACCACAACCTTTAATATGAAATATGCACACCAAACTGGATCGAAAATCCCATAGAGAAAATGATTATAGAACTCCAACTGGAAGCTTTCTAATACATTGGAAATCTCTAGATGAAATTTCATTTGGAGACCCTCAGAACCACTATCTCTAAGCCTCAATCCCCTTGGTTTACCAGCCTCAAAGATCCTTTCTTCATTGGTTTACCATCCTCTGAAGAAAAATCACAAACCTGTGAAAGGAAATAATATTTGGAATAATGCAAGCTTGTGAAGGAAATTAAATTTTATTCCATTTCTTTTTCCAGCACTAATTTGGGTGCCCAAATACCATGCCCAAAGGATGTAATATTTAATTTGAAAATATTATAACTGTGTGAAGGTTAGAGAGATTGTCATTGATATGTTTATTGGCAACATGAACATGAGGTATGAGCATAAGTTATACATTATGCAAGTACAGTATTGACATTAATGTCAAAATTGTGGTTTGACATGAAGATTGTCATGCAAACCATTTTTTGTAGCATGAGCATGCATAAACATGTTAACCTAGTGCTTAGTTGCAAGAAGGTTTGATTCGGTTCAGATACTTGAAGTAAAAATTGGCTAAGTGTTAGAACATTATTTTCAATGTATAGATCTAATATTTTTGTCCGCATTGGTTTGCCTTGAAGAATCCTGCTATGTAGTTTAAATGAAATTTTGTTGGATGTTAGAGGATTCTAAATCCATATTTTCACATTAATTTATCCTTTGGCGAAGAAGTTATGAATGATAGAATATTGAGTTTTCTAGTGATAATGGTTGCTAATACATGGTGCATGCTTTGGTGAATCCGCACTACATCACAAAATAATATTTTTTCATGTGGATTTGTGGGAGTGTTTATAGATGTTAGTAGTCTTTGTGCTCCAAGTGGTGTGAATTTTTGACATCTATATGTCTATCTATGGTTGATCAATTTGTGAATTTCAATGTTAGGTATTCACAAGAGCTGACCTAGTATCTCTAGGGTGTTGTAAAGTTTTAAGTAATTATTGATCGGTTACAAAGTGTTAGAAGTTTGAGGAGATTGTCATTAATAATGATACTCGACAAAATGAGCATGAAGTGCACTTAATAATATAATACATGTTGGTGTAAATAGGTTTTTACTCTTTACACATTGTCTTAAGCTTAACTTAGGACACATATATTTAATATTTGTTAATATTTGTCTCGGGTAGTTTCACCCGTGACTCATCTTGTTTTATGATGGTGAGTTTGTTCACCGCATTTCTTGCCTATTTAATAGGCTTCTATGTACATGATTATTCAATCATCTTAACTTTAATTAAGCTTATCACATTATTTTGTGATTATTTTCTCTCAGTTGTGAAGGTTGAGTTGCAGGTTGCTCCTCGGTGATTTGGAGCTTTTCTCCAACATGGTATCAGAGCTCGCCTCCTGCCCTTACTTCCGCTGAAAATAATTTGCCACTGGTGTTTTGGCAGACCTCCGTGTGGTTAGCCTGCACCTATTCGCAAAAATATTTTCAGAAAAATATTTCTGCGATTTGATTATATTGTTTGGGGTTTTATTAAATCTCTGTAGATCTGGTGGTATTATGATTTATTGAATCGGTCACATCGCATGGTACTGAGTGGGCAGAGTTCATTCTACTTCCATCGGCTTGTCGAATCTTCTGGTCGCTGAACCATTGCCAGCCCCCAATCACACATTCACTGGGTTTGCATCATACATCGGTCTCTTTTCACCGGTCTCCAGCAGTGTTTGATCGACGTAGGATATACCTTCTTTTACGTCGCCTGGGGTCCAGCCATATCCACGTCACACTGGTTTTTTTCTTCTCTTGCCCGTGGATCCACCATCGGCGTACCTGATCTGCTGGTAAAGGAGATTATATTGGTTTCATTAGTGGCGAAAGTCAAGTGTATTGGTGAAATCTTCATCAGTGGTACGCTGCCATACCACCGTCCGACGTACATCCACTGATCGGAATACCACTGCCTGAGGACCTATCATTGGCGAATCTATCTTTTCAGCGTGAGGAGGCGGTCCAATCAGTGGTTTGCAGATACCGGTTAGTGGTCTGGCGGGTCTTCCATCCACAGCCTTGTGAGATCTCCATCGGCCTTCTAGGAATCTCTTTCTGCCATTTCTTATCTGCTGAACATTCGGGCAATTGTGGTACGAAGGCATTCCCTTTCTGCGAGCTCGAGTACCTCCATTCGGCGTACCTTCATTCACATTAATCAACTTTGAGGAACCTTCTTCATCAGATCGGTCTTTGTATCTGGTCAACGGTTCATCTAATACATCGGCTCGAGCTTTCTCATCGGCTGGTTGGATCGGTATATCTCCCGTCAGATCTCCAGCCGTATAGTCTTCAAGGCTCGCGTCCTTCACATTTTCGCAAGCTTTATTGACATCACATCTTCTGTAATCAACCCGACTTCTATTGTATAACGCCCGTGGGGTGGGGTGCCCACAGGTGGCACAGCCACTGGGGCACCACCCCACTCCGCCGACTTGACTCACCACCAATGGTGGCGGGGTGAATAAATCATATTTTTTTAACCTTTTTAATAAGGGGGGAGGGGTCATATGGCCGACTTGGGGCCGAATTTTTTGACCTTAATTAGTATTTATTTTCTGCACTCAGTTAGTGTGAAAGGTCATTTTCTAGGTTTTTTTTTTTCGTTTTTGCATATTTTTTGCTCCAGATGGTGAAATTTTGTAAACAAAATATCATCGGAAAGGTGGCGATCTCAACTTTCCAGTGGTGTTGATGTTTCTTCAGAATTTTGCTGTTTGGTAGTTTTTATTTCTCATTGAAGTTTGAAGATCTAGTTTTACTCGCATGCTCTTCATATTTTCTCTGTACTTCAGTTCATTTCCAGATCATCATTCAATCAACTGTTGCTTCATAGATTCTAGAGATGTGCCAGTTTGTGAGTTTTCCAATGTTCCTTGGCATCGGGTCTGCTGTTGCTCTATCATGATTCTAACTTGAGTCCTTGAGTGACTCTATAGTTTCTAGCAAACAGAAGTATCTTTCCTTGCTTGCCGCATTCAGGATTCCAGTGTTACTCCACAGTGTACTTCCAGTGCTTCTTCTTGCAACAGGTTATTTCTTATGGGGGGGTCCTATGATCTCTTTTATCATCCTTTATAGAGATTGATTGGATTTGTGATGGATATTATTATTGTATTGTATCTCTCTTTTGGGGAGGAGTTTTGTCCCATTGGGTTTTCTCCTTTTCTCCGTTTGTGAGAGATTTCGTTTGCATTTGTACATGAGTACTTAATATGGCCTCGTAGCTGAGACTCATATTTGCATTTTATCTTGCATTTAATAATCTCCCTAAGTTTGCACTTAAGTGGGGGTGTTGGTGTAAATAGGTTTTTACTCTTTACACATTGTCTTAAGCTTAACTTAGGACACATATATTTAATATTTGTTAATATTTGTCTTGGGTAGTTTCACTCGTGACTCATCTTGTTTTATGATGGTGAGTTTGTTCACCGCATTTCTTGCCTATTTAATAGGCTTCTATGTACATGATTATTCAATCATCTTAACTTTAATTAAGCTTATCACATTATTTTGTGATTATTTTCTCTCAGTTGTGAAGGTTGAGCTGCAGGTTGCTCCTGGGTGATTTGGAGCTTTTCTCCAACAATACAACGTTGTCATTCATGTCAACATTTCTTTTTTCATTCTAACAAGTTTTTGAGGTTTTGAGGAAATCATTTGTGCAAGGATATTTGGTTGGAAAAGTTTAGCTGTGTGGAGATTTGACTATGTTAGAACTACCAATTCAGTACTACAATGTATGGGTTTTTGGATCCACACCACTCTGTGAAGGGAGACTTCTATCTATGCTTGTAATCTAATTTTTATGGTTGCTAGATGCATCTAAATCCAAGATTTAATCTTGATAAGGAATATAGGTTGAGAGATATGAGTAACAGTGTTTGGCTTGGTATATTACAATCATTTTTTGTACAATGTACTTGTGTGGTAGATTTTGTACTTAGATCCATAGATAAATCTTTTGTGTTGTAGTGTTGAAGATAGGTTGTCAGATTTCAGTTGAGTAGGAATTCTAGATGACATAGAGTTTTGAGGTACGCATGTTGTGAAATGGATGTATAGTTGAAGGTTCTAGTTTACGTCCTATGCCATGCCAACTTAACATGCTTGATGAGTATGTGAAGGGTTGATATGTGTTGCACTTCTATGTGGGATCTATTTTAGGTCCATCCTAACCTATCTTAAGGAGTTTTGAATTTTGAATTGTTTTGTGATGTTTGGTTGAAATTTTTTGGGGTCGAAAAGTTAAATTTCGTGTTAAATCCAATTAGGCCTTGAACCTAATTGATGTTACACTTGATGCAGTGAGTATATATAATGGATTTTTCTAGGGAAGATGATATAGATTGTGAGATATATGATTTATTGTGTGTTAACTACATGTGCTTGATGCAAATTCGATCATAGTTGTGAGATTTGAGTTGTAAGGTGTGAAAATGTAGAGTAGAGTAGAGCATTGATCCAAATTAGTGCAAAGATTGATATTGTATTCATTCGAACTATAATCTTGCATATTGTAGATGCAATTTGTAATAGTTTAAAATAGGTTGTGAGCCACCCCTCTTTTTGAAACACCCTATCCCTTGTGGCCTTGTTGATCCTATTAGTTGTTGATGGTTTATATGCTATATTCTATGTTCTTTTATGTTGGATAGTAAACATGAGTGATGGTTGTTGCTACACCATGAAGATGTTCATATTCTTGATTAATCCTATCTAAATGGTTGTTGTGAATTCTTGTGATAGTCAAATGAGTTCCATTCTTTGTCTACATAAATAGGAAATGATCAAGATGCTTAGTTATTGGTAATATTATTATGTATAGGTAATTTTTTTTGGATCAAGGAATTAAATATCTGGTGCACTCATATTTTTCAATTTTTTCTTTTGATAATCTGCTATTTTTCCACATGTGCATAATAGAGAGCTTGATTTTTGATGAAAAACCTACATTCACAAGAAATAAAAAATAACTATAATAATTAAATTAAATTTATTTAAAATTATACTTTTTGGGAAGCTTATAATAAGGACTACATACTTAAAAAAATAAAAAAATAAATGAATTCATTTGATCCCCCAAAAGGTAAATCAAAAGTTGTTTTTTATTAGCATTTTGATAAGTGTAAAGGAGACTCTGTTATAGGTATGGTTTAAAACTAGCGGGGTTCTATCCAAGGGAGTTTGATCTAAGGTAGTTTGATCAAACCATCTTAAATTAGAATGCTTTAAATGGAACTTGTTAAGGCTTAAATCATTATATTTTCTAAAAATATGTGATTTTACCAAAAATTAGAATCTCCCATAAATTGTAAACCAGCTTTGTGGGATCACCCTAAAGCATAGAGTGATTGTATTATTTAGCAACAAGTGTACAGGTTACAATACAATATCAAGCTCATGGCCTTTATAGGAGATTCACATCTTGTTCCATCTCTGGAGAAAATCTGGCAACATAACCCATATGAATAACACTCTCACCTCACAACTCCTCAAGCAAAATCTCATATTTATAGAGCTTAAAATACACAAATTAGACATTTCCAAATCCACTGCCAAAGGTTGAAGATGCAACATGAAAAGAAAAAAAATTGTGTTGCACATGCATAATGGTTTTCAATTGTCATCAAACCTACACATGCAAAACCTTTTCTTGCCAAAATAACGACACCTCGAAAACTCACATTCCATGCAAACTCAACATAGAAATAGAAAATACCTGCATGCAAAACTCCACCTACAAAATCAACTTTCCAACTTGACTCCTCATCAGAAATAGAAACTACAAGTTGCAACTCACAAAAAGAAATGAGAAAATTAGCAATATTTAATATTTAAAAAATCAATTCTATGGAAAAATCAAAGGTTGAGACACCTTCATTTTCCTAATACATAGGGACACTGACAACTCCATTTTCAATTAATCGATTGATGAAAAAGGTTGATCTCGGGATTGACATGTTAATAGATAGAGTAAAATAATAATCTATAAATGTAAATAAATAAATTTAATACAATAGAGTGGGTTGACAATAAATTACATGTTATAGAAATAATAATCAATATTTGACTATGCCTAAGTAATGAGTATAAATAAACTTTATTGATTTGAGGGTCAAGTTGAATCTTGAATCAATAGCATCATTTATAAAATTATTTTTCGCTATCCCTTGTTAAACGGGGTTATGAATGACTTCTGATTTATCTTTATTTTATTAAGATTTCTTAATTATATAAAAATATAATCAAATAATGTTAGTTTTTAATAATCAGATTATATAAGCAGAATTTAACTCAAAATCAGATAGATAAACACAGAAGATACCCTAGGAAAACCCTCCTCTTGAAGGAGAAAAACCCAGCAACAAAGATCTCTCTTATATATAAAATATGGCAACAAATATCTTTACAATGAGGCCACATTCAAGACCTATAATCAGCATTAACTCTAGATGCAATGATAAACAATAATTTTCTCTTCCTTGATCTTCAAATCTGCACTTAGAGAAAATTCACAATCTGCTCTAGAAGGAATTCACACTTGAATGAAGGAAATAATTCAAACTTGCTTGATGATAGAATGAAGGTAAATGACCTTGTATAAATACACAATGAGAGAGAGGTCACACCTCTTCATGTAAAAGGCCGGCCACAATAGAGAAATATAATTATAATTAATAAATGTGAATTACAAGGAAGATCGGCCCAAGAGAAATTATAATGTTGCCAAGTGAAGCGCCTCTTCACTTAATTATCTCAATAAAATAAATAGCCGAAGGCTATATGCAATTTTATGTCTTCACATGTGGCTGGAAGAATGAGCCCAAAGTTGTTGTAACATCAACACTCCCTCTCAGCTACGGAGGAATACTTCCAGCTATACAAGACACATCACCTCATCGTGATGTCAACCACTATGGCTACTCCCATATGTCGAAAAGAAGCATATCACCTCATTGTGATATCAACCATCTTGACTACTCCCATGTATGGTAAAAGGAACATATCACCTCATCGTTATATCAACCACCATGGATACACCCATGTATGGTATGCACAAGTTCTCATCACTCATCGTGATGTTGTCACCTCATCGTGACGTTCACCATGGCTCTCCCAAAGGGTGAAAAGCACAAGTACAAGAAAAATCATCACGGACTATCTCACGTGACGTTGTCATGGAGTCACACACATGACATCCACCATGGCTCTCCCAAAGGGTGGAAACAAGGGCTTGCACCTCAAATCTCTCTCAAAGAGAAATGCACTAAGAAGGGCTTACACCTCAAATTTATCTCAAAGAGAAATGCATTAAAGAAAATTAGAAGATCACTGATATTGAGACTCCTTAGTTAGGACTTCACTCTCCACAATACCAAGCTTGTCTTGAAAGTACACAAAATTTACTCTAGAAAGAGGCTTGGTGAGAATGTTTTTCATCTGCTCATTAGTGCTGATATACTTCAACTAGATTTCTTTCCTCAATACCATATCTTTGATATAGTGGTATTTAATCTCAACATGTTTATTTTTGTCATGAAACACTGGATTGACATAAAGCTCCACACAACTTTGATTATCACAATGAATTATAATCAACTCCATTGATTGTCCAAACAATCCTGCAAGGAGCTTCTGAAGCCATGCTACTTCTCAGGCTGCCACACAAGCTGCAATATACTCGGCCTCTGTGGTGCTCAGTGCCACTGAAGACTGCTTCTTGCTACACTAGGAGATCATCACAGACCCCAAACTAAAACAACATCTAGAGGTGCTCTTCCGATCAGTGACACACCCTGCCCAATCAAAATCAGAATATCCATGCAGCTCCAAATCCTCATCAGAAGAATACCTCAAGCCATATCCAACTGTGCCACACAAGTATCTCAAGATATGCTTCATTGTAACTAGATGTATTTTCCTTGGTTCACACATGAGCTAACTAAGTGCACTCATTGCATAGAAAATATATGGTCTATTATTGACTAGATACATCAATGATCCAATCAACTGCCTATACATAGTAGGATCCACCAAATCTAAACTAGCTGCAACCTCCTTAAGCTTCTAAAGATTTGTCTCCATAGATGTAGACATGGATTTACAATCCATCATACCAAATCTCTTCAGAATGTCAATAGTGTACTTCCTTTGACTTAGAATCATCTAATTAGGCTTCTGCCATACTTCTAAGCTAAGAAAGTAGTGCATGAGACCAAGATCCTTCATTTCAAATTCAGAAGCTAGCTCCTTCTTGCATTTGACAATGAGGTGATCTTCTCCACTAAGAATTAGATCATCAACATATAGAACCAAGATTAATGCTTCACCATCAATTACCTTGAAGTAAAGGTTTGAATCAACATCATTCTTGAAGAATCCCAAGCTTGACAAGTAACAATCAATTCTTTCATACCAAGCATGAGGAGCCTGCTTAAGGCCATACAAAGCCTTCTTTAGCCTACAAACATGAGACTCCTTCCCATGAACCTCAAAGCCATCAGGTTTCTCAATATATACCTCTTCCTCAATTACACCATTTAGAAATGTTGTCTCACATCCATCTAGTGTATCTTTCATCCCTTAGATGTTGCAATATCAATGATGGTCCTGATGGATGTATAACAAGCAACTGGAGCAAAGGTTTCCTCATATTCTACTCCCTCTTTCTGAGAGAATCCTCTAGCCACAAATCTTTCCTTGTACTTCTCAATGCTCCCATCAGCCGCATGCTTGATCTTGAAGAGCCACTTAGAAGATAAAAAAAATTACCTTCAGGTCTAGGTACAATGCCCCAAACATCATTCTTCAGAATGGAATGATACCCCTCAGTCATAGTATCTTTCCATACTTGTTGACTCGTAGATTCCTCAACACTAGAAGGCTCTGACTCAATGATTTGACTCATCAAAGCAACATAGCTTGAAAACTTATGAGGTCTCTTGCTTTCTCTAAAAGTTCCTCTCAGGGCTGCAAACTTTTTTGCCTCTTGCATTGTTTTCCTGGCCCAAAGAGGTCTCTTACGACCAATCACAATGTCTATAGGCCCATCAGTAGGTTCTAAAGGCTCAAATGGATCATCATCTTCTTTAGGATCAGTAGCCTCCCTTTGAATCTTAGGAGTATGGTCAACCTCCATATCTTGAGGAGACTCTTGGTCTTCTATCTTTATGTGGATTCCCTTAGACCTCTTGAATGCAACATCTTCTTCAAATGTAACATCCCTGTTGATCTCAATCAACTTCTGACCTGGAATGTAAACTATGTAGGATTTTGAAGTCTCACTGTATCCCACAAATATTCCCTTCTTTCTAGACGATTCTAGCTTTTTCCTCTTATCTTTAGGTATATGAACATACATTGGACAACCAAAGATCCTCAAATGACTTACTTTTGGCTTCACCCCTGTGAATGCTTCTTCGGGAGTCATGTTCTCTAGAATTCGGTGAGGGTTTCTATTCTGAACATAAACAATTTTCCTAGATGTTTCAACCTAAAGGAAGGTTTGCAGATCTTGATCATGAATCTTGATCTTGATGAGACTTCGGTGACATGGGAGGATCCATCCCATATTAGAGAGGTTTACCCATATTTATTTACTGGCTTCTAGGAGTAAGCCATGTTCTAGGGGCGAGGATGTAATACCCCTCATGTTGTTGATATCTTTGATACTCTTATGTGTTAGTTTGATACTTGTTTTGTGATGGTGATTAGTTCACTGACTTGGTTGTGTGTGGATTCATAGTTTGGTTGGTTTGCTGCACTTGACATTATTATGATGATTTATGATACATTATGTGGTGGTTAGATTATTTTCCTATTTTGTGGTTTTCTTTAATAATACATGTGGTGATGTTCTGATTCTATGTTGTAATGGTTTCTGATGTGTTTGTTAGTGAGTCTTGGTGAAAGGACGGAGTGGCATCACTCGCTTGTGAGCACCCTACTACCCCGCGATTTCCTTTCATGGTGTGTCTACAATAGAGATTTACATGTTACTTGACATTTGTTTGTATGCAGTATTTGCAGGAATAAAATCTCAATTCCACCTACTTCGGCAACATAGGGCAAGCATTAAATTAACCCAACAAGTATGATGTTGAAAAAGGGAGTTGATAAGGAAGTGTCCCCGTCCCAAGTCCGTCATCTCATTGTGAGTCTTGTTGTGTCATGGTTTTGGCTTCGTCCTTGTCTCAGTAGTGTGGTTGTTTATTTATTTTATTATGGTTAGTTGTCATTTAATTTAGCTTTATTTTATATGGGATAAATTAATGATATTTTGTGGATATGATTAATTGTGAGTAATTGTAATTTTGAATTTAAATATTGTAAATTAAAAGTGATTTAATTAATTAAAAGTTGTAAGTAATTAATTTAAATAAATAATGTTGGTGATAATTATAAATTATCTTTTTCAAGATATTAAAATTAAAAAATTAGAAGAGAATATCTTGTGGGGATAATATGATGTGAAAATAATGAATTTTTAATAAAATATGGGAGATAAGTGTGAGCTTTTAAAAGCAAGAAAAAGAACCAATAAATGTTTTGGATTTTTGAGGAAAAAAGAAGAAGAGCTTTATTTATTTTTATTTATTTTATTGTGAGAAAGTTTTACACACACTATGGTTTTTGGTTTTTGTCTGAAAATGAAAAAAAATATAGTTTTTTTTTGTGCTTCCTTGTTGAAATTGTTCTGTAAGAAAAGAATTAAGGTTTGATTCAGAAGTGCGCTAAAGGAAGGAGATTGAGAATAAACTGCAGAGGGATTCTACTTTCGAAAAAGGAAGAAGGCTATTGTGTTTGGATTCGTCTTCAAACGGAGGACTCTAGGTTCTTTTAAATTTATTATTTCATTTGATTTATTGTTCTGTAAACAAGAATCTTGGCTACCATATTTGAAAATCAATTTCTCTATTTTTGAAAGAGGGTTATGTGATAGAAATTTGTTTGTAATAAACCCTTGAATCTTCTGTAGAAAATTGTAGGGAAAACCTTCAGAATTTCGTTAATAAAAATTTTGTTAAATTTTTTATTTGAAAGGAAAATCAATTTGTTAGGCTATTAAAAATTGTATCCCTATTTATTTTGTGTCTGGTGAAAAATCAACAGATTGTTCATATTAATTATTTTAAATCTTGTGAACAAATATATATATATATAAATATATATATATATATATGTATGTATAAATATATATATATATATGTATGTATGTATACATTTAGATTATGTCCTTTAAATAAAATATATATATACTTCCATTTCATACAAAAAGGATGTTTTATAGTGTTCTTGGGAAAAGAATTAAAAAAATAAATAAAATTATATTTATATTGAGATTCTTGTTCTATGTGTTGAAAAGAACATAATATAAAATAAAATTTATAAATGTGCATTTTTTTTCATGCCTGAGTTTTGAATGAAGAATTCAATATAAAAAATATATATATTTAGATGTATGCGTGCAGGGTTTTGACCTGCGCATTGAATAAAATTTATCTATTAAAAAAAAAGGTTTTTCGAATTTCGTGTTTTTGGAAAAGAAATTTTAAAAAAAATTATATTGGAAAGGGAGTGGTCGGCCGAAGCTATACCACCCCCGACCCCTGTGGTAGTTGTACCCAACCCTGTGGGGGTTGCGGCCTTCCCACAGTGGGGACCATAGTACCATATAGGTTGCATAACGACTATAGCAATTTCATTTTTTCTTTTGGAACTTCAACTTATTAAATTTAATTTCGTTCACTTTTAATTCGTAATATATATATATATATGTATGTAAATATATATATATATATATATGTGTGTGTGTGTATGTGTGTGTATGTGTGTGTATATATATAAATATATATGTGTATTTATATACTGTGGTATATACAGTAAATTATTTTGTTAATTAGTTTTTATAAGATGGGTTAAATGCATAAATCTTAATATGTCTTATTTAATATGTATATATATATATCTATATATATATATGTATATATGTATATGTATATGTATATACGCATATAAAAAGCATATATATGTATATATATTTATATATATATAGAGGACTTTTATAGGCTATGATTTTGTATTAAGGAGATAATTTTTATAAGTTGCAATGTTATAATGTAATCGAGGAAATTAGAAATAAATTCTGTGTTTTAAATTAAATGGAGTTTTCTCGAGTAATTTATTTATTTATTTGATGAAATTATTGTGTATTGGAAATATTTTATATGGCGTTGTTTTATGTAATTATTTTCTCTCAAGATTATTTGTTGAATTTATTGTGATTTTCTCTTATTTGGGTTTATATCATGTGGGAAAACCCTAGAGTTAGTTGTCCTTTTATAGGAGCATAAGTTGTTGATTAGGAACTTCCAGAGGTGGGATACTGATGTTTAAATTTGATCTCGTATTCGATATTTGGCCTATGTTTTGACTATGGTTGTTATTTGAGTTTACACATGGATTGTACCATTTTATGGATGTGTTTCACATGACTTTGGTGAGATGATTTTTACCTTGCGGATGTTCCATTTGTTGGTTCAGTGTTCTTGTTGGTACAATCCCTTGGTGCTAGATTTTATGTTTTGGGTGTCTAGGGAGAGTGGCTCTAAGTGGGGGCTGATGCACAAAGGGGTTGTCAGGGTAACCCACATAGAGTTAGAGTAATCAATGATAACCTAAGTAATTAATTAGGGGTTGGGTAGTTAAACAATAACCAAGATAATTATGGATGCCTCGTCCACCTGTTAGTGCTATCATAGGCTAAAGGTGGGCCGAGAAGGCCGTGGTTGTCATGATCGTTGCCTCGTCCTCAAGAGAGGTTAATGATTCCACATGAGTAACTCTATGGAGCGACGCCTTGAGATAGGCTCTCAAGAGAACAATAGATGGAGGCAGTACCTTGTGATAGGTTGTCTGGATAATTCATGTAAGGCCATGCAATGACACTCTCCTCTAGCACTCCATTTGAGTTGTTTTATTGAAATCCTCTGGAAGTGGTCTATTGTTATGTTTTGGTGATTTATCATTGTTTAGTTTTCTGAATGGTCTTTTGATATTATGTTATCTTGTCTGGAGTTAGTATTGTGTTTACTGTTTGGATGCAGTTGTACCCTTCAGTGCAGAGTTTTGCAGATGTGTTTGATCTAGGATTCATTATTACCAGATGTGTATTTGTACTCCAGATGTATTTTATTTATTGATGTATCGCTCCCACGTGCGTTGGTAATACTTTGATGTAATTTTGTATATGTGATTATTGAGATGTACTATCAGACTGATGTAATGTATTATCATACCATGTAATCATTTGCAAACTACCATTTGTAAATATTGTTAATGTTATGTTGTATCTATGGAAATATATATACTTAATATCTTCATGATTAATTTACTTGTGATTTGCATGTATGGTTTTATATGGATTACTCTTATTAATTATGTGGTTATCATTAATGGATGTCTTTTAATGGTGATATGAGAATGAATGGATATGTAATTCAATATTTAATGTTTAATCTATTATCTTTGTTATGGGTTATTTTGGTAATGTCACCTCGTGTACCCCAAGGGATTTAGTTGTGCAACTTAGAACATTTTTATGTTGGAATACTTAAGTACATTCCTTATGTTCTTTAAAAAAAAATTGTTGCATTTTTTTCGCTATTCCTTTGGGGTTCGCATGATGGGGCGTTACACAAATCATCCATTTAGTGTAGTCATTTTTAAAATCATTCCAAAACTCATTTCACTAGTAAATATTTAGATATTTAGGATATTTGTTAAAAAATTTGAAGTGTTACATAGATTCTAGATAGCTTACTTTTTCATGTTGGATTGGATTGTGTTTGTGTTTTTCATCAACATTTTGAATCACCCTCTATGATTCATCATCAGGATAAGAGAGCTAAAGAGAAAAATCACATAGGGTGATTCATCATTTTTCTCTTTATCTCTCTCTTATCCTAATGAAGAATCATAGAGGGTGATTCAAGATGTTAATGAAAAACACACACAATCAAATTCAAAACTTATTGGCAACAACAAAATGGATTGAGGAAAATTGATATCTTTAATTAATTTTTCATGTTAGCATGTTTCCTTTTAAGATATGTGGTTTTAATATGGTTAATAATTGACTGCATAAACACAACACCCCCTCTTAAGAGTTCAATTTAGAGCACAAAAATGAGGTCATTAAGAAACATGTTAGCCATCCTTCAACTATCTTTCCTAGTTATGAGAACATCTTAGAGCAAGAGAATCAAACCATTGACACAATCCTTAATATCATCTTAACTATCTCAAACCCTATCATCCCTCCAATCTATGAGGATGATATGATACAAGAAGATACAAGCATAGATAATCATGAAAACCATATTTTTTCTTCTCTCGATACCTCTCCTAGTAGTTCGACAAAGATGCCTTGGTGAAAGAAGATACAATCAATGAAAATCATGAAAGTTTTGTTTTCCCCTCTCCTCCCCCCCTTGGGAATATATTATGAAACAAGAAGATGGCATAATTACTTTACCTAGTCTCCATTCATCTCCCAACACCTCCTCTACTTGTGAGAATGCTTTAGTGAAAGAGGATATAATCATGGGAAATCATGAAAATCACATTTGTGAGGAGGATATGTTGGTGTTAAGAGATCCAATGATTAAAATATATGATAACCCTACCTCTCCTACTTGGGAAGACATCATAGGACATGGGGATGTAATTATAGACAACCATGACAATAAAATTTGTCCTTAGATCCTAATATCTCTTCTAGATACGAAGAAGATAGTTTGGTGTTAGAAGATACACTTATTAATAGTCATGAGAATCTTGTTTCTCCCTTTCCTAATGCCCCTACCATTTTGGAAGATCTATTTGAACAAAAAATTCCAATAATTGGTAACCATGAAACACATAGTTCTTCTTCTCTTGATGCCTCCCTTATTTGTGATGAAGCTACTTTACAAAATCTAACCATGGAATGTTATGAACCTCTCATTTGTTACTTTCCTAAAATCTCTCCTACTAGGGTAGATATTAATTAAGTTACATTTATTCCTCTCTTAAGATTTCACTTTAGTTTGCATATTGTGACATTTAATAATTATATCAATTATTAAATGTCTACCTATTAGGGTTACTTTTAGGTTTTGCATGATCTCCTTATAAGGATTGATCTCTTTGTATTATTTCAATTTAGTCAATGCAATATCTCTTAAAGTTTGCAAATCACCCTTGCTTTTTTGTTCCCATCTTTTCCTTTTTGTGACAGGTTATTTGCATGCCGGTGATCTTCAGGTTCTGTGAAGTTGGCTTTCTCAGCTTCTACATGGTATCAGAGCTCCAGACCTGTTGCTTCATGTTCGTGTTTTGAAGGATTTTTGGAGCTTCAAGGGTTTGGGGTTTGTCTCTTTTGATCCAAGGCATAACTATTAGATTGGAACACTTTGAGCCCAAATGGACTTCACCATTGCATCTACAGCTGCCAAAAACCCTAAGATCAACTGTAAAATCGTCAAAATCTAAGCAATTGACCTTTGAGACCAAAAAAATTGCTTGTACAGCCCTGTGTGTCATCTGCACGCGAATCGAAAAAAATAGCCCTGGTAAAAAAAATTCAAAAAAATTTAAAAAAATACCTATTATAAATTTTTTTTGATTTTTTTTCAAAATCAAAACAAAAAAAAAAGTTTTAAAAAAGCCTTTTAAAGTCTTGCTCATGCCTGAGGTACAGGGTACCCGCAAGTACCTATGTATGTAGGCATGTGAGCCCTATACGGCCAGCCGCCTGCATCAGCCACCAGCGGCCTTACAGTCGTCTGGCGGTCTGATCGTTGGTAGCCACTTTTTTTATGATTTTAAAAAAAAAATCAAAGCTTTTTTAAAAAAAGATATTCATTGTATTTTTTTTATTTTTTTTTGAAAAAAAAACATTATTTTTGTAAGCCAAGTTGTGCAAGTGCAGTGACAGTCATTTGGCTGTCAAATTTAGGCCCGATTTTTTGTTGCGACGGTCGTACGGCTGTCAAATTTAATACAGCACTGGTTTTTTCCCCTTTGGAGTTGTTTTCTTCTAGAGGTCGTAACTTGGGTGCATACGATATCATTTTTTGGCAAACAAGATATCGTCGATAAGCTGATTTTGTCAACTTTCCAGTGGTGTGGGTCTCATCACTTCATTTTTCTATTGGTGCATTATATAGCCTGTTGAAGTCAGAGGAGTTGTTTTTAGTCCTGAGCTCATAACTTTTGACCAGTTTCTCCATTTTTTGCGATCTTAGTTGGAACCGCATTTCAGAGCTCTTTAGTTCCATCCATGAAATTTTTCCAAATTTCACTCCAAGTATATTTTATTTAGTTTTATGTGTTTTCACACTCTGGTGAATTACCTGGACATATTAGCTCTTGGGAACTTCTCGTTTGCATGGGATGCTTTATTTTTTGTTGTTCTTCATGTATTTCTAGTTTTTTGTCCTTTGTGGGCATTTTGAGCATCTTTTGTAAGAAAATTCTTGTATGTAAGTGCACTGAGATAAAGTTCCACACTATTGTACATGCATTTTGGGGATTTTGCACATAAGGTCATGTCATATTTTGTACTCGTACTATATTATAAAGTGCCATGGGGGGGTTGTGTAGTTCCTTTGTTTTTTCCATCACACCTTTGTCCAGTGAGTGTCCACAACAACAGTGGATCCATATGATTCCAGCCTCATTCATGTGTGCTTTGTTTTGCACACCACTTTTTCGGTTACAGGGGCTTTCTTGTGCACTTTCAGATGTCGTTTCTTCTCCTTCATGCACTATAGGGTGTTACACAACATTTCAGTGGATCTGTCAGGCTCTCCCAGTTAGCATTATGGGGGGTATTATACTATTCATGCTAATGCTTCCTTGGTTTCGCCTTAGAAGGAATCTTCCATTCTCAGTTGATTTGTATTTTTTAGACTATTGGTACTTGTGCCATCTGTATCTTCGTTCTAGCTATTTTCCTTTCTTTCCATCTGATTTGAGTAGTGTCATTTGGGGCACTCATGCAGATTGTTGTCTTCTTGATCCTAATCATCCTATCTTCAGAGGAGGTTCTTTAGCACCATAGCAGTCATCTTTTGATAGTTGTTTGCAGCTTCTTCTACTTTAGTGATGTTCTTCATGTCTTTCAACTCTTTTTGGAGTAGAGTTTTTCCCATGAGGTTTTCTCTGTTTCTCTACTTTACAGAGATTTGGTTGTATTCGGGTACCTCATCAGGCCTAGTTATCGGGACCCTTGTTTTCTTTCATGCATTGTAGTTACGTTTTCTTTCTTACACATGTTTGTAGTTGCACTCTTGCTCATCTTAAGGGGGGGTGTTAGAGTAAAGGTTTAACTTAATTATGTTAATTAAGTTACCTTTATTCCTCTCTTAAGATTTCACTTTAGTTATTGTGACATTTAATAATTATATTAATTATTAAATGTCTACCTATTAGGGTTACTTTTAGGTTTTGCATGATCTCCTTATAAGGATTGATCTCTTTGTATTATTTCAATTCATTCAATGCAATCTCCCTTGAAGCTTGCAGAGCACCCTTGCTTTTTTGTCTCCATCTCTTCCTTTCTGTGATAGGTTATTTGCATGCAGGTGATCTTCGGGTTTTGTGAAGTTGGCTTTCTCAACTTCTACAAATTAGACTCCCCTTCACTAAGATATCATGAAAATAAGGATGTCTTTTGAGGTTATGCACATTATATATCCCATGACACCAACCACACATGTAGAACCTGTACAAGAAAAATAAAAATAAAAGCATATTGAAGAAGTCACAAAGCTACTAAAAGATGCTTGGGAAACCTTTGATTTCATACCTACATTCATGGGATAATATAAGATCATAAAAAAATAAACTAAATGGAAAATAAAAAGTGGTAATGTCAATACAAAATTCAAAAGCATCCACTTCAACCACTTTAGAAGAAAACACAACATGCATGAAAAACTCTGATGAATTTGATTATGAACAACCATTGAATCTAAAAGAAATAAAAAAGATTTATGGATGAGATTATGAACTTATAAAACAATGTGAGTATATTGGAAAAGGATGTGGTACTAACATGCAAGAAATGACTAATGGTCTTGGTTATTGTCCCTCAAAAGGAACAAACAAGCCTTCACTCAATGTCAACACTCTTATGAAAGATTCTTCTAAGACAACTTTAACTTTGGTGCATCCTAAAATGATAGATATCTCATTAGATATGCATCAAGTTGGTAATTTTCTTACTCATCATAATCAATAACAATATTTGTTTCTCCTTTCCATGTAATAGTTGTAGGATCATAGCATACTCACTATGGCATGTTTTACATTCATTGCAAGTCATTCCCTTTTTACAAGGAGTGGCATATCATCATTCATCTCACCTCATCCTTGTCCTGCACTTAGTGGAGGGAAAGGGTTAGTTATCCTTGCCCTAGTTTTGGCATGTGATGTGGTCACTTTGGCTAGTTGGTTTCCTTCTGTATATACTGACTCAGATTGGGATGTGAATGACCTACTATATGTTGACTCAAATGTGCCTTACTAGTCCTTTGCATTGTTTTTCCTTTTCATGTTTCTTTATGTGATTTCATGTGTGTAATGTGATCCCCCGTGATTCTTCATTTGATGTATCTCTCTCTCTTTTTGTGCATTCCTCTAAATCTATCTACATTCTTCTATATGTCATAAAAACATTTTATTATTTATCTTGTGTTTTCCTTTTGGGGATGATGTAAGGCATTGAGATATTTAGGTCTCTTCCATGTTGACCCAAAGGATTTTTCTTTGTTTTCGCTCTCTTTGTGTCATTCTTCTAGTTCTATGAGTATTTGGGGAATGATGACATTTTTGAGCTCTATGACAACATTGTAGCAAAGATATAGTGACCCCGAATCCATAAATCCCTTCCGTATTTTTAGGGGGGAACCTCTCCTTCCTTTTTCATGATTTACCTTTATTTCAAGAACATATATGACTTGGAATAGGGCTTTTCGAGTAAGCTTTCATGTATTGGGATGGAACATTGGCTACTTTAAATAAATTTCTCACAACAATGGTGTTAGCAATTGCTTGAAAGTGGAGGCATACATCGATGACATATTTCAAAATTTTGCATTTCATGGTGTGATTTTCATTTTTTGTGATACACCCTTTTCTTGGTGATGTCATTGGGTTTCATTTCCTCCAAGAATATGATATTTCTAAGCATATGACTTTCCCTTAGTGGCTTGATGCGACGTGAGGCATCCCATAAGTGGCAATCTGTTACTCTTGACTTATCCTCTCTTGGATACATTAGGCAGGATGATCCCTGAGAAGAAGACCTTACATGAAAAAAACAAGATCCCCTTGAATAAAAAAAAACCTATAGACATAATATTCATAAGTGTTTAGCATTGTGGTGCCTTATTGAAGTTTTCAGGAGGATAAGTTGTATGGCATGGGAGCTTAATATGATTCTCTCATTTACCACCTCATTGGCATACTCACCTACTGGATGGTTTGAGATTCCACTACCCTAGAGTGAGCATGCATGTTACAGAAAAAAGTTCAAAAGTTTTCCACATCGCATTAGTTAGTTGAGAATTGATCGTTCCCATTTCTTGGATAAACAGTTGTGCTCCACATCGCGTTGGGATGGTCAAAGATTGATCCTTTATTTTCCTAGTCTTTGATAGTGTATTATTGTGTATCTTTATCATTTTTGCATGCATAGGTCTCTTGAATGTCTACTTTAGTGTGAGTTTTGCATGGGGTCATACTCTCACTAAAGTGGGTGCAAAATGTAGTGTAGAAAAAAGTGACCCTTTTTCCTCACTTAACTTGGGGATGAATAATTAATAATAAAATGGACTTAATGATACCTTATTTAGGGTGTTGTAAAGTGTATGTTTACACTTTCACACTAATATAGGGATTTATTAATTAATTGAGGTTAATTTGAGCTTAATTGGCCCCTTTAATTCAAATGAAAGCCTAATTTATTGCTTTTTCTGAGGGATAAAACCCAAAACTCATAAATAATATTACACAACACTTAATTTTACAAGGAATTTATCCTAGGACCCCCTTTTTTCATATCATTTCACATCCCTCGAAGTATGTCCTATTTAAGCATGTTAGGACCCATTCACCTTATGAAAAATGGGCCCTCACTTAACTTAGGACGCCCCTTGGGATATATTTTTGGCGGTATTTTGATGATTTCAAATTCTAGATTTAATGTCTTGTTTTATTTGAATTTTGGGAATTAATAATATGATAAGTATAGATACTAGGTTATTTCACATAGTTTCATCTAAGCAATCCTATATCTTCATAAGCAATCAAGAGTATTTTCACAAGAGCATTATAGAGCATTCAAGAGTTTTCAAGAAGGAATTCAAGGGTAGATTATTAAAGTTTATTGCAGCAATCAAAGATCATATCATCATATCAAACTCATGTGCATGTTGTTGAGCCAATGTGACGTTGTAGCATTGGTGATCAAGTTCAAGTGTTCAAAGCCATTTTCTTGTGTTAAGTTCATGATCAATATCTACACTCATTCAGGCCATTTCATGCTAAGTTTTAGATTTTTAATCCAAGGTTCAATTGAGGATTGGTGAGTTGTGGTATTACATTATTCATTCATCTTTCCTTTTATGCATTGTTTCAACTTAAGGTTTAATTACCAAAACAGGGTTTGACCAATGAAAACCCCTATTCCCTAACAAAACACCATTTTTCTTCTTCGTTGATGTGTGATTGTAGGTTTAAGGTTGAAGATCAATTGGAGAACAAAATTTGCAAAAGTTGTCAAAGTTGCAAAGTTGTAAAAGTTGTCATATTTCTTGCAAGATCATAGAAAGTCTTCTACATAATTTATTTTTGACTTTTGAGAACTAAACACCTGGGATATGGGAGTCGAACATTGAAGAATAGAACCCAAAAATTGATTTTCTAGAACCATAGCAGGGACCCATTTGCCACTGGGCGAATGAGTCCTCAGTGAGGCCAGAAAAAGCACTTTTTGCAACAAGTACACAACATTTTACCCTCTTAAAACCTATCTTTTTACTGTTACATCAGTTGGGTTTATTTTTTTATTGTTATTTATGCATTATAACTCTCATAATTGAGTGAAACAACAAGTCAAAAATTGGGTGTACCCATTTGTTAATCCTAATTGTGGTGCACCCCTATTTTTCTTTGTTTCATTTTTTTATGATTGAGATTATAGTTTCCTATTTTACAAGTTCCAAATTTGTTCCAATATAAGTGATCTTTCTAGATAATCTATTGTCCCAATATTGACCTCCTACGTATATTCAACCAAAATTATTGGCTAGTCCTACCACTATAGAAATGACTAAAAAAAATTGAGTTCCCATTAAGATCAACACCTTGGAGGGGTTTTCATTGATAATAAATAAATTTCTCTCTTTTTGTGTCTAATAAGTCCTTAATGAGCCTTTCATAAGGATACTTTTTTTTTTTTTGGTATTTTAATACTTATACCTCAAATCAATTTTATCATAGTCCACAAATGATCTCCATCTTTGATCACCCACCCAAAAAAAAAATAGATAATATAATGGTTATTGATCATTTCCACACATATTCAACCTTATATGGTGTAAGAATATCTTGAAACCTTCTCTAAAATATGATGGATTTTCTCATCCATTTCAAATGACCTGTAATATATTTATTTCCTAAAATTAAATTAATATATATGGTCATATTACTTAGAAGAACATAAAGGATAACACATCAAAATGGGGATCTAATGTATGGAACTAGGGCCTATTGTTGAGAAATTTTCCTTGTAAATCACATAGAATAGCCTATAACACCCTAAACTATCTTTAATAGGATCAAAATTAAAAATTAAAATAACTCAAGCATAGGGGTAAATGAATATTGCAACTTGCAAGTTCTTATTTGATTATGTTGTCATCCACTCATTTCAAATTTATTAGTCCCTTAAATATAAAAACATGTCCAAAAAGCAAAAAAATGCATATTTGAAAAATAGACATTGTTGTGCATGGATTTTCATTCAACCTAAAAATTTCAGAAAAAAAAATAACATAGCTAAAATTAGTTTTTACTATTGTTGAGCTATCATGAAATTTGTTAGTATTTTCATCCAAGATCATAAAAACAAAAACCTTGTCCTTCCACAAAAACACTCACATAGAATAATCCTAATTCGCATTATTAAAGACATTGATAAAAGAGTTAATTGCAATGTACAATATGAACTTGCATATATAGGTAAGAATGAGGCAATCCACCTACCATGTGGATTGAAAAATTCCCCATGATGTGATAGAAATTATTATACAAGCGTCCTATGGGTGTCAACCTATGGATCACTTGGAATATGCAAACCAACAACATATTTGACAAAGTCATTAACCTTGCTACCAAGTGTTGAGTGACCTTTGAGGTGAGATAGAAATTATTCCAACCTCAAAAGATAGCACATGATGTTTGCTAAAAATATTTATAACCTCTAGAGGTCTAAAAGGTTGCACATTCAATTAGACAAGATGTTTTCTAACCTCATCAATGGTCTAAGTACACTTAAGTATAGAAAATAGATAAATTATTCACTCTAATGTAAACCTCTTAAGTGATACTTGGGGAGATCACAAAAGTAAAAATAGATAGAAATGGGTCACGTCTATGAGGCCATGATAGGTACCCATATACTTCTCTCATAAATAGAGAAAAAGGAGAAAACCTAGTGGGAACAAAAATCCTCTCCAAAAAAGAGAATTAGAAGGTTTTAAGACCTAAAAAATATGTCCCATGATGATGTATAACTCTTGAAGCATGTAGAAGTTGTAAACTTTGTTGAAGATGAACTAGAGTTTGCTAGAATATAGAATCTCTAAGAAATATGGATCAAGATAAGAGATACAAAACATCACATGAGTGAACATAGGAACACTACTCAACCATGTACACAAAGTCAATAAAACTATGTGAAGTTGAAAATATAAATAGTACTATGGTTAAGAGTGCTAGAATCTCAAAATATGATCCATTGAAATAATCCCCCATATGAGAGATCAAGATAGAAGGTTCATGAGACCTCCCAAAAAGAAAATTCATCCACTACTTCATTGAAAGAAGCATTAGCATAACATATCACTATCATAATCCCCCCTTAATTAGGAGAATAAGAAAAAAAAATTGAGATTGGGCACAAGAATGTGCAAGGAATGTAGAGATGTACAATAAATTGAAAAAGGTTGTGGATCAAGGAACACACGCATGAGGTGAGAATCATGAGAATCTATTGTTATGATAGAAAAGACAACATGCACCATAAGGCAGGAATCACAAGGATCCACAACTGTGATGTCAAATCAAGGCTCTACAAAACCCCCCATTACACTTAATTTAATTTAAGTACACTTTATAATTTAGTGTAAGTACAAAATTTCCAAATTCCCTTCCTAAGTAACACATTCAAATTTTGTGCCACTTTATATGAGTGTATTTACAAACTTATTTTCTCTTGAGTTCTTACAAGTTTATGTCATGAGGTGGATTAAGAAGACATGGATTAATTTATTCCTTTCAAACCTAAAAAATGACAAAAGCTTAAAATTAAAACCTTCATTAAAATAACTCCCCTTCCTTTTGCAATTTATTGCAAAATAAAAAAAAGCCCCATTTTCCAAATTCACCAAAATAAAAATTTGACTCCTCTTTTAAAAATTTTAACTATGAAAAAAAAATTCACTTACCCCCTTAAATACTTTCCCTTTGCCACATTCATTGCAAAAGAAAAAAATTAACTCAACTTTTACAATTTTTTAACCATGGAAAAAAAATTGACCCCTCCTAAGCTCTTGTAGCTAAGACTTACCTTGTGACTTGTAGTGTAGGAAAATGCATACCCTTGCATTCTCACACTTTTTTAGGCCCGCCTTGCTTTATTTATCCTTATTTATGTCTTCATTGGTCCTATTTTGCAACCAGCAAGCCTATTGAATTATATATTTTTATGGCTAATCCCGACAAACATCAAAGGATAAATGATAATTTAATGGTTTTGGTTGTGTGTCATTGATTTTTGGACTGAGACTAAGATGCCACCTACCTGGCATCTTTTTCATCCAAGGGTCTTGGGAACTTGATTCCAAAGGCACCTTAAATGGCCCCCCTTTTTAGAGTTTATGCCCCGGGTTTCATGCCTTGGGTCTAAGATGCCACCTAGGGCATCTTAGTCCCCCTTAGATTATTTTTAGGATTTAATTTCAAATTTTTGCAGGATTTAGCCTCCTTTAATTAATGAATTCATATGTTGGCTTGTTGTGGTGTAATTTTAGGATACATAGATAAGTATAAATAGAAGGTTCTTTCACTCATTTTCTCCAAGCAAGTTTACAAGTGATATAAGACTTTTGTGAGAGCATTCCTAATAGAATAATTAAGTTCACAAGAGAATTCAAGAGTAGTTCATCAAGCATTTGGATCCATCATCAAGATTCAAGCATCATATCAAGGATATTCTTGCACCATGTGTGTTTTTGAGCTAACATTTGTGATATAGGGTTTTGATTCAAGCAAGCAATTGAAGTCAAGATCTATCAAGCACTACTTTGATTCAAGATCTACATTCAAGCTAGCCATTTCACACAAGTCTACAAATGTCATAACAAGGGTTTGTTGAGTTGGAACATAGCACTTTTTTCATTCATCATTTCCCTTCACTATTCCATTTCATTCCAAGGTTTAATTACCAACAAGGGGTTTAACCAAGGAAAACCCCCATTTATTAACAATCAACAAGTTTTTCCTCTCTTGCATGTTTGTGTTTTCAGATTTAGGTTGAAGACTTGGGGATCATTTGGAGTGTAAAGTTGCAAAGTCCCATTGCAAAGTTGTCATCTTCATAGAAACTCACCTACAGGCTAGGTTTGGAAGTTCCAAGACCTAAGATCTGAGAAGAAGGAAGTGTAGAAATTGAACCTCGAGATCACATTCAGAGATTTCATAAATTCAAGATGGGACTAAGCCGATAGTAAGGGTGTATTTGTCCTCCTAGAGGTATTTTTCATATATTCTTCCAGATTCCATTCTGACATCTAAAGATTTTGCATTTCCCTTAAAGAATAACAGTGAGACTAAGACAATAGTAAGGGCATCTTAGTCCTCCCAGGAATAATTTAATAGCGTTTTTGCATTTCCAAAATCCTCATCATATTTCCAGACTTCCCAAGTACACATGTACCCTAACTTTTTGTTGCTTAATTTCATCATTTGCACTCATCATTTAGCTTGCATTACTAGGTTTTGTGAGTTGAATGTTAAGTTATCTTTTCCAAGCTTTTCCTTGGTGGAAAACCCCTCAAAGTTCAAAGAACCCCTACCTAGGTCTTCCCCATTGAGAATTGACTCATCTTGGTGTTGATAGTCAATCCAATTTGGGATCCTAGGACATTCTCGAATGACAATTGGAGAATAGTGGTGTTCTATGATCGAGGCCATAAAGCATCCCTTTTCCCCTATTATTCATGACTAATGTTTTAATGTTCACATATAACATCAATTGTACGAACAATACATAAGGTTGTGTGATTATTAATACAATAAATATCCCTTGTAAATTATTTGACTAAGTCAAAGGGTGAGTGGGGAAGACTTCAAGAGGCCACTGCTACAAAGGCTTGAAATGTAGGGAAATATATTGCTTGTTGAGGTAGAACTTGGTATTTCACTACCTAGTGGGGAGTGAGGGTAGTGTGGAGGGGTGGACAAGAGGCATAGAGTCCTTCGTAAGAAGATATTTCCACAATATGATATTGAAAGAACATATGCACCTTATAATTAGGCACGATCTATAGATATTTCTCTAAAAAAATATATGGATTCTTTACATAGGATCAACCTCCCTCATTGGTGGCTTGTACAATCTACCACGACCTTCATGTACTTCTATGCTACCTCTATTTTCTCTCAAGAAGAGGTGGCATTGACCTTGCAGGGAAGCATGTGGATAATGGCCATTATTTTGAATGCACGACTAATGACTAGCTTAATAATCCTTCAACTCTAACAATCCAAGATCATAATATAAAAATCTTGTGCTTCCATAAAAACACTCACACAATGAGCCTAATTCACATTATCAAAGAAATTAATTAAAAACTTAATTGAAATTTACAATATGATCTTGCATATATAGACAAGGAAGAGGCAATCCACCTATCAAGTGGATTGACAAGTTCCCCATGCTAAGGTACAAATGAGTAGATAAGTGTCCTATAGGTGTCAACCTACGGATCACTTGGAATGTGCAAACCAACAACCTACTTGACCAAGTGATCAACCTTGATGCCAAGTGTTGAGTGACCTTTCAGGTGAGATGAAAATTCTTCCAACCTCAAAAGGTAGCACATGAGTTTTGCTAAACAACTTGGTAACCTCTAAAGGTCTAATAGGTTGCACATTCAGTTTGACAAGATGTTGTCTAACCTCGTCAACCTAAGTACACTTAAGTATAGTGAATAGATAAATTATTCACTCTAACATCATTTACTCACAAGTCCAGGGTTGAAGGTTGGATTTTGAAGCCTCTTCCAAAACTAAAACTAATAAATACTATGGTATCAAATTTTAACTTTTATGAAATGCATAGTTGTTCTTAAATGCATAGTCATTCTAAAAATAAATGCATGTTCTAAAATGTGTACACATTCTAAAAATTAGCTTATGTTAAGAAAATAATTAATAGATTTAAGGAACATGTACTCATTCCTAAATTTGTATGTATTTGTAATGGGTTCCCATTTATTAACAAGATCCCAAACCATAATGGGTATCCATATGGATCAAGGAGTTTAAGTTTGAGATCATGTTCATAAATAGGTACTCATTTTCAATGAAATAGGCAATCATTCTTATGATGGTTTTTCCACCACATAGGAATTTCACTAAAAGGATTCAATTATTGAGGAGGAGACCTATCATTAATAATTGGGGCAAGGTCTCGATCTATCAAGTCAAAAGCCAACTTGTTGGGATAAACATTTTCAAGTGGTTGAAGAATTCGGTTGCATGTAGAAAGGGTAGATATGAAATAACAAACAATATAGTAGAAAAGGAGGTTCATTTCAATGCATGAACCATACATGTGTATCACTTAAGTATGTATTTCAATACTTGAATATTTAAATACAAAAATAAAGAGGGTTGACATCTCTTACTATTACATAAAATATTAACATGATTTTAAAAAATGATTAGACAAATAAAGCTAGTCTTCTCTTCTCAAGCCTTGAACATGAAATATCATATGTATTAGAGGTGGGGCAAGGGAGGAAAAAAGTTAATGAACCAACAATGTACAAATGTCACCCTTTTATAAGCTATGATGTGGTGCCATATCATTTGTCTTTTGTTTCCAAAGTGATACATAGCTTTCACCTCTTTGTATTTGTAAACAATATTTAATCTTATCCAATAGAAATCTATATGTACAAAATTAATAACCATAAAATGAATATCTAAAATCAATTTATTTAGTTAACTTTGTGTAAAAAAATATTTGAATATTCCTTTTAACTTATAGCTAACATAAGATAGAATTTGTTCACCCTAAAATTAAACATCTAAAACTAAAAATAGCTAGCAAAATGACATTTGAATATTATTAATTAAACTAAACTCATTAACTGAATAAACATAAAATTGAATTAATGCAAACTCTTAAATTTATTCAAAAATATTGAATCTGTCGAGCCAAATCATAACTATTAGAGTTCCCACAACGAAAAGATTTTTCCATCAACCAATAAGAATATTATAAAAGTAATATATCCTTATAAAGTTTTCAATCATCAAAAGCCCATGCATTTTGACGCCTGATTGCTTCCTCCTCTTCCCGAGTATAATCATTTTCTATGCCAAATTTCTGCCGAATTTGCTCAGGTGATAAATCTTTGATCATATCAGCAACAGTTTGGCATAAGAAATCCAAAAGATTTTCCATCTTCAAGTAATTAGAAGCCTGCACATCCCACATAAATTAATAAATAAACTATCGTCCAACTGAGAAATTTAGAGAGAAGTACAATGTGAACGGTGTATAAAATGTCAGACATACAATAATAAGATCGAAAAGTGTTGCTTCATCGACAGCTACAAACCGCCTATCCCAAGTTTTTATATCTTCCTCTGAGTGGCCAGATTTGTTGGCTTCCAAATGATATTTGAGGTATTCAATAAGCTTTGCTAACACCGTGCTGGAAACATTGGGCACAGGTACGGTGCCTCCAAGTTGTATAGATTCTTTAATGAGCTCTATCTGTATAGCCACCTCATACTCCACATCAATTTCCATCTCGTCTGAGGCTTTTAATTTCACCTTGCCTTGCTCCGCCATCACTAATTTAACTCTGTACAAAGTAAAAATCCAAATTTAACTCTGTACAAAGTTTAATGAGAGACGCCGATGTGAGAAGATAAATAGCAAGGGGGTATTTAAACAACACAAAATTTGCTGGGCGTCGGTTGGCATGGAGCGTCGTCTCGACTTATCGTGTCTATTCGTTTTTTCTGACGTCGTCCATTAGTTTTACGCCTTCAAATTTTAGTTTAAGCTCTTGGATTTGTTATCACTATTAGGGTTTTTCGATTATTATAATTTCTGCATCTTATTTTCATATCTGACCTTCCTTTCTTAGTGTTGTGCTTCACTAATACATTATATTTTAGGGTTTGGTCTGCTTTTTCACATATACTAGCTTTTATCCAACTTACTCATCTTACTCATCTTTGTCTCAAGAGTTTTAAGATTTCACATTTTACATCTATATTAGATCTAACCTAGTACTAATTTTTTTTTTCTTTGGTACTAATATCTTGATTTAAAATAAATGATACTAATTTCTTTTATTTTAATATCATTTGAGTTCTTTTGATTGGTTTTACATCTTTATTTCATACTCTTGTGAAGCCTACATTTTTCATGTTTGAATAGACCATTATTCTTCTAGCATGCATTTTTATTGTCATTTACCCTTGGCACCTCATGTTTCTTCCCTTGTTGATTATTATATTTATAGAATTGATTATGTGATCCATTTGGCTCTAGGCAAATTCACCGCCAGCAATGCAATTCACTGTTGGAAAATTCATAGCCAACAATTCACTGTGGGAAAATTCACTATCATGACAAATTCACCTTAAGGAAAATTCAGCACTAGCAATTCACCACTCAGGAAATTCATCGCATTAAAATTTTTTGATTAATTTTACATTGTGGTGAATTGTTGGTGGTGAATTTTCCTTGAGGTGAATTTGTCATGGTGGTGAATTTTCCCATGGTGAATTGATGGCAATGAATTTTTCAACAACGGATTGCTCGCAATGAATTTTCCTAATGCCGATCCATTTACCCCTTATTCACTTATAAGATTTTATCACACAAATGAGATCAACTTATCTATAGAAGCATTATATCACTTATTTTGTTCATTTTGTTCATATAGATATCTGGTCACCACTTCACCATCACTATTAGATATTATTACTATAATTTATCCATGATCCTCAAATGTTCAATCTCTTTTGTGGACAACAATTATATTGTGCTTGAATCTCATTGTGATTTACTTTTTAGCAAATATTATTTAGATGATTTGATTTAAGGCACATTTATTATAAACCATGTTTCTTAGACACTTTTATCTTCTAGTTCTATGATGATAAATTATGTAATTTTGGTACACAATCTTCATGTACACATGGCATTGGCACACCTATTAATTATCATCATTTCATATGTTATGACAACCTTATGTCCGCAGAGCCATGCTCATTTGATATGTTATCTTCTTTTATAAATGATAATATGTTTCATGAATATTATTTCATTACACCTCATGTGGACCTTATGGGTATTCATGATAGACTTTTTGGCATATAAATATCTCTAATTAGTGATTCATATGAAACACTAGCATAAAAAGTGTTGAAATTTTGACTCAATTCATAAAGATAAATGGCTTAAAACAAAAAATAATTCTTAGTCATGCCATAAAACATGGTTAAAGTGAAGCTCAAACTAACACTATCATAAATGTTTAAAATTACTCCTAAAAATTAGATGAAGGAAAGAGAAAAGGATGGAGAGGGAGGTAGAGTCAACAACAAAAGAAATCATTTTTTTCAAACCAAAGATAAAATATAAAGGTATAAGGAATTAAAAAGTATGAATGGCTTTGCAAGGTGGTGTGAACATGGTTTCCAAGGCCGAGGGCTTGTCAGCAAGTGGTCATGGGGAGGACAGCCCTCCCCCACTAAGGTTTTGTCCTCTATACATTGTAATTTACTCTTTCATTTGTTGCCTTCCATATCTACCGAGAAGTTTTCTCTTCGCATGTGTGAGGGTTTATTTTCAATTTTATTCATTTTATACTTGGCTTTATGTGGTGTTATTTGATTTTGTGTGAATTTTAATGGAGGGGGTTATGCCCCCTAACCCCCATACATGTATAACGGATTCATTAAATAAGCCAGATGATTGCCTCAAATCCTTTCAAGATATTATTGCAGAAGATAACCCTATCATCGTTGCTGGTGTGAAGTTCATTGCTCTAGCTGGTGTTGGTGGCGAAGGCAGTGGAGAAGATGGAGTGTAACTATGTAAGTTCTCCTCCTATTGCCCTTTGGAAATGATGATCATTCCTAATGATGAAATAAAAAATGCTATTAAATTTAGAAGAACTAGGTTAAAGAATTTTACCATTTTCATGACAGTTGTGGATTCAATGAATCTTCTCGACAGGAAATTTATGGATAGTTGGTTCTTTAATTTATAGAAAAAAAGTTAGGGATCTCGATCTCATTCTGTCGAATGATTTAGAGGGGATTATTTTTAATTTTCCTAAAAGACCATGTGATGCAAGGAAAATCCCTAAACAGGCCTTATTGGAGTGTGGGAAAAAGCATCTTCAAGACATTGGCCCAGTCTCGTGAAGCCAATAAAAATATCATGGCACTTTCATGCCTTAGGTGGATTCTCTTAAAGAATATTCCCCAAGACATTCCTTTATCCTGTAAATCCTCATCCCCATGGGAAAGGTGCTTCGGGTTGATAGGTTGAACATGTCCCTTCCCAACATGAATGCATGTGCCCTAATTTCACATACGCCAGGCATTAAATTACCAAAAGCATCCAACGTCAAGCTTGAGGATTATGAGAAATCTTGCCCAATAGAGATTTTGGCTAGGCTAAACGCTTGTTATTTGTGTTGGAAGGAAGGACACATTCGAATGAATTTCCCTATCATCTGAAAGAACCCTAGAAAAATTATTGCTAAGGTTAACACAAATAATGAGATTGTTGCTTAGAATGACAACTCTAAATCCTTGGACCCTATAAATTCCCAAACTAGTAATAGGGCTTCATTTTTTGGACCTAGTGAAATAAATTTGAATAGCCCATCTCCTCCTAACACTAGGGATAAGGTGAACCCTACCCAATCAAACAAGGAATTAGATTGTGATAAGGAGGGAAGGATCATCTCCTCCCCAACCAAAATTATTGATACCTCAAGGGTTACCTTCCCTAACTCTCAAGATGGGGAGTTATCTAAGTCTCAAATGCATAATGATGTCTTAATCTCTAACTCCTTTGATCCTCTGTTAGAGGAGATGGAATTCTATGGTATTTCCACTAGTTATAATAATGAAACCCTAAATAAGGCTAAAGAAAACTGAACTGTTCAATGTATTAATAATGAGAACACTATGTCTATAGTGGATATAAATAAAAATTTCCAACATATTATGATGGATAACATCATATATAGTATCAAAATGGATAAACAAGACAAAAATAATAATAATGTCAATAGGGAGCTAGAAGAAGTGGTTTATTTCATAAAAAAATAGCAAGGATCTAAGCAAGAACTCCTCCGAGGTTAAAAGCATCATCTCAAAATTTGAGCTCAAGCAACAAGGCATTAGCAATCGCCAGAGCACTAACACTCATTTGGCTTCATGTAGCCCAAATAGAGAAAACAATCTAAATGCTTGTCATTCCAATTCGACATTTGAAAGATAAATGGGTGTTAATACCCTAGGGGTTGCTAATACCCTAGGGGTTGCTAATACCCTAGTGGAAGCTAAAGGGAATTCATATCCCAATCAAAGTGCTAATAGTAATTATCCTAAGGAGAAAGATGAAAAGGATATCAATAAATCCATCCCCAGCAAGGGGAAGAAAATCCTAATATATTAAATTTAATTAATAATAATGGGGGACATCTAGACCCCCTAAATGAGAGAACTGAAAAGGGAATAATGGGGAAATTAAAACTAAAAAATAAGTAGTTAAAGAAATGGATTTTGTTATTGAATGTATCAGTGCTATCGAATACCTTGATAATGAGTTTCAACCACTAAAGGTCAACAAAATTCCAATCTTTTCCCTCCCCATCTACCAAAAAGGAGGGGTTGACAGAGGCAGCGTCAGTATAGGAAAGATTATATGGAAGAAGACAAGTGTGGTCCTACTTATGCCTAACTCTAAAAGATTAGAAAATGAAGAAAAATCTCCTAAATACTTTGAGCTATTCAGGAATGGTAAAGAGCCAAACACCAACACTATCAATCATGAATCTCAATTGCACTTCTTAGAGTGTAAGGGGCTTAGAATCCCTTAACTAAAAATGCATGGTTAGGATATTTCTTAATCTTGAGAGTAACTAATGTTTTTCCTCCTTTAAGAGGTTAAATTTTTTGGCTTCACTCTTGAAACCAATTTGAGGTTCATCTAGAACAACTCCTCCTTTTTGGTTACCAACCATGATAGGGGTAGAGGTGGATCAACCATTCTGTCAAAATATTGGAACCAACATCTTATAGGATCCGACACCTCCCCCTATAATAGGCCTTTATGGGCCACCTATGAAAAGGAGATTCTAAGCTTGGTATATGTTCTATTTATGACCCTAATGAGCATAATAAAAGAACCAAACTCTAGAAATGGCTTGCAAGTTCTTACTTGACATCCCCTAGGTGTTTGGGGGTGATTTCAATATGGTTGAAAGTAAGGAGGACAAAAAAGAAGGGCTAGGCTTTGATTGGAAAGGCAGTGAAAAACACTACTGGCTAAGATTGAAAACTAAGCTTAACCTCATTGACCCCTTAGAAGGGAGAAAAAATAGAAGCAATGGCATTTTGTACACTTGGTGCAACACACAAAAAGGGGTGAAGAGAATGTAGTGCAGCTTGATAGATTCTATGCAAAATAAGATTGGTTAAATTTTACCCCTCAAAATGATGGGCTTAGTGTGATGGTGTATCCCTACACCTTCTTTGATCATCACCCAATCAAATCCTCCCTAATTCTAAATTATGTAAGGAAAAAGAAGTTAAGGAAAAGCATAACTTTAACCTAAATGCAAACATGTTGAAGGATGGGGACTATAAAGCGGCCATATGCACTTTAAGGGAAATAAATAGGAGGATGCTAAAAGATGTGGATGCAGTAGATAGGTGGGAAAGAAATTTTAATTGTTGGAAAATTATTTTCCAAACCATTGGGAAACAGAAGGCCTTAGATAGAAGAAGAGAGGATAATTGCCTCTAGGATGAGCTATTAAAGGTAGAAACCAATATCCAAAGCAACCCTTCTAATGAGAAGCTCAATGAGGAACTCATTATAGGTAAAAATGCATTGAGAAGATTGCAAGCTTATAAAATTCAAGGCCTAAAAGTCATAGCCAAGCATAACTGGCTAAACAATGGTGATAAAGGTTTGAAGTTCCTTTTTAGATATTTAAAAGAGAAAGAGGTAAGAGAGCAAATTAACCAAATTTTTCACAATGGCATGCTCATCTCCACCCAGAAGGATATCCTGAAACAATTCTACCTTTTCTATAAAGAGTTATTCTCCTCTAAATGGAATAGTGAAGAGGGGCATAATGTTAGGGCCCTCATTAAAAATGATATCAATGAAAATAACTAGATAAGATGTAGATCTGCTATTTAGGGAAATCAGCAAAGAATAAATTACTTGGAAGCAATTAATTCCATGAGTAATGATAAGACTCCAGGTGTTGATGGACTGTCAGTGGAGTTCTATAAGACCTTCTTAGATTGGATTTGTGAGGTATAATTTGAAGCTCTGGATAAAGGTTCATTTGGAAAGAACATAAGCAAAGGAATCATTATGTTACTTCCCCAGGATGGAGACAAAACTAACATAAATTTACTTTCAATATCTCATACAAAATCTTGGAAAAGTTACTTGCAAGGAGGCTAATCGACATACTACCAAAATTCATAAAAAATAACCAAACTGGTTTTATAAAGGGAAGATACATCCTTGAAAATCTAATTACCAGTTGGGAAGCAAGGGAATGGTTCAGGTTCTCTAAAAAAAACTCAGCAATACTCTTGCCAAACTTTGAGAAGTCCCATGGCAGGGTGGAGTGAGATTTTCTGAGAATGGAATTAGAAGCTTTTGGTTTCCCCAAGGAGTTTTGTATTATGGTTGATACCCTGCTAAAATATGCAACTGCCCAAGTGGTTGTTAATGGATCTCTATTTGAAGAATTCACTCTTAAAAGGTCTATAATGCCATGGTTCCCCTTAGCACCTACCTTGCTTATAATTTCATCAAATTCCATCCACTTCCTTCTCAGAGACAACTATACTTCTCCCAGAGTCATAGGTTCAACCCTCTCGGATAGCAGTGAGCTTATGAATATTCAATTTTCTGGTGACACAACAATATTTGTTGACTTAGAAGAAGGGAACATTGATAACCTCATGTGCAAACTCAATCTCTTCTATAAGGCTTCTAGTAAAAAAATTTATAGAGAAAAATCCATCATGTTCAAATGGAAAAAAACCACCTGAATGGTTGCACAAAATTTATTTTCAATGAGGGGTCAATAAACAAGTCAAATATTTGGAAATTCATTTTTTTATCAACCCATAGTTAAAAGATATGTGGTTATAGGTTAAGGAAAGAAGAAAAGAAAATGAGCAACTAAAATAGACAATATCTATCATTAGATGGTAGAATTTAAGTTTTCTAGAAGATCCTATCATCATACACCATTTACTTCACATCTTTTTGGTTTTTTAGTAGTTACCAAGTGAAGAAGATTCAAAAAATATTAGGGACTTCCTATTGTCATATGGAAAAGGGAAAAGGAAAAAGAATTTAGTTAGGTGGGATTAGTGTTGCTTGAGAAAAGAACAAGGTGGTATTGATCTGAAAGACCTAGAAAAATATAGGGTTGCACTTGTAGCCAAGTGGATCATTAAAGCTCTTGATAGTAATGGGCCCTAAAAAATCTTGGTGAGGAAAAATATTTGGCTCACAGTACCTAAGCAAGGAAATGCTTGGAAGAATGTACCCTTCAGTGATCTACTCATAATAAAGCATTCAATTGTACCTATGGGTTCAATGGTTTTTAGAAGCATTTGGAAGCCTTGGGAGCTAATTAAAGATAAAATTACTAATCCTCAATACAATGTGCATAAAAATAACTTTATTAATCTTAGAAGGTCTATATGGTGGAACTTAGAGCATAAAGGGAAACCTTGTGCACTCCTCCAAGGCTACTTAGCCAAGAAATGGGCCCAGGATGGAATTCAAATCTTTGATAATATCCTAAAATATGGGGTGATGAAATACTTGGATTCCTTGATGATAGAGTTTAAAATTCCTCTTTCCAACCTGAGAACCTATGTTTTTTTAAAAGAATCTTGTAATAATATTCCCCCTTTCTAAAGCAAGCCTTCCACTAACCTCCTTAATGAGCTTGAATGGGATGGCACTAACTCCTTAGCCAATGTGCAAGCCAAGAAAATCTATAAAGGCCTAATCAATTATGAGTCTTTACTTGAGCATTTAAATTAATTTTGGAAGATCAAAATGGATAGCAATGAGTTTCTAAGAGTCCTCAACTCCATTTCCTCCAATGTGATTGATTCTTAAAAAATTTGTTTCAGGTGGCTAATCTTGCTTCAAAGAGTTTATTTTAAAATGAACCATTTTGGTATTGAAATTTGTAGCATCTGTGGGACACTTGAATCTATTGAGCATATTTATTTTATTGTTTCTATGCTAATTAAGTGGAAATTATTTTGTAATGATTTGTATATTTAGTATATAAATGGTAAAATCAATTGGAAAGAATTCTTAGGCTGTAATGGTAGAAAATTAGATAAAGATTTCAAGTTTTTTTGGTATTGCCTGGCTAATGAGATTCTATGGCATATATGGAAGGCTACGAATGAGGATAATTTCAATGAGAAATGAAGGATTCTTACAAAGTCTTAAAAAAGACTCTTTATGTTTAATGTTGCAATGCAAGTTATTATCACAATGAAGATCTCTATAGGGGAATTCATGAAGCTACTTAAAGATAGAGTTGTTCTTGTCAACAAAAACATAATCAAGTATGGACACAACTAGAGGTACAACCAACCCAACTTGGCCACATTCATGAAAGTATTAGAGGCTTTTTAAAAGTAATTCAATGTAAAATTTAGAAATGTAAGGTTGAACCATGAGGAAAAGAGAGTTGAACTACACACTATTGAATATCATTAAATTGAGGAAGTATTTTCCAATAATGAAAGGATTGTTGTTGAGACATTGGTGGGATGGAGAGTGATGGAATCCTATAGTGAAAGAAGGAACTTCTAATGTGGTTAGAGCATACCTGTTTTATTATCCTAAATATCAGAGTATATAGCTTCAGTACCAATGTAAATAAATTGTATATCAATGTATAAGGGTGAAACATAGAAAAAGGGAGCTATAATGTAACCCTCTTTTCTATTATTTTCATTCAAGAAATTAGATGCAAACCTTGAAGTGACTATCAACCCAAAAGGTGAGCCAAGACAAGATTTGGGGATCTTACAATTTCTCCTTTATGCAAGGACGGGGGTAATGAATCAAATCACACTTTGGGGAGAAAAATGCAAACTAACAAAACAACTCTAAACCTACATCTACAACATGTAATGAAGGAAATAATTAAAGAATAGAAGGAAAACAAGGATTTTTTTGGAAAAACTAAGAATAAAGAATGTTGTGCACCTAGTCCAAGCTTGTTGTTTCTACAATTTTATCAGGGACTCATTCGCCAGGTGGAAAATGGGTCATGTTGTACTTGTCTAGGAGGCTTTGAATCTTGAAATGAAGCTTGTAAACTATGAAAATTTGCTTCCCCTAAATCCCTAACAAGGACTCATTCGTCAGGTGGCGAATGGGTCCTAGTAGGATCTTTTGAAGAACTTTGAATCTAATCTTTAAGTTCCAGATCTACACTTTCTTCCTACAACTTGAAATTCCCGCTTTCAAATCCAAATCTACTAAAAATCTATAAAACAAATTTTGGATTTTGTTGGTGGATAGGGGTAAATGCCTCAGTCAAACCCAAATTTTGGTAATTAAACCTTAATGATAAATGAAAATCTAAAACATGAAATGTGTGTGCAATCCTAACCTTAAGTGTGTCTAAGATTAAGATCCCAATTGATGTAAATAAATCCTACTCAATTGTGTTAGAATAGGATCTTAAAATGAAACATGAACAATGAGAATGACCTACTTTAGGAGATACCAAATCTTCTTAATAAGTCACACAGCTGATTATATCTCTCTTTAGGCTACAAATAGAATGATCGTAGAAGATGGAATCACTTAAGAATCAAGTCATTAGGCTTGGTTGTATATCTTGTGTATCTCCCAAAATCTAGAATCCATCATGATTCTCCATGGGCATCTATCATCACTCCTTCAATAATGCTTGATCTTTGACACAAAATGAGCTTGAAGACCCACAATGTTGCTCCAAGACTTCACTCTTGCTTTCTTCTTGAATATGAATGTTTGATCTCATAAAAATTCTCTCTTAGTCTAGATTCTTAGATGAAACTATGTGAAATAACTTTATATTTATACATAACTTAATATTTGAGCCAGAAATTCAAATAACACAAGTTGACATCAAATCTAGGATTTGAAATCACTAAAATCCCACCAAGAATATGTTCAAAAAGGGGTGTCCTAAGTTAAGGAGGACCCATTCGCCATAGGGAGAATGGGTCCTAGCATACTTAACTAGGACTTGTTTCCGTGAATGTGAAATAACATGCCAAAAGGGGGTCCTAGGACCTAATGAGGACCCATTCTCTAGGTGGCAAATGGGTCCCAGGTCACTATCCTAGGACACAAACCTTTCCAAATTAAGTGTTGTGAAATATTATTAATGAGTTTCGGGCTTTTTCCCTCAGAAAATGCAATTAATTAGTCTTGGAATTGAATTTAGGGGGACCATTAAGCTCAATTAATCTCAATTAATTAATTAAAGCCCCAAATTAGTGTGAAAGCGAAAAGAAACACTTTACAACACCCTAAATAAGGCATCATTAAGTCTATTTTATCATTAATTATTCATTCCCAAATTAAGTGTGAAAAAGGGTTACTTTTTTCAACACTACATTTAGCCCCCACTTTAGCAATCGTATGATACTACATGCATATGAAAGCTAAAGGAAATAAACTTCTATAAAAAGGATACTCATATGGATTCATTAGGGAGAATGAATCCCCCACTATAGTTACCTATAAAACCATAATGCTAAGTATCACATCCTACAACATAGATTCGTTAGTCTCTCAAAAATCCTCTTATCAAACTTCTACAAAGAATTGAATTTGAGGATAGATGTATGCTTCTTGATTCTACTTGTTTTATGGAGGTCGAATCAGGGTGAATATGAAACCACATTGAATTACTTAGGTCTTATCATAGGATATTTCCAAGTACCATACCACATAGTGATAGACATTTTATGAGACCGGGAGCGGAATTACGAATCCAATGCCATAGACGGCATCAAAAACAGAGTCCTCAAGCCCCCAATATGTTAATTTTAATAAAATTCCCTAAAATTGAAATAAGCTTTATTTACTAGGGTTTACTATATACTAATGAAAATGGAACTTTTTAATATTCATTTGTCATTTACCTTTTTTCAAATTACCTTGGTTCAAAGTGATTGAGGATGTCGAGTCGAAGGACCTACAAGCCCCTAGACTGGACGTGGTTCGCAACGAGGTTGCATGAGGCACACTTCGATAGATGGTGGGCATGGATTTTGCTCTGCTTTTTCATTGTTTTCATGCATTTCCTATATTTTTTCATGTAATTAAAGTAATTTTAGGACCCTATAAAATATTGGTGCAAAGCACCCCTCTTTATCACAAAGCATCCCTTACTAGTGCAAAGTGTCCCACTTTGGCATGCAAAGTGTCCAAAATTATCTAAAGTGTCCAAAACATCTCGTCCAAAAATGGCTTAAGTGTCCACATTGGTCGTAAAGCATCTTAGAGCAACTCTAATGTTATTTAATTAATAAATCTATGATTTAATTCATGTATTTTTCTTTTTAGATTCCTCCTCGAGCATGGAAGCACCTTGGACGGAGATAGTTTTGTTTTCTTTGAGATTTTATCACTCATCTATCACAGGAGGAGATCATCCTTCTTTAGGATATAGGATTGTTTTGGATGTACCTCATGCCACCTATGACATACCATGATGCCATGATGCTAGCCCTAGTGGAGAGATGGGATGTAGACTCATGTACCTTTCATCTTCCCATAGGCGAGATGATTGTTACTCTAGAGGATGAGCTCCATCTACATAGCCACCTCATACTCCACATCAACCGTCACCTTGTATGAGCACTTTAATGTCATATTTCCTTGCTCCACCATCACTAATTTAACTCTGTACAAAGTATAAATCTAAATTTAACTCTGTACAGAGTCCCAACAACAAAGTTTAATGAGAGGCACCATTGTGAGAAGATAAATAGCAACGTGGTATTTAAAGAACACAATGTTTGTTGGGCGTCGGTTGGCATGGAGCGTCGTCTCAACTTACTATGTCTATTCATTTTTTCTAATGTCGTCCATTAGTTTTACCCCTTCAAATTTTAGTTTAAGCTCCTTGGATTTGTTATCACTATTAGGGTGTTTAGATTATTATTTTATCTGTTATCTTATTTTCATAACTGACCTTGCTTTCTTAGTGTTATGCTTCACTAATCATTTTATTTTATGGTTTTCTTTTCTTTTTCATATATGCTACTCATCTTTGTGTGATTTTTAAAATTTCACATTTTACATCTGTATTGGATCTAACCTAGTACTAATTTTTTTTATTTACTAATTTTTTAATTTAAAGTAGATGGTACTAATTTCTTGATTTAAAATAAATGGTACTAATTTCTTGATTTCAAATATATGGTATCTTATTTTCATAGATCATTTGAGTCCTTTTGATTGGTTTTACATCTTTATTTCATACTCTTGTGAACCCTACACTTTTCATTTTTGGATAGACCATTATTCTTATAGCATAGATTTTTATTTCCATTTACCCTTGGCACCTCACGTTTCTTCCCTTGTTGATTATATTATACTTATAGAATTTTTGATGTGATCCATTTATCCCTTATTCACTTATAATATTTTATCACGCAAATGAGATCAACTATCTATAGAAGCATTATATCACTTATTTTGTTTATTTTCTTAATATAGATATTTGGTCACCACTTTACCATCACTATTGGATATTATTACTATAATTTACGGTCCATGATCCTCAAATGTTCAATCTCTTTTGTGGAAAGTGATTATAGTGTGCTTGACTCTTATTGTGATTTACTTTCTAGAAAATATTCTTTAAATGGTTTGATTTTAGACACATTTATTGCAAACCATGTTTCTTACACACATTTATCTTCTAGTTCTATGAATGATAAATTGTGTTATTTGGGTACACAATCTTCATGTACACATGACATTGGCATGCCTATTAATTATTATCCTTCCATATGTTAGAATGACCTTATGTCCATAGAGCCATGCTCATTTGATATATTATCTTCTTTTATAAATGATAATATGTTTCATGAATATTGTTTCACTACACCTCATGTGGACCCTATGGGTATTCATGATAGATTTCTTACATATAAATGTCTCTAATTAGTGATTCATATGAAACACTAGCATAAAAGGTGTTGAAATTTTGACTCAATTCATAAAGATAAATGACTTAAACCAAACAATAATTCTTATTCATGCCATAAAAAATAGTTACAATGAAGCTCAAACTAACACTATCCTAAATATAAATTACTCCTAAAAAATAGGTGAAATAAAGAGAAAAGGGTGGAGAGGGAGGTAGACTCAATTACAAATAAAATCATTGGTGTCAAAACGAAGATAAAATATAAAGGTAAAAGGAATTAAAAAATAGGAATGGCTTTGCAAGGCAGTGTGAACATGGTTTCCAAGGTTGAGGGCTCGTCAAAAAGTGGTCATGGGGGAGGACATCCCTCCCCCACTAAGTTCTTTCCCTTCATACATTGTAATTTACTCTTTCATTTGTTGCCTTCCATATCTACCAAGAAGTTTTCTCTTCACATATGCAAGGGTTTATTTTCAATTTTATTCATTTTATACTTGGCTCTATGTGGTGTTATTTAATTTTTTGTGAATTTTAGTGGAGGAGGGTATGCCCCATAACCCCTCTAAGTGTATAACGGATTCATTCAATAGCCCTGATCGTGGCCTCAAATCCTTTTGAGATATTTTTGCAGATGATAACCCTATCATCATTTTTGGTGTGAAGTTCATTGCTCTAGTCAGTGTTGGTGGTGAAGGCGGTGGAGAAGATGGAGTACAACTAGGTAAGTGCTCCTCCCACTGCCCTTTGGAAATGATGATCATTCTTAATGACAAAATAAAAAATTCTATTAAATTTAAAAGAACTAGGTTAAAGAATGTCACCATTTTCATGGTAGCATGGATTCAAAGAATCTTCGAACCAGGAAATTTATGGATAGTTGGTAGACTTGAATTTCTGGAAAAAAATTTAGGGATCTCAATCTCATTTTATTGAATGATTCAGAGGGGATTATTTTTAATTTTACTAAAATACCATGTGATGCAAGAAAAATCCCTAAATAGGCCTTATTGGAGCATGGGAAAAAGCATCTTCAAGATGTTGGCCTGGTCTCATGAAGCCAATGCTAAAGAGATCATGGAACTTTCATGCCTTAGGTGGATTCTCTTAAAGAATACTCTACAAGACATGTATTTTATCTCGTAAATCTTCATCCCCATGGGCAAGGTGATTAGGGTTGATAGGTTGCACATGTCCTTTCCCAACATGAATTGGTGTGCCCTGATTTCACTTACCCCAGGCATTGAATTACCAGAATCATTCAAAGTCAAGCTTGAGGATTTTGAGCAATCTTGCCCGATAGAGATTTTGGTTGGGCTAAACACTTGTCATTTTTTTTGGAAGGAAGGGAACATTAGAAATAATTACCCTATCATCTTAAAGAACCCTAGAAAAACTATTGCTAAGGTTAACACAGATAATGAGGTTGTTGCTCATAATGGAAACTCTAAATCCTCAGACCCTAGAAATTCCCAATCTGGTCATAGGGTTTCATTTGTTGGAACTAGTAAAATAAATTTTGATCCCCCATCTCCTCCTAAAACTAGGGATAAGGTGAACCCTACCCAATCAAACAAGGAATTAGATTGCGAAAAGGAAGGATCATCTCCTCCCTGACCAAAACTATTGGTACCTTGGGAGTTACCTTCCCCAACACTCAAGATGGGGAGTTATTTGAGTCTAAAATGCATAATGATATCTTAATCTATAACTCCTTTGATCCTCTGTTAGAGGATATGGAATTATATGGTATTTCCACTAGTAATAATAATGAAACTCTAAATAAGGCTAAAGAAAACTAAACTGCTCAACCTATTAATATAATAACCCATCCTAAATTATTATTTAATTAACGTTATTGTAAATGAAACATGAATATATTCCAAATTAAAAACACATAACTAGTGGCTAAATTCAATCATAGCTACACATGTTCATTTAAAATGAGTCAAAGACTCTTATATTCACTTCAAAATTCAAATTACAATATCAAGTTTGACTTGGCTCTTAAGGCCACAAAATCATTTCATTGTACGTATTACATCAAGTACAAGAATGAATTACTTCAAGTTACATATTAGACTATATTAGTCTTGTGAACAAATATGGTTCTTCTTGATGCTCGCCTCCACTAGTGGATGAGAACATGATTGAAGTGATTTACCACCCAACCATGAAGCTTACGCTTCCCCAATATTCTTCTAACTTGAAGAATGCTCGACCCTGCACAGAAAGTTTAGCAAGAGAACAATCTGCAAGGTGGAATCTAGTGTGTTCTCATACATCAACATGCAATTCTATCTACAAAATAGAAAATAAAATGCATGATCTATGCTAGGAATGGCAAAGAGTGAAATCACAGAGTTCATTCATACATACATAATGAACAATATTAATTAGCCAAGCATAATAAGTGTGTTGCAAAAATAGAAAATAATAGGTTATGGTAAAGTAAACCTATACTCTTTGAACTCCACTTTGGCACCCATCTCGGAAGGTAACTTTCTACTATAACATCTATCTACCTTCTAGCAACAACTACCCATAGGTGCTCTAGTCAACTAAAGTATCACTATTCTATTCAAGTATTTAAAATAATCTTTCACCAATGTCTTCGAAATAAGAAATAGAATACAAGTTTATACTCTAAACAAAAATTAGATTCTATTATTCATAGAGTATTTCAACAATTAGTCATATCATGGTTATGACTATTTTCTACTTAACATCTTAAGCATTTTCCTTTTAAAAATATACTAAAAACAAAAGAAGGTATGTCACAAGTATGTGTATGTACATAGACATAGTCTATGTGCATACACATATATGTGCCTACTAATGTTAAAGTTTGTGCATACATTCTGAAATAATCATTAATTCAAATTGCAATCTTAAAATAGTATTTCAATTCACGTTTCTTGTCAAATAAAGAAAATATAACAGGTCTATGCTAACAGTTTAACACATATTGTTATTGCACTTTCGCTACTATTTTTCTCTAACATTGTTTTTTTCTTGATCTAACATTCATTATTTAAGCAAAACAAGTACTGTTACTGTGGTTGCTACAATCTGCAAAATGGCTAAAATGTCAACACACAATATTAGCAACACAGCAAATTTTCACATCCATATGAAATATTGAATCATGCTTCATAATGCAATCCAAACAACAAAATATCAACTAAACTAAGTGAAAGCACAAAGAAGCAAGAATCCAACTCTATCTCATATTGGATTGGTGTCACATGTGCTAGTGACCCTTTCCCAATCCTTGATTGATAAGCCTAGATGATGATGATGCAATGGAAATGATGAGCAAAATTAGTTCTCAAGGAGAGTAACTTTGCATATACTTTTTGGATGAAATTGTGGAGGATTTGCTTGAGGATGAAGCCTTTATTTAAAGATTTTCAAAATTCCAAGTGTTGAAGAGAGACCAATGTGGGACTAAGATTAGACAAATGAAAGGACACTTGTCAGGTGATGATTGGTTGATGTATGTGCAAGATTTGGGAAGAGTGCCCATGAGAGGGAGAATTTGAATTCAAATTTGAGATTAAATGCTAAGCGGGGGACAAGAAAATGAGCAATAAATGCACTATTGGAGGGACAAATCAACTTGCCTTTGAATTCAAAATTGAGGGAATATTCCCCATAAATGCCATGTTGATGGAAAATCTTGGATTTAATAAATCAATAAATTGATTTATATGTGCAAGTGGCTAGATCTAGAGAATGCAAGTGGGATGGGATTAACATTTAATCAGGGTTAGATTAAATAGATGATGATTATGCTAATTTAATACTGATTAGGTGAGTTGACCTTTAGGATTTAAATATTTGATTTATTTAAATCAAAAAAGGATGAAATATGGATTTAATTAAATAAATGTTTGATCTATTTAATTAAACTATGATGTGAGCTTTTGATGATAATAACCTAATTTACTAGGTGAATGGATGTGATGCATTTGATTTATTTATTGAGCGGATGAATATGCATAATGCTAATTTGACGTGTCTACAGTTACCTACTAAACAGTTGTAAATCTAGTTGTTTTCATATGTACATTCATTGTTTGAATAAAATAAGTAGTGTTTCCTACTAAACAGTTATAAAGCAAGCTATTCAAACATGTACATTCATCGTTTGAACAGATTAAGTACGGTTTCCTACTAAACAGTTATAAAGCAAGTTGTTTTCATACTAAACAATTGTAAAGCAAGTTTTTTTCATACTAAAAATTTATAAAGCAAGGTTTTTTCTAGCTACAATGTAAATCTTTTAACAAAATAGAGTTATTTGTAAAAGATTAACCTGTGTTTACATCAATGCAATACCATTTCATACTAAATGAAATATATTTTAAGAAAATAATGTTGTTTACTCAATTTATTGATCTCAAACTATTTACATGCCGAATGATCTCCTTACAAGTAAATTTTCACCGTTTCATACAAAATTGGTTTTCCATTATGTTCAGAAAATAAATAAATCAAATAGCCCAATTTCAATCTTAAGGATGGATTGTCTATTATCCATACCTTGAACACTTTCATCCCTAGAATTATGATGAGCACTTTTAATACATAAGAAACCAAATTTGACATGGTTGTCGATGAATTTCTTGAGCAAATATTTTAGTTAAGAATGCAAGGAAGTTTTGGGTTCAACATTAATTTTGCCTATTCAGGCAACAACAAACAAACCTAGGTTGCTTTAGATTTGACCCATTTCTTTGGTCAGGTGGTTTCTTTCTTAACCATCAAAAATAACATTTGATATTTCCCTTATGTGCATTCTAGCTTAACCCATAGTGCATGCAACAAAATACATCATGTAGACTCAAATCTGAGTGTTATTCAAGAAAAATTAAACCTATCAATCATGAGAATCAATTCCTTACAAGGCTACAAATAAGCCTGAAATTTTACATTCTGTTGGTGCTTAAATTCGAGAGGCATTCCTCTTTATGCAACTATGGTTTCCCTATAATTATCAACAATGGATGTTTTTTCCTTGTCATTATCGGCCTACCGATAATGGAAGGAAACACATTTGAAAATGAAATGCAATCAATACATTTAAAGATAGTACAGAGGATTATACCTCTATATAGGTTTAGTATGTGAACCTCTACAAATTTCAGGCACAAAGTGTACATATTGATTGGGACAAGATTGTCCAAAAGCCACGATGTGGCTACATTACCATGAGATCTAACATAGCAGTCACATATTAAGGGGGTTCAGCGCCTCGATTAGCATAGAAAACTAGTTGATAAGGCTCTAATCTAAGAATAAGTAGGATCAAGCTATAGGCCATGTGATCCTAGAGGGTGGTCGCTAAGTTTTTACCATTAGCTTAATATTTCACATAGATATAAAATTATGCATGGTACTGTGGGGTATGTGCAGGATCATGATGGACCAAAAAGTGTCGATATGTGGGTATTTGTAGGGTATGTGGCTGATGGCTTTTTTTAACCCAAAATTGATGAAATGAAAAGGGTTTTTAAAGGAGATTATTAGTTTTCCACCAATATAAATTATGCTTTACTTTGAATTTAATAAATAATTATTATTCATTTTCTATTTGAATTACGACTAATGTCCTGATTGATAGGCTGATTGAAAAATATCTATAGCTTTCAAACAGTATCACATTTTTGGAATCCAAAACATGCATCACATTCTATGCTTTGCATACTATAGGATTAAATAAAGAAAAATTGAATTTCATGAAGTTTGACCAAGTTAAGGTGGTCAGACATACAAGTTTTTATATTTTTTAAAAGTTTTAATAAAAAATTCATAATAAATTATTTACTTGGAAAAAAAATACCAAAAAATATGCATCACATCCAGACATGAGTCCTCTACTTATGTCTAAAATCTTAGAAAAAAATATTATCATTTTATTGTGGTTAGGGTGGTTAGACAAACACCTACTTCTTATTTTTCCCTGAAATTTAAGTACTCTGCGTTGAAATTTCAAATTTTCACCAAATAGATTTTATTTTTTAAATAAATGTAGTAGTTTAGAAACTACATTCAATTTGCTACAGATCATATTCTTACATATTTTTGAAATAATATAGATAACTTATTCAAATTTTTACGTGAAGTTTCCTAACTGATTTTTCTAAATTTTTTGCCACTTAAGGGCCTATTTTTTTCATGATGATCCTACACATACACTGACATGCTATCAGTTATTTATTGAATATTGTATCAATCATAATCTTAGCATGCAAACAAAGATAGTGAAATTGATATTGATTCAAAAGAAATTGAAATACCTCTATCGTCGTCCCTTTTTAGACGAGGCTTTTCTCTATTTTTTTTGCACCCTTGCGTACTCTACTCTACTTTTTCCTTGCTGTTGTCAGTTCCTTTTCAAAAATTTCTCTATACTAAAATTGTAACCTCCCTTTTTGCATGCGACTAGGTGCCATCAATATGGTTGTTTCCTACCATAGCCACCGACCTCTAATTTTGAACATTGTCTTTATGATTCGACAAGCCACATCCATCATGGATCTGCCTTGTAATCTTTATTTATTTTCCACAGTCTGATTCATACTGTATTGGTTTTCAACTTGATTTCAATTCAAATTTTTAATATGTATACGTATGTATATATATGTATATATATATATATGCATACATATATATGCATATATATATGCATATATATATATACTTAAATGTTAGTATATCTATATGGATTTAAATGATTTCATTCACATTTACCATGTATTCAAATAATTTATATATATATAGATATATATATATTTACATTTTTATATATATATAGATATATATATTTACATATTTATATATATCTATAGATATATATATATATTTACATATTTATATATATATGGATATATGTATATCTATGTGTGTGTGTGTGTGTGTTTGATTTACATACACGTATATATATGTATATATATATTTATGTTTATATTTATATATGCATTCTTATACAAGTTGCTTGTTCTAGAAAGGCTTGTAAATTCTATACACTATCATTTAAAGTAAGGAACTTGAATTTTCATTTCGAGCATCTATATATATATTTCTTTACAATTCTCACTTTCGCTTCCTTTGAATCACAAAGTTTGAATAGACAATTTAATCTACAAACTATTCATTTTCAAACACTAAAATAGTTCAAGTCAGGAAATTACATTATCTAATATATTCAAATCAATCAAATGCAAGTCATCATGTCATTTGTGGTGTGTGCACCGAGATTCCAACTGGATTATCATTTGATCCGGCTAAACAATCCTACTTCAACCATGTTCTCACCCTTCAACTTGTCACCCTACAATTGCACACACTTGCACTTGTTAATTGATCAATAACATTCAATTCTTGGTAACACAAAAAAAAAATTCAGAAGTTTGCAAAGTCAACATCATTCAACTTCTTTTGTTCAATTTTTGAATATTCTAGAATCTTCATTTAATATTTATTGAATTTCTTCAATAATTCCATTTACCGTATTATAATAAATATGCAACAAAATTGGGTTATGACATCCTTCCCCTCTTGGAAGAGACATCGTCCCGATGTCTAATATATCAAATAAAAGAACATCATATCAAATTTTGAACATTCATGTCTATTTCAACATCACATCAAAAATATATGTCTATTTCAACATCACATTAAAAATATGTCTATATCAACATCTCATCAAAATATATGTATATTTCAACATCACGTCAAAATATATGTCTATTTCAACATCAAAATTTTAAAGCATGAAATATCATAGTATCTCAAACCAAAAAATTTCAAACAAAATCATTGAGTTCTTGTTCAAGAAAGAAAATGTGGAAAGGATTGTTCTATTTCTTCTACATCCTCCCAAGTAGCACTGTCCTCTGAGTATTGGTCCCATTGGACCTTAAATTGACCAATATCTCTACTCCACAACTTGACGTTGCATCTATCCAGGATTCTAATGGGCTCCACTAGCACCACTCTTGGATCCTATACCTAAAAGGATTTCCAATCAAGTACATGAGTCACATTAGGATGATATGGCTTAAGCAAGGAAACATGAAACACATTATGAAGTTGATCGAGAGCGGGTGGTAGAGCTAGTATATAAGAAACTGGGTTAATCACTACCAAGACTTCAAATGGTCCCACATATCTTGGGGCCAACTTGGAAGACTTTCCAAAAGAAATAGAGCTTTAATGAGGTTTAACTCTCAAGAAAACTTTATCCCTAGTTGTGAACTGCCTAAGAGTTTTATTCTTGTCACCATAACCCTTATGTCGGTTTTCTGCCTCTTTCAATCTGCTCTCAATTACCCTCATTTGTTACTCCATTTCTTTAAGAATATTAGGTCCTACTATGATATTGTCCTCCAATTTATCCCAACTGATGGGGGTATGACACTTCTACCCATACAAGGCTTCAAATGGTGCCATGCCTATGTATGATAGGAGTTATTGTAAGAAAACTAGATACCAAAGGTAAATATTCTTCCCACATATATTGTTGGTCCATACAATATATTCAGAGGAGGTCTTCAACTACCTGATTCACCCTCTCTGTCTGCCCATCAATCTGAGGATGATATGCTAAGCTGAAATTCAATTTAGTCTCCAATTTTTCATTCAAGGTCATCCAAAACCTTGAGGTAATCCATCTGTCCTTATCAAAAATGATAGTCTTTGTCACTCCATGCAAACAGAAGATCTCCTAAGAAAATTTCTTAGCCAGGGTCAACAATCCATCCTTAAGGTTTCCTAAAATGAAGTATGCAACCTTAGTCAACTTATCAATCATGACCAAGATGACATCATGCTTGTTCTTGCTCAATGGCAACCCTTGTACAAAATCCATACTGATCACCTACCATTTATACTCAGGTATGTTATGAGGATACAATAACCCAGTTGGGTGTTCATGCTCATCCTTGACTCACTAGCACTCCAAGCATTTGGCTACGTACTTTACTACATCCTTCTTGAGTTTAGGCCAAAACTATAGTCTTCAACTCTATGATCATCTTGGATACACTGGGGTGTCTTGAATAAGGTGCATTGTGACCTTTTTCTAAAACCAACTTCCTTAGCTCTCCAAAGTCAAGAATATGCATTCTCCTCTAGTACCTCAAAATACCATCCAGTTCGATCTCATACCCATCGAACTAATGATCTAAAGGATTTTTTGCTAGGGCGCTCTTCACTCTCTCATAATGCTCATGCCTTAGCAGATTCTAGATTATTTGATGCCTCAAATTAGACCTTGTTGAGATCATGGTTGTGATATTTCTTCATCTACTAAGAGCATCATCCACTTTGTTCTCTTTCCCTTTATGTATGAACAATGGGGAAAATGGGTGATTTATAACCTAGGTCATAAAACACCACTATTCTCCAATTGTCACTCAAGGATGTCCTCGGATCCCAAATTGGATTGACTATCAACACAAAGGGTGAGTCAATTCTCAACAAGGAAGGCCTAGGAGGGGGGTTTTTAATCTTTGAGGGGTTCACCACCATGCAAAAGCTTTGAAAAGAAAACTTAACATTCAACTCATAAAACCTAGCAATGCAAGTCAAATGAAGAGTGAAAATGATGAGATTAAGTAACAGCAAGTTAGGATGCATGCACTTGGGAAGTTTGGTAATGTAATGAGCATTCTAGAAATGCAAAAAAGTTGTCAAAATATGCTAGGGAGGACTAAGACACCCTTACTATTGGCTTAGTCCCACTACTATTTTTTGAGGCAAATACAGAATCGTCGCGTGCCAAAACAGAATCTGAAAGAATCTCTACAAAATAGCCTTAGGAGGACTAATTTGTTTCCAACTTAGTCTCGTCTTTAATTTCTTAAATCTCTAAATGTGGTCCTAAGGCTCAATTTCTACACTTCCTTCTTCTTAGATCTCAAGTCTTGAAACTTCCAAATTTGGCCTATAGGTGAGTTTCTATGAATATGACAAATTTGCAATGCAACTTTGTAACTTTTCAACTTTTCACTTCAAATGATCTTCAAGTCTTCAATTTAATTGCAAATACAAGCATGTAAGAGAGGAAAAACTTGTTGATTGTTAGTTTAAATGGGGGTTTTCCTTGGTCAAACCCCTTGTTAATTAAACCTTGGAATGAAATAGAATAATGAAGTGGAATGATGAATAAACAACATGCAATGTTACAACTCACCAAAATTTTGTTATGAAATCTAAAAAATTGCATGAGGTGGCTAGCTTGAATGTAGATCTTGAATCAAAGTAGTACTTGATAGATCTTGACTTGAATTGCTTGCTTGAATCAAAACCCTACATCACAAATGTTAGCTCAAAAACACACATGATGCAAGAATATCCTTGATATGATGATTGAATCTTGATGATGGCTCCAAATGGTTGATGAATTACTCTTGAATGCTTAAATACTTGAATTCTTGGATGCTTAGATTTCTTGTTAGATTTCTAGGTGAAAATATGAGTGAAAGAACCTTGTATTTATACTTATCTATGCTTAATATCCCAAAATTACACCACAAAAAGCCATCATATGAATTCATTAATTAAAGGAAGCTTAATCTAGCCAAGATTTGAAATTAAATCCCATAAATACCTTAATGGGGACTAAGATTCCCTAGGTGGGGTCTTAGTCCCAAGGCATGAAACTCGAGGCATAGACTCCAAAAGGGGGCCCATTTAAGGTGCCTTTGAAATCAAGGTCCCAAGACCTTTGGAGGACAAAGACGCCCTAGGTAGCATCTTAGTCTCAACCCAAAAATCAAGGACACTCAGCCAGAATCATTAAATTACCATTTCCCCTTTGATGTATGTTGGGATTAGCCATAAAAAGATATAATTTATTAGGCTTATGGATGCAAAATAGGACCAATTAAGACATAAATAAGGATAAACAAAGCAAGGCAGGCCCAAACAAGTGTGAAAATGCAAGGGTGTGCATTTTCCTACACTACATTTAGCCCCCACTTTAGTGAGAGGATGAACTTGATTTAATCTCACACTAAATTAGTCAGCCACAGAATCAAGAGGGGTTCAAATGTAAAAATGCTAGTAAGATAGGATGACAATAATCAAGAGGGTGGTCAAGCCCCCAGGATCAAGATCCTATGATAGACCAACATAAGCACAAAGGAACACACTTGCAGATGATATATGAATCCATAACCATATCACAAACATACACCATCAAAGATAGAAAAAAGGAAAATGAAAAATGAAAAATGCAATGGATCAAGCTTCAACTAGCCATCCAACACATTGTGGACTAGGTCTAGGCTGTTTGTCCAAAAGAGGTTTATAAGTGGAACACATTGTCCACTATGTAAACAAAACACATGCTCACAAGGGCTAGTGAAGCTAGTTGTCCACTAGGTGAGCCCCTAGAGGTCCATATCAAAGTCATACCCCCATGACTATAATAAGGACAAAAGAAAGAAAATGCATGCTCACAAGAGCTAGTGAAGCTAGTTGTTCACTAGGTGAGCCCCAGGGAACCATATCAAAGCCATACCTCCATGACTTTAATAAGGTACAAAAAGAAAATGCACACAAAATTGAAAGAGGGATGCTCGAAGGGATTTTACTTATTTCATGTGAGGTATTAATCTTAGGGGACATTGATCCTAATGTCTCCAAGAGAGGACCAATCAAAGGATAAAATATTCACAACTTAGGGAATGAAGTGTGCCACATCACCACTAAGAGGAATGTAATATGATGAGATAGATAAAGCTCTTGAAGGAAATTACTCCCAGTGTCACCACAAAGATAAAAACACATCGCATGAAGTAAGAAAATCACATCAAGGAACATGGAAAAATGCAAATGAAATCATGCTTAAATAATGCCAATGTATGCCCTCACTTTAAAGAAATTGCTAACACCATGTTGTGAACAATTACGTTAAAGTAGCCAAAACATGAAAAAGGAAATGAGGGTTGCCCCATAGAAACACATAAGGGATCTATGGATTCAAGGTCTGTATCTCTCTTTTCTGCAATGATATTAGAGAGCTCAGAACTGTCATCATTCCCCAAACACACATAGAACTAGAAGAATGACACAAAGAGAATAAAAAATAAATAAAAAACCTTATGGGTCGACATGGAAGAAACATGAATTTCTTGACGCCTTGCGTCATCCCCAAATGGAAAACACGAGACAAAAGATGCAAGGAAAAGAAAAGATAAAGAAAAATATTTTGGGTCAACATGGAAGAGACATAGAGTGTCTCAATGCCTTGTGTCATCCCCAAAAGGAAAATACAAGACAAAATATGAAAGGAAAAGAAAAGATAAAGAAAAATACTTTGGGTCAACATGGAAGAGACATAGGGTGTCTCGACGCCTTGCGTCATCCCCAAAAGGAAAACACAAGACAAAAGATGAAAAGATAAATGAAAATAAGAGGTAAAAAAAATGAAAAGGCAAAGAAGCTTATGACATATAGAAGAAAGAAGGTACAAAGAGAGGAATGCACATAGAGGGGAAATATTAAACAAAAAATATGAGGGGTCATATTACACACATGCAACCAACCAAAATAAAGAAAAAAGGAAAGCAAAAAGACTAGTATAGCACATGTAAGTCAACCATCCAATAGGTCATCCACATCCCAGTCTTGTTCAGTATATGTGGAATGTGGATCACTAGCGAGAGGGACAGCATTAAGTGCTAAACTAGGACAATCACCAGGTTCAAAATGTGGTGCATCACTCGGTTTAGGAGGATCACCATGGTTGTTATTGTTTAAGCTCATGGAAGAGGAGAATAATAAATTCAACTGATTATGTACTTTTGCATCAATTTTAGTAATTACTTCATCGCCATCCAAATTAACCACAATAGTAGGACGAATGATAATATCCATAGAAGGTGTTGGTCCTTGTTGTGTTGCAGAAGTAGGATTTGTTGGTTTTAGTAAGGGAGGAGGCTCATCATTTATTGCTCTTGTCAAGTTTAAATTTTGATTTTCTATGTTGTTTATCTTTCAAGCAATAGCAAGACATCTACGCCTACGCTCTAGCATTTCTATTTCTTTTATTACAGTTTTCAAGTTGCATTTGTGTAGGAGCGGGTTTTTCAACCATAGTTTCCTTTTCTTCTTGTGAGGGAGGAATGGAAGAAATCATGGAAGGTCATTCAACCACTTTCTCTTTGGCTTTATAAGTTTTCTTAGGAGGCGGATCAGGTCTTGTTTGGTTCTCTCTTGGCCTTTTGTAGGAAATAGGCAAGGGTTTTTTTATGGATGGGTCTTGGTTAGTCGGAAGGGCTTTAAGCTCCCTATTGTTTTCTTCAAGGGGTGGAGGTTCAATTAGGTAGAGGCAAATTTTCAAGGGATAACTTGGCTATGCATTTTACTTTAAACTTTTGGTAGGATAGGAAAAGGAAGTCCTTGCGAGGTCTTATAGGTTCCATGGGCTCAAGCCAAAAATAGTCTAAGGAAATATTTCCATGGGAAAACAAAGGTCTAAAGCCACTATGGTTCATATTGAATATTTCATTTCCAACTGAAAACTTTAAGCACTTATGGACAATGGATGGGACTAAATTCATGGAGCTAAGACATTTATAGCCTAACTTCACATGAAGTTGATATGAATTAGAGATGATGGAGAATGATACTTTTGATTTCTTCGGTCCTACTTGTAAAGGGAGTGTGATCGAGCCCATCGTAGCATGAGAAAAACCATCATGTGTTTTAATCCATGCTTTCGGTTTACCATATCCATCTTGAGTGATTTTGTGTACATATAAGATTTCTTCTATGATCACATTCTCTCCACAAATGGGATCAATTAAAATCCCAAGAGTGGGACTGTTATTGATTTTGTCGGCTATGTAAAGAGGACCATCAAGTGCATGTTTGATTGTTTGTTCTAAAAGGAAAGTAATGTCAATAGGCATTATGGTTTTTTTTTACAAGGCTTGATGTCAATCACTCCTATCATTGTACTAATAGGACTTTTTGTTGGCAAAACAAGGACAGACAACTGAGAGGGGGGGTGAATCAGTTGTCATAGAATATTAAAAAATTTCAAACCTTACTTTACTTAATCTCAGATCTGATGAATGAATAATAAACCATGACCAATCAACACATCAGAAACATAGAGAACACCAAGATTTTTTACATGGAGACCCTGTTAGGGGAAAAACCACAATGGATGTTAGTCCACAATATTATACCCTGTTAAAAGTATAATGAGAAAATAATGGGAATGCACTTGCATTCAGGAACACTTCCTAGAGCTCACTGCTCAAATACAAGAGTGCTCACTACCCAACAATACAACAATATGGATTAGATCCATAAGATATGAACTGAAAGAATAACTTCTATGCAAGCCTGATTGTAGTTCCAGTTAAGCACAGAAAAAGCTTCTTCACTTCTCACTCTGCTCTACAATCAAATAATAGGAACACTATCCACACATCTACACTTTTTCTGGCATACATTCACTCTAATTCACACACTAACTTCACTCAAACAATCGCTCTTATATATCCACAACATGAGATTTCACCAACAACTTAGTCGGATAGAAAATATAAAATATATTTTCAAAGTCAATCAAATCACAAATAGATTTGCAATGTGAATCCACCAAGGTCAGCCACAACATAGTGGAGACCCAAATTAACAACTCCAACACAAAAAGATTTCAATTAATTCCACCTCAAAGATCCACAACATGCTACTACCATCATGTCAGCTAGGAACATGAAAAACCAAACATACAGAGAAAAATCTTCGACCACGAACACACGAATCAATGTGGACATACCACAAAGATAGAACATAATCTAGAAGCATCCAAAAACAACAAGAACTAACAGAGAAACATCTGTAGCACCAAAAACATACAAACTCCATTCAGGAACACTAACAAAACAAACAGAAATACTGTCTGAACACAACTATTCACTACATGATTAGATCTTCACGCGGACCTCTGAAACTTCCAATGGATGAACTAGATATACTCAGCAGAAAACCCTTTAATCCACACCAACTAATCTTCAATGTACATAACAACACACCTTCACGACTTTCACAGTTCCATAGAGAACTTGGAACACTCTTTTTAACAATTTTCTCAATATCCTCGGCATATACAGCTTCTAATACACTAAATGCTAATAGTGTTGACATCAATGACAACCACATATCAAAAATACAACCACAGCATCCAACAATCTCCCCCTTTGGCATTGATGGAAACACATGATGTGAAAAACACTATCAACCCAACTCATAAACAACACTCTTCTGACTCTTCTTCCTTGGCCTCTTCTTCATGAACTTCTCTAGATAAGCAACAGTTTTTCACATTACACTTCTCCCCCTTTGACATCAATGGAAAAGATAAACATTATCTCCCCACATTCCAACTTTGAACCACATATCTTCACATCTAACTACTCCCCCTGAGTAGTAGCCACAGAAACATCAATCCAAATTAGAATATGATCATGAAATTCACATATTGATGCAAATTAATGTATCTTAGTTCATATCAGGAGGGGTAATTACCCCTAGCATCCCTTTGAGATACTCAAAAGTATCCTTCGGTAATGGCTTATTGAAAATATTTGCAACTTGATCTTTCATCATAGCTTCCATCCAATGTTCATCATTGCAGGCTCCATGTACATCTTTTGGCTCAATCTTGGAAATCAAACAATACTCTTATGCAACCTTTCTTCTAGTTTGCACACCTTTTATTTTGTCTCCTATAATTTGATTTTTAGAATGATTTAGCTTTACATACCTTGGATTTTTAGGATTCTCTCAAACTTTTGATTCTTTTGCTCTTTCTTCTGCACTTGCACTTGTCTCTGCTTCCTGACTAACTTGATTTACCAGAACCACTAGAACATATGGAACATATGGCACAATTTGAAGTTGATTATGTGTCTTAACATTATTCCCTTGGTTTGAATTATTTTCATCTGAGTCATATCCACAATATCTGGATGATTTAGCAGAATCTTCATCAACTCTAACATTTGCACTCTCAACCATTTTTCTCAATCTTTTGTTATAGTGTCGATAGGCCTTGCTTCTAGTGGAGTAACCTAGAAAGATTCCTTCATCGCTTCTTTCTTCAAACTTTCATATATCATCATCTCTCTTGATGTAACATTTTCTTCCAAAGACCTTAAAGTATTTAACAATAGGCTTATAACCAAACCATAGCTCAAAAGGAGTCTTACCAGTATTACCATTCACATTTACTCAGTTCAAAGTGTACACAGTAGTGCTTACAACTTCACTCTAATACATTTGAGACACATTTCCTTCAATCATCATTGTTCTAGCAGCATCCGGAATTGTTTTATTTTTCCTTTTTGCAACACCATTTTGTTGAGGGGTTCGACGAGCAGATAATTTTCTTTTGATTCCATGCTCATCACAAAAAGAATTAAACTCCCTAGAGGTGAACTCACCACCTCTATCTAACCTTAAGCATTTGATTTTCAAACCTTCTACATTCTCTACCATAGCCTTGAAACTTTTGAAATTTTCTAATGCTTCACATTTTTCTCTTAAGAAAGCAACCCATATCATTCTAGAGTAATCATCAATAATCAACATAAATTACCTTTCACCATGAAGACTTCTGACTCTAGAGGGACCACAGAGATTGGTATGCACAAGCTCTAGTAATCCATTAGAATTATGTTGTTTTCTCCAAAAAAAAGTTCTCTAGTTTGTTTTCCCATCTGACACTCCTTGCAAATTGTGCTAGCAGTCTTTACCAGCTTGGGAAGATCTAGTACCACTTGAGAGGAGCTAATTTTGACAATGTTATCAAAGTTCACAACACAGCCTTCTATGCCATAACCATATTTCATCTACTTGAGCAATCAAACAACTTTCACTACCAGCATTCAAATGGAAAATATTACCTTTTGTCAATTTACCGAAAGCAATTACATTTCCAGAGTTTCCAAATATCTTGCATCTTCTATCTTTGAACTATAGATCTATCCAACACTTAACAAATTATTCTTCAAGCCTTCAACATAAAGAACATCATCAGTGTTATGCTTACCACCAAGACAAATAGATCCCCTGCCACGAATCACACAAGCATTGTTATCACCAAATCTCAAAACTCCACCATCATACTTCTCTAGACTTACAATTTTTCTTTTTTCACTAGTCATATGATGTGAGCATCCACTGTCAATGACCCACTCATCCTTTTCTTCACTTCGAGTTGCAAGAGCTTTCTCAATTTTAGCAGATTCAGTAGCCTTAGGACTATTCTCCTTGATAGCAATGAAGACCCAACCATCTTCATTTCCATTATCTTTGTCAAACTCATCATCAGACACTCCTTCTTCAGCAAAGTAACATTTCTTTTGGAATCTATATTTGTAAGTCTTAGATCTAGGGACTCTTTCAAGACATCTTGATGCAAAATGACCTATTTTATTGCAAGAAAAACATTTGATAGGTAGCTTTCCTTTATACTTACCTTGTCCTCTACCTTCTGTCTTCACAATTAGTGCTTCCAATTCTTCTATTTATTTTTCTTCTTCTTCAAGCAGTTTCATTGCTTCCTCATACTTGAATGTCTTTCTAGAACTCTCTCTTGGATCAAATCTTTGCTTGTCTCTTCCAGATACAGTAGCCTTGAATGCAGATTCGGTCTTAGGAACAAAATCACCAAATTCACTCAACTCAAAGGTAGCAAGTTTACCAATCAGTGTATCTCTTGTCACATTAGTCATTGATCTGAATTCTTCAATAGCATGAGCCTTTGCTTTGTAGGAGGTAGGCAATGATTTGAGCACCTTAGCCACAATTTCTTCTTCTAGAGTTCCACCAACACATCTAATACCCATCACTATTTCATTTACTTTCTGCATAAAAGAAGAAATATTTTCATCATCTTCAAATTTTCATACTTTCCTTTCAAACTCTGTAGCTTAGCCATCTTCATATGCACATCTCCTTCATACAAATTTTTTCAGCTTCGTCCACATCTCATGAGTTGTCTTTAGACCTAACACATTTTTCATTTATGAATTTGTTAGAGCACTCAACAAAGCTTCCATATCCCAGACATTATTCTTAGCCTCTTTAACTTCATCAACAGTGGAAGGACCATTCTAAGGAATAACATATGCATTATTTGTAATTTTCCAGAAAGGTTCACCAATGCACTTCAAATGACACTCCATCCTAGCTTTCCACAATGAATAGTTGGTTCCATCAAATATAGGGTTGTCCTTGTATGATGCCATCTTGGATCACCTCAAGCTTTTAAACTTCTTTAGAGGAACTTGCTCTGATACCAATTGTTGGAAAAACAAGGACAAACAACTGAGAGGGGGGGATGAATCAGTTGTCACAGAATATTAAAACTTTTCAAACCTTACTTTACTTAATCTCAGATCTGATGATTGAATAATTGTAGACACATAAAATATACTAATTGACATTGTGCATTTGATCCTGACTTACTAACATTGTTTCTTCTTGAATCATCCCTCGGTCTAACCATTTAATCAAATCCCCCTATCTGATTAAATTCATCAATATTCGTCTCTTAATTAAATAAATCATTTTATCTAATTGAGTCAATCTCTTTTGTTAATTAAATCGATCCATCTGATCTAATTATCCCTATTTAATTAAATAATCAATTTATTTGATTAAATCTCTAAAGTCTATCCATTAAATTAAATAAATTAAAACCTTATTTGATTTAATCTAACACCATCCCTTTAATTAAATAAATCAAAATCCTTATTTAATTAGCCTCTTATCATATTGCTCTCTTATTTGATTTAAATAAATCCATAAATCTAAGTCAAAAAAGTCACATCATCAAATCTCTTGTTAAATTAATTAACCCTTGATTAATTTAACCTCATCTCATGTCCCATCCTCTAGATAATGCAAGTTGCACATGAAAATAGATTTAATTCATTTATTAAATCCCTATTTTCTTCACAAGGCATCTTTTGGAATATTCTCTCAATTTGAATTCGAAAATTCCAAGTCAACATGTACATCCAACAAGGCAATAAATTCATCTTACATGTCCTTTTTCCTTGAGCCAAGTGGCATTTATTGCATTTTCCCTTCCCTCTTGCATGTCATTTCAACAAATTTGAATTTCAAATATTTGCATTTATTGGCACAAACCCCAAATCTTGCACATCCTTCATCCATTCATAGCTTGAAAAGTGGCATCATATCATTGGATGAATGTTAGTCCCACATTGCTCAAATTTGGACATTCATCCATCTTGGAATTCTATAAATAAAGAGCTCATATCCTCATTTCATCATCCACAAACATTGCAAAGTTATTATGCTAAAATATTTAGCCATTTCCATCCATCATTGAATTCTTAGCTAGGCTTTTTGCAGATTTGGCTTGGAGTTCTCATCTTTCATCAAAGTGGATCAACATCATCTTCAACATATCAAGATTTCATCATAGGAATTGGGAAAGGGCCAATTTTCACATCAAATTTGCACCAATTCCCCCATGGGATCATGATTTTGCACATTTAAATTAGGATTCAAGTAATTTCTTTGTTTTATTTTATTCTTCATTGTTTTCTTTCCTATTTTGAAGGTTGTAAATGGATTTCATGGGGAATCCTTGTTTTAGCTTGCAATTCCTTGTTTAACTTGTTTACTCATGTTGTTTTGCAAGTACTAGGAGAGGGGTTCACACAATAATAAACCATGAACAATCAACACATCAAAAACACAGAGAACACCAAGATTTCTTATGTGGAAACCCTGTTAGGGGAAAAACCACGGTGGATGTTAGTCCACAATATTATACCTTGTTAAAAGTATAATGAGAAAATAATGGGAATGCACTTGCATTTAGGCACACTTCCTAGAGCTCACTGCTCAAATACAAGAGGGCTCACTACCCAACAATACAACAATATGGATTAGATCCACAAGATATGAACTAAAAGAATAGCTTCTACACAAGCCTGATTATAGTTCCAATTAAGCACAGAAAAACCTTCTTCACTTCTTCTCACTCTTCTCTGCAATCGAATGATAGGAACACTATTCACACATCTACACTTTTTTTGGCATACATTCACTCTAATTCACACACTAACTTCACTCAAACAATCACTCTTATATATCCACAACATGAGATTTCACCAACAACTTAGTCGACTAGAAAATATAAAATATATTTTTTAAGTAGGCCAAATCACAAATAGATTTGCAATGTGAATCCACCAAGGTTAGCCACAACATAGTGGAGACCCAAATTAACAATTCCAACACAAAAATATTTCAATTAATTCCACCTCGAAGATCCACAACACGCTACTACCATCATGTTGGCCAGGAACATGAAAAATTGAACATACAGAGAAAAATTTTCAACCACAAACACACGAATCAATGTGGATGTACCACAAAGATAGAGCATGATCTAGAAGCATCCAAAAACAACAAGAACTAATAGAGAAACATCCGCAGCACGAGAAACATACAAAATCCATTCAGGAACACTGATAGAACACATAGAAATACTGTTAGAACACAATTAGATCTTCATGTGGACCTCTGAAACTTTTGATGGATGAACTAGATATACTCAGTAGAAAACCCTTTAATCCACACCAACTGATCTTCAATATATAGAACAACACACCTTCACGATCTTCACAATTCCATAGAGAACTTGGAACACTCTTTTTAACAATTTTCTCAATATCCTCGACATATACAGCTTCTAATACACCAAATGCTAATAGTGTTGACATCAATGACAACCACATATCAGCAACACAACCACATCATCCAACAATTTGTTCATTAGTATCCATAGGACTCTGTTCATCATCATGCATAGGATTGTGTTCATTATTGTTCATGTTCTCATCATCCATGTCAATGATCATCACATCGGGCTTAGTCTCACTAGCCTTAACAAATGAAATATTATGGTTAGGGATGGGATTGGTAAAGATTTTCAAGTTTTGGTTAGGAGGAGCTACAAATGTATTACCTTTTTCATTCACACATCTAATTTGGATATGATTGGAATCAATGAGGTCTTGGATAAGATGTTTAAGATGCTTGCAATGTTTTGTATCATGTACTTTTCGTTGGTGATAAGCACAATATGCATTATGTCTAAATCTTAGAGGTAACGGCTTGCTAGGGTAAAGAGGTCAAATGGGAGGTAAGGTAAGCATGTTCTTATTTAATATCTAAGTCATGATGTTGTGAAGTGTGTCGGGTAAGGGAGTAAATTATCTTTACAGATCCCCAAAGATATAAGGATTACTCTTCTTTATAGCACCTACTTGGGTATCAACTTGTTGGGTAGGTTGGGAGGTGGAATTTAGTTGAAGGAAACTTTTATTTTGTCTTCTGAAAGGCTAGTAGGTGTTTTGGTTTGAAGGTTCAGACTTTTTAGAATGGGTAGAGGTGGTTTTTGGTTCACAACTACCTATGAAATTCTGAAAATCTCAAAGGGAAATGCACAAGTGCATGAAGGAAGGTAACTTCATCATGGTAAGCTTATCTTTTATCTTACTTTATAAATTTTCTATGAACATATTTTGAAGGTGAGAATCAAGAATCTTCACACTAATTTGGAAATAAAGCGATTGGCAATGTGAAATAAAGTCAGTGACTTTTTCACCCTCATTTTTGTTATATCTCATCAAATCAGCTAATGTCATTTTAGGAACCATATGTACTTGTAAATGGTTAATAAAAGCTTCAATAAGTTCATTAAATGAATGAATTGAGTTATTTACTAATGCAAAAAACCATTCCAAGGCAACGTCTTTCAAGGATTGGGGAAAAAATTTAGACAACAGTTTGTCCTCAAGGATAAAGTCACTACACAAAGCAATAAAGACATTAACATGATTAGTAGGATCTCCCTTTCCTCCATACTTCTCAAATCTAGGGATGTCTATACCCTGTGGCACTGGAGTTCTCAATATCTCCAAACATAGTGGGTTGCTTTTGACATAGTATGAAGGTGGACCGTTTTTATTTTGACTTATGGTGGAAAATTGACATTGAACGGATGAAAGGATTTGTAAAAGGTGGTTAATGATAGGGTCATTGTTTGGGTTTTGTGATGGAGGTGAATATGGAGGTGGTGTATATGTGTTGGGAGGACAAGTGAATGGATTGCTTACGGGAGGAGATATAAGGTTAGATACCACATATGTATAAGGAGCACTAGTGGAAATGTTTTAGGTAGGAAAGATATTGTTAGTTGGTTGCATCATTGTGGTCACTTGAGGATTTGTATAGGTGGGAATAGAGATTATGGTTGAATGGGGAGGAGTTTGATTTCCTCCTTAGCTTTGCAAATTGTTTAAAACTTAAACACCATTGGTTGTGGAAGGAAGATGTTTTCCAAAGATTTGAGCTATATTACGCACAACTTCTAGTCCTTCATCACTTTCCATCATGTGGTGAATACTATCTATGGCAGGTATAACATTGTTGGAAATTTTTTTAGTACCCGTGCTATCTTGTAAATGGGCTAGGTCTTCATGCATTTTCATTATATTTTCTTGAGGGATATGATCAACCATTATCTGAATACTTGGCATAGCACTTGTAGGTAAGGTAGGCATAGAAAAAGAGGTATCAAAGGTATAGTCCATACCTAGTTAACTATTGCCAACACTAGTACTAAGAGAGCTAGATAACCCAAGATCTACAATAAGTGTTTTATTGTCGGATGCCATGAGTCTCACACTTCATCTCACCATATTATTGATAGTAGGACACCAAGTAGTATAGCTCATGCAAGGGATAAACCAAAGAAAGTGCAATGAACACAATATCATATGCTTACAATTACACTTGAAATGAAAGAAATTGAGATAACAGGTATTCTACAAATTGTAATAGAAAACTGAAAGCAGCAAACAGAAGCACAAAAAAGCAATTTCAAATCTTGAAAAATGGAAAGTCGGATCCAACAGGGACTAAGACTCCAGTAAGGGCATCTTGGTCCTATGGTGGAATTCTGAGGTTCCAGGAACTAGAATAGGAAGAAAACAGCATAAACAGTGTTCTAAGCCAAAAACCCAGAGAAGGGCTAAGATGCCAGTAAAGGAATTTTAGTCCTAGTAAAGGTTTTTTTAGAAAAAAAAAACAAAATCTAGATTGTTTATAGTGTTCCCAAGTTTCCTATTCATGGACATGATGTTTAGAAACAGAAAAGTGGGTAAATGAATGCAAGAAAAAGTAACTAATGACAAGCAATTGAATGCAAATTTGAATGCATTTTTTTCAATTTTGAATGCAATAGCAATGTTTCTAAATGCAATTAGAATGATTGACAATGAACTTTTTAGTTTTTCAATGAGATAAGATGATGCAAGAAAGCAAAAATGCAACCTATATGCACTTTCACTAATGCAAATATGAGAAACCCTAGATACACTTTCATTAATGCAAGATGCAATGCAAGAATGAATGCAACCTAGATCTAGGACCTTAATTAACTCCAAATTAGAAAAAAGAATGTTCTAAAATGTCAGGTTCACCAAAATGAACAATGGGAAAATGGGTGATTTATAACCTAGGTCATAGAACACCACTATTCTCCAATTGTCACTCAAGGATGTCCTAGGATCCCAAATTGGATTGACTATCAACACAAAGGGTGAGTCAATTCTCAACAAGGAAGGCATAGGGGAAGGTTCTTTAAGCTTTGAGGGGTTCACCACCAAGAAAAATCTTGGAAAAGACAACTTAACATTCAACTTACAAAACCTAGTAATGCAAGCCAGATTTGAAGAGTGCAAATGATGAAATTTAGTAACAGCAATTTAGGATGTATGTACCTGGGAAGTCTAGAAATGTAATGAGGATTTTGGAAATGCAAAAATGCTTTCAAAATATGCTACGGAGGACTAAGATGCCCTTACTATTGGCTTAGTCTCATTGTTGTTTTTCAAGGCAAATGAGAAATCTTTGGGTATAGGAACAAAATCTGAAAGAATCTATGAAAAATACCCTTAGAAGGACTAAGATTCCCTTGTTGTTGACTTAGTCCCATCTTGAAATTTTGAAATTTTTGAATGTGATCCTGAGGCTCAGTGTCTGCACTTCCTTCTTCTTAGATCTTAGGTCCTAAAACTTCCAAATCTAGCCTATAGGTGAGTTTTGTGAAGATGACAACTTTGCAATGCAACTTTGCAACTTTTCACTTCAAATGGTCTTCAAGTCTTCAATTTAAATATGCAAACACAAGCATGTAAGAGAGGAAAAACTTGTTGAATGTTAGTAAATGGGGGTTTTCCTTGGTCAAACTGCTTGTTGGTAATTAAACCTTGGAATGAAATAGAATAATGAAGGAAAATGATGAATGAACAACATGTAATGTTACAACTCACCAAATCCTTGTTATGAAATCTAAAAAATTGTGTGAGGTGGCTGGCTTGAATGTAGATCTTGAATCAAGGTAGTACTTGATAGATCTTGACTTGAATTGCTTGCTTGAATCAAAACCCTACATCACAAATGTTAGTTCAAAAACACACATGATGCAAGAATATCCTTGATATGATGTTTGAATCTCGATGATGGCTCTAAATGCTTGATGAATTTCTCTTGAATTCTTGAATACTTGAATGCTTGGATGCTTAGATTTCTTATTAGATTGCTAGGTGAAAATTTGAGTGAAATAACCTTGTATTTATACTTATCTATGCTTAATATCCCAAAATTACACCACAACAAGTTGACATATGAATTCATCAATTAAAGGAGACTAAATCCCACCAATATTTGAAATTAAATCCCAAAAATACTTTAAGGGGGACTAAGATTCCTTAGGTGACGTCTTAGTCTTGAGGCTTGAAACTCGGGGAATAGACTCCAAAAAGGGGACCATTTAAGGTTCCTTTGAAATCAGGTTCCCAAGACCTTTGGAGGACAAAGACGCCCTAGGTGGCATCTTAGTCCTAACCCAAAAATCAAGGACACTCTACCATAATCATTAAATTATCATTTCCACTTTGATGTTTGTCAAGATTAGCCATAAAAAGATATAATTTATTAGGCTTGTGGATGCAAAATAGGACCAATTAAGACATAAATAAGGATAAACAAAGCAAGGCGGTCCAAAAAAAGTGTGAAAATGAAAGGGTATGCATTTTCCTACACTATAATGTATTCAATTTCAAAGTCATACTCGTTAAGGAATTCCAACCACCTTCTTTGTCATGCATTAAGGTTTGGTTGGGTAAATATGTATCTCAACCCCAAGTGGTCTATATTGATTTCAAATAAATTTCCCAAAAGATAATGTCTCCACATTTGAAAGGCATGAAATATGGCCACCAATTTAAATCATGAGGCACGTAGTTCACTTCATGTTGCTTGAGCTTCCTTGATTCATATGCTACCACTTTTCCATCTTACATTAATATTTCTTCTAATCCCTATCTTGAAGCATCTATGATTACTGTGAATCTCCCATTAGGATCAAGGATAGTCAACACTGGTGTTTTCGTGAGCCTCTCCTTTAGGAGTTGGAATGCTTGCTCGCATTTTTTGATCCATTCAAATTGTGTTCCCTTCCTTTGGAGTGAGGTAATAGGAGATGCAATCTAGGAGAACCCTTGCACAAACTTCTTATAGTATCCTGTGAGGCCCATGAAACTACGGACTTCTGACACATTCTAAGGCACTAACCATTCCATGATCTCCTTGATCTTCTCAAGGTCTATGAAGACTCCTTTCATTGAAATAATATGGCCCAAAGTACACTTTGTCCTAATAGAATGAACACATGGATAGCTTCCTAAACATTTTCCTTTCTCTCAATCATTGAAAAACTATCCTCAATTTTCTATCATGTTCTTCGATAATCTTTGAGTAGACTAGAATGTTTTCAATAAAGATCAGAACAAAGTCATCTAAGTAGTCATGAGGTTCATAAAGGTTGTTGGTGAATTAGTAAAATTGAAAGGTAAGACTGTGAACTCGCAATGTCTGTTTCAAGTTCTAAATGTAGTCTTCAGAATATCTTCTTCCTTAAACCTTAATTGATGGTACCCTAACCTGAGATCAATCTTGGAGAACATCATTGCTCCCTTCATTTGATCAAACAATTCATCAATCCTCGGGAGAGGGTATTGGTTCTTGATGGTAACCTTGTTCAACATCTCATAATCTATACATAGATGCAAAGTTCCATCCTTCTTTTTCACAAAAATAATCGGCGCTCCCCAAGGAGACACACTAGGTCTTATGAGTCCCTTATTTAGCAATTACATTAGCCGGGCCTTCAACTCATAGAGTTTTGTGGTGTTAATTTGATAAGTTTCCTTGGATTGAGGCTCAGCTCCTAGAACTGGGTCGATAGAAAAATTGAATTCTTGCTTCAGAGGAAACTCTGTAATTTTTTCACAAAACACGTCTTGGAACTCCTTGAGAATAGGATAGTCATCTAAATATGGTTCCTTGCTATCAGGATTACTAACATGCACTGCATAAATTGCATATCCCTTTTGACGAGCCTTCTTGAGCTGCATCACAGAAATTTTTCTAAGCTCTAAGGGTCTTTGCATTCACAAACCTCAACTGGGTTTCCATAGTCATCTAGACAGTTGACCACCTTATCCTCACAGTTCACTAAATCCTAATGCTCAATTAACCAATTTATTCCCAAAATTACATCATATGATCCTAAGGGTGCCACATACAAGTTGACCTAAGTTTGAAAGGTTGGAAGTTCTAACTCACTGCAAAAGAGATAGGTATCTACCCTCTGCTCTGCTTGATTACCATACTAGACTTTCCATGAATTTTCCATGTATCCAAGTTTGACGGGTATCTTAGATATTATTCTAGGATCTAGAAAACATTTAATAGCTCTAGTATCAATTAAGATAGTGATGGATTGGCCATAGAGTTTACATGTTAGCTGAATTGGTGAAGCCTGATACTCTACCTATCTGTTATCCATTACAGCATGGATCTAGTGAGTCTGTTGGTAGCTTCCTTCCCTCCACAACTTTGACCACTAAGGACAATGTGAGGCATATTGGTTACCTTCACAAGTATAACATCCATCACGAGGCCATTTGTGACCTCTTGGCTTGTCCTCTCTAAAGCTTTTTTGTTTATAGCCATCCTTTCACTTACCATTGTTTGCTTTCTTATTCTTTCCACCATTACCATCTTCACCCTTCTCCAGTGATTCACTTCCCCTCTTGAGATTATGGATCTAATGGCTCTTATCTCCCTTATGAAATTTCTTCTTTCCATAACGAGACTTAGAACTTGAATTGTTGCGAAGATTGGATAACTGTTGCAGATTTTGTTCCTGTTTGGTAGCTTTTTGGAAGGATTCATTCATGGTTTGAGGTTCGTGCATATCCACTTTGACTCCTATATGGGGTTTGAGTCCCATTATAAATTTCTAGATACAAAACCATTCATCTCCTTGATACTGGGGCACATACTTCAACAAGTTGGTGAACTTTTCCCAATACTGAATCATAGTCATATTTCCCTGGGTTAAGTTTTGGAATTTCATTACTTTCTTGTCAAAGAAAATTTTTAGTAACCATCTCTTCATGAAAGATCAGAGGAAGAGTTCCCATGTGATCTCGAAAAGTTGTATATTTTATTCTAACTTCTCATTATCCCACCAAGTCACTGCTTCACCTAAGAATTGATATGTAGCCTATGCCACCTTGGTCTGTTCAGAAAGGTTATGGAGCCCAAAGTATTTTTCCATTTCTATAATCCAAGCCTTAGCTCCTGTTCTGATAGCCTTACCATCAAACTTGGGTGGTGCTACTCTTTTAAGGTCTTTCTAAATCCCTTCCTCAATTCGTCCTCGTGGACCTATCCCTAGGCCACTATCTCCTTGATTTCCTTGACATTCATGTGGTCTTAGTCCTCATGTTCCACTCAGACTTCTTTCTTTGTAAGATCCATGCGAGACTCTTTCCAATTCAAAAGCTCTATAATTTGCTTGAGTCTCTTGTTTGGTCCATTATTGGAACCACTACCACCCCCATCTCGCCTAGTGGTCACCATGTCATCCCACACTTATCTTGCAACACAGTCACATTTATTGCATCTCAACACAAGGTTCTACAAATAAATGTTCTTATGCTAAAACTCATCATTTCATATGCATACATCCCTCAACATAGAAGACATACACATTCATGCAAAATGCTGACATTTTAGAGTCTTTCTTTGAACACTCCCAAAAATATCATTTAATTTTATTTCTATTTAAGGTGAGTCAATAGACCCTTATTTACAATAGGCTTCGAGTTACATCATTCTAATTTCTCAATATCAGATAGAGGACATTCCTCTGGGTCACATCTGAGTTTACTTCAAACTTAACAAAAGAGGATGGTTGAGAATGCAGGCTCTCCTTTTCCTCTTTAGTCAACAAGGGTCCATTGGATCCACACCCTAGAGGCCAATCCTAGATTGTGGAAAGCTTCTTCATCTTAGGTGTCTACTTCTCCTTAATCTTCAAGCCTCTCTCTAGCTTGAGTCACATAAGAGCTTGAGCTAGAGTTTCATCATCAGGAATTTCTGATGGCACCTTCATCTTGGCATTTCCTCCCTTTATGTCATTCTCACGTGAGGTTCTAACAGTTTTCCCTTTCCTTTGTCTTGCCTTTGACCTTCCCATTCCTGCATTCAACTCAAGTTTTTTCAATTCTCAGGACTTCCAATTTTGGGTCAAGGGTCAACTACCCCTAGTCAACTTTTGTAGACTCAAAAGGCCTAGAGTTGAACCCTAAGCTCTGATACCAAATGTAATAACCCATTCCAAATTATTACTTAATTAATATTATTGTAAATGACACATTAATATACTCCAAATTAAAAATACATAACTAGTTGCTAAAGTCAATCATACCTACACATGTCCATTTAAAATGAGTCAAAGGTTCTTATATTCACTTCAAAAGTTAAATTACAATATCAAGTTTTACTTGGTTCCTAAGGTCACAATGTCATTACATAGTACATTTTCCATCAAGTACATGAATGAATTACATCAAGTTACATCATAGACTATAATAGTCTGGTGAACAACTATGGTTCTTCTTGATGCTTACCTCCACTAGTGGATGAGAACATGGTTGAAGCACTTTACCGTCCAACCACGAAACTTATGCTTCCCCAGTATTCTTTTGACTTGAATAATTCCCGACCCTGCATAGAAATCTTAGCAAGAGAATAATCTGCAAGGTGGAGTCTAGTGCATGCCCAAACATCAACATGCAATTTCTATCTATATGTTAGAAAAGAAAGTGCAAGATCTATGGTAGGAATGGTAGAGAGTGGAATCACAAAGTTCATTCATACATACATAATGAACCATATTGCTTGGCCAATCATAATAAGTATGTTGCAACAACAATAAATAATAGGTTCTGGTAAAGAAAATCTATACTCTCTGAACTTCATTTTGGCACCCATCCCAGAAGGTAACTTTCTAGTATTTAACAGCTATCTACCTTCTAGAAGCAACTACCCATAGGTGCTCTAGTCAACTAAGTTGGCACTGTTATATTCAAGTATTTAAAATAATCTTTCACCAATGTCTTCAAAAGAAGAAACGGAATACAAGTTTATACTCTAAACAGAAATCAAATTCTATGATTCACAGAGTATTTCAACAATCAATCATATAATTCTTATGACTATTTTCTACTTAAAATCTTAAGCATTTTCCTTTTAAAAATGTACTAAAAACAAAATAAGGTATGTCACAAGTATGTGTATGTACATAGACGTAGTCTATGTTCATACACATATATGTGCCTACTAATGTTAAAGTTTGTGCATACATTCTAAAATAATCATTAATTCAGATTGTAGTCTTAAAATAGTATTCTAATTGATGTTTCTTGTCAAATAAAGAAAATAGAATAGGTCTATGTTAACAATTTCACAAATACTGTTATTGCATTCTCACTACTATGTTTCTCTAACATTGATGTTTTCTTGAGAAAATTCATTGTTTAAGCAAAACAAGTATTGTTACCTACTAAACAGTTATAAATATAGTTGTTTTTATATATACATTCATTGCTTGAATAGAATAAGTATTGTTTCCTACTAAATAGTTATAAAGCAAGTTGTTCACACATGTACATTCATCGTTTGAACAGATTAAGTATTGTTTCCTACTAAACAGTTATAAAGAAAGTTGTTTTCATACTAAAAAGTTGTAAAGCAAGTTGTTTTCATACTAAATAGTTTATAAAGAAAGCATGTTTCTAGCTACAATGTAAATCTTTTAACAAAATAGAGTTATTTGTAAAAGATTAACAAATAATGTTGTTTACATCAATGCAATACTGTTTCATACTAAATAGATTATATTTGAAGACAATAATGTTGTTTACTCAGTTTGTTGATCTCAAACTATTTACATGTTGAATGATCACCTTACAAGTAAATGTTCATTGTTTCATACAGAACGGGTTTCCCATTATGTTCATAAAATAAATAAATCAGATAGCCCAGTTTCAATCTTAAGGACAGATTGTCCATTATCCAAACCTTGAACACTCTCATCCCTAGAATTATGATGAGCACTTTTAATAAATAAGAAACCAAATTCGACATGGTTTTTGATGAATCTATTGAGAAAATATTTCAATTAAGAATGCAAGGAAGTTTTGATTTTAGCATTACTTTTTCCTATTTAGGCTACAACAAACAAATGTAGGTTGCTTTGTATTTGACCCATTTCTCTAGTCGGGTGGTTTCTTTCTTAACCATCAAAAATAACATTTGATATTTCCCTTATGGGCATTCTAGCTTAACCCATAGTGCATTACCCTTTATCTTTCGGTGAGCTTGGAACATTTCGGGGAGACCACCAGTGATCGGAAAAACATTACACCAAGGGCACTTCGTTTCGTCGAGACTTCCATCTTTCGGCAGAACCTCATGCTGAAGGAAATATTTTTTCTCCTCGTCGATGGCCTTGTGAGCAATCTGTCGGCGAGACTTTCTTCTATCGGTAGGACCTCATGGCGACCCCAATGTCCTGGTAATCGATGTATTCAAAATAAATAGAATGCACTGCTAGTTGGCAAGACAATAGGAGGGTCTTGCCAACTTTCTTCTCTGATGAGTTTTATGCCAAAACTGACTAAGGTGAGGCTCTCCAATAGACTTCCTTATGAAATAGCATCAGATGTATGATCTACCCTTTGATGCAAATGTCCCCATTTGGCCTCCATGAATCACTTGAAAATATAGCCCATGCCTGACTGAGCCCTGTACGAAAAATAGGTAACATTTCTGGAGACCTTTGCTGGATGTTTTCCTACTAAACATGGAAACTAGTAACCAAAACTTGTCCATTGGGCGTCGAGTCATTAGGAAAACTCAGAAAAATTCAAAAGCAATTGCACATGGCTGCAACTCACTTGAGATTCATAGAACATAACAGGTTGCCAGAACCGATGAAGCAGGAGAAACTGAAAAAAACTATTTATTGTGCTGGAACAGCACTTAGGGAAAGAAACAACAATCAAACTAAAGTGCAGAAGCACTTGTTGAAAACATAAAACCTAACCTAATATGTACAATGGAGGAACTTATCAAACCTCAAAACAAAACTTGAGGTGTATCCCATTGACTGGGATAGGAAATTCTAGTCCTTCATCACTTTTCATCATGTGGTGAATGCTATCTATGGTAGGTATAACAGTGTTGGAAATGTTTTTAGTACTCACACTATCTTGTAAATGGGCTAGGTCTTCATGCATTTTCATTATGTTTTCTTGAGGGATATCATCAACCATTATTTGAATACTTGGCATAGCACTTGTAGGTAAGGTAGGCATACAAAAAGAGGTATCAAAGGTACATTCCATACCTAGTGAACTATTTCCAACACTAGGAGTAAGAGATCTAGATAACCCAAGATCCAATAAATAAATGCTTTATTGTCAAATTCCATGAGTCTCACACTTCATCTCACCATAGTATTGATAGTAGGACACCAAGTAGTATAGCTCATGCAAGGGATAAACCAAAGAAAGTGCAATGAACACAATATCATATGCTTACAATTACACTTGAAATGAAAGAAATTGAGATAACAGGATTCTACAAATTGTAATAGAAAACTGAAAACAGCAAACAGAAGCACAAAAAAGCAATTTCAAATCCTGAAAAATGGAAAGTCATATCCAATAAGGACTAAGATGCCAGTAAGGGCATCTTGGTCCTACTAGTGGAATTCTAAGGCTCCAGGAACTGGAATAGGAAGAAAACAGCATAGACAGTGTTCTAAGCCAAAAACCCAAAGAAGGGCTATGATGCTAGTAAAGGAATTTTAGTCCCATTAAAGGTTTTTTTTAGAAAAACAACAAAATCTGGATTTTTTTTAGTGTTCCCAAGTTTCCTATTCATGGACATGATGTTTAGAAACAGAAAAGTGGGCAAATGAATGCAAGAAAAAGTAACTAATGACAAGCAATTGAATGCAAATTTCAATGCATTTTTTTCAATTTTGAATGCAATAGCAATGTTTTAAACAAAAATTAGAATGATTAATGAACTTTAGTTTTCAATGAGATAAGATGATGCAAGAAAGCAAAATGCAAACCTATAATGCACCCTTCACTAATGCAAATATGAGAAACCCTGATGTACCCTTATTAATGCAGATGCAATGCAAAATGAAGGCAACCTAGATCTAGGACCTTAATTAACTCCAAATTAGAAAAAAGAATGTTCTAAAATGTCAGGTTCACCAAAATGAACAATGGGAAAATGGGTGATTTATAACCTAGGTCATAGAACACCACTATTCTCCAATTGTCACTCAAGGATGTCCTAGGATCCCAAATTGGATTGACTATCAACACAAAGGGTGAGTCAATTCTCAACAAGGAAGGCATAGGGGAAGGTTCTTTAAGCTTTGAGGGGTTCACCACCAAGAAAAATCTTGGAAAAGACAACTTAACATTCAACTCCACAAAAACCTAGTATGCAAAAAACAAATTTGAAGAGTGCAAATGATGAAATTTTATAACAAAGAAGTTAGGATATGTACTGAAGTCTGAAAATGTATCGAGGATTTTTGAAATTCAAAAAATGATTTCAAATATGCTAGGAGGACTCAAGATGCCCTTACTATTGGCTTAGTTTCGCTATTTTCAAGGCGATGCAAAATCTTTGGGTACTCAACAAAATTTGTTGAATCTATGAAAATACCCCTTAGAAGGACGCTGATTCCCTTGTTGTTGACTTAGTCCCATCTTGAAATTTTTGAAATCTTTGAATGTGATCCTGAGGCTCAGTGTCTGCACTTCCTTCTTCTTAGATCTTAGGTCCTAAAACTTCCAAATCTAGCCTATAGGTGAGTTTTGTGAAGATGACAACTTTGCAATGCAACTTTGCAACTTTTCACTTCAAATGGTCTTCAAGTCTTCAATTTAAATATGCAAACACAAGCATGTAAGAGAGGAAAAACTTGTTGAATGTTAGTAAATGGGGGTTTTCCTTGGTCAAACTGCTTGTTGGTAATTAAACCTTGGAATGAAATAGAATAATGAAGGAAAATGATGAATGAACAACATGTAATGTTACAACTCACCAAATCCTTGTTATGAAATCTAAAAAATTGTGTGAGGTGGCTGGCTTGAATGTAGATCTTGAATCAAGGTAGTACTTGATAGATCTTGACTTGAATTGCTTGCTTGAATCAAAACCCTACATCACAAATGTTAGTTCAAAAACACACATGATGCAAGAATATCCTTGATATGATGTTTGAATCTCGATGATGGCTCTAAATGCTTGATGAATTTCTCTTGAATTCTTGAATACTTGAATGCTTGGATGCTTAGATTTCTTATTAGATTGCTAGGTGAAAATTTGAGTGAAATAACCTTGTATTTATACTTATCTATGCTTAATATCCCAAAATTACACCACAACAAGTTGACATATGAATTCATCAATTAAAGGAGACTAAATCCCACCAATATTTGAAATTAAATCCCAAAAATACTTTAAGGGGGACTAAGATTCCTTAGGTGACGTCTTAGTCTTGAGGCTTGAAACTCGGGGAATAGACTCCAAAAAGGGGACCATTTAAGGTTCCTTTGAAATCAGGTTCCCAAGACCTTTGGAGGACAAAGACGCCCTAGGTGGCATCTTAGTCCTAACCCAAAAATCAAGGACACTCTACCATAATCATTAAATTATCATTTCCACTTTGATGTTTGTCAAGATTAGCCATAAAAAGATATAATTTATTAGGCTTGTGGATGCAAAATAGGACCAATTAAGACATAAATAAGGATAAACAAAGCAAGGCGGTCCAAAAAAAGTGTGAAAATGAAAGGGTATGCATTTTCCTACACTATAATGTATTCAATTTCAAAGTCATACTCGTTAAGGAATTCCAACCACCTTCTTTGTCATGCATTAAGGTTTGGTTGGGTAAATATGTATCTCAACCCCAAGTGGTCTATATTGATTTCAAATAAATTTCCCAAAAGATAATGTCTCCACATTTGAAAGGCATGAAATATGGCCACCAATTTAAATCATGAGGCACGTAGTTCACTTCATGTTGCTTGAGCTTCCTTGATTCATATGCTACCACTTTTCCATCTTACATTAATATTTCTTCTAATCCCTATCTTGAAGCATCTATGATTACTGTGAATCTCCCATTAGGATCAAGGATAGTCAACACTGGTGTTTTCGTGAGCCTCTCCTTTAGGAGTTGGAATGCTTGCTCGCATTTTTTGATCCATTCAAATTGTGTTCCCTTCCTTTGGAGTGAGGTAATAGGAGATGCAATCTAGGAGAACCCTTGCACAAACTTCTTATAGTATCCTGTGAGGCCCATGAAACTACGGACTTCTGACACATTCTAAGGCACTAACCATTCCATGATCTCCTTGATCTTCTCAAGGTCTATGAAGACTCCTTTCATTGAAATAATATGGCCCAAAGTACACTTTGTCCTAATAGAATGAACACATGGATAGCTTCCTAAACATTTTCCTTTCTCTCAATCATTGAAAAACTATCCTCAATTTTCTATCATGTTCTTCGATAATCTTTGAGTAGACTAGAATGTTTTCAATAAAGATCAGAACAAAGTCATCTAAGTAGTCATGAGGTTCATAAAGGTTGTTGGTGAATTAGTAAAATTGAAAGGTAAGACTGTGAACTCGCAATGTCTGTTTCAAGTTCTAAATGTAGTCTTCAGAATATCTTCTTCCTTAAACCTTAATTGATGGTACCCTAACCTGAGATCAATCTTGGAGAACATCATTGCTCCCTTCATTTGATCAAACAATTCATCAATCCTCGGGAGAGGGTATTGGTTCTTGATGGTAACCTTGTTCAACATCTCATAATCTATACATAGATGCAAAGTTCCATCCTTCTTTTTCACAAAAATAATCGGCGCTCCCCAAGGAGACACACTAGGTCTTATGAGTCCCTTATTTAGCAATTACATTAGCCGGGCCTTCAACTCATAGAGTTTTGTGGTGTTAATTTGATAAGTTTCCTTGGATTGAGGCTCAGCTCCTAGAACTGGGTCGATAGAAAAATTGAATTCTTGCTTCAGAGGAAACTCTGTAATTTTTTCACAAAACACGTCTTGGAACTCCTTGAGAATAGGATAGTCATCTAAATATGGTTCCTTGCTATCAGGATTACTAACATGCACTGCATAAATTGCATATCCCTTTTGACGAGCCTTCTTGAGCTGCATCACAGAAATTTTTCTAAGCTCTAAGGGTCTTTGCATTCACAAACCTCAACTGGGTTTCCATAGTCATCTAGACAGTTGACCACCTTATCCTCACAGTTCACTAAATCCTAATGCTCAATTAACCAATTTATTCCCAAAATTACATCATATGATCCTAAGGGTGCCACATACAAGTTGACCTAAGTTTGAAAGGTTGGAAGTTCTAACTCACTGCAAAAGAGATAGGTATCTACCCTCTGCTCTGCTTGATTACCATACTAGACTTTCCATGAATTTTCCATGTATCCAAGTTTGACGGGTATCTTAGATATTATTCTAGGATCTAGAAAACATTTAATAGCTCTAGTATCAATTAAGATAGTGATGGATTGGCCATAGAGTTTACATGTTAGCTGAATTGGTGAAGCCTGATACTCTACCTATCTGTTATCCATTACAGCATGGATCTAGTGAGTCTGTTGGTAGCTTCCTTCCCTCCACAACTTTGACCACTAAGGACAATGTGAGGCATATTGGTTACCTTCACAAGTATAACATCCATCACGAGGCCATTTGTGACCTCTTGGCTTGTCCTCTCTAAAGCTTTTTTGTTTATAGCCATCCTTTCACTTACCATTGTTTGCTTTCTTATTCTTTCCACCATTACCATCTTCACCCTTCTCCAGTGATTCACTTCCCCTCTTGAGATTATGGATCTAATGGCTCTTATCTGCCCTTATGAAATTAAACGGACTTGAACTTGGTTGCGAAGATTTGCTGTTGCAGATTTTGTTCTAGCTTGAACGGTTTACGAATGTTGACTCCTATAAGGAACTTCATTCCTTGGCGCTTTTCCCAATACTGCCATATTTTGAAGTTTTGGTTTCATTTTTCTTGTAAAGAAAATGCGAAAGATTGTGTAAAATGCTAACTTCTCATTATCCCACCAAGTTGTTCACCTAAGCCTATGGATGTTCAACCCAAAGATGAAGGCCACCATTGATCGCCTTATCTTGTGAGAGACTCTTTCTCTTGAAGATCCATTAGACTCTTTCCACCCAAAAGTCTAGAATTTGTCTGTTTGGTCATTATTAAACCCCCATAAAGGTGTGGCTTAAATTATCCCAAGACTTATCTTGCATAAAGTAAGCATTTATTGAGATCTCAACACAAGATTCTACAAATAAATGTTCTTATGCTAAACTCATCATTTCATATGCACATCCCTCAACATAAAAGACATATACATTTGCAAAATGCTCACATTTTAGATGCCCTTTCTTTGAACACTCCCAAAATATTTTTTTATTCTCTTATTTAAGGTGAAAGTCAATAGACCCTTATTTACAATAGGCTTCGAGTTACATCATTCTAATTTCTCAATATCAGATAGAGGACATTCCTCTGGGTCACAGAAGTTTACTTCAAACTTAAAAAAAGAGGATGGTTGAGCATGCAGGCTCTCCTTTTCCTCTTTAGTCAACAAGGGTCCATTGGGTCCACACCCTAGAGATCAATCCTGGATTGTGGAAAGCTTCTTCACCTTAGGTGTTTGCTTCCTCCTTTCAATCTTCAAGCCTCTCTAGCTTGAGTCACATAAAAACCCCAGTAGACCTCACAATTTCCTGATGGCCTCTTCATCTTGGCCTTCCTCCTTTAAGTCTTCTCAGGTGACTTCTAACAAGCTTCCCTTTCCTTTGTCTCTGCCTTTGACTGCTTCCCATTCCTAGCAAGTCAACTCATTTTTTAATTCATCAGGACTTCAATTCAAATGGGTAAGGGTTACCTTAGTCTCTTTTGTAGACATCAAAAGGCCTAGAGTTGAATCCAGAAGCTCGGTGATACCAAATGTGTCTCCCATTCCAAATTATTACTTAATAATACATTGTAAATGACACTTCATATACTCCAAATTAAAAATACATAACTGTTGCTAAAGTCAATCAGACCTACACATGTCCATTTAAAATGAGTCAAGGTTATATATTCACTTAAAAGTTAAAGACAAACAAGTTTTACTTGGTTCCTAAGGTCCATGTCATGCATATACATTTTCCATCGCTGAATGAATTCACAAGTTACATCATACTATAATAGAGCACAAATCTTTCGCTCGAAAATCTCCCTGATCTCAACATCAACATTGTGAACCACCATCGACAAGAGCTTCCCAGTTGGCTATCTACCTTCTAGAAGATACCCATACACCAAAGGCATAACCTTCGGTGAGACATTCAACAGACTCGATGTACTTCTCATAGTTCTATGAACTCCTACTAACTTTCTACACAGAGAGTCTTCCCCGTGTTATTGCGGTAGGTTTCAGCAAAAAGTCCTCAAGAGTCATTCATCGACCACCATCATTAGCGAAGGTTCCTACCATCATGCAGATATCATTTTCCTTCGCGAGACCACACGTTGGTAGGCCGAGCACACCTCCCTTTAACCTCTCATCGACAAGAGCTTCCCAGTTGACATAACCTTCGGTGAGACATTTAACAGTCGATGAGAGCTCATGTTGAACTAAGACCTTCCATCTTATACCGTCATTGAGACATCATTCAGTCTCCCCGAGCTCCCCGAGCTCCTATTTCTTCGGCAAGACCCCCGGCCTTCGATGAGACATTATGCTGATATCAATCCCTCTCGGTGAGACTTTTGCTATCGATGAAACCCCATGCCGAAGGAAAAACCTTCGGCGAACTGAGACCACTTTGGCAGGACACTAGCAGGTCGAGAGACCTTACGCTGAACCCTTTATCTTTCAATGAGCTCAAAACATTTTGGGGAGACCACCAGCGGTCGGCGAAACATTACACCAAGGACACTTCGTTTCGCCGACATTACCATCTTTCGGACAGAACCTCATGCCGAAGGCAATATTTTTCTCCTCGCCGACGACCTTGTGAGAAATTTGTCAGTGAGACTTTCATCTATCGGCAGGACCTCATGGCAACCCAAATGTCCTGGTGACCGGTGTATTCAAAATAAATAGAACGCACTTCTAGTCGGCAAGACAACAAGAGGGTCTTGCCGACTTTCTTCTCTGATGAGTTTTATGAAAAAACTAACTGAGGTGAGGCTCTCCAATAGACTTCCTTGTGTAATAGCATTAGATGTATGATCTACCCTTTGATGCAAATGTCCCCATTTGGCCTCCATGAATCACTTGAAAATATAGACCCTGCCTGACTGAGCCCTATGTGAAAAACAGGTAACAGTCACACAAATAGAAAATTATGCATGGTATTGTGCTATCAGTTATTCATCAAATGTTGTATCAATCACAAGCTTAGCATGCAAATAAAGATAGTGAAATCAATATTGATTCAAAATAAATTGAAATACATCTATCATCAGGCCTTTTTAGATGAGGATTTTCTCTTATTTTCTCCACCCCAACGTAGTCTTCTCTGCTTTTTCCTTGCTATTGTCAATTCTTTTTCAAAAATCACTCTATACTAAAATGGTAACCTCCCTTTTTGCATGCAACTAGGCACTATCAATATGGTTCTTTCCTATCATAGTCGTCGGCCTCTAATTTTGAACATTGTCTTTATGATTCAGTAGGCCACGTCCATCGTGGGTCTGCCTTGTAATCTTCATTGATTTTCCACAATCCAATTCATAATGTATCGGTTATCAACTTGATTTTAATGCAAATTTAAATATGTATACATATGTGTGTATATGTATATGTATAAGTATATGTATATGTAATATATATATATATATATATCTAAATGCATTTAAATGATTTCATTCGCATTTACCATCTATTTGAATAATGTATATATATATATATATATTTATATATATATATCTATATATATTTATATGGATAGTTGTATATGTGTGTATGTGTGTATGTTTTCAATTAATTTTCTTTACAATTCTCACTTTCATTTCCTTCAAATCACAAAGTTTGAATAGATAATTTGATATACAAACTATTCATTTTCAAAAACTAAAACAATTCAAGTCAGGAAATTACATTATCTTATATATGCAAATCATTCAAATGCAATTCATCATGCCATTTGTGGTGTGTGCACCCAAATTCCAACTAGCTTACCATTTGATCTGGCTAAACAATCCTATTTCAACTGTGTTCTCTCCCTTCAACCTATCATCCTACAACTACACACACTTGCACTTGGAAATTGATTAGTGACATTCAATTCTTGGTAACATATAAAATAAATTTTCAAAAGTTCACAAAGTCAACATCAATCAACTTATTTCATTTAATTTTTGAATATTCCAGAATCTTCATTTAATATTTATTGAATTTCTTTAATAATTCCATTTACCATATTGTAATAAATATGCAACAAAATTGGGTTATGACACTATTTTTCCAGTAACAAATATTGTCTATAGCTTCTCTTTTGTCAATTTCAAACAATCCCAAAAGATTTCACTGAAAAATCAACTAGCCCAGCTTCATACATGAAAGCAGAATGTCCAATATTCAGATCTTTGAACACTTTCAGTACTAAAATTCAATGTGCAACTTTTATAAACGAAATGAATCTAAGATTGACATGCACACCGATGTAAAACTTGAACAAGTATTTTTGTCAAAAGATAGACATAGAAGTTTTGGGTTCTAAGCAAAACTCATGCCTTTTCGAGTTACAAACAAACATTCATAGGTCACTCTAGAATTTGACCATTCATATAGGTCTGGTGCATTTTATTCCTACCAACAAGATTCATGTATGGATATGACCCTAAATGCACGTTGGTTTTACACCACTCATAATAGACATGCATACTCATATCGATCATAGTTGCAAGGAAATAGCCCTGCAATCATATAGATCAAACCCTACTTGGGTTTATTGAATTTTAACAAAGGTTTCACCACCATTCTCATTAAAACATGGTGGCATTATAGCATAAATAATATAGTCTCAAGCATTTGTTTAAGCCACTCATTATCGCCTCGGACAAAAAGAGAATATGATATATATGAAAACAAGACATAGGGTATGATACCCTTTCCGTAGGATTGATAATCGATCCTCTATAAATTAAGCAAGCATAAATAAATAGTTGAATCAGAATGAAATTCTAATTAGCCATCGAATGACTAGCACTAAAGTGTGAAGTTAAGGAACAATCACATCTCAATAATTCTAAGCCTTAGCCTAGCTCTATGAGCTAGACGATAAGGCTCTAAATAAAACTCATGCAATGTTGGCCATTGGTTGTGCAACCCAAAACAATGATTGACACCAACATAGTACTCAACTCAAGGCCATGGTTTCTCAACATGAATTTTACATTTTTTAGTGTTAATGAAGCATTCGACAAAATGAAAGAATACCATTCATATGATGAAGAAAAATAATAATAGAAAATTTGAATTTTCTTCTAAGAAAATTGATTTACCTGATAAATCAAGCTTTTATGAAACTTTCCTCTTATTTTTCCCACTTTCACAAGCTCTTCTTTGCCTTTTTTCTTTTGAGCCAAACAATTTCCTTTGTTGTGCTTTTTCTCCAAGGTTATGAATTCAAAAATGGAAACAACAATATATTTTTCCATGTTACTGGGCGTTACCATTATGGCATTATTTCCTTGCCACTAGCCACTACCTTGTTTGAACATTTCCATTAAACATGTGGCAGACCATGTCCTTCATGGGATTCCTTCATGATATTTACTCGATTTCAAATAGTCTGATTTGGAATATTATTAGTTATCAAATTCAATTTCTATAAGAATATGAATATGTGTGTGTGTGTGTATATATATATGTATTTATATGACTTCATTCATATTTACTATGTTTTTTCTTCATTTTGTATATATATAAATGTGTGTGTGTAAATTCGCATTTAATTACATACATGTATATATATTTATATACATTTTCATGTGTAGATTGTTTGTTTGAAGGAGCTTATAAGTTCCATATGTTATCATTTAATTAAATAAGGAACTTTAATTTCATCTTGACCATCCATATATATTTAAACTAAAAGGAATTTCTTTTTACTTAATTTCACATAGCGAAACTCTTATCTTTTAAATCATTCTTTAAAATGCCTTCTTTCATTTTCTTCAAAACACGGGATTTAAGTAGACAATTTAATCTACTAGCCATTCATTTTCAATAACTATTCAAAACAATTCAAGTCATGAAATTACGTTCTTCTATATATGCAAAATAGTTCAAATGCAGGTCACCATGTCATTTGTGGTGTGTGCACCCAAATTCCAACTAAATTACCATTCGATCCAGCTAAACAATCCTACTTCAACCATGTTCTCATCCTTCAACCTGTCACCCTATAACTGCACACACTTGCACTTGCAAATTTATCAATAACGTTTAATTCTTGATAACATATAAGATAATTTCAAAAGTTCGCGAAGTCAACATCATGTAATAAACCATTTGAAATTACTACTTAATTAATATTATTGTAAATGACACATGAATATACTCATAATTAAAAAGACATAACTAGTGGCTAAATTCAATCATAGCTACACATGTCCATTTAAATGAATCAAAGATTATTTTATTCACTTCAAAATTCAAATTACAATATCAAGTTTTACTTGGCTCCTAAGGCCACAATGTCATTACATAGTACATTTTTTATCAAGTACATGAATGATTTTCATCAAGTTACATCATGGACTATAATAGTCTGGTGAACAACTAAGGTTTTTCTTCAACGCTCGCCTCCACTGGTGGACGAGAACATGGTTGAAGCACTTTACCGCCCAACCACGAAGCTTACGCTTCCCCGATATTCTTCAACTTGAAGAATGCTCAACCTTGCATGAAAATTTTAGCACACTAGTACACAAATAGCAATATATGACTAAATAAACTACTAAAAATTGCATATAAATGACTAACTTTAGTCACATGACTATTAGTGGTTTATTTGTAGTCATTTATAACACCACTAAATTTATGACTAAACAATTTTAGTCATTTATTTATTCATTGATTTTAGTCATTAATTTGGTCATTGATTTGGTCATTTATTTAGTCATTTATTTAGTCATTATATTTAGTCATTAATTTTAGTCACATGACTATTTTAATGGTTTATTTGTAGTCATTTATAACACCACCAAATTTATGACTAAACTATTTTAGTTATTTATTTAGTCATTGATTTGGTCATTGATTTGGTCATTGATTTAGTTGTTAATTTAGTCATTTATTTAGTCATGGTAGTGATTTGTTTAGTCATATATTTAGTCATTACTTTAGTCATTACTTTAGTCATATATTTAGTCATTAATTTAGTCATTGATTTAGTCATATATTTAGTCATCAATTTAGTCATTGAGTCATATATTTAGTCATTAATTTAGTCATACTTTAGTCATATTTTAGTCATACTTTAGTCATATATTTAGTCATTTTTATTTATTGGTTTCCATTAATAAAAAAAATTACTTATCAACTATCTAAAATATTTGCACAATAAAACAACAATGAGAAGGTAAAAATAACTTATTTTATTAATCAAAAAGATATTGCATTCAGCTGTGTAAGCTTGAAAATGAAGTTACAATTTGTTGTCCCAACATAAAAGAACTTGAAAAGATTGCAATACATTGTTGAGAGATAAAATAACTAGCTGAAATCTACTCCAAAACCTTGCCTTTATGCTGCTCAACAGCTTACAAAAGAATAGGAACGTGATTGTTTTTTTATATTATAACCTACAGTCCCTTACCTTTGTAATACTTGTTGATTCTCTAACTGTCATTTGTGCATGACTGTTCTTTTATATCATAACCTACAGTCCCTCACCCTTGTAATGCACAAGTACATGATACATATTTGCAAAGGAACTTTCATTCTATGATTGTGATAAAGCTCCAATCATTTGTAGGTTGCCCTCATTCAAACTAACCATGCAGAAAGATATTCAAACTCTCTTTCCTATTGTAGCTCTTTATGGAAACTTTGTCACAACCTCCACCAGCCCATCCCTTGCCTCTAGAAGCACTTATCATACCCATTCCCTTCCTAAACAAGGCAAAAAAGAGTCCCTCAATGATACAATCAATAAAACCAATCTAAATGTAAGCAAAGAAAATGCATCCATGGTTAGTGTAAACAATATCCTTAAATTTAAAATAATTCAATGGGTCTATACTAAAGTACCAAAGCATTAAGGAGATTTTAGATTTTCTACCATGTTCATATCCTAGAAAAATTAATGACTTACATCAAAATAATGACTTCCATGGGTCATTATCAATTAAAATTGCTTGCATTTGTTAGCTATCTATCATGAACATAACATCTTAAAAGAATATTTCCTTTCTATTAAAACAAAAGTGATCAAGGTATCAGCTCTAATAAAGAAAATACCATCAATCTAAGCCAACATAAATATAAGCAGAAGTGGTGTTTATAGCCAAACAATAACATTAGTTGTTGCTATGTAAGAAAAATATAACAAAACATGCCAAGAGATTGTGGACCAATATCAATGATTGTTTTATTCATTGGGAGTAGTGCTTGTACACAAAATATAGACCAGGAAACATCTATCAAGATTGGACTACTTTCCCAGACTAGGAAAAACATGTATAAAATGCCCGACAGTTGTCAAATATAACACAACCATCAACAATTACCTAAAGCCAAATCATAGCAACTACCCACAAGTCAACAATGAATTAGCATAAAGTCAGTTAATTTATATGAACTACATCCTCCCTCGCCCCCCATTCAAACTTGTTTTGCAATGCTAGCATCTTCAGCATATGCATCTTGAATGTTTTTAGCAAGCCTATGAAGATAGATATTTGAAGCTCCTCCTACAACCACAATAAATGGACTAGTAGCTAGAGTTACAAGGGCAACTTGCAAACTATTTATGAATCCCACAGCAAGACCTCCAAAAAATGTTGCCATGTTAAGGACATAATTTCCCACCTAGTTCATCAACTAAGTTATGTTCATCCCCAAGGAAAGTTGTGAATTTTTGAGTACACAAAGCAATCAGGACAAGCTTAGTTTGATATATCACTAGGCAATGGGGATAGGATCAATATACTAAACAATGGGATAAGCTTAGTCTGATACATAATTGCAATGGGGAAAAACTCTACATGAAGGTTGTGATTGCAATAGTTAGGAATTGTTGAGAAGATACTTGGAGATGAGTCTTGGTTTTATTTAAGTATTTTAAGTACTTTGGCATTTTATAAAATTTTAACCAATGTCTTTCATCTTTAAGATTTTAAAGAATCCATAACCTTTAACTCTTTTCAAAACCATTTTCATGGTAAATGAATTAAGCTATGTTTTAATATAGGATTATACCCATCAAGTTATAGACAAAGATACAATGCTAGCCATTTAGCGAAAAAGATAACCATACTAGATAGAGTCAAAACATCTCTGGTCAACAATAATCCTAGATTAGACATGCTATCAAGACAAAACATCTAATATCAAGATAAAAGACCTAATATCAAAATGGAGATCTAAAGTTGATCACAAATTCTATCTCAATTGAGTTAGTAGCATATATAAATAAATTGAAATTTGTGCCTTATTGTTGCATTTATATAGGTTAAAAGGAAAATGAAACAGAGTACCTTGAGAGCTCTCCCAAAAAGTAGGAGTCCCATGTTGCAGAGTATGAAATATGTAAATTTAAAAGTTGACTTTCTGCTATGAATCTAAAAACCATCACAACAGGAAAAAAAGATTGAAATTTTATCACTATAAAACAAAAAAATATAAACAATAGTTATGATAACAGCTATCTACTCATATATCTATCTATCTATAAAAAGCAAGGCCAAATGATATGAATTATTGTTATTAACTGTGTTTGGAGGTAAATATACATAAATATTGCTTTAGAACCATAAAATTTGGTAGCTATTGGAGTTGTGTTGCTTGCATTGCTCATTGCCATGTTTTAGGGAGATATACAATGGTGTATGTTAGTGTAGCTTTGCTATGCAGATATCCATTCATAAAAACAATGGAAAATATGTTATCGGTCAGATATCAATATCAATGCTCAAGAATAAACCTGAAGATGACTACAAATGAAAGCAAAAAAAAAAAGAATAAAACATTTGTGTGATAAAGACATTACTAATCTTCACCAATTCATAGGTTGTGGATCATATATGAATATAGGCTGAGTATTTCCAACAACACTGCTTTTTTAGTTAGATCCTAAAAATGTTGCAACTTATTTTCTTCTCTAAAACATTTGTATGAGGTGTAAATAGTAAAGAAATTGATGAAAGATAGAGGAATTAAAAAGATACCTAGATGTAGTTGGATTGAAGGTTGTAAACTAACCATACATGTTTTTTGTGTAGGAGACAAATCACGTCCACAAACATGGTAGAGCTATGCAAAGTAATAGAAATTGGCTTGGCAAATGAAGGCAGTAGGGTATAAAGAATCATTTATCTTCCACCATAGTGAAAAATTAGCAATTGCATTTGGTTTGTTAAACATGGCCCCTGGTACAACTATTAGAGTTGTTAAGAACCTTAAAGTATGTTCTGACATCTTCAAGATTGTTGCAAGAGAAATTGTTCTAAGAGATGTGATATGTCCATAACTCTTGTGAAAAGTCATGAGTGCCATTTTTAAACCCTTGGATTGCTACATAGCTTAATCCTGCACTCTTTCGCTCAAAATGCGCCCCCAAATTCTTTTACATCAAAATATGAACAATCAAGCAGGCATGTTAAGAACTTCTTTCATGCAAGCACTTCAAAAAATAAATATATTGTAGCATATACATAAGATTACAAGATGTGCAATTATCAAGTGTACATTATAACAACAAATTTATGTTTCATCACATTACAAAATTCAAAGTAAACCACAGCTAGGATCATCAAAATCCTAACTTCAATTCCATATTTAGTAACACAGTCATAAAAGTACAAACAAAGGCTCAAAAAAATCAATGAAATATTTAAATCAAATTTCAATCATTACCGGCAATCCAAGCATCTCAATATAGCTATATCATTTTTCCCAAGGCTTAGAGAAATGGGTATCTCGACATTGAAGCTTGGAAGGGTAAAGGTGTCTTCAATTAAATTCCAACGCAAAATAAATTTAACTAGACCAAATTTTAGCTTACCATAGTCATTATGCGAAAACACTCTTAGACAATTTTTTTGTGATATATGCCACAATCTCACTATCTTGACCATTGATGATGATAGTAGATACTGCGAAATAAAAAATTAAATTCAGTCTACTAACAAAATAATTTCTTTCACCAACTAGATTTCAAGCAATTCTTATATTTTAATAGTTCAACCTGGGTTAATATACATGATACTTAACTCAAAAAATAGAAACCCTATTGTATGTTAGAATAAGCATTTTTCACCAACTAGCTATCAGGCAATTCTTACATGTCAACAACTTAACTTCAATTAATACACATGATACTTAGCTCAAAAAATAGAAACACTATTGTATGCTAGAATAAGTATATACATGCCTACAACAAGGAGAGGCATTTGCATAACTAATTGAGTTCGACTAAAAAGTTGAACACACATAGAAACCTCCTCCATAATTTATACTTGTGTGACTTGTTTATCACCCAACATTCCCACTGAAAAAGTGCTTAAAAATAGATAGGAAAAGCATTTTATCAACATGTATATATTGCAATGAACAAGATATACAATAAAAAAATAAGAGGACATTGACTTAATTGCAATCAACCTTTCAGTTAAATCCATCTAGTTATGAAAATGGAATGCAATGCACTAAAGGATGATCTAGTGCTATGGATTCATGCAGAATTCTACAACTACGAACAAACAAATAGATATAGTGCTTAGAAAAAATATAGTAAATTGACAAGGAGAAGGAGAACATTAATTTATAGCATAAAAGGAATCAGAGAAGCCTAGTCAAAACAGACTAACCTGAGTTTGGGACCATGAAAGGTCCAATATATCATCCAAGTGACCTTGAAAAGAACAATGTGGCTTTTCTAAAAGAAATGAAGATACACTCAGGTGGGAAAATGTAGTTCGCACTTGTGCTCGAGCTCTTTTTGCCACTCATGAACATGCCTTTTTTTCTCTTATCTACAGGATTTTCAATATTAATGGATACGTACTCTGTTGAACCATTGGCATTGGTGTAGGTGTTAGAAATACCCTCTTCTAGTTTTTCCACAAATACCTCTTGTTTCTATTTTGATTATGTCACCTGCCACACATGAACTGTGTGATCCTGACCACCACTAGCAAGATATTGGCCATCCAAATTGAACCTTAATGCCCATATCAAACCTTGATGTTTCTTGATTTCTTGACCCATGAAAAGTGCACTGAACTCCTTGTGAGACTTACCATACTGCCATACTTTTGTCTTTTTTAGCATATTGAAAATAAAATCCTGGCTCTCTTCAGTTGTAGAACTAGATCTCCGACCACCCTTTTCAGAAGAGGTGTCTCTCTCATCACTACTCTTCTCTTTTTTAGTAGTCCTCATTGTGTGAGCAACACCCTTTATTGTCTTCAACCAACCTCCTTTCTTTTTTGTCTTTATGCCATTTGTGCTATTCGAATCAGGACTCTGTTTTTGTGTTGTTTGTTCTAAAATTTCCCTTTTCATGAGTTCTTGAACAAGAGGAGAATGCCCAACAACCCTTTGAAAAAAATCCTCTCCAATTAGCTACATGCCAGTATCTACTTCCCTAATCTTATTTCATGTACCATCCTCTGCTATCTCATTCACAAAAAACTCTTTCCCATTGTCTAGGTTTTTTATCTTCCAAAAAATCTCTCCATTGCTATTAATGGCAAAGTTAATCCCAACCCTAACTTCTCCTACCTCATCCCTAAGGTTACCACTAGAGAAACTCTGCAGGGAGTGCAAATTAGTTGACTCTTTTGTGTCATTTATGTTTAAATGACCTAAATTATGTTTCTTTTGATCAAGCTTAATCCTTCCATTAGTAGAGTTGACATCTACTTTAAACAATGTAGAAATACAATCAGTTAGTGCACTTCTCAAAACCACCCCAACACCATCTACAGTTTAAGTTATACGTATTTGGAAGTAAATAAACTATTGTAATTGCATTTGTATATAATTCAACTAATTTAATTGTATTTGCATGTTTTTGGTCTAATCTAAATGCATTTGACTAGCGTAGTAAGGGAATCGGTCCTATTCTTTTCAAAACAACCCCTGGATCATCTAGAATTTATTTATATTTGGATGCAATCGGTCTCTAGCTTAAATCCATTTGTCTAGTACAACAAATAAATTGATCTATGCACTTATAAAAAATGCACCAGAGTTACCTAAAACTCTAATTTATGTGCATTTGGTTATAAGTATAACTTGTATGCTTTAGATGCAACTGACCAGTTTAGCTGCAAAAAAATTAGTATCTACTCTACTCTCAGTTATCAGAACTGATCTAGTATTCTCTACAAGTGGAAGTTAAAGAAATTTACGTGCTAATTCAAAAACATTAAGATAGTCCAGCTAGGATATTGATCTTTCTCAGAACTTCCCTGGTGTTAATTACAAATCTAGATTAATTTCTTTTGGGTACTACCAGTCCTGATTCAATTGTATTTTGCAAGTGTTCCAGAGGAATATTTATGTGTTGTTCCCAGAACTGCCCTAGAGCAATCTGCATGTGCATTGTTATGCAATTATTCTTGTTTCAAATTATTTTGGATAGTGTGGGAATTGCCCTAGAATCATCTAGAAGCCTAATTTAAGTGCATTTGGATGCAAATGACCTGTTCAAAATATATTTGGCAATTGATGTAAGTACATTTGTATATAACTAAACTAGACTCAAACATTTTTCCAATGTGAGAGGGAATCAAACACTGTTCCACACACAACTTCCCCAAGCTTAGCCACCGGTCTATTTTAAGTGCAATTGGATAGTATAGCTAGAGAATAGGCCCCTGTTCTTCTCATAAATGCCCCAGGCTAGGTTATTTAAACCTCTGCAACTTTATGTTTTCAAGTGTTGCAGATGTGACAGGTTGCCAATGGAATCAGGAAGGTTATTTAAACCTCTACAGTCTTCTATGTTCAAGTGCTACAGTTGTGACAGGTTGCCAATAGAATTAGGGGGGTTATTTAAACTTTACATATTTCTATGTTCAAGTGCTACAGCTATGACAGGTTGCCAATGGAATGAGGGAGGTTATTTAAATCTATACACCCTACCATGTTCAAGTGTTGTAGTTGTGACAGGTTGCCAATGGAATCAGGAAGGTTATTTAAACATTCACACCCTTCTATGTTCAAGGTTGCAACTGTGACAGGTTGCCAATGGAATCAAGGAGGTTATTTAAACCATGACAATATTTTAGTTTTGAATGATGCAACTGCAATAGATTGTCAATAGAATCAAGGAGATTATTTAAACCTTTAAAATTTCCTATTATATTCAAGTGTTGCAGCTGTGAGAGGTTGACAATGGAATTGGGGAGGTTATTTAAACCTCTGCAACTTTCTATTTTCAAGTGTTGCAGATGTGACAGTTGCCAATGGAATCAAGAAGGTTATTTAAACCTCTACAGTCTTCTATGTTCAAGTGTTGCAGTTGTGATAGGTTGCCAATAGAATCAGGGGGTTATTTAAAATTTTACACATTTCTATGTTCAAGTGCTACAGGTGTGATAGGTTGCCAATGGAATGAGGGAGGTTATTTAATTCTATACACCCTAACATGTTCAAGTGTTGCAGTTGTGACAGGTTGCCAATGGAATCAGGAAGGTTATTTAAATGCTCACACCCTTCTATGTTCAAGGTTGCAGTTGTGACAATTTTTCAATGGAATCAAGGAGGTTATTTAAACCTTTGAAACTTCCTATTATGTTCAAGTGCTACATTTGTGATAGGTTGACAATGGAATCAGGGAGGTTATTTAAACCTCTACAACTTACTATTTTCAAGTACTGCAGATGTGACAGGTTGCCAGTGGAATAAGGAAGGTTATTTAAACCTCTACAATCTTCTATGATCAAGTGTTGTAGCTACGACAGGTTGCCAATAGAATCAAGGAGGTTATTTAAACTTTTACACCCTTCTATGCTCAAGTGTTGCAGCTGTGACAGCTTGCCAATGGAATTAGGGAGCTTATTTAAACCTCCACACTCTATTATATTTAAGTGTTGCAGCTATGACAGGTTGCCAATGGAATCTATTTTAGATTGGGTTCTAGGTGCCAAATTGGGAGCCTTGGAATAGGGTATGGGCATCCATCAAAGCATAAAGGATAGAGGAATTTTGTTAGATATTGTAGTTGCAACTGCTCTTGTAGACATGTATACTAAATGTGGGATCATAGACAAGGCACTTGAAGTGTTCGACAAAATGCCTCAAAGAAATGTGGTCTCATGGACTGCAATAATTGCAGGATATACACAAATGGTGCAAGGGCACCCTTGCAACATTATGTATCCATTTTGGAAATTCTTGAAAATGCTTAAATTTGGAATCTTTACTTTGTAATAGGGTAGAAAAGAGTCATTTTGTACCTCTTTAGGTTATTATAAAGTTTATTAGGTCCAAAAAGTGCAAAAATGTAAAAAGATGTAAAGTTGTCAACAAATATTGACAAAATTGCACAATTATGTATAAGTTCCATATAGAATTTGAAGGGTCATAGGTGGTTCTAGGCATTAGGAATTAGTTAGAAGTTTGAAAGACAATTGAAATTCCTTTATAAAGGCTTTGTAAACCATTTGCAATTTGACGGTGATTGTATAGAAGGTTTTGATCAATGAAATAACACAGTTTTATGCATTTTCTACAGAATTTTTATGTTTTATGTCATTGTACAGTTGTGTACAAATAGAAAAGAAAATTTAAGTGGTTGTAAGTAATAATCCCTTCAATCACCTTCCTAATGAAGTGAATTTCATGCAATTTGGTTCCTTTTTCAGCAAGTTATTGTGAATTCTCATAAAATTGTTGAAAACCCTGATTAGTGTAAATAGAAGTATAAAGAATTGTGGTTTTTCCATTGTATATGATGAGATCCCTGGATTTTGGTGAATTGACTCCATATTACAATATATTTTAATATTCTTAAGGTTTCAAACCATGAGTTAGGATTCATGTGTAAAAGATAGAAGTTTTTTACTGTAATTCTATGTATAGTTAGAAGAAAACCAGGCAATTAAGCAAGGATTTGCAAAAATACGTAAGGGTGTGAACTTTTGATGCATTATTAAGCTTATACATGTCCATTAACAAATGTTCCAAGTGTTGAATCAGAGGATCTTTGTCTGGGGATAGGATATTCAATAACCCATGTTTGGCATGAAGGCCTAATTAGACCTAATACAAACTGAAATAGTTAGTTTTGAGACCCTTGGCCCAAAGGACCTAATGTCCAATTTGAGATATGTTCCAAACTAGCTTAATGGGAGTTTAAAGATGTGATTTTATTTTTGGTTACAATGAAGGGTTTGTGAGAAAATCTTTGACAGAGGCATTTGCAGACCTACTAGCATAGAGGTCAGGTTATGAAGAAATGACCAACAGTTGGAGGGACAAACCATAATGGAAGTTTGCATGGGTTACTTTTATGTCCTTAAAGGGTGAAAAGGACTATTATGGCTTTATCTAAGTTCCTCAAAGATGAAAATATTATTTGATGCTATGTTGAGGCCATGTGTATAGTGGAGACCTTTATGAACTTGCAAACTTGAGATTATTTGAAAGGGAAGACTTTTCCATTGTTGTTTTTGATTGAATTGAAGATGTTTAAGGTGTCTTGAGGATTCTATTTAAGTTTGGAACTCTAATTGCAATATTGAATGCTTGGGTGAAGGTTTTGTAAAGGAAATGTAACTTTGAATGAGATGGCTAAAAAAGGAGGTTCTGATTTTTGTCAAGTGAAGATTAAGAAGGTGTTTTCTTCCTCTAGATATGCATCAACAAATTAGATCTATTGAAAATCCTTTAGAAACTTTCAAGCAAATGCAATTTGCAGGTTTAAGGCCAGACTCTGCAACCTTTGCCAATATCCTCTCTGCCTATTCCAAAATGGAAGCTTTGGAACAAGGTATGGACATCCATCAAAGCATAATAAAAGGGGGATTTTCATCTGATATTATAGTTGGAAATGATTTGGTTGACATGTATGCAAAATGTGGAAGCATAGAGAAAGCATGTGAAGTTTTTGGAAAAATTCCTTGAAGAGATGTCATCTCTTGGATTGCAATTATTGTTGGATATGTACAAAATGGATTTGTTGAAAACACTTTAGAAACTTTCAAGAAAATGCAATTGGCAGGTATAAATCCAAATTCCACAACCTTTTCTAGCATCTTTCATGCCTGTGCCAAAATGGGGGCTTTGGAACAGGGTATGAACATCCATCAAGGCAAAAATAATATAGGAATTTTGTTAGATATTGTAGTTGCAACTGCCCTAGTAGACATGTATGCAAAATGTGGAAGCATAGACAAGGCATGTGAACTATTTGACAGAATTCCTGAAAGAGATGTCATCTCATGGAATACGATGATTGCGGGATATGCACAAAATGGGTTGAAAAGGATTTAGAAACTTTCAAGAAAATGCAATTAGTAGGTGTGAAGCCAAATTCCACAACCTATGACAGCATCCTCCTTGCCTATGCCAAAATGGGAGCTTTGGATCAGGGTATGAACATCCATCAGAGCATAATGGATGGGGGATTTTTGTCATATATTATGGTTGGAAATGCTCTGTTAGACATGTATGCAAAATGTGGAAATGTACACAAGGCGCGTGAACTCTTTGATGGAATGCCTCAAAGATATGTCATCTCATGGAATGCAATAATTGTAGGATATGCACAAAATGGATTTTTCAAGGATGCTCTCAAAATATTTGAATTAATAAAGCACTCTGAAACATATCCTAACATTGTAAGCTTTGTTTGTATTCTTTGTGCATGCAACCATGGAGGTTTAGTGGATGAGGGTTATACATACTTCAATCACATGAGTGATGCAAGGGAGGATGGATTTCACCTGTAAAAACAAAATTCAAGTTAGTGAAAATAACAATCAAATCCACAACTCCTTCCCTTGACTCCTTCTTGATACAACTCTGCCTTTTGCTTGTAGGTCAGCAACCTCTATTTTGCAAATTTTCTGACAATATCCTTAACAACTATAGAGACTCTTAACATAGATTTGAATACCCCTTTTGACCCTCTCTAACATGTCTCAAAACCAATATATGTTCGTCTTTAACAATCCACTCAAATCCTTGTAGCCACACTGTCCTAAAGGGTCAAATAGGCCAAGTTTTCAAAGTAACTACTCTTGAAACTTACAAGAAGCTCAAGATAACTACTTAGACCTCTAAGACAGTCTACCAATAGCCATTTTCAATAATTTTTATGGTCCCAAACTTTCATTCTTTCGTTGTCCCAAGAAACCCTTGTTTTCACCATTTTTAGGGAGGGTTTATTCAAAGTCAAGGTTCCACAACTCATGCAACCTTAAAAATTCATCCAACACATCTTGTTATGTCTAATTTCACTCAAATTACACTCATGTATCCATTACTCACACCCTTATATCCAACTCTTACTCAACCTCATATTTCATGCACTAAATCATTGTTTTTCTTCAGGACAGTTAATTAAACCGCCACAAAAATCTTCATAGAATCCCCTACAACTAACCTACCATCCTAATAAACCTATGGGGGTCCGATTCCACTTAGCAACAGGAGTAACAGAAGGTGGAATGGTCTTTTATGCCATTAAAGAGATTTCAAACCCTTCACTAACGCCTATAGGCCTGTCAAAAGAAGTTTGTCAATAAATCAATTATAGCTCGATGTACTTCTCTCCAAATAGAAACAAAAACCAAGCTTTAACCTATCTTCAACTAATTCCAAGGTTATTTTAATAGGATGTGACTGGACAACCTCGTCCAATGACCTACAAGTTCATATTTATGAGCAAAATACAGAATTTTGAAGCAAACAGGGGTTTATTTATATTGAAACTTCTTCACAAAATGTTCAAAACCCATACTAAATGATGGGTTACATGACTTTATACATTTCCTTCATGAAAATCCCTCCAAAAACTAACCAACTGCTTTTCAACTACCCCATGACTCTTGAGTTCCTAGAACTTTGCATATTTTGCAATTATAAGATTGACAACTTTGTCAACTTTAGCAAATTTTCATTTTTGAACCCCTAAACATTCTAAACACCACTAGAGTGACTTCAAAACATTATTTGATGGTCAAGCATCACCTTATTTACCTTGACCTACAACTTGACTCACTATAACCCAAACTAAACCCTATTTACATATCTTGCTCTTTTGAGCATTTTTACAACATTTCAACATTGTTTCACAAAATGATCTCTAATTACATGAAAATGGCCAATGAGGCCTTATTGACACCCACCAAATGACTAAAAACACCTAAACCAACCTAGGACTCACCATTATTGACCAAATTCAGATGAACCTAAATAGGTGCTCTTGCACCAATGAGTAAGCAGTATTGCATTACACCTACAGTTGATCATTATCTGTGCATGGTTGACCTTCTTGCTTGTGTTGGATATCTCGAGGAAACTCTAAACTATATCATTAAGATGCCAGTTAAACCTGTGCTGGTTGTGTGGATGTGTTTTCTTGCTGCCTCTAGGTTACATATGAATATAGGTTTAGGTTACATATGAATAGTTTTCTTCCCTCAGTTAAATTGTCATGGAAATGATGTCTTCAAGCCAATATATTTTTCATCTTCTTTCCCATAAGAGTACAACAAGAACTGTTGTGTAAAATGAAAATTTTGAGGAGAAGAATACAAATTGAGATTTTGGTATGGAAGAATATGATTTAAAAGAATTAAGATGTGCTTTTTAATAACAAATCATGAGTGCTTGTGCACAAATACATCCCAAGTGAGTGTATTCATGGTTATCATTAAGGGTGGTACAAGTTGACCCAAATGGAGTGTAGAGGTCAAGGCACATCTATTCTTTTGCTTGTAAGGTGATTTGTTTGCTCAAATCCTATGTTGGTATTCTAGGTTTCTATGGGGCTACAACCATAGTTTGGGCACCAGTAAGGGTTTCCCTACTAGTGATGCTCTAAAAAATCATGGTTAACCTGGATATATGCTTACTATATATCATAGGAAATCTCTTGTAATGAAGCTAGTCCATATTATTATGAATTTTGTAATATACTTCACAGCATTTTCTCTAATAGTTATAGGATTCTTGCGTCATGACTGCCTAGATTGAAGAATCAACTATGAATATTGATGAGAAGTGTTAATGTTAGCGAGGTAAAATATTGGATATAGTTGACACCCACATTTTTTATTGATTTAAGACCTATGGACAAAGATGGGTGATCATGCATCATGTAGATGCTATTGATAGAACATGTCAAAATACGAAAGGTCTCACTATGAAGTTAGGGAGGATACCAATGCATAGGTGTTTGTAACAAACCTACAAGAGGATCAAAGTTTATATTACTATTTATATAATGCACAAATACTTGGTGATTAGTGTCTAATCCCTAAATCATCCACTCAATGGACTTTTGATTATTGTTGTTCCAATGGATTTGAATAGGAGTAAGGGTTTCAAAGTGGAAGGCTTCTCCTACCTAGAATCATAGAGTGAAAAGTAGAGAAATGTGCAAGGCATAGTTAATATTATGGGTGTGAGACTATGGTACGTTTGAGTAGACATATGGTATGTCCCTAGAGGAATCGTTTGTCATATGAAAATTGTGTAGATAAATATTGATAATTTAACAAACCCTTAGTGCATAATAAGCATTCACACACACTAATCACACAAGTCTTAACATTTTTTTCCTCTACTAAGGTTTTATTATTTTTGTCCTCTATGATAACAGTGGTTTAGAAAAAAATAGTCAATAACTAAAGACTATCTTCATTGTTGTCAATGTTCTTAGTTACAAATATTTGTATTCATTGGGGAAGTGATACATTAGCCTCATTACTTAGGATAATCCATTGTCAAAACAATTAGATCAAACAACTATCTGAAAAGATGAAACAAACATATTGTCTTACCGCAATAAAAAAATGTTTTGTCCCCCAACTCAGAGAAAAAGATCAGCAAGAATGCCTGCATACAAAATTCAAAATGGTGATATAAATTCAAACCCTATTCAAATCATATATCAAAATAAATCATAAATATGGCTAGCGATGAAATATATTCTAATCTAGATCGAAGCCATCATCTCTCCTAATCTTCATTGCAACAACAATCTCCTCTATTTCACCTTTGTATATGACGTCATACAATCCTTCCCCTAATTTCAAATGCTCTAAGAAGTTGCCAATGGCATATTTGATGTCGTTGAGAGAGTATTCTCTATAAAGAAGATTAGTCATTGAAGAGGGAGAGGTTTTGATCCGTGGTCTCGAATCCAAGTAGTCTTGAAGCTTTATAATTGCATCATCCCTTTCTGGCATGAGTTGATCGTTTTTCTCCTTCAGTCGCTTGATCTCTACAAGTGCTTTGAGGGAGTCAATCTCATGGAAACAAAAATGAAAACCATCATCCATTTCACTTTTGGTGCTCATATTTTCTTTTTCTTTTTTATTTCCCCCCATTTCTTTAGCTTTCTTTATTTCATTTTATATCTTTAGTTCTTGTAGTCTTTTATGGCTTTAGGTTGCTTTCTTAATTTCTTAATTTCTTTGTTTCTTGTAAGGTTTCTCATTTCATATTTTATTTTATTTTTAATCATGCTTGGTCTTTCCTAATTTCATTGTTTCTTTCTTTCTTGGATTGACCCTCTCTTTATTTCATTAAGCTTTCTTAATCTCATTAATTTTATTGTATTTTTAATCATTTTGTTCTTTCCTTAATTTCTTTATTATTTTGGTTCTTTTATTCATTTCATATCTTTAGGTTTTATTGTTTTATATTTTTAATTATTTTATAAATTTCTTCAATTTTATGGGTCTTGTTTTAAAAAAAAAATCTTATATTACAAATTTTATTCAATATATTAGTCACTATTGTGTTAATAATTAATTTTATTTTGATTTTATTATATTATGTCAATCATTCTTTATTTTAATTTTGTTTTCGTCTCTTTATATAAGGTTGCTTTCTTTTTAGTTCATTTTTTGTTCTGGTGTAGTCTATTTTTTTGTATTTACATTAGTAGATTTAATTATTTTAGTTTTCCTGTTTATTAATTTTTTTATCAGTTTTTAGGTCATCTCTAAGTCTTTTCCCTTTAGTCCTCTCACCCCCTCACCTATTTATCACTCCTAGTCTGCTACTTCTTTCTATCTTTCTACTCTCTTGTTGCATGCTTTTTCCTGATGATGGATCATGGAGTTTGATCCGAAATGTTGATTCATTTACTCACACAGTTTCAATCCAGAAATATGAACAAACCCATATTTTCTTTTTTATTTGTGTGAAAGTGTTTGCAAGATAGCCCTCAAAATACAACTAGATTGTTTAAATCATATTTTATTAGAGAAATTGACCACAGTTGCTCTTTGATACATTTGACATGCTAACACAACAGAAAAATCAAACTGGCTTCAAATCATAGTTAAAAACATTAACAATTCATTAACATAAAGAGTAATAAAAGTTTAAAAATGTAAATGTTTATAAAAAAAATTATAAAATATGTGAAGGTCCTAAGACTTCACTGAGAGGCAATTCCTTCCACGGAATAGGTATTTTTGGTGCACCAAGTAACCTAGGCGGCCAAATGGCCCGCTTAGGTAGGGGTCCCATGAGGGGGGCTTAAGCTCTATGGATTATGATCAAATTCGAAAGAAAAAAGAATAGAGGAATAATAATCATTTATTTAGTCATTAATTTAGCCATATATTTAATCATTTATTCAGTAATTTTTATTTGTCTGATATTAGTCATTTATTTAGTTATTTTTATTTGTCTGATATTAGTCATTTATTTAGTCATTTAGTTGTGATTTTACCCAATGACCAAATTAGTCACTTATAAATGACCAAATTAGTAATTTATTTTTAAAATACTACTAGTGTTAGTCATGTGACTAAAAGTTTTATTCACGTAGTTATTTATTTTCCAAATTCTACTAGTGGCACGAGAACAATCTGCAAGGTGGAATCTGGTGCATGCACAAACATCAACATGTAATTTCTATCTACAAGTTAGAAAAGAAAATGCAAGATCTATGCTAGGAATGGCAAAGAGTGAAATCACAGAGTTCATTCATTCATGTACATAATGAACAACATTGCTTGGCCAAGCATAATAAGTGTTGCAACAATAGCAAACAATAGGTTCTGGTAAAGCAAACCTATACTCTCTAAACTCTATTTTGGCACCCATTCTGGAAGGTAACTTTCTACTATAACAGCTATCTACCCTCTAGCAGCAAGTACCCATAGATTTTTTAGTCAACTAAGGTATCACTGTTTTGTTCATGTACTTAAAATATTCTTTCGTAAATATCTTCAAAAGAAGAGACAGAATACAAATTTATACTCTAAACAAAAAATTCAAATTTATGATTCACAGAGTATTTCAATAATCAATCATATCATTCTTATGATTAGTTTTCTACTTATCACCATAAGCATTTTCCTCATTGAAAATGTACTAAAAATAAAAGAAGGTATGTCACAAGTATGTGTATGTACATAGACATGAAGTCTATGTGCATACACATATATGTTCCTACTAATGTTAAAGTTTGTGCATACATTCTGAAATAATCATTATTCATATTGCAATCTTTAAACAGTATTATAATTGACGTTTCATTGTCAAAATAAATATTCTATGCAAGTCTATGCTAACAGTTTTTCACTGTTATATTCTAACATTATTGTTTCCATAAGATCATTCATTGTTTAAACAAAACGAGTATTTTTTTTTACTAAACAGTCATAAAACAAGTTTACATATAGGTAAAAGCACAAAGTTGTGTCACACTTTATAAAGGAAATGACCAACACTAAGCCAACTTTTAAACTTGAATCACTAAAAAATGGCATATATTTTTTGAATTTTGAAATGATGTAAACTAGTAAAATATGTATTTTTTAGTATATTTATGTTTGTATTTTTTAAAAAAATAAAAAAAATATTTTAAACTAGTTTTTAATAAATTTACACTATAACTTAGTTGTTGATAAAATGCAGAAAAATGAAGTTGCATGAGACGTCAAATTTTTTATAGTAATTTTTTTTATTTCTTTCAATTTTTTTGTGTGTATTTATAATTTGAAACTTTAGTGCATGGATATATTTTTTTCAATTTTGTTAAATATATTTTTAAATAAATATTAAAATATGCGCGAATCAAAAAATAGTTGTTTCCATTAGATGTCAACTTTCATATTAAATATTTATATAAAATAGAAAAAAAAAATTATACCATCTTGAAATAGATTCTTTTATCTAGTGCATCATATTTTTTTCAAATTTTTTTAATAAGTTTTTGTATTTTTCCTTGGCATGGTAATCAACCTAATATTTTGTGTTGATAATCTACTTTTAGTAAAAATAAAAAATAAAATATAAATAATAATTAAAGTATTAAAATAAATATATTTTTTAAAACTACACTTATGGATCTACAAAAGGGTATTTTATATATTTTTTTAAATGTTATTAACATTAGTAGGAGTTATTGAAACTTCAAGTTTTTCAAATACTTTTATTTTTTTAGTAAATTAGACTCAAAGTGGTGCTCCATATATTTTTAGCCAACAATTTTAGTTGAGAAAGTTGTGGAAATATTTAACTTAGCTAGAATGAATCTTACTAGATCATATGTTTGACCAAAATTGTTTTTTGTTAGAAATATTTAAATTAAGTTGTGATGATAAGTTGGTTGAAAGTGTGACACAGCTTTCTATTTTTACCCATATGAACATTCATTGTTTAAACAAAACAAGCAATGTTTCCTACTAAACAGTCATAAAACAAGTTGTTTACATATGAACATTCATTGTTTAAACAAAAAAAGTATTATTTCCTACTAAACAGTCATAAAACAAGTTGTTTACATGTGAACATTCATTGTTTTAAAAAAACATGTACTATTTCCTACCAAACAATCATAAAGTTGTTTGCTTACTAAACAGTTTATAGAGTAAAGTTGTTTCCAGCTATAAATACAATTTTTTAATAAAATAGAGTCGTTCGCTAAAGAATAATTTTTGTTTACATCAAGAGAATAAGATGGAGGCAGTGGTCTATTCTTCCTACGACCTAAAGATGGCTAAGGATTGGAACATCAAAAGTGATGTGTTAAAGGCCTCAAAACCAGCTAAAAAGGACCATGAAGGATTGTGTTGGAGTCATCCTCCTAGAGGCTGGATAAAAGCTAATTTTAACAGGATGGCAAAGGGTAACCTGGGATTGGCTGGAAGTGGGGAAGTGATAAGGGACTATAATGGTAAGTTTGTAGTGGTAGTGGCCATCTCCTTAGGTACACAATCAAACCACATGGTCGAAGCCATTGGGGCTTTTCAGGTTATTGACCTTGCTATTAGAATGAATGTTAAAAATATTTGGTTAGAGGGTGATTCTAAAAATATTATTGATTGTATCCTTGGAAAATCCCCTCCCTCATGGACCATTAAATGTTGGATTGAACATACTAAAGATATTTTATTTAAATTTGATAAAGTTAGAGTAACTCATGCCTTTAGGGAATCAAATAGCATTGCCAACTTTTTTGCTAATGAGGGGGCTAAACAAAAAGGGTATAATACGTGGCAGAACCTCAATGAGTTGGGAGTTGATGTAAGGGCCTTAATTGATTATGATATCACTCATGGGAAAGTTGCCACATTTTTTTATGATGAAGGAGAATAAGGCCAAGTACAGACTCATCATTAGATTTGATGGGTCACCATTATTAACTCTACAGGATGTAAGAGTTGGCATGTTTTGTGGGTGCTATGGTTCGGCTACTGCATTTTGATTTAGGGTATTAGCTCTACTAGCAACACAAGTAAGGTGAATGCGATAATGGGGGGAAGCAGAAAAAGAGTGGAGCCGACTAGTTATGAAATACATAAGCAAAATCTGAAGGTTTGGAGGCAAATCGAGTGTGGCGGGCTTCTCCCATTCATCAAAAAGCTCCATGGTCCTAACCCAGAAGCTACAAAATATTTTGCTAAACAATGGAGGAATGGAGAAATTATTCTCTTTGGAAGGAAGGTCAGTGTGAACAAGAACCTCATTGGGGAAGTCACTGGTCTTTCGACCGAGAGGATGAAGTTCTTCCATGAAAGGAAATTTTCTGATGAGGTTGTTATTAGGTTTCCCAAAAAAGATAAGGAAAAGAGAGAGTTGATCAAAATTTCTAGCAGCTACTTTGAGGCTGAGACAATTAAGGTGATTTGGAGAAAGGTGCTCAGAATTATAATGGAATACATCACGCTGGATGGAAATTTTACCAGAGCATACGGATACCATTTTTCCCTCCTCAATCATTTTTTTCATAAGGTAAAGGTTTCCTTCCCTCACTATCTACACTGCTCCTTGAGTAATAGCCTACTCCTTGAGTAATAGTATGGAAGAACATAAAAAGAATCTAGTCATGCATACTAGCCTCATTCGGCTAATTTATGAGCATTTTAAAAACATGTCAGCTTTGTCTAACCCTTTCACGGCTTCGGCCTCTGAAGATTATGATACTGATAATAGCATGTCTGAGGAAAAAGATAACCCAGACACTGAATGGAAAGAGGAAGACCCTTCCCCAAAAAGTCAGGTAAGAAAACCCTTCTGAGAAATCCCTTGACTAAAAAAGAACGCTCTGTGAAAACCCTCATTAGCTCTACTGAGAGAGATAAATTAAAGAATAAGGACCCCCCTATTAATAAATCGGTCTCTTATTCTAAGGACTCCCTGGAGGATAAAATTGATGCCCCTAAAGCCAGTGAGGATTCCTATACCTCTCACCCCTCTACTGATAGAGAAAATAGACCCAGATTCCCTAGAAATCTTAATCCTGAAGACCACTACTTTAAGCCTGACCAGGAGTTTCCTGATGATATTTTAGCTATTGCTAGAAATGGGGTTGTTGATTACTTCATGATTATGAAGTGGGTATTTCATGAGATAAAGGACCTCAGCTTAAACAACAAGGCTCTCACTAGTAAGTTGGAAGAAATTAAAGCTAAAGGTGCTACCCAAAATACTGTTGAGGTTGTGTGTACTGAGGAAAATATGAGATTGATGGTCGAGCGCCTTCAATGAAATGTTCAGCTCATGGACAAGATGAAGAAGGATAATGAGGTTAAGGTTAAGTTCCTAGAGGGAGAAATTATAAAAATTACCTAGACACTATGAAAACTATCATGGAGCATAACCACATAATTGCTAAACATAACACTACTATCATGAGCACTATGGTTGAGAAAACAGAAAATTTCCAATAAGGATCTCTGGATGTGGATTTGGGCACTAATAAGGAGAAAATAAAGATTGAGGATGTTGGCATCTCGAAGAGGACGAGAGCTCACCTGAAGAGAAAGGAAAATTCTACGCCCCAAGAGATTCAGGCTCTAAAAAAGGGCACCCAGGATATGTGCAATCTTGAAGCTGAGGTTGTTAATACTTTAAAGTCCTTAGGTTAGTTTTGGGTGTTTTTTTGTGTAGGTTTCTTTGCTAGCCTATGTTGGCTCTGGGCTAGTGGTTGCAGTCTTCTCTTGGATTTTTTTGTTTTGTGGCCTTCCTATTTTTTGGGTACTATAATGCTTTATCTTTCTTTTGCTTGTAAACTTTGTGGTTTCAGGTCCCTATAAAACCCATTTTTTCCTTTATCAAAAACTTTTGTTTACATCAATACAATTTTGTTTCAAATTATCGAAATATATTTAAAGACAATTAATGTCGTTTACTCATTTTGTTGATCTTAAGTTGTTTAAATGTTACATTTCACTTACAAGTAATTGTTCACCATTTAATATTGAACGGGTTTTTCCATTAAGAACAAAAATAAACAAATTAGATAGCATAGTTTCAACCGTAAGAACAAAATGCCTATTATCCAAAACTTGAACTCTTTAATCACTGGAATCACTATGAGCAACTTTAATATTATAAAGAAACCAAGTTTGACAATCTTGTCTGTGAATTTCTTAAGAAAATATTTCAATTAAGGATACAAGGCTCAGGTTTCAAGAATAAATAGTACTTTTTCTTACTCGGGCTGGAAAAAATAAACCAAGTTTGTTCTAGATTTTGACCCATTTCTATGGTTGGGTACTTCCTGTCTTAACCTCAAGTTTCATTCAAAATTACCCTTATGGGAATTTTGGCTTATCCCTTAATGCATGTTGCTCTATACTTCATGCAAACTCATATATGATACTAAATCAAATAAATTATACTATCAATCATGAGGATCAATCCTTTCAAGTTTACAAAGAACCCTTCTCAAGCATCCCATCGATTCTTCAAATTAATCGAGGCTTCATTGTATGCCTCTATACTATCTGCTCTACCATCATATGTAATGATAAACACTAGCTAAAACAATAAAAATATATGATAGTGATATTGATACTAATTCAAGAATCAAGTTACCTCAATGGATGAGCCTTTTAATTGATGCTTTCCTCAATTTTTTCCTACAACTTCGATCTCTTTTCTGCCTTTTTGGGTGCTTGTCAATTTTCTTCCAAATCGATCCCCTGATTTTTACCTACCACCTTCATTCAAAAATGGTAAAAACCCCCACTTTTGCATGTGACTAGGTGTTAATATTATGGTTGTTTCTTGCCATAGCCACCCTCTAATTTTGAATAATGCTTTTATTATTGGGTAGGCCACGACCATCGTGGGTCTGCCTTGTAATCTTTATTGATTTTTCCATAGTTTGACTCTTAATGCATCGATTATCAACTTAATTTCAATTCAAATTCGAATATGTATATATATATAGATATATATACTTATATATATTTGTATCTCTATGCATTTAAATGATTTCATTCACATCTTGCCATGCATTCAAATAATGTATATATATATATATATATATTTGTAAATAAAACATTTATATACAAGTTACTTATTTGGAATGGCTCAAAGGTTCCATACACTATCATTTTAAGTAAGGAACTTGAATTTTCATTTCAAGCTTCTTTACACACACACACACACACACACACACGCACACACACACACACACACACACACACACACACACACACACACACACACACACACATGCACACACACACACACACACACACATATATATATATACATACATATATGTATGTATATATATACTATTTATACACTAAAGAAAAGAATTTTCTTTACAATGCTCATTTTAGTTCCTTCAAATCACAAGGTTTGAATAGACAATTAAATCTACTAACCATTCATTTGCAAGCACTAAAACAGTTCAAATCAGAAAAAAAATTCTTATATATGCAAATCAATCAAATGCCAATCATCATGCCATTATGGTGTGTGTACCCAGATTCCAACTGGCTTATCATTCGATTCGGCTAAACAATCCTACTTCAACCATGTTCTCATCCTTCAACCTGTCGCCCTATAACTGCACACACTTGCACTTGAAAATTGATCAATAACATTCAATTTTTGATGACATAAAATAGTTTTTATAAATTCATTGAGTCAATATCAGTCAACTCCTTATATTCAACATTTGAATAATCCAGAATCTGGACATTTAATATTTAATTGAATTTCATCAATAATTCAATTTTCCATATTTAAATAAATATGCAACAATATTGGGTTATGACATCCTTCCCCTCTTAGAAGAGACGTCAGCTCGATATCTAGTAAGTCAGATAAAATAACATCATATCAAATTTGAACATTCATGTCTATTTCAACAGCACATCAAAAATGTATATGTCTATTTCAACATCACATCAAAAATATATGTCTATTTCAACATCACATCAAAAATATATGTTTGTTTCAACATCAGATTTTTAAACCATGAAATATCAGAGTATCTCAATCAAAAAAAAATCAAACAAAATTACTGAGTTTCTTTTTCAAGAAAGAAAATGTGGAAAGGAGCATTCTATTTCTTCTACATCCTCCCAAGTTACACTATCCTCTAAGTACTTGTCCCATTGGACCTTAAATTGAGAAATATCTCTGCTCCATAACTTAACATTGTGTCTATCTAGGATTCTAATGGGATCCACTAGCACCACTTCTAGATAATGTACTTGCAAGGATTTCCAATCAAGCACATGAGTCACATTAGGATGATATGGTTTAAGCAAAGAGACATGAAAAACATTATGAAGTTGAGCCAGAGCAAGTGGTAGAGCTAGTCTATATGCAACTAGGTTGATCACTTTAAAGACTTTAAATGATCCCACATATCTTGGGGCCAACTTGGAATACTTTCCAAAAGCAATAGAGATTTTATAAGGTTTGACTCTCAAGAAAACTTTGTCCCCTAATTCAAACTGTCTAAGAGTTTAGTTCTTGTTGTCATAACTCTTATGTTGATCTATCACCTCTTTAAATCTTCTCTTAATGACCTGCATTTTCTCTTCCATTTCCTTAAGTATTTCAGGTCCTACTATGATCATGTCCTCCAATTTATCCCAAATGATGGGAATATGAAACTTCCACCCATGCAAGGCTTCAAATGGTTCCATTCTTAAGGATGTATGATAGGAGTTGTTGTAAGCAAACTCTACCAAAGGAAAATATTCTTCCCACCTATACTATTGGTCCATACAATACATTCGGAGGTCTTTAACTACCTGATTCACCCTCTTTGTATGCCTATTAGTTTGAGGATGATAAGCTGAGCTAAAATTCAATTTAGTCCCCAATGTTACATTCAAGGTTGTCCAAAACCTTGAGGTCATTCATGTGTCCCTATCATAAATGATAGTCTTTGGCACTCCATGCAAACGAAAGATCTCCTAGACAAATTTCTTATCCAAGTTCAACAGTCCATCCTTAAGGTTTCCTAGAGTATGCAACCTTGGTCAACTTATCACTCATGACCAAGATAACATCATGCTTATTCTTGCTCAACGGAAACCCCTGTACAAAATCCATGTTGATCACCCACCATTTATACTCAAGTATGTCATGAGGATACAATAACTTGGTTGGGTGTGCATGCTCATCCTTAACTCGCTAGCACTCCAAGCATCTGTCTACGTACTCCACTACATCCTTCTTGAGTTTAGGCCAAAAATATAGAGTCTTCAACTCCATGATCATCTTGGATACACTGAGGGTGTCCTGAATAAGGTGTATTGTGAACTTCTTCCAATACTAGCTTCCTCAGCTCTCCGGATTCAAGAATATACATTCTTCTCTAGTATCTCAAAATACCATCTGATTTGATCTCGTACCCATCGAACCGATGATCTGAAGGATTTTCTGCTAGGGAACTCTTCACTCTCTCATAGTGTTCATCCCCTAGCAAATTATAAATTACCTATTGCCTCAAGTTAGACCTTGTTGAGATCATGGTTGTCATATGTCTTCATCTACTAATAGCATCAACCACCCTATTCTATTTCCCTTTTATATATTCAATTCCAAAGTCATACTTGTTGATGGTGTTTTTATTCACTTTTCAACATAGGCAGTGCATAGGTGCACTACCTCTCTTGAAAGACAATCTTCCGCAATCAGATTGTAGAACACTATCCCAAGGTCTCTAATGTCAGGTCTTTATAGTGCTTGGAATATCTCAATTGTTTTATGTGATTTGCTGGAATCACAAGGTGGTCTTACGGATGAGTTACAAAGCATGGAAGTTGGGTTTGCAAATGCAGTTTCAAAGTGTTGGAAGTGAATGAACAGTGGATGTCCACTCAAAACAGCAAGCTGAAACTCATAAAATTCATCTAATTTAGCTTCATGGTGATGCTTTGGGTCCTACTCTAACCAAGGATTAAAATAAATAGCAAAAGGAGAAGGGTTAAGAAAATTATTTTAATCCTAAGCTACGAACGAATAGTAACAATGGTGGCTGCTAGAGTAGACAGACTTCCTAAACTGAGTTTTGCTTGACCAAGAGAAACCTACAACTACACAAAACCAGTGCAATCTTCTAAGGACTGCAGATTTTCAGAATACACATACACATCATGTATATGCAATCGAACTAAGTTACAGCAATAAAGGAAAGAGGCTCAGACTAGCTTTGCAAAGTGATTCATCATCAATGAACCACAAAAAGCATGAGCTCGAAGTTCATCAAATACTATAATAGCAACAGCATCATGATAGCCATTCAAGAAACTAATACTAAAACTAATATGGAAGTAGAACCATGCATGCAAGATGAGCAAAATCAAAAAGAACATCTATAAAATCATGCAATGTTGTCTTCTATTGCTGCAAAATGCTTTTTACAATAGCTCTCCAACCCCTACAAATGAGGGGCAAGCCCCTATTTATAGTTCTCCAAAGCCCAAATAAATGGCTAGGATTGAATTACATTGAATGGCCCAGATTCAATTACATTAGGGTTTCACCTACCCCACAATATTCAGCAATTAAAAATACATTCCTTGTCTTTTCCCTATTTTGTCCTCTACTGTCGGCACTGTAGCACTTTTGTCTTTTAGCCAATTGTTGTTTCACTGTAGCTACTCTTTTGGGAGTTCTTCATCTTTGATGGGGTTGTCCTCTTGCCTTTTAGAAGCTATGTATTCTATGAACTTGAGGATGACCATTCGGAGCTTGTCTATTTTGATGATTTCATATCGCAGCACCTGGTAGCTCCATTCTTTTGCATTGGATTGACCCTGACCCTTTGTGTGAATTCGTCAATATCAACATGGCCTATGTTGGTGTCAGTGATTTCCTTCCAATCCATGGTAACTTTTGAGTGTAGAGGCTCACCTTGAAACTGATATTTCATTTGGTCCTTGTCTTCTTTCCCTCGAGGAGTTTTGCCTGACTTCTTCCCTTTGTCCCTCTCGACGGTTGCCTCTAAAGGTCTTGCACCTGATTCCATATATTCTGCAAGCAAAGGCATAGTCAGCGTAATGGATCATTCATGTTAGCTGAGATTCTAAAGATGACATCCATTTCAAATGATCTATTAAGCATAACATGACTTTATCTCTTGACATCATTGGTCTTTTGATTGGGGGCATTTGGTCAGTTCAGGCCCGGAGGGCCGGACTTCCCTAGCAGAAATGTTGTTTGGAAGGGAAAATTGGGTGGAGAGCTCTCGGAGATTCTCCTCAGTCAAATTTTAGTATTTTAAGATGTTCACCATGAAGGGGACCGAAATCAAGCACATGGGTCAAAGTTGGATTTCAAATTTGGACTCATTTGGATTGGTCTAGGAGAATCCGGAGGTCTCAGGCCGGAGAGCTGTCTAGAGATGGCAGTTTGGAGCAGTAAATTGAAGACAGAATTTTGAAGACGGAACTTCAGGATCCGGGGTCCGGCGGGTCAAAAGGTAGTCAACAGCTTTATTATCGGGTTCAAGAGGTTCAGGGGCCGTGGTGCACTTTGGTGTTTGGGGCAGAAAACGTCAGGCGGAAGCCCAAAGATTCGGGCCCGACAGGGGAGAACGCCGTCACTTCATTTTAGTTTCAATCGGCATGAGAATCCTTCACGGGGAAAGGTCTCAGTGACAGTCACGTGTTTGGCCGATTAAAGCACTTTGGCATAAGATTTGTGTCTTTGGTGAGAATTCTCGCTGATATCTGAATGTTATGCCGAAGATGATGGATCTCAACATATTGCAAAGGGAGTCCTCAGCGTAGGATAATTAGTCAGCAAGAGGTTTCGCCGACTGAGCAATGTTATAGCAACAAAGGAGGCCTTTGGCGTAAGATCTTGGGTCGAGAAAGGGTCTTGGTGAAGACGAAATTCTTGCCGACAGCCGGGAGCAAGACTGGACCCGGCAGCTGGGCCCACCATTTGATTTTGTCCTAGTTCAGCGACGGTCAGAAGGGCGGAGCCCAGAGCTCAGAGGGGCAGGTGAAGTTTTCCCCTCAGGACGGCAGTCAAGGAAAGGATCCTGGATGACCCCACTGAATCATTTGAGTTATACATTTCGCACTTGGGTTCATGTCGGCATAGGTTTCAAGTTGTTTCGGCGACGGTGGGGGTCCCTATCGGTATAGGTTTTAGCTCTCGGGAAAGCGTCATACCGACAACCCTTTGTTTCCCTGACTTTCATTTTGGCGGCCATCGGTATAGATGGAACGCTTTTGGTATAGGTTCATGGCGACACTAATATGTTACACCGACAGACTTCAATGGGCTTTCTTCAATCGGCCTTTGGTATAGGTTTCATCTCTCAGCGTATGGTTTCAGCGATGCGAGCATGTCTCACCGACTCCACATTAGGTTCTCTTTTTCGGTGTGACTTCATTCTAGTTACACCGAAAATGCAATGAATGACCCTTCTTGTCGGGATAGGTCCTACTTTCTCTTGGCGAACAGTGGTGTTGCAGAGACCCTTATTGTAACTTAGCAACTTCTACATAGCGTCTCGCCGATGGTTCGAAGTTATAGCGACATGCTAAGGTATATGGGGCTCGGTCGGGGAGAGAGATAAAATGTTTGTGCGACAGTGAATTCAATAACCGCATGTGTATTTCCATCGGCCAAGCTTAAGGGATTCTCCTGGCGAAGACAAAAGTCTGGATGGTTCAGTGAGACTTTGTAAGATCGGTATAAGTCTTAGCAAGATGTCTGGGGTCTCACCGAACGGAATCATAAAGTTGTCTCGTCAGCGTGACAACAAGGTTGTTACAGTGACACATGAATGAGTGGGTCCCCTCTGTGAGACATTGTGAAATCGGCATAGGGTCCCTCTGGTATTCGAAAGTTATGCCGAACGAGGATGTCGGCGAGACAACCCTAAGCGAGGAAACGTCTTGGTGACCGAGGCAAGCTATGCCGACAGAGGGAACCTTCAGTGAAAGATTCTTAAATAGGGGAGAGGCCCTGGCGACCTCACCAAGTCTTGCCGAAAGGCAACGATGGTCTTCGGGGTAAGATTTGCTTTCTCCTAGCAAACAAAGGGCTAGCCCAGGGTGGCTTTTGGCAAAGCAAGAACATTCTATATAAGGCTTTCCTGACTCTCTTATGTCTCACCAACATCACAATGAGGTTCCTGTCGGCAAGAAGGCCAAACTGTCTTGGCGAAAATAGATCAAAATGTAAGTGTTCGGTGTAGTATTCTAAGTCATTGAGAGGTTATGCCGAACGCGGGTAAGTCTTACCGACCGAAAAGAGCCAAGTGTCTTCGCTAAGAGAATGAACCTCGCCAGGAAGTCTTGGCGAAGGATGAAGGGTTTCACCGACGGAGGGCGAGGGGCAGAATCCCAGGAATGAAGGTCTAGAGTCCTGGGCCCGAGAGACCCAAAGGATGTTTTGACATTTTTGATCTCCTGTCAAGTCCCCGACGGCAAAGGAAGGATCCGAGCCCGAGGGCCACGAACGCCTCTATGAAGAACGATCGTGTGGGGGGTAAAGCTCTGAATATCCTCTACAACATTGTCAAGTGAAAATGACAGACCTGAATGGGTCTTTATACCCCTAATCACCATTAATGGCCCTATTGAATGCAGGTATGGTGAGACAAATGTTGGTGAATTTGAAAATCAGACACAGCGGCTGGAGACCTGGGGTCCGGCGGCCGGGAGGGCGCAAGACGGCAGCCGCTTGGAAGGTTAAACTCGATAAACTCACTAGCGGCAAAGAGGAGGTCAGGGCCCAAAAGGCGGGATGATGTGAGAGGTTTGCCGTGAGGGATGGCGAAACACCCTCGGAACCCCGGGAGCGAAACTTCGAGGTCCCGGGCCTGAGAGGTTTGGCAGCCGTCAAGATTTTTTATGGTTTCTATCAGACGGCTAATGGAGGTTCGGACCCCGAGGTCCGGGAGGATGCGAAGCAAATGCCATCGAGAACTGTAGGAGCAACAGGGAAACTCAGCATGGGAAACCTGGACGGCCGGGCCCGAGGGGGGTCAGGGCCGTTGGCAAGGGCAATTTTCCAGAGAGACTCCGCGAGGTACCAAATCATGAAAATTTTGAAAAGGGGAAGGCATAGTCAACTCATGGTGGGATTTTGAAGTGGCATTGACCATTCGAGACACCAAAAAGTAGGGCACGCAAAATGAGGCAATGACAAAAAATGACCCGACAAGGTGAAAGAAAAGAGGGTCCCTGTTCGAAATGGGGCGAGTGTGCAAAATATGCACAACATTACTCACTAAGGAATTCTAGTCATCTTCTCTACTATGTATTAAGGTTTGGCTGGGTAAATATGTATCTCAACCCCAAGTGGTTTGTTTTGAGTTTAGATGGCTTTCCCAAAAGGTAATGCCTCCACATCTGTAAGGCATGAACTAGGTCCGCTACTTCCAAATCATGAGGAACATAGTTCACTTCGTATTGCTTGAGCTTCCTTGATTCATATGCCACCACTTGTCCATCTTGCATTAATACCGCTACCATTCCCTCTCCTAAAGCATCTGTGATTAATGTGAATCTCCCATTAGGATATAAGGGATAGTTAGCACTGGTGTTGTCATGAGCCTCTCCTTTAGGAGTTGGAATAACTTCTTGCATTTCTCAAATTCCCTTCCTTCGGAGTGAGGTAATAGGAGATGCAATCTAGGAGAACCCTTGCACAAACTTCTTGTAGTATCCTATGAGGCCCATGAAGCTACAAACTTCTGACACATTCTGAGGCACTAGCCATACCAATATTTCCTTGATCTTTTCAGGGTGTATGGAAACTCCTTTCGCTAAAATGATATGGCCCAAATAGAGAACTCTATCCTAATAAAATGAACACTTGGATAGCTTCCCAAAGAGTTTTTTTTTTCTTAATCGCTGGAAAACTATCTTCAAATGTCTCGTGTTCTCCGAAAAAAAATTAGTAGACTAAAATGTCATCAATAAAGATCAGAACAAAGTTATCTAAGCAGTCCCTGAATACACTATTCATAAGGTTCATAAAGGTTGTTGGTGCATTAGTTAAACCGAAAGGTACCATTGTGAACTCGTAATGTCCATACCAAGTTCTAAGTGTTGTATTCAAAATATCTTATTCCATAATCCTTAATTGATGGTACCCTAACCTAAGATCAATTTTGGAGAATATTGTTGCTCCCTTTATTTGATCAAACAATTCATCAATCCTCGAGAGTGGATACCAGTTCTTGATGGTAACCTTGTTCAACATCCAATAATCTATACACAAATGCAAAATTCTATCTTTCTTTTTCACATAAATAACTGGTGCTCCCCAAGGAGACACATTAGGTCTTATGCATCCCTTATCCAACAATTCCATTAGCTAGGCCTTCAACTCATAGTGTTTTGCGGTGGTCATCAGATAAGGTGCCTTGGATTGAGGCTCAACTCTTGGAACTAGGTCGATAGAAAAATCGAATTCCCACTTCGGAGGCAATTCCATAAGTTCTTCAGGGAATACGTCTTGGAACTCCTTGAGAATAGGATAGTCATCTAAATATGGTTCCTTGTTGTCAGGATTACTAACATGCACTACATAAATTGCACATCCCTTTCGATGAGCCTTCTTGACCTATATCGCAGAAATTTGTCTAATCTCTAAGGGTCTCTGCATTCCACAAACCTTAGCTAGGTTTCCATAATCATCTAGACAGTTGACCACCTTATCCTCACAATTCACTAAAGCCTTAAATGCTCAGTTAACCAATTTATTCCAAAAATTACATCATATGAACCTAAGAGTGCCACTCAAACTTCTTGCTCTATGTGATCTATGTGAGACTCTTGTCGATTCAAAGCTCTAGAATTTTCTCCAGTCTCTTGTTTGGTTTGTTATTGGAACCACTACCACCCCTATCTTTCTTGGTGGTCACCATGTCATTTCGCACTTATCCTACAACACAGTCATGTTCATCGCATCTCAAGACAAGGTTCTATGAATAAACATTCTTATGCTACATCACATAATTTTCTTATGCATACATCCCTCTATATAGAAGACATACACATTCATATATAACACACACATTTTAGAGTCTCTCATTGAACATACCAAAATATCATTCAATTTTTATTTATATTTAAGGTGATTCAATAGACCCTTATTTATAATAGGATTCTCTATTACATCATTATGATTTCTCAGTATAAGATAAAGGACATTCCTCTACGTCATCATCTGAGTTTACATCAAACTTTACAAAAGAAGATGGTTGAGCGTGCAGGCTCTAATTTTCCTCTTTATTCAACAAGGGTGCATTGGGTCCACACCCTAAAGGTTGGTCCCTGATTGTGAAAATATTTTTGATCTTGGGCACATTCGCTTCTCCTTAATCTTCAAGCCTCTCTCTAGCTTGAGTCATGTAAGAGCTTGAGCTAGAGTTTCATCATCGGGAATTTTTGGTTGAACCTTTGTCTTGGTGTTTCCTTCCTTTACGTCATTCTTACATGGGGTTCTAATAGTTTTCCATTTCCTTTGTCCTGCCTTTGACCTTCCCATTCCTACATTTGATTCAGGTTCGGTCAATTTTCAAGAATTCCAATTTTGGGTCAAGGGTCAACTACCCTAGTCAACTATGGTAGACTCAAAAGGCCTAGAGTTGAACCCTAGCTCTGATACCAAATGTAATAACACATTCAAAATTATTACTTAATTAATATTATTGTAAATGACACATGAATATACTCATAATTAAAAAGACATAACTAGTGGCTAAATTCAATCATAGCTACACATGTCCATTTAAATGAGTCAAAGATTATTTTATTCACTTCAAAAGTTAAATTATAATATCAAGTTTTACTTGGCTCCTAAGGCCACAATGCCATTACATAGTACATTTTCTATCAAGTACATGAATGATTTTCATCAAGTTACATCATGGACTATAATAGTCTGGTGAACAAATTTAAGGTTCTTCTTCAATGCTCACCTCCACTGGTGGACAAGAACATGGTTGAAGCACTTTACCACCCAAACATGAAGCTTACGCTTCCCCGGTATTCTTTTGACTTGAAGAATGCCTGACCCTACATAGAAATTTTAGCAAGAGAACAATCTGCAAGGTGGAATCTAGTGCATGCCCAAACATCAACATGCAATTTCTATCGACAAGTTAGAAAAGAAAATGCAAGATCTATGCTAGGAATGGAAGAAAGTGAAATCACAGAGTTCATTCATTCATACATAATGAAAAATATTGCTTGGCCAAGCATAATAAGTGTGTTGTAACAACAACAAACAATAGGTTTTGGTAAAACAAACCTATACTCTCTAAACTCCATTTCAGCACCCATCCCAGAAGGTAACTTTCTACTATAATAGCTATCTACCCTCTAGCAGCAACTACTTATAGATGCTCTAGTCAAATAAGGTATCACTATTCTGTTCAGGTACTTAAAATATTCTTTCGTAAATGTCTTCAAAAGAAGAGATAGAATACAAATTTATACTCTAAACAAAAAATCAGAATTTATGATTCATGAAGTATTTCAATAATTAGTCATATCATTCTTATGACTAGTTTTCTACTTATCACCAGAAGCATTTTCCTCATTGAAAATGTACTAATAACAAAAGAAGGTATGTCACAAATATGTGTATGTACATGGAAAAATTCTATGTGCATACACATATATGTGCCTACTAATGTTAAAGTTTGTGCATACATTCTGAAATAATTATTATTCATATTGCAATCTTTAAATAATATTATAATTGACGTTTCATTGTCAAAATAAATATTCTAAGCAATTCTATGATAACAGTTTCTCACATACTGTTATATTCTAACATTGTTGTTTCCATAAAAATATTTATTGTTTAAACAGAATAAGTATTGTTTCCTACTAAACAGTCATAAAACAAGTTGTTTACATATGAACATTCATTGTTTAAAAAAAACAAGTATTGTTTCCTACTAAACAGTCATAAAACAAGTTGTTTACATATAAAGATTCATTGTTTAAACAAAACAAGTACTGTTTCCTACTAAACAATCATAAAATAAGTTGTTTGCATGTGAACATTCATTGTTTTAAAAAAACATGTATTGTTTCCTACTAAACAGTCATAAAGTAAGTTGTTTGCATACTAAACAATTTATAGATCAAAGTTGTTTCTAGCTATAAAGATAATTTTTCAATAAAATAGAGTTGTTTGTTAAAGAATAACTTATTTTTACATCAATACATTTTTGTTTCAAACTAACAAAATATTTTTAAAGACAATTAATTTTGTTTACTCATTTTGTTGATCTTAAGTTGTTTACATTCTACATTTCACTTACAAGTGATTATTTATTGTTTAATACAAAAATGGGTTTCTCCATTATGAACAAAAAATAAACAAATCAAATAGCATAGTTTCAACCTTAAGAACAGAATGTCTATTATCCAGATCTTGAACTCTTTCATCACTGGAATCACTACGAGCAACTTTAATATTATAAAGAAACCAAGTTTGACATGCTTGGCAGTGAATTTCTTAAGAAAATATTCAGTTAAGGATACAAGGAGGTTTCAAGAACAAACAATACTTTTGCTTACTCAAGCTGCAATAAATAAACCAAGGTTTTCTAGATTTCAACCCATTTCTATGTGCGGGTACTTCCTGTCTTAACCTCAACTTTCATTTGAAATTCCCCTTATGGGCATTCTGGCTTATCCCTTAATGCATGTTGCTCTATACTTTATGTAGACTCATATCTGATACTAAATCAAATAAATTATAGTATCAATCATGAGGATCGATTCTTTCAAGTTTACAAAGAACTCTTCTCAAGCATCCCATCAATTCTTCAAATCAAGGCTTCTTCTTTTTACAAATATGTTTACCACAGTCCTGCATAAAGAACAATTTTCCCCTTAAAACCATTATCGACTAGGCCAATAATGGAAGGTGTTTTTCTTTTAAAGATAACACTTTTGACACATATCGAAGGTATCACAAAGGTTTATTTCCTCTTTACATAGGTTCGGTAGGCGAATTGTTACACAATCAACACCAAATGGTACTCATTAAATCAAAATATGATTTTTGATAGCCTTGATATGGCTTTCTCTATTGAGCAAACATTCTTAATAGTCACTTCTTAGGATTCGATGCCTTGGACTAGCACAAAAGGCTATCCAAATGGCTCCATTCAGGATACTAATAAGAGTAGGCCATAGGCTATGCGATTCCCCAAAGGGTGGTCACCAAATCTATACCTTCGGCTCAAGCCAAAACGCATAGAAAAAAATAAATTATATGCCTCTATACTATCGATTCTACCATCATATGTAGCGATAAAAACTAGCTAGAATAATAAAATGATATAATAGGGTGATCCCATAATAGTGGTTTACAATTTTTGGCCAAACTGGATATTGAAATTATTATTTTTAACTAAATCTTCACATTCGGGCACCTATAGCGGCTAAACTGTGAGGAATTTGAAGATGGTGCAAACTAGAGTCTCATCAAATTTTGTCTGTAGATTCTAAAAATATTTTTTCAAATTTTTGGAATCAAATTGTACTTCTTTTTCCATCTCCCACGAAAATAGATTTTTTTTAGAAAACAACATTTTTAAAAGTGGCCTGTAGGTATAGCGATAACTTTTTTTTCCATGAAGGATAAAATTCTAATTCTTTCAAATTTAGATTTGTAACTCTGATATCTAGTGCTTCCACTTGGTTAGATAGTTTTTATTGAATGTTTTTCCTTAATCAAGTTTCAAAGTCAAACAAATTATAATTTAGACACAATACGGTTAATGCATTAACTTTTTTTGTATATGTCAAAAATTTTATTTTTTATTTTTGTTGGATCAAGGACTTCAATATCTGGTGCACTCATATTTTTCAATTTTTTTTTTGATAATCTTCTATTTTTCCACATGTGAAGAACAAAGAAATTCATTTTCGATGAAAAACCTATGTTTAATAAAACTTAAAAAACAAATACATGACAAAACCAAAACATATTAAAATTATATTCATTGGATATCTTGTTCTAAGGAATACCATAATCATTTGAAATAAATTTTCAATGAATTAATTTGATCCCCCAAAATCTAAATCAAAAGTGATTTTTTATCAGCATTTTGATAGTGTAAAGGAGGCATTTATAGGTATGGTTTAAAACTAGCAAGGTTCTATCCAAGGGGGTTTGATCTAAGGTGATTTGATCAAACCCTCTTCAATTGGAATCCTTAAAATGGAACTTTTTAAGGCTTAAATCATTATATTTTATAAAAATATGTGATTTCAGCTAAAATTCGTTCCTCTCAGGAATTGTAAACCACTATTATGACAGCACCCAATAGTGATATCGATACTAATTCAAGAATCGAGTTACCTCAATGGATGAGCCTTTCGATTGATTCTTTCCTCAGATTTTTCCTACAACTTTGATCTCTTTTCTGCCTTTTTGGGTGCTTGTTGATTTTCTTCCAAATTGATCCCCTACATTTTACCCACCACCTTCATTCAAAAATAGTGAAAACCCCCACTTTTGCATGCGGTCGAGTGCTAATATTATGGTTGTTTCCTGTCATATCTTCCCTCTAATTTTGAATAATTCCTTCAAATTATTGGGCAGGCCACGACCATCATGGGTCTGCCTTGCAATCTTCATTGATTTTTCCATAGTCTGACTCTTAATGCATCGATTATCAACTTAATTTCAATTCAAATTTCAATATGTATGTGTACGTGTGTGTGTGTATATATACTTATATATGTTTGTATCTCTATGCATTTAAATGATTTCATTAAGATCTTTCCATGCAATCAAATAATATATATATGTTTTGAAATAAAACATTCATTTACAAGTTGCTTGTTTGGAATGGCTTAAAGGTTCCATACACTATCATTTTAAGTAAGGAATTTGAATTTTCATTTCAAATGAGCTTCTTTACATATAATATATATATATATATATATATATATATATATATATATATTTCTACACTAAAGAAAAGAATTTTCTTTTAGTTCCTTCAAATCACAAGGTTTGAATAAACAATTAAATCTACTAATCATTCATTTGCAAGCACTAAAATAGTTCAAATTGAGAAAATTTTGCTTTCTTATATATGCAAATCAACCAAATGCCAGTCATCATGCCATTATGGTGTGTGCACCCAGATTCCAATTGGCTTACCATTCGATCCAGCTAAATAATCCTACTTCAACCGTGTTCTCATCCTTCAACCTGTCACCCTATAACTACACACATTGCACTTGCAAATTGATCAGTAATGTTCAATTCTTGATGACATATAAATAGTTTTTAGAAATTCATAAAGTCAACATCAGTCAACTCCTTATATTCAACATTTGAATATTCCAATTTAATCTCCATTTAATATTTAATTGAATTTCATCAATAATTCAATTTTTCATATTTAATTAAATATGCAATAAAATTGGATTATGACACATCAGTCAACTTCTTTCAATCTATTTTCAAAAATTCCAAAATTTCCATTTAATATATATTGAATTTCTTCAATAATTCAATTTAGCATATTATAATAAATATGCAATAAAATTGGCTTATGGCATCCTTCCCCTCTTGGAAGTGACATCATCCTAATTTCTAGTAAATAAAAAAAAAACATCATGTCAAATTTGAGCATACATGTCTATTTCAACATCACATCAAATTTTATATGTCTATTTCAACATCTCATCAAAATTATATATGTTTGTTTCAACATCACATCAAAATTATGTTTGTTTCAACATCACATCAAAATTATATATGTATGTTTCAAAATCACATCAATTTTTATATGTCTATTTCAACATCACATCAAAATTATATATGTTTGTTTCAACATCACATCAAAATTATATATATCTATTTCAACATAACATCAAATTTTATATGTCTATTTTAACATCTCATCAAAATTAAAGCATGGAATTATAGTATTTCAATCCAAAAGTTTCCAAGAAAAATTATTGAAGTCTCTTTTTTCAAGAAAGAAAATGTGGAAAGGAGCATTATATTTCTTCCACATCCTCCCAAGTAGCACTATCCTCTGAGTGCTAGTCCCATTGGACTTTAAACTGAGCAATATCTCTACTCTGCAACATAACGTTGTGTCTATCCAAGATTCTAATGGGCTCCACTAGCACCACTTCTAGATCCTGCACTTGCAAGGATTGCTAATCAAGCACATGAGTCACATTAGGATGATATGGCTTAAGCAAGGAAACATGAAACACATTATGAAGTCCAGCCAAAGCAAGTAGTAGAGCTAGTCTATAAGCAACTGGGTTAATCACTTCCAAGACTTCAAACAGTCCCACATATCTTGAGGCCAACTTGGAAGACATTCCAAAAGCAATAGAACTTTTATGAGGTTTAACTCTCAAGAAAACTTTGTCCCCAATTGTGAATTGTATAAGAATTTGATTCTTGTTGGCATAACTCTTATGTCATTCTACCGCCTCCTTCAGTCTTCTCTTACTGACCCTCATTTGTTCTTCCATTTCCTTAAGCATTTCAGGTCCTACTATGATCCTATCCTCCAATTTATCCAAACTAATGGGGGTATGACACTTCTTCCCATAAAGAGCTTCAAATGGTGCCATGCCTAGGGATGTATGATAATATTTTTTGTAGGAAAACTCTACCAAAGGAAAATATTCTTCCCACCTATACTGTTGGTCCATACAATACATTCAGAGGATATCTTTGACTACTTGATTCACCTGCTCTATCTACTCGTCAATCTAAGGATGATAAGCTGAGCTGAAATTTAGTTTGGTCCCCAATGTAGCATTCAAGGTCATCTAAAACCTTGAGGTCATCTGTGTGTCCCTATCAGAAATGATAGTCTTTGGCACTCCATGCAAGTGAAAAATCTCCTAGACAAATTTATTAGCCAGGGTCAACGATCCATCCTTAAAGTTTCCTGGAATGAAGTGTGCAACCTTAGTCAACTTATCAATCACGACCAAGATAACATCATGCTTGTTCTTGCTCAATGGAAACCCCTATATAAAATCCATACTAATCACCTACCATTTATACTCAGGTGTGTCATGAGGATACAGTAACCCAATTGGATGTGCATGCTCAACCTTGAATCACTGGTACTTTAAGCATTTAGCTACGTACTCCACTACATCCTTCTTGAGTTTAGGCTAAAAATACAAATTCTTCAACTCTGTGATCATCTTGGATACGCTGGGGTGTCTTGAATAAGGTGCATTGTGAACCTCTTCTAAAACCAACTCCCTTAACTCTCTAGAGTCAAGAATATACATTCTTCTCTGATATCTCAAAATTCCATCTGGTTTGATCTCATACCCATCGAACCAATGATTTGAAGGATTTACTACTAGGGTGCTCTTCACTCTCTCATAGTGTTCATCCCTTGGCAGATTCTGAATCACCTATTGTCTCAAGTTAGACCTTGTTGAGATCATGCCTACCAAATGTCTTCATCTACTAAAAGCATCAGCCACTCTATTCTTTTTTCCCTTTATATATTCAATTCTAAAGTCATATTTGCTAAGGAATTCCAATCACCTTCTATGGCGTGCATTAATGTTTGGCTGGGTAAATATGTATCTCAATCCTAAGTGGTCTATTTTGAGTTCAAATAGCTTTCCCAAAAGACAAGGCATAAACTATTGTAGCCAATTCTAAATCATGAGGTGTGTAGTTCACTTTGTGCTGCTTGAGCTTCCTTGATTCATATGCTACCACTTGTTTGTCTTATATTAATACTACTCCCAATCCCTCTCCTAAAGCATTTGTGATTACTATGAATCTCCCATTACGATCAAGGATGGTCAACACTAGTGTTGTCATGAGCCTCTCCTTCAGGAGTTGGAATGCCTGCTTGCATTTCTCAATCCATTCAAACCATGTTCCCTTCCTTTAAATTGAGGTAATAGGAGATGCAATTTGAGAGAACCCTTGTAAAAACTTCATATAGTATCCCCCGAGGCCCATGAAGCTATAGACTTCTGACACATTCTGAGGCACTAACCATTCCATGATCACCTTGATCTTCTTGGGGTCTACAGAGACTCCTTCAGTTGAAATGATATGGCCTAGATAGTGCACATTGTCCTGATAAAATGAACACTTGGACAGCTTCCCAAAGATTTTCCTTTCTCTCAATCGCTGAAAAACTATCCTCAAATGTCTATCATGCTCTTCGACAGTCTTTGAGTAGACTAGAATTTTATCAATGAAGATTAGAACAAAGTCATGCAAGGAGTCTCCGAACACACTATTCATGAGGTTCATAAAGGCTACTGGTGCATTAGTCAAACCAAAAGTTACCACTATGAACTTGTAATGTCCATATCAAGTTCTAAATGCAGTCTTCAAAATATCTTCTTCCTTAATTCTCAATTTTGATGGTACCCTGACCTAAGATCAATTTTGGAGAACACTGTTGCTCCTTTCATTTGGCCAAACATCTCATCAATCCTCAGGAGTGGATACTAGTTCTTGATGGTCACCTTGTTCAACATTCGATAATATATACATAGACCTAAAGTTCCACCCTTCTTTTTCACAAAGATGATCAGTGCTCCCCAAGGAGACACACTAGGTCTTATAAGCCCTTTGTCCAGCAATTCCATTAACTAGGCCTTCAACTCATAGAATTCTCTTGTGGTCATCTAATATGGTTCCTTGGATTGAGGCTTAACTCCTGGAACAAGGTCGATAGAAAAGTTGAATTCCCACTTCGGAGGCAACTCTGTAAGTTCATTAGGGAATATGTCTTGGAACTCCTTGAGAATAGGATAGTCATCTAAATATGGTTCCTTGCTGTCAGGATTACTGACATGCACAACATAAATTGCACATCCCTTTCGACGAGCCTTCTTGAGTTGCATTGCATAAATTTGTCTAAGCTCTAAGGGTCTCTACATTCCATGAACCTTGACTGGGTTTCCATAATCATCCAGACAATCAACCACCTTATCCTCACAGTTCACTATAGCCTTATGCTTAGTTAAATAATTTATTCCCAAAATTACATCATATAATCCTAAAGGTGCCACATACAAGTTGACTTGATTTTGAAAGGTTGGAAGCTCTAACTCATTGCAAAAAAGACAGGTATCTACCCTCTGCTTTGCTCGATTACCATACTGGATTTTGTTGATGGGTGTTTTTTCACTTCTCAACACAAACAACACGCAAGTGTGATGTCTCTCTTGAAAGGTGAAAATCTACAACTAAGTTTTAGAAAATCACCCCAAGGTCTCCCGAGTGTCAAGTCATGGCAATGCAAGAATAGATCAATGGTTTGGTGTGATTTGTTGGTAATCATAAGGGGCCTTTATAGTTCACAAAGCATGGAAGTTTCAGGTCTACAAATTGAGTTTCAAAGTTTTGGAAATGATGAACAGTGACTATATTTTCACCTATCATTCCTTTAATTCTTCAATCTATCAATAATTAAGTCCCTCTAGTCAGCTTTCCTTCTTGTGGGTGTATCTAAGTTAGCATACCCACCTTTTCTCAAATATTTAATATTTTTTCACCTCTAATTTTCCTTTCCTAAGTCATCTATTATTTATCTTCTTTTGCTTACTATTATCCTCTTAGTCTTCCTTTTTTTAGATAATTATCTAGAAATCCTATCTTATTAACTCTAGACTCATTCTCCTTGGTTTCCTAACTATACTAAATACACTAACCAATCCATTGATCCTCATTTTATCTCTATTGTCTTGTTACCCTCTACTAACATGTCATGTTAGTGTTATCACCAAAAACAAGTAGTTTATCTTATGGAACAAAACACCTCACTTCGACTTTGTTTGGTTTCATCCTAATTTATAACATCCTATATACATTGAAACAATTCAACAAAACAATACAAATAAACATTAATTTAAAGGTTAACTATGTTAATCATCATTAATATACTCAAATCATCTTAAACAAAAAAACATTATTAAATTTAAATAAGGATGTATATTTAAATAAAATTATCATATAAATGATCAAAGCATCATAATTAATATCCATGATGATCCTTAAACAATAAAAATATTTCTATCAATTACCTTAATGTTGTGTTAATATTGTCAAAATGTGAAAATTATAAAAGAAAAAAAATATAGTTAAAATTTTCTATAAAGCTCATAATTCCATATAATAATTTTTATATTCATTTTTTATATATAAATAAATTTGAACAAGTAGCAAGAATATTTTTATATTTCATGTGTCTAATGAAAAACATTGTTATTTTTATTTATTTCTTGATGCATCCATTTAAGAAAATACCAAAGCTCTACAAGCTTTATAATTTGTCTTATAGATCATGTAGGAGATGAAGATGAAAGTTTGGTTCATTTAATAGTTATATTGATAAGTTGATCCACATTCATAGGATCAATATCTGAAGTTGGCCCATAGAAAATTCTTTTGGCAAGTAACTTGTTAGTGAGTTCGGTAAGATGGTAAGCATCCCAGAATACATATTTTTCTCTATTTTCACAATAAGATGACAATTGAACACATGTTAGAAACCCATTATATTGTCCTTGTCCACAACATCCTTGATTCACCACTTGAAAACCTATATATAAAAGACAAGAATAGAATCCTTTAAAAATTATAATTTAAAATCTAAAACTTAAATCATAAAGATATAAAATCTTCTATGTCATTTAGTAATAAAAATTCATTCTTATAAAAATTAAAATTTATTCAACATTTTCATCTTTTTATATACTAAAAATTTATTGCAACAATTCCAATGACTTAATTCCAATCATCACTATCCTTAAATTTAATTTTGTTTTCCTAACTAAAATACACACATAATTTGAACTCTTCCTCAAAAATTTGAACAAATATATTGTATGCAAATGACTTAGGTTTAAACTTAGGCTGGCTTGGAGCTTTATGTGCATGTGCCTGCTTTAAAAAAACAGCAGATGTAAACTAAATGATTTTTTTTGGTTAATTCAAATGGCATGATACATGGTCATGTAAGAAAGAAATGGACTTCATAGTTAAAGGATGCATACCATAAGCTTTGGGGTTCCTGATGTAATCCATGAGCATATCAAACCCATTGGAGTAGACAAATATAGATCCAGGCAACTGCTGAGTAAGTTGATTCAGCATGATTTTGAGAGCCCCATTGAAAGTCATTGCATATTGTTGAAGATTACCCACACACTGTCCTGCAGGAGAGCTAAACCTGTTCAACATTGAAGGAGCACATCCAATCGGTCCTAGGCTGCTTACAACAATCTTGCGAGCTCCTAGTGTGTATAGATTCTGTATCAAAGCCAAACCCATGGATCAATATAATTAAAATAGTAGTAGACTGATTCTTTTTTTATCTCCAAACCTATTCTTGTTATTAACCCTTCTGTACATAAACTATAATCATAATTATCAGCTTAATGATTTATGTACAAAATACACAAAAAACATTAATAGTAACATAGATAATGGTACCAGAGCTTCCTTCATTTATTTGAGAATTAATAGCAGAAGTAAACAAACATTTTTTAGGAGTATCTGATTTAAGGGGAAAAACTCTTTTTTTAAAGTTTGTAGGGAGAAAAAAAAACAAAACAAAACTTTTTTTAGTCATATAAAAAGAACTTAAAATCAACCATACTTATCTCCAACTAATCAACCATTATGTGAAATCAATATGTTCTATTGTAACTATTTTTTTTTAAATAAATTTATATAGACAGAAGAAACAATAAAACAAAATCTTATAGGAACTGGTGTGTACCTTCAAATGTTCTCTATAAGTAGAAATGAGGATCTGGATGTACTGAGAGGGTGTGTATCCCTTCCACTGATTTGAGGTAGGGAGAAGGTAATTATTAACCCAATCGTTACCCCCAACATTGACGCTAAATATTGCATTTCTGATCAGTTCTGCTGTTGCAGGCCCTCCTATCAATGCTCTCAAAGAGTTCTGATATTGAGAGAACATTTGCAGCTGTCTTGAAATCGTCAGTCTACTTATCTGCACAATAATGACCATTAAAAATTACACAGGGATTCCCAAAAATCTAATATTGATTTCATTCTGAAACAACATGATGCAATGGCAACAAAAAACAATAGCTGAGAGCGCATACAAAAAGAGATCCAGTGTCATCTAGAATGCCACACCCAGCTGATCCAAAATTTACTCCTCTTAGAAGATTATCTCCTTTCATTTGGGGGCTTAGCCATGCCTCGATTGGCTTTGTGCCCATCATCTCACCTTAAGACCAGAAGATCAATAGGACGTTTAGTAACATCAATGCATATTGATCCTAATCATCATGAACTTAACATATAAGATGGTGATCATTATGCATTGAATACAATAGGGTGTAAGACTAACATATTTAGGATAACAATATAAGTTTTCACAATCTATATTGTTTATTTATTCAGATTTCTGGATTTGATTGCATAATAATTTTTGTATCAACGATTCGGATCACATCATGATCCATCATCAAGATGAAAAGCAAAGAGCTCAAGAAAAAAATGATGGATCACGCAGTATGATCCAAAAATATTGAAACAAAATTTAATACACAATCGAATCCAAAAACCTGAGTAAATATACCAGAATAGTATCCATATTAATACAGATTTTACAAGATTTCAGTTAAGATGCAGTTTATAACTTCAGAGAAACAGCTACGAGAAAGTAAACCCAAACATGACCAAATATAAAGTCAGGATGAGTAACTCTTGTTGAGTAACTATCTTCTAGTGGTAAAGGTAAGAAATCATCCGACAATAATCCAAAGTTAAAGGTAGAGCAGTTGGCACGATGATGATGACGACCAAGTGAAATTGAGCTAAATCTGAATTTATAACTTTGGCAAAAACTTCCAAATTTACTTGACGATGTTTCCCTCTAAACACCCTTACACCCAAAATATCCTTTCAAATTAAAGTGGTTCATAGATGAATTTATGGAAAAACTTACTGATAAAGTCTGAGATAAGTCGACCATTGGAAAATCTCCCAGTGGCGCCCTGTGGAAAATCAACTCCATAAGGTTTGTAATCACACCTGGCAATGGTCGGGAGATAGTTATTATTTCCTTGGTCTACCAGAGAATCTCCAAATATAATCATAGCAGGAGCAGCAGCTTTCACAACTTTTATCCCCCACAGAGCTACCAGGATCATCACCAAAGTCTTCTCCATCTTTATCTGCGGGGTGATTAGCCTGACATATAACAGTTTTGTGAAGATATTTTTTTTTTCAAAAAAAAAAAGCCCACTGAATTATGACAGCTACAGATCGATAGAACAATAAAATTAGATCTCAGCTACCTTAGGACAGAATATCTGACCTCTCTTCGAAATAAAAAGGAAAAGCCTTTACCACAACATGAGAAATCTGAGTACAACCCACTTCTGATAATTTTATAATAGTACAACTTAGAATAGATAAGAAACAGAGAAGTTAGAATCTTTTATAGTGAGCATAAGAAGAATCCCAAGGCCTCAACATAGAAGCATCTTTCTATTTCTCTTAACACAGAAAACCACATATGTAGAATCAAAACATTACTAGAGAGTTCGACTGTAAATTTTGTTAAGACAGGATTGATAACATACCTGAACAGGAACTAATTTTCCTGTGAAAGTTGCCTCTTGCGGACAGTTCCAGGGCCATTTCATTTGTAGGTTGTTAATATAAGCTGACCTAGTAATAGCTAAACTCAGATCGACTGGTAAAGACAAAGGCTTAAGTTGATGCTGCCACAGAAACCCATATAATCAGTAGCTCAAAACAAGCATGCATTAATAGCAATCAATAAAACCTGAACATTTTCGAATCAAATAATGACTTCTAGTTTACTAAATTTTGAATACTATAAAAGAAGATGCATTTAAGTCTTACTGATTTTGTGGCAACCCATTAATGGTAGGTTTATATATTGCAATGCCATTACTCTTTCCCACTGTAGGGGAATCTATTCTCTTCTATGTTTTATTACAAAAGAAAGACTTGTGTCCCAAGTATACTGAACATGGATTAGTTTTCAAGGTTGGAGCCTTGAAAGTAAGTTGAAATCTGTACAAATAATTTCTATCGTGGCAGTTGAATGCAACGTTTCAAATTTCTTAAGCTCGGCTGCATTCTCTGTAATAAATGCTTTTGCAAAGAACTCTTCTTTTTTCCCGTTTTATTAGTTGAAGTTTTAAAATAATTTTAAATTATTTTTTATATTTTATAAATAAATTTTTAATTGGGAATTAACCATTGAGGGGTATTAATTTCTCTACATTTATTTGAGGTGTGATAGCAATTTTATTTTTAATTATTGTACTTAGAAAAAATAAAAAATATACCACCACTCCCATATAAAATCAAACACTTACAAACTTGTCTTTGGAAAAAATATAATTTTTTATTGAAAATCACACTAATCAAGTTTTTTACTTTTATCTCTAATATTATGCAACCCCCTTTATAACATAGGAAAGGTTGTGAAAACATTAACATTTAAATTAGACCTGTCACAAGCTAGTAAGTTTGAAGATATTTATTAGGCAATATGTGACCTTAACATTTTCAATATTTATGTTGATAGGACTTTTAGAGGCAACACATGACCTAAATTTGGACAAGTGATATTTTCATAGACTTTTTTACATGTTTTTTGTTTATGTGTTTGTCTTTCAATTACAAATTAGTAGAAATAATAAAGTTCAAACTGAAGTTAGTTATTGACTTCAAGATTTTCATTTTCTTAACGGAAGGGGATTGTCAAAATGTTATTGGCATAATGCTGAAAATTATTCAAAGACTAAGGTGTATTAGAAAAATAGTACATTTAAACGAATTCAAATATGTTATAAATAGAAGCAAATAAACGAACAACATACTGAAATTTTGAAATATAAGTTCTTACACAAAGAGAATATAAGAGCAATAACATGCCATTTTAAAATAGCAACTAAAAAGGGTCTATAATGCTCTTAGAGATAGATCATACTCTTAATTGGGGTTGGGGCCCTAGCTCAGTTGGCTAAACCTTTCCTGTTGCAGGAGGTTGGTCACGAGGTCTAGTCTCCCCCACCCCCGTGGTACCAGAGGGTGTGTCGCACCAGCACCGCCAGTCACGTTAAAAATTTTACCAGGCACACTACAGTTTATAGGGGGTCGTGCTACCCGATTCCTATAGGCTAAAAAAAAAAAAGATCATACTCTTAATCATGTTCTCTTTGTGATTATTCTAAGAACAAAATGATACATTAATATAAAAATGTGAGACAAAGGGACATTGTGGAAGCTACAAAACAAATGCAACCATACACCTTTTGACAATCCATTTTCTCAATGAGATTGTAATGTAGAAAATTTGATGAGTAATGTGTAGGTATTATGCACAACATGACTAACACTTTCAAAGTTTTGTGGCATAAAGAAAGAGTTTAGTTAAGGCTTTGTAATATGACCATTTATGCTTCAAAAGGTTGTAAATCTTGTGATGAAGATTATTAGGAAAATGGTATTGTACACCTTGCACAAGAATAAATTAGTTTGTAACTTATGTCAAATTAATTTTTATTTGCAGTGCATCTTAGGTGAGGTGTTTAGCCATTGATTAAATATTTATTTGGGTTCACTTGTAATTTTTTTTGTAACATTGGTTAGATATTTTATGTGTGGATTGCACATGAAAAATATTTAATATTAGAAAACTTAGTACCAAAAAAACTAAATATGGGGTCAATGGTTTTGTGTACTCATGGTTTTGAGGCACATGATTTTACCTTACCACTTGGTTATTTTGTGTGAGCTTGATTCTATAAAAGAAAGCACATTTTTAGTGGTTGAGGTTGGTTGGCTAGCTAGTTGTCTTATTTGACTTGACTATCAATGTATTGAGCTCTCTTTTGAAGATTACATATGTGAAGAATGGTGGGATGTGTGGATACATTCTTGGACACATAGATAATGCATTGGAGGAGGAGCTTGATGTTTTAGAAGTATTCATGGAGACTCTACAAGTGTCTTGTACAATATTTTATTTTTTGAATAATACATTGAGTGGGGATGCTTTTAGAGGCTCAATTTTTCCCTTTTGAGTGTTTTCCTATGGTATATCTTGTGCTATCTTATCATATGTCTTTGATGTTTACATATGGTTACTCTATAAACTTGTGTGTATGCCTTTCTCTCATGGGGTTACATAAATGGTTTGATCAACTTATATGATTTTCCTAATAAAGACGGCATGTGGAACCCGTGAAAGTTTAGTGATGTACTACACTTTTATAAATAAAATGGATAAAAATGGTCTTGCTTTTTCAGAATAAACAGTTCTAAAAATTTGATACATAAATGTGGGCTTAGGTTGGACACATTCTTTATATTAAACCAAAATTATAAACAAAGTATTGTTAACATAGTTTTTTCACCTTTTGACACGTAAAAATTAGAAAAAATATAACTATATAGATCACCAAGGGAATATAGAGAACTAAATAGAAAATTACATGAATGGAAACATAAACCATAAAAAAATGAAACACATACAGGAAGTCCAATGCTAAACCCTCCAACCACTAACCTCCAGATTTCTTAAGCATAAAGTTGAAGAACCCTTATATGAACTTAGCTACCAACTTGGTAGTCCTAGGTAAATATTTTACTACTTGCTTCTATTGAGAATAAGATAAACAAATACAATAAAATTATAAACATAAAGTGTACAAATGTAGTCAACTAATTAGAATAACATTTTATCAACCATCAAATCTAAAATATAACATGTAGAAATACATCTATTAGAAAATTAAAATTAGCAATAACACAACATCAAATATACATGGAGAAAACCTTTCAAGAAAAAACTCCACAAAAGAAAACTTAAGCTTGAATTGATCCAAAATATTTATTTACATCAATTTAAAATAATTAGTTATATCAATACTATTCATGCCATCTCTTTAATCCAATAGCATTCTGACAACATTATAGTGTTAAAATCTATAAAATAAGTAATAACCCAAGATCTAGTATGAGAAATAGAAACTATCAAAACTATAAATACATATTATTAATAAAATCAAAATAGCATTACAAAGTTAATATTTAATAAATTAATGCAAACACTTAAGTACTAATAAATATAGCATCAACAAAGCATAATAATATGAAGCTACAAGATGAAAATATAATCTATGAGTGAGTATATATAGACTAGTGAGAGGGGGTGGTAAATATAATCAATAGTGAGAGTACACCAAAAGTATCCAAGAATATTAAAGTATAAATCCAACGGAATATGTCAACACTTCACACCACTCACATTAATAGACTTTATTAAACCAAGCAAGCTTAATTAAAAATTATAGAAAAAATATAGATAATAGAAAAATAAAAACCTGCACTAACACCCTCACTTAGCCACAACTAAGGTGGGTGAAAATATGGATCCCAATGAGAAAATAATGATGAGGCATGTCCATGTACATAAAAATTCATCCTAGAGATAAGGCTCCTCAAAAATTTACCCCCTAAATAAGGAGAGAAAAGACCCAAGAATAAGGAGTAGGTAGCCCCTACAAGATGAAGCTTTATGCACCCCTATAAATTTCATAGCTAAATATATACTAGTTTTTTATTAAGGGTCTGTGGAAATATCAATAACTTACTTCAAAGTTTAGCAATAGCAAATATTGATGGCCTATCCATGAATGAGCTTTAGAATGTAGTACATATGGACCTCCATATGTTTGGTCCTTCAATGGTAGACCAAGTGTCATGAGATTTGAATAGCACTAGATTATTGTTATTGAATATGACCAATGATCACCTAAACTAAATAAAAAACATAGTAAGAATGTGTTGAAGCCAAACAACCTCAATTTTAATACTCATAGACCCTTGATACTTGACCTCAACAAGATATAAAGCAATAGTAAATAATGTTTCTTTCTCAACCAAAAAATAGGAGCTAAACCAAGTGAGAAGTTGACAACTTGAATTATACTTTTTATCCTCATAATTTCCTTCCTAATATGAATCTTTATAGCCCCCAAGTTGATGTCCATGCTCACTATGTAGTTAATCCCAAAACTATGAGTAACTTGAATGAGTGGAGAATCCACTTGGCCACTTTCTAATATAGCTCATGATGCTCCTATATGAATCAAGATACCATGACCACAACATATGAAATTTTTGGTATAATTTGAGTTGGGTAGATGAGATTACCAACAAGGTGCCAATATAAAGTTCCATCAACGAAGGGTAAAAAATATTGAACCTCAAGTTTGACTCTAAAAAGAGAGTAAGAGAACTATTAGTTATCTATGTGAAACCTCAAGAGAAATATAGATCATACTTGGACTATGTGATGGTAATCCTTAAATTATATTTTGTTATCTCAATCCTAAGAAAATAATGTAACAAGCCCAATTTGGTCATCAAAAACCTATTATGGAGGGAAGTTTCCATTGTTATAATGGTGGATGAGGAACAAGTCCTATGATCAATAGGTTATCAACATAGAGAACAATAAGGATTAAATCATCCTACTAAAAATATAGACATTTAATTTGAATGACAATGAGAAAACCCAAGTGTGAGAAGGAAGGAATTTTTCTTGTCCTACCAAGCCTAAGGGGCATGTTTCAATCCATAGATATATTTTAGGAGTCTACAAACCAAAAAAGTGTTTTGGATAAAACCCTATGGATTCCTCATGTATATCTCATCCTCAAGGTCTCTATAGAAAATAACTCTCCACATATATTTGGTGAACCTCCCATTAATTTGTTACAATAGTAATAAGTGTGATTCAAATGGAGTTTATCTTGGCTATAGATGCAAAGGTATCAAAGTAATCAACAATTTGAGAACTTGGAAAAAGCACTTTGAAACTAGTTGTGCCTTATTCTTATCTTTTGTCTCAACTACTAAAAATTTGATCTAATAGATCCACTTGTATTTAACAAGTTTACTCCCTTAGGAAGAATACAAGATCCCAAGTGTGGTTCTTAATCTTGAGGAATTATAGTACAAGTATTCCACTCACAAGAATCCTCTCAAAAATTATAGATCAAAGGAAATAGCAATGAAGACATGTTGAGACGGTCCCTAAAATTATGAACAAGTATACCTAGTGTCTAATGGATTCCCAACCCAATCACCTATAACGTACAATACCTATTAATCCCAAAGTGGACCTAAAGTTAGATAATATGGAGGAGAATCGTCAACTTGTGAATGATGAATAGGAGAGGAAGGAGGTGAATCCTCATCATCACTCTCATCATCTAAATTGGAGGAAGAATACTCCTTACCATCAAGAATATTCCTCTGTGGATTTAATCCTCAAAAGATATGTCATCAAGTTTAAGTGCCTCCAATGTCAAATTAGGATGTGGAGAAGTGACATGGGTGGAGATTAAAGAGCCATCCTCAAAATGAACATTCATCTCAATGAATAGCTCATTTATAATAGGATGAAGCAAGGTCGATAACCCTTAACACCATATAAATACCCTACAAATTTTCAATACCTACTCTACAAATTTGTGGCTTTATATTTCTCTATAGAAATATGGGCCCATATAGGAAAACCAAAAACTCTAAAGTTCTTAATTGATGGGTTTTTACCACTCTAAGATTCAAATGGAGTGACTCCCTTAAAGGATTGATGAGGGAAGTGATTTTGGATATAACAAGAATAATTAATGCCCTCCACCCAATATTGTGGTGCAAGAGATTTGGAGTGAATAATAAAATTCACCATTTCCTTCAAGGAAATGTTCTTTCATTTTGCAACATCATTCTACTAAGTTTTGTATGGAAATTAATGTTATAAATTAATCCCATCTAAAGTACAAAATACTCAAATGTTAGTGGACATATTCACCACAATTTTTAGTGAAAAAAATTGATAACTTTCTCTAACTATTTTTGTGAAAGTGTATAATTCCTAAAAAATTCTTAAAGACCTTATACTTCTATTTGAGAAAATACACCCAAATATGTATCTAAAAAACTCATGAGTGAATGTAAAGACATATATGGCCCTACTCAAGGAAGGGTGTGTAGATTCACCTGTCAAATCAATATGTACTAACTATAGTACCTATGAAGCTCTCCATGCCTTTCCTTTATCAAACTTCTCTGTAAGATGTTTACCAAGAATTTAACCTTGGTAAGCTCCACCATTAGAAAAGTGGGCTAAATTTAACCATGTTTTATTTGCTAAGCTACAAAAAATAGTAGTATTTAAGATGGTGAAACCATTCATGTCATAACTTAGCCACATCATCAAAATGAGAGAGAAATATTCAAAGGAGGAACATGAATTAAGTGATAAAAGAGATAGAGTTGCTTGGCTAATGGTCTACTCTTCTCATTGTAATTATAGAACTATTATTTATCTCATTAATCACCACTAAAATGGGAGTGAACTCAACTCATTTTCTTGAACCTATGTGAGTGATCTAGTAGACTAATGTGATATTAGTTAACAATTGAGGCACATAAATAATTTCCTAAAATGTGTGATCCCCTACATCAATAAACCCTCTCCCACACACATCAACAAGTGTGTTATCACACATCAAAATAGTTGGCATAGAAAAATAATCCAAAGATGTGAACTCATCTCAAGATGAATTCATGTGGTGTGAAGCACTTGAATTAAGAATTAAATGGATGGTGTAGAAGAGACTACTATGAGGGCCTTTCCTTTTTCTTTCCCCTTAATGTTATCTTTATCTTTTTTCCTTGTTAAACCCCTCATGTGAACTCTCGTTTACCAAATCAAGAACACTAATATTATTCCTCTCAAAAATATGTGTTAAATGATCTATTTATTCCTTCAAACACTTATGTTCATCATGAATAGGTCTTTTTTAGTAGAAACATTTGACAAGTTCTCTTTCTTAGGCTTGTCACCTTTTGAAGAAGATGTCTCATTGAGTAATTTTAAGTTAGTTGGTTTCTAATCATTTTTATCCTTCCAATTTTATATTTTTTATCTTTATTACTAATCCTTTATGGTCTTTTTTTTTAGATAATGTGACTTAGAGGATTTGAGAGTTATCCTGTGGATTATCTTATCAAGTTAACTAGTAAGAGAGATATAAAATTCATCCAAAAATGGTATGGTAAGTTGAGTTCCAAGAGAACTCTTAATGGCATGAAATATAGAAATAAAACTAAGTAGTGAGGACCTAGCTTAGAGAGAATGGTGAGGATTAATTGTTCATCCTTCTTTACAATTCCACACTATTTCAACTATAATTTTAGTGATTTTAATCTTGTGAGAGCTTTCTTAAATAGTGTTGAAACTTTTTGGGCTCAAATTAATTATGAGTTCATTGTCCAACTAATGGCCTCTCATATAATCTTGAGTCCCAAACAAACTTTCCAATTTAGTCTAGATTTCAAAAATTCAATATGAAAGAGGAGATTAAGACATGTATATAAAAACATAAAGTTACATAGGCTTCATCAAATTTGTTAAACCACTTAGATCTTTTTGCAAGAAAAGTAGGTTCAAGTTCTAAGCCCATTATTATTCTAAGAAAAATAGTGTTTTAAGTATATTATCATTCTTGATTTCTACTCAATAGTTGTATTTGTCATCAAAAGGAATTGAACTTTGATCCATGATGTAGAAAAATAGATATGCAAAAATAAGTGCACTAAAAGGAAGAAAACATAAGTACACCATCTATTACTAATTATTGAAATGATCCACCCAACAAGCACAATGTGTGTCACTTTATGATTGTGTGATTTACAATGCAATTATTATATTTTCAAACACTAACAAGGCTCAACATGGGAAAAACTAAAATTATAGTCTAGTTAAATATGAGATCAATTTGATAGCACAAATTAAAAATACATAAAAAAAATTATGAACTTTAAGAAATAGGTCCCAAAAAGTTTATTTGTAAAAGTTAAGAAGGTCTCAAAATGGGGACTATACAACAAATTCTAGAATATAAATCTTCATTTTTTAGAAATTAGTCTTAAATTAGAAAAATAACTTCACCTCTATGAAGAGTATGAAGTTTTACCCCAAATCAAAAAAATTGTGTCAAAAAAGGCCTTGCTATAGCTGAAAAAAGGCCTCCTACAATTAGACTACCAAATAAAAACTACATTGGAGAGGGGGTAGAGTTGGGGGAAATAAATTCTAATCTCATAATAACATCATTATCCAAAAAATTAAAACTTGCTAAAATATTCCCTAATATTTTCATGATTCCAAAATTGTTCTCATAATTTCCAAGAACTGCCTTAAATTCCTGAAATTGTCTTTTTCAAATTAGAACCACTATTGGGAACATGATAAATTGCATTTAGCTTAAACTATGGCTTTATGAAGAGAGTCAGCACTTAGGTGGTATGGCCCTAAATTGTTGCCAATGGCAATATTGGAGAGGTGGTACTCAAGTGGCATGGCCATGAACCATTGCCAATGAAATTATTAGAGGGGTAACACTATTCCCATGATGGTGGTAGGCCATGAACCACCATTGGTGGTGGCTTTGGTTGTCACTTGTTGATGGGATGGTATAGTAGTGTTGTTATGGGTGCATGTCACCTATATACTTGAATGAGTGGTTGGCCTAAAACTTTATTTATTTATTTTAATTTTTTAAATCCACAATTATATGATATGAATTGGGGAGGTTTTTGGAGTTGATATTTGAACCACACAACTCCTAGAAATCATCTACAACCAAAATTCATATCACATATGAAGAGAAAATTCCATTGATATGCTTGTGCAACCTTGAGAAGAGATGATCCAAAAAAGTAACTGACAATGAATGAGAATCCTTATAAAAGGAAAAAGAAAAACCTAGATGAAGATTTGATTAGATTGAGACAAGTATCATATCTCATGCAATGAGATAACTTAACCTATAAATAGTTTGATCTAATAATGAAAAAACACTCCTAAGTTTAGCTTGAGTAATTATAGTAATAAGGGACTTAATAATTAATTAATTATCAAGTGATGTCTTAATTACTCCAATGCCCCCCTTATGATCAACTTAGGGAGAAGCTAAGAATCCTAATGAAGAATGTAATGATGTATGCATGGATGTTTCCTAGCTACAAGGCCTAATGAGGTACCCACGTACAAACAAATGAAATCTCTCATAACTAGAGAAAAGGAGAAAACCACATGGGAAAAAAATCCTCTCCAAAAGAGAGAAAATAAAATAACTGCACTAGTGAAAGAAAGAAGGAAGACTCAATGTGAGCCCCTAAGAATTGATTTTGTCACACAAGTACAATAGATGTCCCATCAATAGGAGAGAGAAAATGAGGAGATGCATCCCCCAATAAAGAAAGAGATCTTGTTCCAATGATGAATGATTGAAGATAGAACATGATCCATTGCCTCCAAACAACATTTATCCCCTTAGGAAGAAACAGATCCACTAGTGATTAGAGAAGCCATTTCCAAACGATGGAAAAATTAGGAATCCAAATCTAAATGATGTGTTCTTCTAAAAAGTGCTCAAGTGTTCACTTGTTGAAAAGAGGTGATGTCAATCCAAAAACCTATGAAGATTGATGTAGAACAAGTTCCAAAGATGATGAAGATAATGGACCAACAATGATGATTTAGTTTTCAATTAAGAGGAGATGAATGTACTCAAATTAATCCTCCAAATCTACAATATGAGGCTCTATACAAGAATGATATGTCTACAAGATCTATGAATCCCAAGTAGCTATGTTTGGAAGATGATAGATGTCCTACTACATTGAACCAATAGGGGCCAAGGTGTTGAACATACACCAAAATACTGAGAGGGGTGTGAATCATTATTCTATCAAATCTCAAACCCTCCAAATAAAATTGAAACTTAAACTTTACATCACAAATAGAAACATGAACGATGAACACAATGCACAATACTAGATATACATGGAAAACCCCATAGGGGAAAAAACCACGGTGAGAAAAGTTTCTAGGAGCTATTATCCTAATCTAGCCTCACAAATGAATCAAAATTACAACTTTTTTTTAGGGCTACAACCCAAGGAAGCTACTACTCCTTGTAGAAAGTTTTTAGGGTCACTCCCAAGGAAGCTACAACTCCCTGCAAACTTTGTTTTAGGGCTGGAATGATAATAAGTTTCCACAATCCATGTTGATAATTGCTTAAAATCGATTTCTAGATTTGATTGTGTGATATATTTTTGCATCAATGTTTCCAATCACACTATGTGATCCATCACACTTTGTTGTTTCTCTTCTTAGTTTCCAGCCTTTTTTCTTAAATTCTCTATCAAATTCTTGTTAAAAATAGGCTTTCCTTTTTTAGTTTCTTTTCTTTCTTTTCCTTATGGTTTTAGCTCTAATATTTTCAACTATCTTTTTAGTCTTTTTTAGTCTTTTATCTCTTTTATCCTTGGCTTGTGTGTCCATTCCCCTCTCACCTTTCCTCCTTTTAATTCATTTGGGTTTGCAACTAACCATCTTTCATCTCCTTTTCCTCTCTATCATCCTAATGATGGATCACAGAGTGTGATCTGAAATGTTGATGCAAAAATATGTCACACAATCAAATCCAAAAATTGGTTATGAAACTTTTTTTAGGGCTTCAACCCAAGGAAGAAACTACTCCCTGAACTAAGAACAAAATAAAAAAAGATTACAAAATCATAGTCCTTCTACTATTTGAATTTGACAATGAAGCTCAATCCTTTTGATGATTGTAATTCTACTTTGATAACTCCTCTGCAACTTCCTCAAATGTCTTCTCTGTAACTTATTGGCTCACTACTTTAAGCCTTCAAGAAGCTTTTCCTTTGGCTCACTGCCTCTAGCAATCAGTTAAGCTCGCTCTTCACTTCCCTTCTATCACAAAAATATGATCAACTTGAATCTGAATATTATCTTTTTTTCTTTTTCTCTTTCTCAAATTCAATCGCTTACATAAACATCATAATGCATTACACAACCTTCATAACTCTATTGACTAACACATGATCTAGATAAACTAGGTTTAAAATATATACATGATATTACATTGATTACTATTGCAATTTCATGCCATCCTTATGACCCATCATTAAAAATTGATATGAGAGATCTCACATGGGTCATACTGCATGAATCTCCCTCGAAGGGGCCTAAAATTGGCTAAGTCCTAAAGTTTTGGGCTTTCGGGTTTTCACTTCCTTTCATACTCGCATGCCTTCTCCATCGCTCCCACACCTTCTCTTCTTCACCCTTCTGCCTTCCTTTCCTTCTAGGTATTTCAGGTTTTGGCCATCACCCTTACCCTTTAACCCTTACCGATTCACTTTGGTACAAGCCTTAAGCCTTACCCCCGATCACCAAAGTCCTGAGGAAGCTTTTCAATATTTTCTTAAGTCTTGATTTTTTGGACTTCGGGGGTTGGGATTACCTCTTATCTCTTTCCACCTTTTCAACTTAGGCATTAAGCCTTCCTCTCAATCCCTGATCCCCGAAATCTTTTCTTTGCCTTTAAGGCATCGTACTTTCATCTTCCACCTTTCTTCCTTATTACCTCCACTCCTTCAAAAATTTAGCTAATTGTTGAGTTTCCAGACATTGGGCTTCAGACTTCTCCTTTACCTCTTACCCTTCTTTGGTATGAGGTAACTCTTCCCTCTGACCCTCGATTTTTCCTTTCGAACTTCAGCATTCAGTCTTTCCTTTTACCCTTTTTGTCTTTATGATAAGGCGTAAGCCTCCTTCCTAACCTCTAAAGCCTGAAAATGGCAATCTTTTTAGACTTTGTGGTTCTTTGTTTCTACTTTCTCCCTTATTTCTTCTTCTAGCATGCGGTATGGAAAATTCCCAAAGCCTTATCCCCAATGGTTTGATGCCAATATAAAGCATAAACTATGAAGCAGGCTCAACGCTTGATCTCTGACAAGGTTGCCTTTGTCGACCCTTCAGACTGTTTAATGCATAGTAAAGGTATTCTTTCAGGCCCAATTCCCTAACCTTCCCATGGATTTGGCATGTTTTAGGCTCGATGCCATTAATATTTGAGTGACTTTCTCACCTACCTATTCAAATTTTTAGGCTCAAGGACATCATTTATTGTACTTTTTGACTTCTGAAGATGATCTCATGGGCACCCATGTTCATTTATTGTTGATTATTTTCCTTCCTTTCTTGCCCCATGTCTAGACCATTGATTTCATAGGGGCATTTTGGAGGGATTTTGGTACAACATTTAGTGTTGAGTATGGTGTGCACGTGTAAGGCTCCTCTCTAGCACAAATTTCATGGAAAAATCTCCTTAATCTTTCTTGATCGGACCTTGCTAACCTGAGTTAGGGTTAGGGTTTAGCTTGGGGTTTTTAGTAATGCTTGCACTTTAAAAGTAACACATAATTATTTCAAAAGGGTTCTTCCTTTGGGTTCTACCCAAGATTTTCTTTGGTAGAATATGTATTTTACATTTTCTACAACTATAAAATTGGCTTTCATACCTTTGTGTTAATAAATCAGTCAATAGTTTGCCTCTTCTTAATGCTTGTATCTTGTGTAACACTTGGTGCCTCTATGCATGCATGAAATTTCATTGATTCTATAGGCTGCTTGATGGTTCTTATTTGTTGTAAGTGTTGATTGTGGGTAATCTCTACCCCTTTGATCTTTTAGGCTCCTAGCCCTTCTTTCTTTCTCATAGATCTAGTGAAATAGAGAACTATGTGAGTTTCCTAATGGTTTTGTTGATACCTTGTGAAATAGGAAGTAGGAAGAAACACTTTAAAGCTAGGTGCATCACCGCTTTCCCTTTTCAGTATCCTCCTTCTCCCTTTTCCTCCTATAGTTCATAGCTTAGGGTTAGTGTAGAGTTTTCCAATGTTGGTTTGGACCACTATTAGTGCGTTGAGTTTTGAAGAGGAAGTCGACCTTCTCCAGAGATTTGACCTCACCACGCAAGGTCCCACACTTTGAGTTCATTTCCATTATGTCATTGGAATGTTGAACCTCATGTTCAATAGGGTGCAATTTCACGTGACAACAATTACACTACATGTTGACCAATAAGAACAAGAATATTACAATTACAAGTTGGACATAAATCAAACAACACATGTGAAACATGTAGAGGGAAAGCCCTAAAATGACCTACACACAACACCAAGAAGAAGAAAATGCCTTAAGGATTCTAACATACACTTAACCTAGTCCTAAACACTCTTCATAGCATCATTCTTAAATGAACAACATTTTTATGCTTCGCTCATTCAAATTAGGTCAGCCTTAAGCACTTAAACATGAAACTTATAGCATGTCAGCCTTTACAACTTGGTAGTACTCATGAAAGAGTAAAAATTACTTACATTTATCCTAAATGATTCAACATGACCCTTACAATGTCTTCAAACACTTCATAGAATCTACACAAACTTCAACTCGTGGTGCACGCCTTCAACATACCTTAATCGGCTAGGCAAAAGCATAACCTAGCAACACCTTCATTTTGGACCACAACTTGTTCTAGAGAGAACAAAAAATATCATGCAGAGAAACAGAAAACATCATATATCTTTAGGAACACTCTCATACATCCATTTCACATCTTCATGCAGCAACAAGTTGGCACAAGCCAACAAACATTAAAACTAGCCACTAGGCAGTATAGTCTTGCACAGTCATTTACAACTTTCTCTACGAAAGGGAAAATTATATGAAAAATTGGAAGTAGCACCTTTACAACACACTGAACTTATATTCTAAACCACACAACCATATCTGCAAACAAGGAGGAATGAAAATCAAAACTTTGCACCACTATGAGCATCCTCATAGAAACAAAACTATCTTCAAACTATCACTTCCACAACACCTTTCTGGTAATCCAAACAACATGAAACTTGGATTACACATGCTTTGAAAACATATGAATCTAACTTCAAAACCACAACAATAGAGAGATGTGGAGCATCTCATAGAGACTTTGGCAACTAAATAGTCAGACTACAATATTGACAACCAAACTACAACCAATTCTAACATCCTTATGACATCAATGACAACCAAAATCATGATTTTTACACCAATGACAACCATATTGCAACATGTAAAAGAGGGGGACCAACCACATCAAGGCTCCAGGTCACAAAAAGTCAAGAGTAGAGGGCTACCCTAACTTACCTCACTCTAAAGGGATGTTTTAGGACAAGGAACAAGAATAATGAGGACTATAATGTATTTCAATCACTCTACATATCCGAACTTAAGTTTAGGCTAGGTGATCTAGTTTTTGGAGTCGGTACTGTGCCTCAGACAACTCTATCCTAGGATGACAACGCAATTCTTGATCGTCAGCCCGACGCACTAGCATCTCTTGGGCATGTTGGCATCAGTACGGTCAGAAAACAGTGAACACAATACAAACTACTCAAAAATAAACTTGCAACCTAGCTAGCTAATCTTGATAGTAAAAACAAAATAAGTAGATACAGGAAATAGAAAATAAAGTGATAAAACAAGTAAATGAGAACTAGGGTGACAAAGATGATCTCACAAAGACACATGTTCACCACTTAGCTCCACATGTTCTCTCACTTGCACATAAGAAAGAAGAGGAAAATTGTTGGGGTTGTATAGGGGCTTGCCTCAATCAGACCCCCATTTTGGTGTTTCCACCTCCACGGACAGCCAAATAGCAACAAGATAGAAATATGTGATGAAGAAAAGAAATGCACACTACAAAACAGTATTATGATACTCCTATCAAATCACAAAGGAGAGGACTGAACATTACCACCTCCACCCAAAATCTCACTAGCTAATGGAGGAGAATACAAAATTGGAAAGGGGAGTCTTGCAAGACCCCAAGCCCACACTGTTAATGGCTTGCTTCACACTTGCTTTGCGGAATTGATGGAGTGTTGTTGCTACTGTAAAGGAGTGTTGAAGTGTTGCTTGAGAGTGAAAAATTCAAAGAGAATGAAGTTAGATTGCTAGAGAATGTTTAGAGAGTGAAAATGAGATGAGAATGAATGAATTTGAAGGAGAAGAGGGAAGAATCTACCATTTTCAGGGTTGGTTGGTCAAAGAGGGACATTACAAATCATTCCCAATTGAAAGTGTACAACACCTCTTCCAACTTCAAACATGGGAATCCGTCAGGGATGGCAGTGCACCGCGCAGACATCTACATGCCATACATGCATCCCCAACAAAAATTCTCTCACTGACACAACAGACAAATGCCAAGTGGAAGGAAGGCAGTTGGGTGATGTGGAATTTTGCCTTCAGATTTGATTTTCTAAGGTGAGGATGTGTAAAAAGGGAATTTGTGTAAGGGGTGCAAATTTGTTCCCATACATTTTTCCCCCACTTTAACGAGCATGAGTACTGATGAGTGCTTCAGTAAAGTAGATCGAAGAGTTAGTAGGGTTAGAAAACTATACCTAAACCATCGAGGAAGAAAACCGTAATCTAGTGAACTCGAAAGCATAGGGTAGGCAAAGGACTCCACATGTACTCTCCCTGAGGAGTTTTGAACAAAGGACCCCATAGCCCTATAGAACTATGAAGTTGTAGAATGAAAGTGTCTCACAAGCCCACAGACCTGTAAGGAAGAAACCCCCAAGATCTCTTGCCTGAAGGAAGCCCTAACAAGCAATCACCTTATAGGCTCGTAGACCTGTAAGGAGTTGTTCTCCAAGATCTCTCGCATGAAGGAAACCCAATGAATTAAGTGCCTTATAGACTCGTAGACCTGCAAGTGAGTGACCTCCAAGATCTCTCACATGGAGGACGCTCAGAGGTGTAAGGGTGATCCCACAATAGTGGTTTACAATTTTTGGCCAAACTGGACACTGAAATTATTATTTTTAACTAAATCTCCACATTCGAGCACCTATAGCGGCTAAATCATGAGGAATTTGAATATGATGCAAACTAAAGTCTCATCACATTTTGTCTGTAGATTCTAAAAATATTTTTTTCAAAATTTTTGGAATCAAATTGCACTTCTTTTTCCATCTCCCATGAAAACTAGTTTTTTTAAGAAAACAACATTTTAAAAAAGTGACGCACACCGTATAATGCATAAATTTTTTCCATGAAGGATAAAATTCTGATTCTTTCGAATTTAGATTCGTAGCTACGATATCTAGTGTTTCCACTTGGTTAGATAGTTTTTATTGAATATTTTTCTTTAATCAAGTTTCAAAGTCAAACCAATTATAATTCATAGTGACCATATAACGCATAACTTTTTTTGTATATATTGAAATTCAAATTTTGTTGTTGGATCAAGGACTTCAATATCTAGTACCATTTTTCAAAAAAAATTGATAATCTGTTATTTTTCCACATGTGCATAATGTAGACCTTCATTTTCAATGAAAAACCTATGTTTAATAAAACTAAAAAATAAATACTTAATAAAACCAAAACATATTAAAATTATATTCATTGGATAGCTCATTGAGGACTACATTCCAGTTGGGTTTGTGAAGATTCCTCCATTTTCATCCTCAACCCGAGGAAGTGCCAAAATTTAGGTTTTTTTTGTGTTTCAGGGGGGATGAGGCATTAGGGGGTTCGTACGAACCCCTTCACACTGCATTTTTTTTGTTTTTTGGCGGGAAAAGTTCAAAGGGGTTCGGTCGAACCCTAGTTCGAGCGAACCCCTTATGGGTTCGGTCGAACCAATAGGTTCATACAAACCCCCAAAAATACTTTTTTTTTTCCTTGGGGTCATTTTTTGTGAGTTTTCCTTCCTTACTTGAATTGTAAACCACTATTGTGGATTCACCCATAAGTGCCTTGCAGGCCCGCAAACCTGCAAGGAGGCATCCCCCAAGATCTCTCACATGGAGGAAACCTAGAGAAGCGGACTCCGCAGAGTCAAAAATAGCTTTACAGGCACACCTGCAAAGTGACATGTTTACCCGCAGATAAAACATGTCAGAAAACAAAGCGGCCATGCAAGCAAATAAGCAGACAGTCACGCATGTCATCAATAAGTTGGAATACTTTCAAAGGGATCCCTCAAGAACCCGGAAAAAAGAGGGGGTCCACTCAAGGGACATGTTGTTTAAAAGTATGGAAGAGATTTTTTTTCTCGAATTGATTTGTCATCAAGGAATCCTTTCAAAAGATGTTCACTTCATCAAGGAACTCGAAAGGAAGAAAGTGTCCTCTTTGCCACAGGAAGGTCAAAGTTTCTCCCACCTCGAAGGAAAGTTCTCAAGTTCTTTCTTTACAAGCCCATGATGAAGGAAACGTGTTCCATTAGGGGTCCAAGTTGAGAATGCGATTTTCGAAAAGGGTTTACAAAGATTCTCGAGGAAAGATTCGTTGGCAATGAATGCATTCCCCAAAAATCAAAGTATCATAAAAATGGCGTTGTCGCACATGAAAGGGATAACTTAAGAGAAGAAGAGAGAAAGATAAAAGAAAAGAAAAGCGAGACAAAGACATCACAAACAAAGGACACAGGGGTGATTTGATATTTTTGGGTCAGAGTTGCTCATAAATATATATATAGATATATATAAGTATAATAATAGTATATAAAAAGAATTATCATCAACCCCCTACTATATCAGACCATGTGAAGAATGCATGAGAAGACAAAGTAAAAATAAAAAATTGGGTCAACATGGTAGGGAGGCCTAAATGCCCCCAATGCTTTGCATCATCCCTAATTTGTCGAAAATCAAGCACAAACATGGAAGAATGATGATACAAATAGAAGAAGGTTTACAACACAAAAATCAATCCTGTATCCAAGCACCAACAAGGGTGACAAAGGTCATCTAGGAACACATAACACAATCGTTGAGGAACACATCACAACACACATGTATCTAATCAAAAGATAAAGAAGAGGCCTCCCCCTAACACTCATCAACCAAGAGGTCGTCTACTTCCCAATCTAGATCATTGTAAGGGGAGGAAGGATGAGCCTGAAGTGGTGGAATATTAAGGTGGGAGCTTATGACCCTCCCGCAACAAGGGCTAAGGAAGAAGGACCCACAAGGTCTTCTCCACTAGGCTCTTGTGGAGATATGGTTAGCAACTTCGCGAAGATCGCTGATAAGGCCAAAATTTCATCTAGAGAGTTCAACATGCACTTTACTAGAGTTCCATGTCATACCTCAATGGACAGAGAACACTGCACCCAAAAATTCACCGCTTGGCTCACTGAAGAACTCAGGAGTGGTGACAAACTCAAGGGAAGTCGAGACTGGTTCTGTCACCAGGACAAAACAAGTCAACATAGGACCACCTTTCGAAGAAGGTGGGCTCCTCTTACACCCTCCAATTTTGGAAGGGCCATCCCCCATCTTCTGCTTTGTTGGGGATGCGAAATCCCCATAGACGAGGCAAGACGTGAGAAGGAGGAGGAAGAGGAGAAAACTACGGTAGATACCACTAAAGTATTTGGAATATCCACAGGTTTAGGGAACAATAGGATGTTTGAAAGGGACATCAACAAGGGCAACTCCATCGAAGGAGCGATAAACACCTGCACCTTTTTAGGGTCAGGTGCACTTGTACTCACAGCAGGAGTTAGAAGCGAGACTGAACTAGATTGAGTGGGAGCAAAGGGAAGGAGGGAGGAGGACACATCAGAAGGCCCTGAAGTAGGGGTGGATGTCTCCTCTTCCTTCCTCTGCAAAGTGGCCTGCTCAACTATAAGAGCCTTTTTTCGATGCTTGCACTCACGTGCAAGGCAGTTTCTCGACTCTTCGAGCTAGAGACTGGAGGTTGCGAAGGCACAAAAGACTCCTGCTTAGCCATGGGAGTGTCCACCATGGCTATTTCATGTGGAGGGGCAGGCTCTTGAATGGGAGCAGGAGGAAGAGGTTGAGAAACAACAAGGGGAGTTGGCTCCAATGCCTCAATAGTGGGCACCTTCCTATTTATTGCTTTGGGAGCAGAAGCGGTGGGAGGCCACGGAGGCTAAGACATAGAGGATTCCCCATGGAGACCCTTTTTCTGCCATATTGAAAAGGCCTAGGCTCCATGGGAAAAACATGAAGCTCAAACGCAGGATGCTTGGGCTTTCGCCAAGCAGGCACCATAGGATTCTCTCGCAAACACGGGACAAAATATGATGGCTAAGCAGCGACAGAGGAAGAAGAGGGACCCCGAGAGGGTCTTTCTTCTTCTCTTCTATGAGCTTTGGTGGCATCACTATCAGATTTCAAACAGGACCTATGTGAAACAACATAAGACGATGGAGGGTAGCTCACTCTTGGCGCTAAAATCCACTTCTTGTACTTTTTATATGTCTGGTACAAGAGGTCCTTTCTAGGTGGAAGAGGACCAACGAGTGCAAGCCAAAAGTGATCTAAAGAATAACTTCCATACACAATCGGTGGTCTATAACCGATGTCATGAATCACATGCACGAAACCCTCATGGATAAACTTTAAACATTTGTGCACAACTGAGGGAACTGTGTTCATAGCTACCAACTAGGGGATACCTAGCTTCACTATGAAGAGTTCAGACCCTAGGATTATGTCAAACAACAAGTTCACGGATTTAGGTTCGACAAGGACTGACAAAATGATGCTACCAAGAGGAGGCACAGAAAGTTCGTTATGTGTACGGATAGTGCTCACAGGTGCGTCATACCCATATTTATGTAGGAAGTTAATTAACATTATCTCCTTAGTTATAATGTTCACTTGAGATGTTGGGTCAACAAGAACACCTGCTACAGTATTCCCATTGATTCATGCAGGGATATAAAGAGGAGATGGTTCTCTATTAAAACCCATCGATAGGTCTTGCGAGATGAAATTTATATCTGTGCTACTACTTGCAGGCTGCGTAGAGGGGATAGGTAGATGTAGAAAAGAGACCATCATGCACACTAAATGATACTCTCACAAACCCCCCCAAAGGTTGTAAACTAGGGCAGTGACCCAATTAAGGTTTCGTTATGCAACACTTACGGAACCTGGTCGTGCCCATAAAAGGATATAAAAGTCACGGCAAATCCTAACCTGGGAATTGGACATTCTAGCAGGCAACTATTATCTTCTTATGGTTGTTCATTTTCTTTGTCAAACCAGGGAATGTATACTTGAAATGGAGCGGCACTATATGTGCACTAAGAACCAGTTTCAGTCACGATTTACCATAAATAAATGTGTGAAAGGAATTCTACTTATGCTACAAGAATGTAATGCAAAGCCTTCTAAACTTAACCAAAGCAGAAACCATAACAACTACAACTAAGAAACAAACTATGAATTGGCCTTATGTTGCAGGAACAAACACAGGGATGGATTCCCAATGCTGCAGGAATAATATAAGACTAAGTTTGCACCGAAACTTCAAGAATAAAATCTAACTTATGATCAATAGAAAATAAAAGACTAATTAAACTACACATACTTACTAAGTGGGCCCCCTTAGCAAGCATCAACTAATTATGCAAGAATTGAACTCAGAACTTCATCAACTTTTATTCATAAACTCAAAATGGTATACATTGTTCTACTCATATGAAAACTAACACAAAACTCTATCTCTTATCATAGTATTAATTCTTACATACTCTGCTTCTTATTATCATACTAACTTTTACATGATATCCTTTCTATGCTTGTTATGCTTTTTCACTCGCGCAGGAGGAACACTTATTTAAAACAAAAAAGACAACTAACTACCTAACTCTAATAGAGAAAGACGTGGACATAAATGAATCCTGAAACCAAGGAATAGACTTCTCATAAATGAAAACATATCCGTTCAACACGATCCAAAGAATTTAGCATTCCACTCTTTCCAGATTAATGATCATTTAAGTTTCTTCCCAACGACCCGGATAGAGAGTCTTCGCTAGTACAACTTCCTCGACGTCATGCAAGAAATGGACTTTACTGCAAGGCCGAGATCCGCTGCGCTTGACTCGTTCATGCTCCCTTCAACAACTTGCGATGCACAAGACGACAGAGGCGAAAGAAAGCATTCATGGCAAACAACACAATACATTCATTAATCACATATTAAATCTATCCCATTATTCAAAAACCATATACATTATAGCAGTCATTTGGGAAGTCAAACAGGGTAATTAATAAGACACATGGAGATGTTAGGCTGCAAGAATGTAGGAATGAATTGCTACAGGATACTACCCATTTTAGATAAAAATTCTTTAATAAAAGAGTTAAAACATCTATTAGCAGTAAAAGTAGAGATATTAAAAGTACATCATGATACTCAAATTATGAGCATATCCTGAGCTCATCATCTGCCCGCTACTTAACCTGATGATGGTCCACCAACATTAAGCTTCCTGGTTGTTTCCCTGAAATCCATAGGAGCAGTATGGCTTTTTGGCATAGTCCCAAATTTATAATAGAAGCCTCTGAAATCTTGCCATCTTTCATATCTGATTTTCTCTGTATCTTTATTAACATTTGTAGCTTGATAGGGATAAAGTGGCCACATTAAAATTGAAGGTCAAAATATTATTGGCAACCATAATTCGAACCTCTTCTGAAGACCGAGTTATATGTACCTGTTTGTCCTTCCAAGGGCTGCTTCAAAATTTAAGGGGCTATGTGGCTCAGATTTTCTAAGCCCAATAGTTAATTTCTCCCATCTCTTTTCAATTCTGGAAGAGGCAAGCTTCCAAAATAGATACGATTGGCTTTTGAATTCCTCATACACTTGCTTTCTGACATCAAATATTTTTACTCTTCCTGCTTGATTGTTGAACCCATATGCAAGAGTGAGCCAGGTTTTTAGCATTGTGTAAGGATCTGTGCTTTCTGATCGCAGTGGTATGGGCTCATCCCTTTCAACTTCTTCATAGGCTTCCAATTGTCTACCATAATTGGTTTTATTGGTTGCCCATGACATAAGTGACCTCAAATGGATATCACCAATGTTTCAGAGGGAATTATCAATCCATGCAAATAAATTTCACATAAAGAATTCCTTAGCCAATTAGGAGCCACCTGGTATGCATCATAAAATTCTTTGGTTGTTTGAATAACAGGATCTAAATCCCTTGAAATTCTCATTAATTGAAACCAAAGAAATTGTTCCTTTAGGCACATGGCATAAACTCTAGGCGGTGGTCTACACTCCACAATCTTACCAGTTATTTTCATCATTTCATCCATTTTATTTTTCATTTCCTGGATTTCCTGTTTCTGCCTTTCAATTTCTCTTTTCAGTTTCTTCTTCTCTTCCTCCCAAAGACTTTGTTGCATTTCAGTCTTGGCTAGGTGGTGGAAACTCAAGGTTTGAAATGTGACCGGTCTCCATGTGGTTCTAAGGTATTCCAAAAATTCAATCAAAAATGTATTTTTGTAGACAACCATGGCTTGACAAGTTGCAGGGGGTAATTAAACTTCATTGGCCACTTCCAATTGTTCAGGCTGTTCTTCCTCTTGCTACAGGATGAATTCATGTTGCTATGTAGGAGGAGATTGTACTTCCTCTTAAATTTGCCTAGCTGCTTTAGTCAAGTCATCAAGACTTGGCATTCCCCTTTTATTACTATCATATTGTGCTTCATCAATTTCCATTGGTTCATTGTGCATTTCCTCAGGAACAACAGGTGAGCTAGGTGAAACATTCTCAGGTACATTCTGAGAATCATCATGGTTGTATTCTTCAGACTCCTCTGAAATTATTATAACTTCAGGTTGAGCAGATGTTGAGGTGAATTTATGTTATTTCCTTGCTGAAACTCTTTTTGGCAATGTGGCAGCTGTAGGAGGCACTCTCGTGGCTTTCCTCTTCCTGACTTTCCTAGAGGGTTCAGACTCAACAAAAGAGGATGATAGAGAAACTGTAGTGGCAATAGGTGTTGCTGCAGGAGGAACTGCTACAGGAGGTGTTGCAGGAGAGGGACACTGTTGTCTTTGAGCATGAGGGTTAGACTCTGGGGTTTGTTCTGCCCTAGATGACTCTCCTACCTTCATTTTTTCTTTTTCTCTTCTACTAGCAGACCTGGTTTGTACTCTAGTAGAAGGTTCTGATGTGGAGGCCGCAAGAATAGATGTTGTAGGGGTAGGTGTTGCAGGGATTGTTCTAGGTGGCCCTGGAAGTTGCAGACCCTTTTGGGAAACAAATTCTTGCCAAGAAAAGGGTGACACATCCCTTAGGGAATGCTCAATCAATAGTTTAATGAGGGCATGATAGGAAATTGCATTATCCCTTCCCCTCTGGGTTTCATGGGCACTTTGTTTTAACAAATTTAACAAAAAAATCTAGACATTAACAGCTAACCCATGCCTCATATGGCTCAATAACTTAAAATGATAAGAATGTAAATAGGAGAAACGTCCTTCATAAGTTAAATACCTAATTATAAATGCAGCATATTCTAAATATGGAAAGGACAATGACACTCATTTACATCCTTGTTTAGAGACCTCCAAGGGTCCATCAGTTGGTACTATAAACTATGCCCTAGTAGAAACAGCATCTGAAAAGAAATTTTCCCCTGCTGCAGGAAGTTCGGTTACTTCAGCAATTCGTTCTTCTATTACAGCCACTATCAGACACCATACTAAAGCTTCCCCTTCTGAAAGAGTTCTTAAAAATTCACCAGTAGCTTCCTCATTGAAAGAATCTAACCTCAGAAAATAGTTTAGCCAACCACAATTATTGAATGCCTACACTGTTTGAGGATTCTGTGTTAAGAGCTCATGAGCTACAGGCTCATGTCTTACCAATTGACCACCCATATTCACAAATTACCTCTGCTGGGATTCCAAAAACTCAAACCTTTCTAAAAATTCAAAAGCAAATTCTTCTACTCTGCTTCTTTTTGCTTCTTTCTATTTCTTTCTGTATTGTCGTCACTTTTCTCTTCTTTTCCAAGAATGACTCCAAAAATAATTGCATTTAATAATTATTAGGAACTACTTATATCAAGCAGTTAATATTGTTTAAGATAAAACATGCAGCCATATTTGGAAAGTACAAGAAGAAATAAAAATATCTTATTAGTTGTGATAGTGACATAAGAAAAGGTTTTAAATGGATTATCCCACCCCCTACTTAAAAGTTGACATGTTTCCACACATGGGCGAAAGGATAGGCGAAGCATGGGCGAAAAAGACTGATATGTACATAGTAGTTGTTGAATAAATGAAACAAATAAATAATGTGATTAAGAGAAGATATCGCGTACCTTTCAATTAATGCTCGTACATGCTGCGAAATCAATAGTGCACCATGAAATGATGGCTGGAATAGAAACTATGAATGAGGTGGTATGGCAGGATGGATGACGTGGAAGAAAAGAGAATGAATGGCGGTGATGGATGGAAAAACGAAGAATGTGGCGTCTTTGAAAAGGAAACATTTATTATGTGCATGCAATGTGGAATTTAAAGAGATGCTACAAGAGAAAGACCGAAGCTTTTCGCTGCAAGAAGATCAGTGGTCGTATTTGAACAAACTGCTACAGAAACTCATCTTTAGACGCTGACTTATGATACAACCAAAGACGATGTCCATTAACCAGTAGCTTGAATCGAACTGGATCTATTGTGGCTAACTACACTGAGCTATTATCAAATACATGTTCTATTTCATAAGGGCCAAGCCAGCATGTGTTTAGTTTACCTTGATTTTATTTGTACCTGGAATCATAGAGCAATGCCCAATCACCGGCAGAGAATTGTTTAGTTCGAATATGATTGTCATGCCATTTTTTTCTTTGCTATTGGATAGTTTCAATATGTTGCATGGCAGCTTTCCTCATCTCATCCAATGCATTCAGCTGTAGGAGGCATTCCTTTTGAGCATCAGATATATCAATTTTAAGCTAGAGAGCAGTTCTTAAGGTCTTATGCTCAAATTCGGTTGGCAACATGGCAGACTTACCATAGAGTAACTCAAAAGGAGTAAACCCTGTAGTTATTTTCCATGTTGTCCTATAGGCCCAGACTGCTTCAGGAAGGTGACTGCTCCAATCCTTCTTGTGTAATTGGACTGTCTTTGTAAGGATTGCCTCAATTTCTCTATTGGTAAGCTCTGCCTGGCCGTTGGCTTGAGGGTGATAGGGGCTAGAATTTTTGTGTCTGATCTTGTAATCATTCATTAATGTAGTGATTAAGTTGAATGTAAACTAAGTTCCTTGATCAGTAACAAGTTCCCTTGGGACTCCAAACCGAGTAAAAATTTGTCATACAAGAACTCAGCAACTTTATTGTCATGGGCATGTGTCATTGCTTTCACTTCCACCCACTTGGTTACATAATCAGTACACACCAAAATGTATGATTTTCCATTGGATGGAGGATCAATAGGCCCAACAAAATCCATGCCCCATTTTTCAAAGGACTGACTACCACTTGAGGATTCAGGGGCATTTCATCAGACCTTGTTGGTCTCCCCATGCGTTGACATCTGTCACATTTCCTGGTGTAGGTTGTTGCATCTTTGTGTAGTGTAGTCCAATAGTATCCTGTATTAAGCACTTTCATAGCTGTTCTCTTGGCTGTAAAGTGTCCACCACAGGGGCTCATCATGACAGGCATACAAAATGTCATAGGTCTCATCTTCCCTAACACATCTTCTCATGACTTGGTCAGGTCCTGTATAAAATAAACAGTTTGCAATCCATGAAAAGTTAAAACTTTTCTCAACTAATAGTTTCCTTTCCTTTAGTGAGAAGTGAGCTGGGATCTTGTTTGCTGCTAAATAATTTGCAATATCTGCTTACCATGGAGTTTGAGCAGCAATAGAAAATAGATGTTCATCAGGAAATTTATCATCAATTACCTCAGGATTGTCAGGTGTAGGTGTTTGAAGTCTTGACAAGAAATCAGCTACCACATTAGCTCAGCCTGGCTTATCAATAACTGTGATATCAAATTCCTACAACAATAGGAGCCATCTTGCTAATTTGCTAGATATGGCAGGCTTATTCATGAGGTACCTTATTGTTGCATGATCTGTATGAACAAATATTTGGTGACCAGTGACATAATGTCAAAATTTGTTCAAGGCATACACAACTGCTAGCAATTCTTTATCTATGATAGTATAGTTTAATTCAGGGCCTTGAAGATTTTTGCTAATGAAATATATGGCATGCTCTATGGAATTCTCTTTATGTCCTAAAACTGCCCCTATGGCATAATCAGAAGCATCTGTGTGTATATGAAAAGGTAGATTCCACTTTGGTCCTTGAAGAATAGGTGCCTGAGTAAGTAAGTTCTTAAGCTACAGGAAAGCTTTGTCACAGGCCTCAGTCTAGGTAAACTCAGAATCCTTAGTCAATAAAGTATATAATGGACTGGCTATTTTGCTGAAATCTTTGATAAATCTCCTATAATATCTAGCATGTCCAAGGAAACTTCTAACATCCTTTTGTTTTGTAAGTGTTGGTAAAGTTAGAATAACTTCTATTTTTGCATAATCAACCTGAATTCCTACTTGGGAGACATGATGGCCTAAAATAATTCCCTCTTGCATCATCATGAAGCATTTCTCACTATTCAAAGACAAATTTTGTTCCTAACATCTTTTCAACACTTTTTCCAAATTGGCCAATGCTTCTTCATAAGTAACTCCATAAGTAGTGAAGTCATCCATGTAGATTTCCATAGAATTATGAGAAATGTCAGCAAAAATACTGATGACTGCCCTTTGAAATGTTGCAGGTGCATTACACAATCCAAAAGGTAAGACAGAGTAGGCAAAAGTACCCCATGGACTGGTAAAATTTGTTTTGTCTTGATCCTCAAGGGTGATTCTAATTTGATTATAGCCACTATATCCATCCAAAAAGGAAAAATACTTTTTCTCAGACAATGAGTCTAGTACTTGGTCAACAAATGGCAGTGGAAAGTGATCATTTTTAGTTGTTGTGTTCAGCGCTCTGTAGTCTACACAAACTCTCCATTTTCTACCTTTTTTAGAGACAATCACCAATGGAGACACCCATTGACTGTCTGAATTGGGGTAGATAAAACCAGCATTAAGCAACTTCTAGAGCTTTGTTTTAACTATTTCCTTGAGTGCTGGGTTTATCCTTCTTTGAGGCTGCCTGACAGGTAAACAATCTTCCTTAATGTAGATCCTATGAGTACAAAGTTGAGGATCTATTCCCTTCATATCCCCATAGTCTCATGTAAAAGCTCTGTGTTGTTCTTACAACATTGTGACTAGGGCAGCTTGATGACATTGAGGCAGCTTATTATTGATGTTTAGATAGCGGCCTGAAGACACTTCTACTTGCTTGATAAGATCATTCATGGAGGCTGTTGATAAAGGTGGTGTCTATATTTCATATGGAAGCAAATTATGATAAACTACAGGAGATTCAGGTGACAGGTTCTCAGAATTTAGTTGTTGTAGGAAACACTGTTGAAGATAGTTATTTGCAGCAGATGGGCTACTTGGACCAGGGTTGGACTGCAAAATATGTAAAAGTAGGTCATCCTCACTCTGAAGCTGTGAAAACGGATTAGTTTGCAACATCATTAGTTGAGCCAATGAATTGACTTCTTTAGTTTCCTCTCCTAAATCTGGCCAAATTGGTTGAGACAAGTCTGGTTGAGGCTAAGCAGGTGGGTATAAAGCCAGTTTCTTTCTTGACTGACCATCAGAAATTGTCATGTCTCTTGAACGACATCCTATAAAATCATTATTCGTAGCTAACCATGTTCTACCTAGAATAATAGGATATCCTCCCAAAGTTGCCTTAGTAGACAATATGGTGAAGTCTACTAGGTATTCCCAAGACTCAAGGATGACAATAACATCTTCTACCATTCCATCAGGCTTTACTGTGGAACTATCAGCAAACTGTAGGACGGTAGGTGTAGATCGAATGTTTAAGATATTCAAATACTCCATTATATTCTCGGTTATTACATTGATGGTTGCACCAAGGTCAATCAAAACACTCTTTACTATCTGGCTATTAATATTTATTTGTACCACAGGACTCCCAGGGTCAGTATATTTTGGAATGACTATCTTCCCCAACATAATATCTGCCAACTGTCCAAGAATATGGATAGTTTGGGGATCCTTTTTCTTTCTTCCTGGTTTCTTTAAACAGGCCTCCTTAATGGTTTTTCCATAAATTGGGACATCTTTAATGGCTTGAAAAAGAGGAATTTGAATGTGTACATTCTTTAACTGATCTAAAATATCAAAGGTAGGCTCTTCCATAGACTTGGATGTAGTAACTTGCAATCTCTGAGGAAAAGGCGGTTTGGCCTGACACTGTAGGATAGGCTCCTTAGACACAGTATCAAACACAGGTATATGTTCTGCAGGTTCAGTAGGTTGTTCAGAGGAAGAATATGAAATTTTTGTAATCACAGGCGGCTGTGGAGCAGGGAGAGTGGTTCTAGACCTGAGATGGATATCATGAATATCTAGGGCATAAGTTGGATACTGATTGGCTTCTGCAAAATACATAGGTTGTTATTGTTGTTGCTTATTATTAGGATTTAGCAATGGTTGAGCAGGCATAGAGTTTTTTTTGGAGGGCCAGTATTTGCTACAGGTGTTGCAGGAGGTGGCATGAGGGCCTGAGGTTGTGGCTGCTGAAGCTGCAGGGAGGCAGGGGATTGGTTATGCCATTGTTGTGAACTTCTCCATTGAGGATTCTACTACCAGTTACCTTGGGGTGGAGTCCATTGTCCTTGTGGCTGCTATCAACCTCCTTGAGGAGATTTTCATTGAGGACTCTGATAGTTAGGCCAATGAGGTTGAGAAGTATTCCAAGGTGGTGATGGGCCATATGTAGGTTGCCACTAGTTATTGTAATTAGAATAAGGATTACCAAAAGTCAAAGGATCTTGAGGCATACCTTATCTTTGAGCCCATGGTCGCCTTTGTACAACGAAGAATACTTGGTCATCATCACTCTACCATCTTAAAGTCAGTAGATAACTGCTTAGCCTCCAGGTTAGCCACCATCTTACATCTGCAGTCCCATTTCTTCTGTCTGCAATGTGGATAGAACTCCGCCAAATTGCTTCAGCTTCCTCATGTTTCTTCTGAGCTTGCATAGTATCCAACTGTGTAGCCATGTTGTTTATGATATCCTGCTTGAAATTAGATAGCAAATTTATGATCTCCATTCGTGAAACTCCATTAATAGAAGACTTTCCCACTGTGGCTTGATGACCTCTACCCTTCTTAACAATTGCTTTGAGAGTAGTTGAGACATATTTTCTTGATATCATCCCAAGGCAGTTGGGTTATATCACCTCCTCCCATCAGGTCCAGGGCATCTATATAGGTATCACTGATTCCTCTTAGGAAGGTAGTTTTTGAGACTCTTCATTGAGAGTATGGTCTGAATTCTTTTTCAGGGAAAACAAGAATCTTGAGATATAGTCTTCCAAGCTTTCATCCTCCTTTTGTTGAATTCTGAATATATCATCTCCCTTACTACCACTCTTACAATATTCCTTGTATTTTTTAAGAAATTTTGTTTGCATAACTGCCCAACTATCAACAACACCTCTTCCCAAACTCATGAACCATCTAAGAGCTCCTTCCTTCAAAGTAGAAGGAAACAACTTCAGCCTATGAGCATCTAAAGTGTAATCATAGCTACGACAGAGGATGTCAAACTCGAACAAGAAAGTGTCTGGGTCCTCTGTAACTAGTCCATAGAACTTGGGGAGTAATGAAGAAGGAATATTTTTAAGGTTATCATTATCTTGCTGAGCAATGATGGGAAACTCAAAAGCAGGAGGTCGATTAGGTGGATTTCGTGCCATATTTGTTTGATGGAGTATCAGAGCAAATGGATTTTCTTCAGGTTCTTCATCAGCTGGGTCAAATGGAAATTCAACAAACAGGTTTTCAGCAAATGGATTGATATCTTGGTCTCCTTCTTCCTCAAATAGATTATAAGCTGGTTCAGGATTATTATCAATGAATGGAAGGTTAGAGAGGAATCTTCCCAGAGCGTCTCTTCTTCTATGCATGTAATAGAATGAATGGTGAATTGAAGGAATTTGAAAATGTCTGAATAACAGACTAAACTACTGCTAACAATGGCTTATGATAGGGTCTTAGCTTGACACCATCCCTGAAAACGACACCAAAAATAGTTGCACCCACAAAAGGATATAAAAGTCACGGCAAATCCTAACCTGGGAATTAGACATTCCAGCAGGGGACTAACATCTTCTTATGGTTATTCATTTACTTTGTCAAACCAGGGAACATATACTTGAAATGGAGTGGCACTATATGTGCACTAAGAACTAGTTTCAGTCACGATTTACCAAAAATAAATGTGTGAAAAGAATTCTACTTATGCTACAGAAATGTAATGTGAAGCCTTCTAAACTTAACCAAAGTAGAAACCATAACAACTACAACTAAGAAACAAACTATGAACTGGCCTTATGTTGCAGGAACAAACACAGGGATGGATTCTCGATACTGCAGGAACAATATAAGACTGAGTTTGCACCGAAACTTCAAGAACAAAATCTAACTTATGATTAACAGGAAATAAACGACTAACTAACTAACTACAGATACTTACTAATTGGGCTCCCTTAGCAAGCATCAACTAATTAAGCAAGAATTGAACTCAGAACTTCATCAGCTTTTATTCATAAACTCAAAATGGTATACATTGTTCTGCTCATATGAAAACTAACACAAAACTCTATCTCTTATCATAGTATTGATTCTTACATACTCTGCTTCTTATTATCATACTAACTTTTACATGGTATCCTTTCTATGCTTGTTATGCTTTTTCACTCACGTAGGAGGAACACTTATTTAAAATAGAAAAACAACTAACTACCTAACTCTAACAGAGAAAGACGTGGACATAAATGAATCCTAAAACCGAGGAACAGACTTCTCATAAATGAAAACATATATGTTTAACACGATCCAGAGAATTTAGCATTCCACTCTTTCCAAATTAATGATCATTTAAGTTTCTTCCCAACGACCTAGACAGAGAGTCTTCAATGGTACAACTTCCTTGACGTCATGCAGGAAATGGACTTTACTGCAAGGCCGAGATCCGCTGCGCTTGACTCGTTCATGCTCCCTTCAACAACCTACGATGCACAAGGCAACAGAGGCAAAAGAAATCATTCATGGAAAACAACACAATGCATTCATTAATCACATATTAAATCTATCCCATTATTCAAAAACCATATGCATTATATCAGTCATTTAGGAAGTCAAACAGGGTAATTAATAAGACACATGGAGATGTTAGGCTGCAGGAATGTAGGAATGAATTGCTACATGATACTACCCATTTTAGATAAAAAGTCTTTAATAAAAGAGTTAAAACATCTATTAGCAATAAAAGTAGAGATATTAAAAGTACATCATGATACTCAAATTATGAGCATATCCTGAGCTTATCAAAACCTTCCAACTATGCCTACTAGGGGTCGCAGGTCGGGTTGTAAGGCGAAGGGCCCCACAACATTCGCACCTAAAACACTCCTAGAACATGAGGGAAGGAGCTTTTAGTACCACTAAATGGAACCAAAATGGTCCACGTCAAGTTCACCAAAAATGTAAGAGAGGGGAACCAACCACGTCAAGGCTCCAAGTCATGGAGAGCCAAGAGTGGAGGGTTGCCCTAAATTACCTCACTCTAAAGGGATGTTTTAGGACAAGGATCAAGAATGATGAGGACTATAATTTACTTCAATCACTCTACAGATCTGAACTTAAGTTTAGGCTAAGCGAGATAGTTTTCAGAGTCGGTACTATGCCTTAGACAACTCTCTGTCCAAGGTCAACGCGGCACGCTGGCGTCCATACAGTAAAAAAATAGTGAACACAATAAAAACTACTCAAAAACAAACTTACATCCTAGCTAAGTAATCTTGACGGTAAAAACAAAATAAGTAGATACATGAAATAGAAACTAAAGTGATAAAACAAGTAAATGAGAACTAGGGTGACAAATATGATCTCACAAAGATGCACATTTTCCAGCTAGCTCCACACGTTCTCTCACCTACACACAAGAAAGAAGGGGAAAATTTTTGGGGCTATATAGGGGCCTACCTCAGTCAAACCCTCGTTTTAGTGTTTCTACCTCCACAGATAGCTAGATAGCAACAAGATAGAAATATACGATGAAGGAAAGAGAGGAAAGCAGTGCACACTACAAAATAGTATTATGTTACTCCTATCAAATCACAAAGGAGAGGAGTCAAACGTTACCACCTCCACCCAAAAGCTCACTAGCCAATGGAGGAGAATATAGACTTGGAAAGGGGAGTCTCACAAGACCCCAAGCCCACGCTGCTAATGGATTGCTTCATACTTGCTTTGTGGAGTTGATGGAGTGTTTTTGTTGCTGTAATGGAGTGTTGAAGTGTTGCTTGAGAGTGAATAATGCAAAGAGAATGAAGTTGGATTGCTATAAAATGCTTAGAGAGTGAAAATGAGATGAGAATGAATGACTTTGAAGGAGAAGAGGGAAGAATCTGTCACTTTCGGGGTTGTTTGTTCGAAGAGGGACATTACAAATCATTCCAATCGAAATTGTAACGCCTCTACAAACTTCAAACACGAGAATCCATCAGGGACAGCAGCGCACTGCGCAGACATTTGTGTGTCGCACGTGCATCCCTAACATAAATTCTCTCATTGACACAATAGAAAAATTCCAAGTGGAAGGAAAGTAGTTGGGTGATGTGGAATTTCGCCTTCAGATTTGATTTTCTAAGGTGAGAATGTGTAAAAGGGGAATTTGTGTAAGGGGTGCAAATTTGCTCCCATACACAACAATATCCTGCTTTGGAATTGATGGTAAAACTAATTTGACATTCACTCTTCTCTCCCTTTGACATCAAAGAAAAAGGGAAACTTTTTCTCTCCCTTTTAAAGCACACTTTCTCCTCTTAAACCTTCTCCCCTTTGATGTACAATCTCTCCTTAAAACAAATTACAAGCTCTCCATTTTAGCAACAACCACCACCAACCCCCCTGAGAGGTAGCCACAATCAATATAGGAATAAGGATATGACATGAATTACTCCCCCTAGACAAATTCACCAACTATGCATCTAGCAAGAAGAATGAGGGGAAATTACCCATAACTTTTTTCAAATATACATACATTGCTCAACTAAGTTTCAAAGTAGTAGATATAGATGGTACAAGAATCTCCTTTAAATTTTTGGTCGCTAGCTATAGAGGGGAAGCATCACTCAAGCGCTTTTTTGCCAACCATAGGCTCAAATGCAATCTCTCACACATCTACCACATATGGTAATATGGTACTTCCTTTCAATGAAGAGATTGGTGAAGTAAACTCATAACTACAACTTTCTTGAGCTTAGTGTTGTGCCCTACATAACCAGAACTTGTAGACACTACAATCTTGAACTAGCATGCACAAAAGGAACACGATAAATTAACAATATAGCCAAAGGAATTTACACTACTTTGGCCAAAGTATTCTCACTCAATACTTCGAGTGACAGTCATCGTATTCACATACACTGCCCTAGCTCGATTTGACTTTAGGCCATTATATTTTATGCATACGTAGTTTCCTTCAATAGGTAATCTTTAACCTTAGAAACAACCTATTCCCTTTTTCCCAATTCACAATGATATCTCTACCAATAAAGTATAAGCATAAGTTGTCCCCTTCATTGGATATTATAATCCTAGGTATAACATATGAGCTTTCTAAGACTACAAATTAACTTTGCATCGAATAACTTCTCAAGATATTTTCATCAATCCTAATATATAATATTAATGATGATAATCACTCCTTAATATGGAGTATGTACAAACACTCATAAGGAAATCACAACAATAAGATTATTTTCCTTTCCAATAAGCAAATAGATCATTACTCTATTTTGAGAAATCTAATGTAATTCCAAGCAAAACATACAACACATTCAATCTTTCACTAAAATAGATAAAAATAAAGAGAATAGAATTTCATGCCTATTAATCACTTTAATCAAATTGACTCACTGGTTCTTAAGCCAAGCCCCCTCTTAAAATCAGCTTAGCAACTATTCCTTCTCAAATTCCTCTCACTATTATTTCCTTACAAATACCTCTTAGCAAAATAAAAACCTCACAAATAAAAAGCAGTAGAATGAAGAATGCATGATAATGCGTAGTAATGTGTATTCAAATGAGGTAAGAGTGCCTCTATTTATACCCAAAAACCAGCATCTACAGGCTAGAAACAAGGCCACCGAATTGACACTTCTTAGCTCAACTCAATCGACTCAGCATGATAACCAAAAGGTGGCAAAATCCCATCTCAATACTCATTGAAACAAAATAGAAGGTCAACTCTTTTGTTGCCAACAACATATTGACCGACTCATATTTGCACATGTTCTATACTAGAAATTGACTTGCAGGTTTAAGAGATTTCTATTGAATCACTAAGTTCATAATATGGTGCCAACAATTCACCATATTCCCTATTATTTAGCTTGTTGTTTCATAGAATAATAAGTCAATACTTAAATTGGTTGTGTTTTACTAAGTTGACTTGGTCATTGCTAATGCATTTGACACTTAACAAATGAGTCGACTTCACTTTTAATAGCGTTGCTTTATTCATTAACACAACATGTAGTTTTTGTATAGTGTGCAACACTTCATATGCTTCATTCATTAATTACATGCCATGTGCATCTAATCTAAGCTTATGCACATTATAGATCATTGATAAAATATATGCAGTTTATGCGTTGTGATAATATCCACTCAATAATAAGCAACGTGTGGTTTATGATAACCCATGCTTTCAAAGCTTTCATGTGCACATAAACATTAAATTTGTGCAATAATATAAGTGTTATACATATCCATTTAAATCGGCCTTTATACATATATATTATATATATACATTTCTTACAAGCATAATATATATACATAAATATCCTTTGACAATAAGTTAATTTAAATAATCCATTTGATATTCGAATGACTATGACCATGTTATTATTTTCACAAACAACATCGTATTTATATATCTATATACATATATACATACTTAAATATATCGATATACCCATATGGACATTCCATCATGTCAACACATACGCGTATATCAACATGTGTGTATATATGCAAATATGCATATACCTCATACATACATTTGATTACACAATCTATCACATATAATTGCTATCCTACCTATATACATATATGCATGGATGTATATATACTTATATACATACATGTCTTATTGTCCATTTGATATCCTCGTGCCCATGAGCAATTTGTCCATGAGCATGTGTAGGTGTGTCTACCTACGTATACTCATGTATGTATTAACTCACGTATATGGGTTATCGCCGACATGTATATGTAAACATATATATAATTTTCATGTATATATATCTCATCGATCATATATATAAAAATGAGGAAGAACTCACATGCACCAAGCACTTAACATAAACCAAGAATGCTCTTAACATAAATCATGATCCTTCCTAATGCAAACACAACATACAAAAGGATGACTTACCAATTTCCCCAAACTAAGACTTGACTTAACCATTTTATAAGTGAGTGTGTGTGTAAGCTCAGTTAGGTTTCATTACAGGTTACCTGACCAAGTTCTTCTCCTGAGTGATACTCCCCTTGCTTTCAGAGGATTGAACCTGTATCTGCATCCAACTTAGCACATTTTCACAGTAGTCAGTCATTCATCAAAACAAGCATTTACATTAAATACATTTCATAGTTAGAATATCAAATTCAATAACCATTCATTCCAGATATCTATTTCATTATATAACAAATGAAATAAAAATTCATTCATAATTTTCCAACAATTCAGATAAACAAAGTGCAACCATATGTATTTTCAATCAGAATTCCAAATACATTCACATATGCAGTAATTTACCCTATCATAGTAATAATAAATAGGTAAACGTACAAACGAGGTGTAACATACTCCCCCCTTGTGAATCATCGTCCCTGATGATTTTATGTAGCAAACATAAATTAAACAAAGAAAAAAATATATATTTTTCAAGCACTTCCAAAAGCATGTAAGACATGTGGAAACTTTTTCTCTATTTCAACATAGTCTTCCCAAGTGGCAGAATATTCTGCATACTGGTCCCACTAGACTTTGCACTACAGAACCTCTCTATTATGCAAGTGAACCTTACACATTCTGATCACCTTGATAGGCTCGATTGTTACCACTATGAGATCCTATACCTATAAAGCATTCCAATCGATTACATGATTATCACCTAGTATATACTTCTTTAGGTAAGAAATGTGAAAGAGGTTATTCATATGGACAAGAGATGGTGGCAACACAATTCGGTAAGCTATAGGATTCACTTCCTCAAGGACCTTAAAAGGACCTACATAACATGGAGCTAGTTTCGATGACTTTCCAAACTTGATGGAACACTTATGAGGCTTAACCCTTAACAACACCTTATCACCCACTGCAAAATTCCTAGGTACTCGCTTGGCATTTGCATAGTTTCTCTACCTATCATTGGCTCCAGCTAGCCTTTACTTAATAATTCTAACTTGTTCCTCCATTTTAGCCAACATCTGTAGCCCAAGACTCACCCTATCCTTAAGTTTATCCCAACTCATAGGGGTTAGACACTTTCGGCCATACAATGCTTCGAAAGGATCCATCTTAATTACAGAATGATGGGAATTGTTATAAGCAAATTCCACTAAAGGAAAGTAATCCTCCCACTTGTATTATTGATCTATGCAATACATTCTTAGTAGGTGTTCAAGTACTTGATTCACCCTTTCAGTTTGTCCATCTGTTTTTGGATGATATGTTGAACTTACATTCAGTTGAGTCCCAAGTGCAGAAAATACAATTTTCGATAACCTAGAGGTCACACGTGCATCCCTATCTGAGATAATCTTCTCAAGAATACCATGCAATCTAAACACCTCTTGAATGAATTTTTGAGCTATGATAGGAGCTCTGTAAGTTAAATTCCTAGGTATGAAATGCACTACCTTAGTAAGCTTGTCCACAACCACTAGAATCGCATTGTCCTTATTTCTTAACATAGGTAATCCTTGCATAAAGTCCATACTAATGACTTCCCACTTACTCTTTGGAATATCATGTGGATATAATAGGCCTGCAGGATGATGTTCAACTTTCACCCTTTGATATTCTAAGCATCTAGCCACAAATCTAGCAGCATCTCCTTTCATCCCTTTCTAAAAATATAATGGCTTCACATCGACCAACATTTTTGTCACACCAGGATGTCTAGAGTATGGTGCTTCGTGAACTTCTTTCCACACAAGATTCCTTAACTCTTTAGAGTTAGGTACATACATTCTTCCTTTATACCTTAGCAATCCATTGGGTTCAAAGTGAAATCCCTCATACCTTGCATCTTGTGGATTTCTCGTGAATGCTTGCTTAATTTTCTCATAGTACTCATCCTCCTTGCATTTTTGCAACACTTGGCCTTTAAAGTCGATTTGGATTGTCACCATTGAGGAAATATTTCTCCTATGACTTAAGGCATCAACAACCTAATTTTCCTTTTCTTTGATGTAACTAATATTGAAGTCATAATCAGATATCAACTCCAACCATCTTCTTTGTTGGGCATTCATATTAGCTTGGGTAAACAAATATTTCAAACCGTGATGATCATTTTTCAACTCAAAAGGATTTCCCAACAAGTAATGCCTCCAAATTTGCAATGCATGAACCACTGCTACTAACTCTAAATTATGCGAAGCATAATTTTTTTCATAGGGTTTCAGCTTTCGAATTCATAAGCTATTACTTTCCCTTTTGTAAGGAAACTTGTAGCCATATAATGACAATTTCCACATAACCCAAATCTAAAAATATGAAAATAAATGCTCAAAATCAACATGCAAAAGAATATACAACATACCCATGAAAGATGACACAAGATATATCCTAGGAAAACCCTCAAGAGGGAAAAACCCAGCCTCCAAAAGCATCCACACTTCATGTATTATTCAACAATGAAAACCCATTACAATACATCTACAGAGACTCCATAATCACTTATAAAGCACAAGCTATCCATGCATTCCATGTGACCAAGCATGAATCCACACATCCCATGCCATGCTTCAAACCCTCACACATGCACAAGCTCAACCTACTAACCTACAATAAACTCTCCAACCCTAGACAACTACCCTTGTGGTTGATTTTATAGAAACAAGCTCCCACAAAACCACCAAGTGGTATTACATAAACCATGTGCCCAAAACCATGAACTTACAAACATGTGACCCCACATTTAATATTGGGTACTTTATTATATTTTATTATTTTTCCCCAATATTAAATAATTACATTTTATAATTAAGTCCCAATGTTACATACAACATAAAGTGGCCCCAACATTATAACTCCTAGTGATGCACGTCCATCTAGAAACCCCTAGGTGCACCACACACATAATAATAAATTATAAATTATAAGAAAATTATGCAAGGTGTACAACACCTAATTCTAACAATCTCCCACTTGTTGTATACATTACATAAGGGGGTGACAAGTAAGCTCAAACATCAAGATAATAAACTCCATAGGCAACATGTACCATCCTAGAATCCAAGTGCTCCATGTGCTCCATCAAGATACCTGTATCAAAAACCAAGGTGACCACCATCTCATCCATGAATTCTCTCATCCTCCACCATGCCATCTGCACTAAGATAAGAACACATCCAAAGAGATGTCACACTAACTGTCACAAAGAAGCATAAACTTTCCTCAAACTGATATCTCAAAATATAAACACTCAATCCAAAGATAATGAATATGCACCAATAGCTGTCAAGAATAAACCACCATAGCTGAAATGACACCCACAGCAAGTTCCAACACATCCAACTATCCATACCTCCAAGGTATACATAACATAGTAAACTCATGCTGACACATATCCACCCATAAACTGCAATAACAAACTCCATGTGCAAACCTATCAAAGAGTGACATACACATCCAGGAGCTCCCACTGCATGGGAAATGACCAAATGAATGCAAACCTGGAATGAGTGCATTCAACTTGTCACTTCATTAATATTCTAGAAAGAAGGCACCATCACAAGTGATCAAGGCATACCAAGTCTACTAACAACATCACATAGAAGATGTAAACATGTAGTACCAATGAACATCCACAATGATATGCAAAACCTGCAAAACAAACACCTATAGCATTTCCTCCTACACACACCTATAAATGCCAACTATGTCAAGTTTGATCTCCTCCACAACACCCCATAACAAAATCCATAACAACATCCAACCATCCAATCACCAAGATCAAACATAACATATGAATCATGTAACTAATCATGGATGTAAGCATCTCAAAACAAGAAGATCAAACTCAATGTAACCATTCCTAAACCAAGGAAATCAGCCCAAATAAACATCTCCTAAACCCAACATGTACAAGGAGATAAACATGCCAAAACTCCTCAAATATCCATGACTCAAGATCCATATCCATGAGAAGACAAATCATAAACATACAACACCTGAAAGAAAAATGGGCAATACCTCTCAAGTGAACTGTCAAGTAGACCAAGAGTGGGGAATGAGAATGCTCCTCCAGGATATCCAAGTCATCTTGACTCAACCAAGAACACTCTCCTCATCGGTCCATGTTGGACTCACATCCAACCAAGGTGTAGGCTCCTCGAACTTCCTACTGAAATCTCATCAAGAGTAACCAAATCAACATGTCTCTAACCACAAGAGAACACCAAGCCTCACCTAAGTCTTCATGTATCTATGAGCACCTATAACCAATCAATCCATGTTAAACTCCAAGCAAATGATCAAATTACTCAATACAAAGAGAACCAACCAATCTATCAAAATCATAGCTCCAACTGTAGAATCAAGAACATAAACATAATACCATGATCTCACATCCTCTCAAAAGAAGATCACATGCTCAAATTATCATAACATGTACCATGCCACAACTCTAAATCGGTAATCAAGAGTATACCATGACATAACAACAAAACCATCCTACAACAAAGGATCACCTGTCAAAACCAACAAATTATAAACAATACCTCAACATCTCCAGCACCTAATGTCAATGAACTCTCACTGTAGTACACATAATCTAAGAGCTCCTCCATAACACCAATCAACCCCTACTGAAGACAACCATCCATAATCAACAATGGATCCACATCATTGCAAAATTCCCCCACTTAACCATGATACCGAGCAATCCCATGGCATCATGATGCACACAACCAACACCACATCACTGTCATAAGCTCACACCAAACCTGTGAATCCAAGCTCTCAATGACAACATGATAACCATCCTCTAAAGCAAGAAGATACACCGCCAAACCATCATTGTCACAAGCTCCCACTAAACTGTGTAACCAAACTATCCATGACATCGTGATACCAATCTCCTCAACCCAAGAAGATACACCGTCACAACTTGAATCAGGATCCAAACCAACACCACCAACAATGCACCTGCATAAACCATCATGACATGCCAAAGTCTCTAATGCACAAGAAACATCCATGACACCATGATCACTACCAAATGTACCAACACCTCAACCCAACCATGTCCACATATTTGCATAATCATAGTCAACTGCATAGGTCTCATTTCATGATTGTACCTGGTAATACCATCTCACCTCCTCAACATGACATCAAAACCAGCAAACCAAGTGACTTAACCAAGCCACCAAAACTGAACATGCATCAACACTAAAATATCAAAGGAAAAAGACAACCCATGCCCAAGTCATAAATGCAACATGTAAGTATAGACCACCTACAACATTGCACAACTTGTAGATACAACAATGCAACATACAAATCCAACCATATACTAATAACCATGTCAAATGAGAATAATCTGAGATGTACAACTGATCATACAATGAATCTAATATTAAATTACCAAAATCCAATCATCCATAAGCTCATAATATCTCCATAGTCAAAGAGACCCATAAACAGTTTAGGTGAGAAAAATAGAAAATAAACCATGCCAAAATAACTCCAAACCTGATCCACTATGTAGTACTCTAAACAAACTTTTCGTTGACTATTCGAAGTCCAAAATTTGACTCCATATGTACCTGATATGCCCTCTCAAAACTCAAATAGAACACCTGAATTCCACCAAGAAAAACATTGTCAAAAATGCAAAATCTAGAAAAATGTCTGATACCACATCGTAGATCTCAGAAACAACTTTCCAATGACTATAAGAAGTTAAAAAACTCACGTCGTGGGCGAAAGATATGCCCTCTAGAGTAAAATCTCTCCAATCTGACTTACATAAACAAATTCTGGTGGGTCCCACTCAAAAAATCAATTTTATTTTATTTTGCACTTTAAAGTTGCAGATTTTTTTTTAATATTTAATAGCAAACCTTTAATAAAAGGATGGGATGGTTTAGTTTTGAAAAACCTTTTAATAAATATGAAGGTTATTAAGGTCCCATTTTAAGTTACACGATCATTTCTTTTTTAATTTTTAATTCAAAGTTCAAAAAAAGATTTCAAGGCCGACAAATTTCTGCAAGAGTACGCGCTGGTCAAAGAGTACTACCGACGCAAGGGTGGATACAGGTCTGCAGACCCGTACCCCCTTTCATAACATTTTTTTTTGTTTTTCAAAAGTTTTTAATAATATTTCTAACCTTTTTTCATTGTATTTTGCAGGATAAAAAAAAATTATACTGACGGGTTAAAAAAAAAATTGGATTTTTAATATTTTATTTTTCTAACGACTGTATTGTCAACATCCGTACGGCTGAATAGTGGTATGGGTAAAAAAAATTGCATTTTTTTCAACTTCTCCAAAATAGGTTAAGTTATATGTCAAAATTCATCTCTCGGCCAACCCGGATCCAACCATGAGGTCCATTTTGTCCTAGAAGATCATCTATGAAAACTTCCCCCACAAAACCCTTATTTGAATGCACAACCAAAAAACCCTATTTGTTAAAAAAAATTACACCCCAAATCTACAAACAACCCATCAAAATAGCAAACCCAAAACCCTCAATCTGCAATAAAACACTTGCAAAACCTTCATATCTTGTCATTGTCTTGAATTCCCTCATGCAACCTAGGGTTATCCAATCCACAACCAATCCTCTAATACCACTTGTAAGGAAACTTGCAGCCACATAATGACAATTTCCACATAACCCAAATCTGAAAACATGCAAATAAATGTTCAAAATCAACATGCAAGAAAATAGATAACATACCCATGAAAGATGATGGGAAAACCCTTAAGAGGGAAAAACTCAACCTCCAAAAGCATCCACACTCCATGTATTATTCAGCAATGAAAATCCATTACAATACATCTGCAAAGACTCCATGATCACTTTTGAAGCACAAACCATCCATGCATTCTATGTGACCAAGCATGAATCCACACATCCCATGCCATGCTTCAAACCCTCACACATGCAAAAGCTCAACCTACTAACCTGCAATAAACTCTCCAACCCTAGACAACTACCCTTATGGTTGCTTTTATAGAAACAAGCTCCCACAAAACCACCAAGTGGTATTACATAAACCATGTGCCCAAAACCATGAACTTACAAACATGTGACCCCACATTTAATATTGGGTACTTATTATATTTTATTATTTTTCCCACTATTAAATAATTACATTTTACAATTAAGTCTCAATGTTACATACAACATAAATTGGCCCCAACATTATAACTCCTAGTGATGCACGTCCATCTAGAAACCCTTAGGTGCACCACACACATAATAATAAATTAAACATTATAAGTAAATTATGCAAGGTGCACAACACCTAATTCTAACACCTTCTTGCATCAAGACTCCATCCAAGCCTTCTCCCAATGCATATGCGATGACAGTGAAGTCACCATCAAGATTTGGTACTTTGAAAATTGTAGTAGTTAACTTCTCCTTGAGTAGATCAAATGTTGCTTGGCATTTTTCTATCCACTCAAACTTTTTCCCTTTCCTTTGCAAATAAGTAATAGGAAAGACTATCCTGGAAAAGTTTTCAACAAACTTTCGATAGTATCCTGCCAAACCCATAAAAATTCTTACTTTAGGTACATTTTTGGAAATAGGTTCTGATCCAGGCACTATATTAATGGAGAAATCAAATATCCTCTTAAGCAGTAATCCAGGTAGTTCTTCTGGAAACACATCCACAAAATTTTGTAAGATATGATATTTATTTCCATATGTGTCTCTCCAATTTCCATCATTTCACCATCCTCTACCTCCCAGATGTCCTTTGTGTTGGTATGTGGCGACTGATCATGCTATACTGTATAGCCCATGGTATACTGTACACCCCAGAAAAATCTGATTTTGTAGAACCCAAAATCTGGAAACTTCTAAGCTTGTTAAAAAGGGGTTCGGATGGGTATTATAGTATGATGAAAAATATGATTATTTGCAAGATTGTAATAGGTTTTACACTGGATAATAAAAGTATTGGATAGCTGTGGTTTGGTGGATGTAGCCCAAATTGGGTGAACCACATTAAATTATCTATGTTATGATTTATTCTGTGTGTTTTAGTTTCTCTATTTATTAATTAAAGGTACATTTAATTGTTAGATATCTATCTTTCTAACCCTAAAAAGTGGTATCAGAGCGGGTTGTGTTTCGATTATCATCTGTAGGAAGGTCTCACAGTTGAGTGGGAGTCTCATGGTTGAGTGGGAGTCTCACCGTTGAGTGGGAGCAATGGCAAACGAAGGTAAGAAGGTTGAGAAGTTTAATAGGCAAAACTATCAGTTATAGAAGATGCAGATGGAAGACTATCTCTATTAGAAGGATTTATAGCGGCCATTGGAAGGGAAAACCAAGAAACCCGCAGCAATGTCAGATGAGGATTGGGAGATTTTAGATAGAAAGGCTCTTGGCAGTTTTCGTCTATGCCTGGCATAATTAGTGGCGTTCAATATTACAAAAGCAAAGACAAATCAAGAGTTGATGGAAACCCTGGCGAAGTTATATGAAAATTCTTCCACTTCGAATAAGGTATTTCTTATGAAGCATTTATTTAATATGAAAATGGTAGAAGGTGGGTCAGTTACTAATCATTTAAATGAGTTTAATACGGTCACCAGTCAATTAACTTCTGTAAAAGTAAACTTTGATGAAGTTAGGGCTCTTTTGATTTGGTATTATTTGCCTGAAAGCTGGAATAGCTTGGTAATGGCTGTTAGCAATTATGTTTCTAGTTCGAATACATTAAAATTTGGTGATGTTGTTGGTGTTATTTTGAGCGAGAAAATTCGTAGGAAAAGCTCAGGTGGAACATCCACATCAGGCAGTGTTTTGAATGCAGAAAGTAGGGGCAGAACAAAGGAGAGAGGAAAAAATTCCGAAAATCATGGGAATTCATGAGGAAAATCAAAGGACAGAAGGTCCTAATCTAGAGACAAGAAGGATTGTTGGTACTGTGGTAAGTCGGGTCATTTGAAGAAAGATTGTTGGTCTCAGAAAAATAAAGGAGACAAAAAGGAAGGAAGTAAAGAGGAAAATGTGGTAAGTAATAAATCTGATGAGGATGCTTTAATTCTTTCCCTTGATAATGTTGATGATTCTTGGGTGTTAGATTCAGGGGCTTCATTTCAAGCTATCCCCCATAGAAGTTATTTTCTTGATTATGTCCAAGGGCATTTTGGGCTAGTTTATTTAGGAGATAATGAACCCTGTCAGATTGTTGGAAAGGGAAGAATCAAGATTAAGTTGCAGAATGGGAATCATTGGCTACTACGTGAGATAAGGCATGTTCCAAAGTTAAGCAAAAATTTAATTTCAGCAAGACAACTAGATGATGAAGGTTGTGTTGTTACATTTAGTGATAAAAATTAGAAATTCACAAAGGGTGCCTTAGTGGTAGCAAAAGGTGTGAAAGTAGGCACCTTATATCTTTGTACAAGTCATATTGTTCCTTCTACTTTAATTGTTATGGAAAAAGGTCAATGTTCAAGAACAGTTGCTGCAGTTCAGCAGGTAAAAGATCATACA